>CM036589.1:24057500-25257500 GCA_020745705.1 Hemiprocne comata | reverse complement strand
TAATCATGAAAAAAACAAATCTGTGTGCTGAGGGTATTTTTGTATGGTATAGCACACACAAAAAGTGTCAATGTAAACAGGAAATGCTGTTCTTGGAATAGTCATTCTACTATACAAAGATTTTGCATCATAGAAGTAATCTGGTTGATGGTAAAACATATTCCTGTTCCTCGCTTTGTGAAGTCCATGCCCCCATGTAAGGCTATCTCGGTTGTTCACCTAGCAATTGCTGTAACAATGCAATTAATCTACAGTTTTTATAAACTAAAATCCAAATTTTTACCTCTGTTTTTCCAGAAATTATTGACTTGCTTGTATGAGTGAGAATGCCTCTCCTTTTATAGGTCCTGTGTTGAGAAACATAGACCTTAATAGTCCAGCAGCAATAGTAGGACCCTTGACATTTTCAAAGTTGTAAATGAAGTCACCCTCATGCTTCTGAGGAAACTAAAAATGTACAGCTGATTAACTTTGCTGTTCATTTCTGTGGCATTAGGCATGTGTGTGAGCAGTTTGTTTCAAGGCAGAAATGTTAAGGTTTTAGTGAAAAAGTTGGTAAGTAGTTGAAAGAAGGAGAGTAACTGACTATCGGGCAAATTTGTGATGTCTTATGGATTTCTTGAACCTGGGTGAAATGGTAGCCTCAGTCCCTTAAAGCATCTTTTGAAACCCACCTAAATAGGATAAGGGTGTTTCTGTTCCCTAATGACCACTTCCATGCTCTCATTCTGCCTTTTCTTTATCTCTTGCCCTTCTTCAGCCATCACTTCCAGTGAATTAATGCTTCTAATCCTGTTGTTTCTAGGAAGGACATAATTAAAACAAAGCTCTAATTATTGCTAATATTTAGTGCTGGCATAATAGATTACTCAATTCAACATCCTTTTTAATTAAAACCTAATGATATTTACTCTGTTTCTTTCTACTTGAGAGAAAGCAAATATCCTGTTGGATTTTTTGTTGTTATTTAAATGGTTATAAGTTAATAATGAAGAAAAATAAATATTGGATGCAGATCTGATAACAGTAGTGATGAGTAAAGATTAATTTCTAGCTGGGAGCAGGGACTCAGAACAGGTTTTTTATCTTCTTTCCAAGACAAATAAATGTAATTACATCTGCATTAATTGGTGATTTCTAGTAATAGGTACATATCACTCCTGCACATGTGTTTTCTTGTTAAACTGGAAAATTCAGAAGAACTAAAAATACTTCTGAAATGAAGTTTGGCATAACAAGTCTCCTGTGCAGACCGCAAACTATTATAAATGAGGCACCTAAAGCATCTAGTGTCCAAATCTTCTAGATATGTAGTAGTGTGTTGAATTCAGCTAAATAGCAGTAGGAGACTTGCTGCTGCCTAGGGAAAGTAAATCGTGCTGTCAGCTGCGGGACCTGGGCTTGAATTTTCCCTAACGTACACTGCTTTGTGAATTGAATTGGCTGAAATACCACTTTCTCATAGATAAAATTCTCTTTAGGCATTCTTGATTTAACTGCTGAACCAGTTTCCTCCCTTAAAGACGTATCTTTGTTTTATTTTTCTGTCTGTCCTATGAATAGTCAGGATCCCTCTTTGCACTTGTTACCTTCTGCTTAGTGTTTGGTAGCAGAAAGCTCCCACTTATGCCTAAAACTTGTTACAACCATCTATTGAGAAAAGGTGAAAAAACAAAACAAAACTGGTTCCCATTCTCTGTCTAGTATTTAACAAAAATTGTAGATCACAGACATATGACATCATCTAAACTTAGGGAGGTGATTAGGATTTTTTTTTTTGTATTAAAAGAGATACTGAGGTTTAAATTAACAGGTGGCTGAAAAATGGGTGTATTTTTGTGACAATACTGTCAATTTAAGTTCAGCTATAAAACAGATGTTCAGGACATTCTGTGTTTGATATGTTGAGGGGTGTGTCTGAAACATCTGTATTTTGAGGAAAGTAAAACCAGACTTCAGTTAGAGGCGTGCAAATGAGATGGCCCGTTTCTGTTTCAAGTCTTGGCGCTTTTTTCTTTCTGTGTCTAATGTTCATTGTGGGGATTTTTGTGCAGTATGCTTCTTAGCCCTTGCACACTTTGAGGTTTTTAGATTTCGTGAAGAAAGTGCTTTTATCCCTGATCAAGAAGTATGTCCAGTGATGTTTGTCTTCTGTGCTGTCATACTAATCTAATAATCTGGTAATGGTATCGAAGGGTTTTTGTATGCTTCAGTGATAGGGTTTCATTTGTATAACTGTCAGTACAACTTCAGGCCGTGACACACAACACTCTGAAGTCGTTGCTAATCTTTTTCCGTTGATTGATTGACTGGTTGAAGAGTTTGGGTCCAGAATTAACAAATGACCATCAAACCCTCTTTTTCATTGCTGGAAAGACCATGTCCGGGCTATTATAGAAGAGTCCTGAAAGGAAAGAGTTTCTGTTTGGTGGTCTGTGGGCTAATTCTTAATTATACTGCATATGCCATTTTTCCTCCTCCTTTTAAATTGAAAAATCTATTTTGTATGTTGACCTCTTATCAGATTTCTTTGTTCTGTGAAATGGCTTAATTTCCTTTGGGTGGTTTTGACTGTACTGGAAGGAGAGAGTGTTTAAGTGCGGAGATGTAGAGCATGTAGAATAGCTCATAGAATCTCTGACTAAAAGGGGAAAAGTAAAAAATTATGCTCAAGTGTTTCTGCTAAATCATTCATAAGTCTATGAGCAATACTTTGCAAATAACTGGTAAGCTAATTCAAGCAGCTGTTTGTAAAAACAACGTTCTCGTATTTTCCCCTGGTTTATAGTGTAATGTGTATTCATAAGAATCTCACAATAAGTCTACAAAGCCTATATTAGCTTCTCTGTTAATAAGTACTATAAAGTAATAAATGTAGCTTTGTATTTCACATTTTATGTGAAGGTAGAACTGTGCTGTTCAATTTCATATTGCATTAATGAAGGAAAGGGTTAAAATTTCAGTGACCTAGATTTTCTGTTTATCATCTTCCCTGTGTAGGAAGGGAAGGCATTCTTTGTGAACTCTAAATGAGAGGTAATGCATGAACACAAGTAAAAAATTTTATATGTCTATTTCAGTATTCCATCTGTTTGGACTTGAGCTGTACTATTAAAGATGTAAATACTATGTGTTATTCAACTCAGCCTTTTTTTTTTTTTTCCTCCAAACAATTTCTAAAGATCTGCAATATTTTCCTTAGGATATGAGTTGGTATAATCTGCCAAAATACTTCCCTTGACAGCTGGATTGTAAGAACTTGAGTTCTATGTACTAGAAGTAAATTAATACTCTTCATGTTTAGATGAAGAAGATGACTTTGTCAATAAAAGAATTTCCCTGAAACCGAAGGAGAATGGGACATCAGCAGTCAGTTGTCCAGGAACAACTACAGTGAAAAAGGAGGATGTAAAACCACGAGCTAGAAGTAAACCATTATCTCCAGTGAAACAGACTCCCACCTCAGCACTTGATTACTTCGGGACAAGCAGTGTCCAACGCTCAGAAAATAAACTGGTAGCAAGTAAAAGGAAGGAAGTGAGTACTGTTTGTGTTCCTTTAGGCTGCTCATGTGTCTGATGGCAGATCAAAATGCCCAGCTGAATGACTGCAAGGGGGTACTTCACTGCTTATCCTACCTCATGTTAATTTTTAATAACCACTCAAGTTAGAGTTTCAGTTCTGATGATACGTGCACGTGTATCAAGTCTTCAAATGCAATTTGAGAGTAACGTTTCCGTGTTTGAGAAGTAGGACAAAATTGAATGTAGTATTTTCTGTATGGCTTCTTCTCAAGTGACTTTTCTTAAAATTAAGTACTTTTCTGAGGTTAGTGAGTTGATGGGATAGTTTATTGTTAGGGGTGGAGGGCAGGAATGAGAGGAGGAGGTTGTTTTCCTAAGCTTTATGGCACATATATTCATGGAATAACCAAGCACCAAATAAAGTGTGGAGGATATGAAAAGTTGACAATGTAGTTATTTTCCCTTTCAAGCTGACAAACTGTGTCATAGCTTCAGAGATATTAAGCATTGTTTGAAGAAATGAGATACTTATATTGTAGCATGGTTTTGTTTTGAATAGTAAAATCTCTGGATAACAGCCTTGTTTTACAGTGTTTAGGTTAGATAGCTAGGAATAAAATGCTACATCTCATTTTCCATTTTTCTGAACATATACAAAATGAATCCATACAGATTAAATTATTATAATTTACACAGTATTGGGGTAACTGAGCTGTTGGTTGTCTTTTATTAAATATAGCCTTCACAAAGCAGAGACAGCACAGGAGATGATGAGGCCATTGCTAGGCAACTGCAGCTTGAAGAAGATTCAGAGGTAAAAGCTCTATAAATCTGTTGCTCTATGCCAAGAACAGTTTGTTTAACTTCAAATTGTTTTTCCCTAAGAAATTAAGATGGACTTCGTATGGTATAAATAAGTGTAATAAAATTCATCTGTATACTTAACTCTTGCAAATGTGTGCAAACACAGCCATGCAGTTATTTTTATGGGCGTTATTTCAGTTATGTAAATAGAACGTCTCACTTAATCTATTTTCTGTCTAGCCAGACTTTCTTTACTTATGCAGTTGATGGGCCTATGATAACCTTACTTTTCACAAAGAATTCTCTTTCTGCTTCCTCATGTTTTTTGTGTGTTTTGGTTGTTTTGCTTTTTTTTCCTTCTCTGGACTGAGAAATTAAAAGCCATTGCCATCTATTGTTTGTTGTTTCACTTACTGTCATCTGAGTTTTCTTATAGTTGAGAAAAATGTGAATGACTTACACGTGCATCCTAAACTTTACTGTTTGAATCAGTGCTGATAGGAGGGAAAGGTGAACTTCTCATACATGTTTACTTGCTTTTGGGGCAAAAAAAAATTCACTTCCCATATACTTGTAATATTAAGTATTCTTTGAAATACATCTGTGGTACAAGCAAAAGTTTCATCCTTGACCTCCCCAGAGGTGTGATGAATCTACCTTTATTAGAAAGTTAAACAACCTGTCATGGAAAAAAAAAGTTGTCTTTCATTGAACTGATTTTATCTATACCACTCGTATCATTTGTATTTATCATCAAAGGGAATGTACTTTATTTCAGGTGTATCTCTTCCTCAGTCTGGTTTGCATTTGGTAGTCACTGCACTTCCCCTTTCTCACTGTAAACAGAGAAGATAGATCCATTTCATTGTTACGGGCACATAAAAAAATGATGCCTGTTGCATACTGATTTTGTTAAGTAATCTGTTTGAAACTAATTGCATGGCATGTTGGACTTCAAGACAATTATGAAAGGATCTTGGTTGTTTTTATTAAAACAATGGTCAATATTTATTGACAACTGTATACACTATTCAGGAATAGAAAAAGTTTTCTCCAGAGAACCATATGGGATAGGAAAGGTAACTTGACGTTCAGTTATAACTGTAGATGTCACATTTATTTTGTTAGCTGAAATAAAAATGAAGCCAACCTGGCTTTGTTTTTTAAAAGGAATAAAGAACTTTCTCATGTACCATGTGCAGTATTTGTTCTTACTGGTTCTTCTGTCAGAGAAAATCAGTTGTGTAAGTAGAAATATTAAAAAGTCCATTTGTTTCCGTAAAGTAAACAGAACTTGCAACAAGAGCTAGGCTCAGGACAGTAGCCAGATTCTCCAAACTGCCATAATTTTTTTTCATATGATATGTTGCTAGCAGTAGACAGAAGTAAAACATGCGTTATAGGACACCATAATACTTAACAGGCATTGTTCCTACTTGTCTTCTGGTAGGATGCACATTTTCCACTACATGCTGTCATATTTTGGATGAACTTTTTGTTGAGTTTTAAAAAATTAGAGTAGAATTAAGACTTGTCAGACATGAGCCTAAAAATCTCTTTTTCTCTCTTTTTTTTTTTATTCTTTCAGCTGGAGAGACAGCTGCATGAAGATGAAGAATTTGCTAAAACTTTGGCCATGTTGGATGAAATGCCCCAGAAGAAAAAGGTTGGACTCTTTTTAAACTTTAGTTTTCAGAAATTGCATTGCTGGAAGTGTTCTTAGACACCTAACCTTTGAGACTTCCATAAAAATGGATTAAAAACAGCAAGAAAGTGTTTGCATAAACATAACATACTCACTTTACACACTTTCCTCTTGAATTTTCCTCACTCAGTAAATAGTGGCCTTCCTAATCAGACAGCAGGCATCATTGTATATTTGTGCTAACTGCTTCTGTTGAAATGGAATTTTAAGTTCTAGTTCTAAGTGAGTGAAGTGTGTTGCTGGAGACTAATGGTTTAGTTCAGCTATAGGTCCATTGGTTCAGGAGGACCAGATCAGTGGCACAGCTTGGTGAAAAGTGATGGGAGAAAAAGGAAGGAGGATAATACTGTCCTTGTTTTGACTGAAGGGGTGAGCAGGGATATTTGGAATTTCAGACTAACCCCAGTGGTGGGAGTCTTCTTAGTTCTCATACCTTGTGGTATAAGGCACAAGGCTCTTAGAAGTTAGCACTGCCGATTTGAATACAGCAAGTATTAGTACTTTTAGACTAATCAGTAAACCTGCCAGAATTGAAATCTACTGTAACCTGGAGATCTGTCTGGCCTTTGACTTACGGAATGATAATGCACATGGCTGAGTGCAGAATTTGCTCATCTGCTTGCCTTTGATAGAGATTGCATTCTGACTTGTGGTAGCAATCAGCTTTGTTAGATGTCATTCAGTCTGTTGTACTTAACAGTAAGGAAACTTGGGGGTCTGGACTTAATGGTAGC
This sequence comes from Hemiprocne comata, assembly GCA_020745705.1. Taxonomy (NCBI): domain Eukaryota; kingdom Metazoa; phylum Chordata; class Aves; order Apodiformes; family Apodidae; genus Hemiprocne; species Hemiprocne comata. Next base: position 25,250,733 of record CM036589.1, on the reverse strand, counting down.
TTGGGATGTGCATCTCTGACTTTGGCATTGTGTGTTTGTTTAGGCTCGGAAAGATTCAGGAGGTGAGCGAACAGAGTTGAGCAGCAAGAGCAGTCCTAACGTGACAGAAAGATATAAGCAGTTGGAAAGAGGTAGGACATGGAATATGGAAAGCATTTCACCAATTTATAATATTGATGAGATACCTTCTTATGTATGTGCTCTGCTCCTTCTGCCCCCATCAAGTGAAAGCAACAAACTTGACAGGTGAAGCAAAGAATTACACTGCAAAGGAGCAAACTAAATCTGAACACTCAAAAGGGTCTCGTTCAGCCCCACAGTCATCTGATGGTAAAACAGCAAGAGAGTTGACGGATAAGACCTTACCTTTGAAACCTAGCTCTAAGCTTGTGTCTCTGAAACAAAAAGAAGACACAGCTGAAAAGGAAAGAAGTGCTCAAAATTTAGTCTCAAAAGAAAAAACTGCTTCAGGGAAAGAAGAGAAGATAACACCAAAGAAGGAGAAGATTTCTCCCAAGAAGAATGAGGTAGGAACTATCAACATTAGTTGGCTTGGTGGAGTTTGCAGGAAAACAATTTTTATTATTGTTGTGTCACTGGTGTAACTTGGTACTTTGAATCCTCTTGGCAATTTTTAAGCCCTTGAATTCTAGTAAGGATTTAAGTTTCATGCAGTTGTAAAAATACAGGAGGAAAATTAGCTGGAAAAGTGTAAATTAAATGCGTGAAGGAAATGAGAGTTCTTTAATGTTCATTAAGGTATGCATGTATGGTGCAGAATCAGTTTGGTGCTTGTTCACATGTAACTTTCCTGAAAAAATGCAGAATGCAGGAATTCTGACACCTAGTGAGCAAAAGTGTTTTGTTTTCGTGAGTGTAGTGACCTTGTGGAGCTATACTGCTGTTAGAATGATAAATGGCATTGTCTGGTGCCTTTTTTCCCCTCCTTCCTCCTCCTTTCTTACTTTCCTTTTTCTGAAGTATATTTCTTATGGCTGACGTATTATGTAGGAATAGAATTTAGTTTTCCTTTAACTGTCTGGTTCAGTAACTGTAATTATTGAACATACTGGCAGTTATTGGCAACCTCAAAAACATACTTTTTAATAATAAAATACGAAATATCCAAATTTGACACTTAATAGTTTTAATGGGGAGGGAGAGCCAGCAACTTTTTTGGGGGTGAGATCTAAATTTTTTACTGATTAAAAAGCTGAAGTGTCTCTTAAAAGTAGAAATCCTACAAAGTAGACTTCATATAAGTGTAGATCTTGTCCATACCTGATCATCATTCTGAAATAAAATACTGTGAATTTAAAGCAACAATATATGAATTAAGTGAGCATGTACATGTGGAATACAGATTAGTCTACAGAAACTTGACAATAAGCAATGGGTTCTTTTTTTTTTTAAACTCTCAGATGATTTATTTTTAAAATCTTTTTAAATATAACAACCAAAAAAACCCTCAAAACACAAAAGTACCAAAACTCTAGAGCAAGCTTCTGTATGTATTGCATGTTAATAGATTAAAAAAAAAGTGTTAGAACTTTTCCTTTGATGCAAAAAAAGTCTTATGCTGTGATACTTGGCTTTATTTTGTTGTTTTTACATGTGATATGTGTATTAATTCTTTTCCCTCCTGCCCAAGTCTGTAAGTCCTGAGGACTCTGAAAAGAAGCGAATCAATTATCAAGCCTACCGAAGCTTCCTTAATCGTGAGGGGCCGAAGGCACTGGGTTCCAAAGAGATACCTCAGGTGAGTTTGGCTGCAGCAGGATTATTCTATACATAGAATTGGTGTGTGTCATAGACTTAGTGACGTAACCCGTATCAACTAAACTGTTTAAAAACTGGCATTTTATTCTGTTTCAAATATGAAATATGTATTGGAAAAAGCTGAATGGAATGCAAAGCAGGGACTAAAGAAATGTACTAGGAAATTAAATTCAGTGCTACGTTAACGAAGTCATGATGATAAAAAATACTTAATGGTCTTAAAAGTTGAAGATTGCTGTCACTCGTTTAACTGACATGATATGTTTCAGCACAGAGTGTTACAAGTATGATCAGTCAGGTAAACAATGTGTGAAGTTTTGCTGGTAGCTATTAATTCCTTTTAGTGGCTTTTGAGCTTTCAGATCTATTACCTGGCTAGGTAGGATAAGCTTATTTTTAAAGTTTCATAGGGTACTTGGTATGGTAGGGAGTTAAAAAGGCTTATAGTGAAGAAGTGTTTGTATCAGGTAATGGCATTTTCTGCAATGCTGTGGTTCTCAGGGCGCCGAAAACTGCTTGGAAGGCCTGACATTCGTAATTACAGGCATTCTGGAGTGTATTGAAAGAGATGAAGCCAAATCCCTGATTGAACGTTATGGTGGAAAAGTAACTGGCAATGTCAGCAAGAAGACAAACTATCTGGTTATGGGGCGAGACTGTGGTCAAGCTAAATGTGAGAAGGTGAGTGTTCCTGTCCCTGAGCAAAGCAGAAGTGAAGCTGTGAATTGTTCAGATCTATGCGTATTAATTTTCAGTATCTCTGCTAAAAGGAGAGGTACTACAAATAAAATGCATGTTAAAAGGGTAAATTGCCTAATGTTTTAGGGCTTTGTTTTGTTTTTATTTATATACATATGCATATATTAAAAAAAAAATAAAATCTTGTTGTGTTCCTAAACACGATCTTTATTGGAAAGCACTTTGAAGTGAATTAGGTAACTCCTTACTTTACTTGACCTTACTTTTAATTCTTTCTTTGGCTCCAGGCATCAACTTTAGGGACAAAAATTATTGATGAGGATGGCCTGTTTGATCTCATTCGAACCATGCCAGGCAAAAAGTCCAAATACGAGCTGGCGGCTGAAACGGAGGTTTGTTTATCATAACCTCAGGGTTTTTTTTGTTTTTTGCTTTGGTTTCTTTTTAATTGAAGGAGTTTTGGTATTCAGTTCCAGTAACAATAGCCCTACAATTGTCAGCTTGACATTCTAGGTTTAAAGCATAGAAAGTGAAAATTCGAAATTTTTGTTTAAGACTTCCACTTGAGAGCTACAGGTTTTATTTCCCTCCTTTTATTTTTATACTCGGACATTATTCTGTATTTTATGTATCTGACTGAGGGTGTAAGTGTATCTCCTTAGGTGATTTAAGTTTTAAACTTGGAGCATTTGTTTATTCTTTGTAATAAGTAGTTGTGACTGATACTGTATGGTATCCATAGACACAATACAAATTGCACTTGTAGACATGGGACAACTATATGTAAACCATGTGTATACACAACAGATGTTATGTGGTACTTAACTAATAGTATTAAAGGTACATTTTTTCAGGGAATACTGTAAAATCAGTAACAAGTTTTTTTAATGCACATTTTATCAGCCACTACAGATTGAATTTAAAATGTTACTGAAATCCATGTTAGCTGTAGCATGTTGAGCATTCAGTATAGATGTTGCTTTGGTACTTCTGATGTGGCTAGACATGAGTTGTTGCATATAAAGATACTATCCATGTCTTAAGGAAAAGCAACTCCAAGCTGACTAGCTAATTACTTTTACTTCCTTAGAATTGTTTTGAGTTTGATGCTTTCTGGGGTTGTGGGGGTTTTTTGATGGTTTTGTTGGTGGTTAAATAGAAGTTGTGTGCTTGAGAAGAGTGTTGCCTTGATAGAAATGGGGTTATTTCCTGTTCCTCCTACTTTTATCCATGTGTTCCTAGTGGTTTTTTTTTGTTTGGTTGGTGGTGTGTTGGATTTTTTTGTGTGTGGTGTTTTGGGAGAGCTGTGCTTCAGCTCCACGAGTGTCTAGTGGCCCGTTCATTCCAACCTGACAGTCACCAGTTTTGCATTATCTTTTTAATGGTGCGTCAGGCTTGGTGTGTAAGGGGACTGCCCCTGGAATGACCGTAAAGTTTGCTGCCTCTTTTTTGGGTTGTGCTTTAGAACCAGGTGGTGTCATGTTTAACAATGGCTTATTTTTCAGAGAGGAACATTTCTTTATCTGCTTTTGAATTTCTTTTTTTAATACATAATCTTTGTTACTTTCTTAAGCATTTCTGTACATATGTTCAAAGGCAGCATGTTTGTTCACTGTATGTCGTTTTTGAGATTTCCCTTTAACTTTCTTAGCTTTATTTTCCTAAGGCAAAGAAAGCAGAGTCACGACCTAAAAGGACACCACAGAAAGCTGAAGCTGGAAAACCAAATTTTAGCCCCTTCAAAAAGGAAGCTGATAATAAAAAAAATAAGTCTACTCCTGAGAAAGGAGATACTGTCAAATCTGTTAAGAGAGAAACCACCGTTCGAAAGCTTATGGATTTTAATCGGCAAACTGTAGAGAAGAAAGAAGCACCAAAACCCAAGGGGGACTTGGTTTCTGAGATTAATGAAGATGGAACAGAGAGATTGCTATGGGTAGATAAATACAAGCCTGTATCTCTTAAGGCAATAATTGGACAACAGGGTGAGCAAAGCTGTGCCAATAAACTGCTCCGGTGGCTCCGAAATTGGCACAAGAATACCTCGGATGATGGACAAGGTGACCAGCATGGTTAACTTCTCTCTGTGTTCTTCCATGCCAATCATGCAGCTTGGTTCTTGGGACTGATAGGGGCCTTTGAGATAGCAACTCTAGAACAGGAACGAGGCTGAAGTCAGGTGCACTTTAACAAACAGGTTGACCCTGACCATGGTGGTGTTTGTTGTTTTTTGTTGTTGTTGGTTTTTTTAGTAGTTCTTAATTTACCACCATCTTGTGTGTTAGCCCTAGCCCACAACTGAGCCCCAGAGAGCTGCTCGTTCACTTGCCCAGCAGTTGGATGGGGGAGAAAATCGGAAGGGTAAAAGTGAGAAAACTCATGGATTGAGATAAAGGCAGTTTAACAGGCAAAGCAAAAGCTGTGCACACAAGCAAAGCAAAACAAGGAATTAATTCACCACTTCCCATCAGCGGGGAGGTGTTCAGCCATCTCTGGGACAGCAGGACTCCATCACACATCACCATTGCTTGGGAAGACAAATGCCATTGCTCCAAATGTCTCCCCCTTCCTTTGTCTTCCCCCAGCTTTACATGCTGAGCTCGATGTCATATGGTACAGGATATCCCTTTGGTCACTTGGGGTCAGGTGCCTCAGCTGTGTCCCCTCCCAATTTCTTATGCACCCCCAACCCACTCAGTGGTGGGTGGTGTGAGGAGCAGAAAAGGCCTTGGCTCTGTGTAAGCACAGCTCAGTAGGAACTAAAACATCCCTGTGTTATTAACACTGTTTTCAGCACAAATCCAAAACACAGCCCTGTACCAGCTACTGTGAAGAAAATTAACTCTATCCCAGCCAAAACCAGCACACTCCCACCTCCTTCCACAAAAAAACCCCACCACATTCAGAAAAGCAAACCCTGTCTGAAGAGATTTCTTAAATCTTGTGGTATTCTCTTAAATGTGATTCTTCTTCCAAAATGAAACCAAAATAACCTAGTAGTAATATATATACAAATGGCCTTACTTTCAGCCTATTGAATTCTTTCTCACCAAGGGAAATGTTGGCCACTGTGTACACATAATGAAAATACAGGATAGCAACATGTCTGAAGGGTTTCTGTCATGCATGGGGAAGAGATGCATTGCTAAGGTCCTGGTTCTGCCTGACAAGCAGCCTATGTCGTGTAGTGTGTCATTCTGTAGACGTTTTTTTGGTTTTTAAAATAGTGGTTAACTGCAAATGTAGTGGGTAGTAGGGTTTTTCTGCGTGGTGTGTTTAGGATTTGGTGTAGTTTGTTTGGGGTAGTTTTTTTTTTTATGATGTGTGGTTGTGAGGAAATTGCAGAAGTGGTTGTATTGTATTAATAGCACTTACGCAATTTTTCAGTTTAGAATCACTGTAGGTCTTAAGATGGTTTTAAGTGCTTTTCCTCAAATTGTTACGATGCAGATGTGTGTGTATTTTTGATATGCGTATCAAGCCTTAAATAAGAAAAAACTCCAGTGGTGCTTGGTATCTTTAAAGATTTACATGAAGTATGCAGTTTGTTTTGTAATATACACAGAGGTAAAACGTGGAATCTTCTTTTACAGCAAAAACCAGTAAAACTGGAGGCAAAGATGATAGTACTGGTTTTAAAGCAGCATTACTTTCTGGTCCACCTGGAGTTGGTAAAACTACTACAGCTTCTTTGGTTTGTAAGGTGAGTTCATATTGCCAGTTGTTCCCAGCACTATTTGTTATATATTGATTCTGTATGTGGATACAGATGCAGTGTGCAGGTGGATATCCCATGAATGACCGGTCTGTTCTCAGCAGAGTTCCACCCACTTGGAACAGGGTTACAGGTGAAAATACATGAATGTTTATATACTTTGGGATGAGAATGTAGCCATGGGGATCTGCCTTTCTGCTGTATTGAGAGGAAGCTTATGTATGTTGAGCAATTGGAAATTATTTTGAAAATTTGTGTTTAACATACTTCAACAAGTCAAGGGAGTATTTGCATAGACTTTAAGGGAGTAGTATCTAACAAAGGTATCTTTCTCAGACTCATTCTAAATTCAAGTACTACTTAAGGATGAGGGAAGTTGACAGGGCTATGTGTCTGTTTCTTAATCTGAATTTAGGAATTAGTTTTTCCTAACTTAGCTGGAACAGTGTTCCAGTAACGGTCATGAGAACGTTTCCCCTTTTTCCCCCACACCGCAGAGGTCTTTGCCAACAAGCTGATTCCTGCACCCAAGACTAGACCTGCAGAAAAGCTGGATGTGCTGGCTTGAGCTTGTTTCTGCACTAGCACGGTCTTTTCTGCTTCTGGTTTCTGACCTAGCTTGCTCACAGCTGCTTCAGGTCTCCGTGGAGCATTTCACTGTGCTCCACAGGAATAGCCAACAAAACTGGGTCGCTCAAGCTGCGAGACTGAGGTGGCATGCAGCTCAGTGCCATGCCAGGGCATGCCCCTGGCGGGAGTGTTGGCAGATAAAGGAGCAGCACGGGTAAATTCTTTCAGAGACTGACAGCAGCCCAACCCTGATCTGAAGTGGTAGGACTGCTGGGAGAGCATGTTTCCTAGCTGTTAAATAGTTAAAAGCTTATATTTTCTTCAGTTTTTGTGGCATGTTTCTTGTCCTGATTCTTTGTGCATGAGTTTGATATGCACTTGGAAATACCATGGAGCTTAGCCAGCCTTGGCTCATAGTTCTCTTTCTGTCCCTGGTGGCAGTTCTGTTAATCTTTGAGAACTAAATCTGTGCCACTCTCTTTTTTTTTTTTTGGTGGGGTGTTTTATTTTGTGTGTGTTCTTCCCCCAGCCCTTCCTCCCCCAAGTTCTCTTTTGGGCACATCTGTTCCATGTCTGGTTAGACATATTTTTTGGAGTGGAAGAGATATGGCGAATAAAAGGGAAGAAGGTATTAAAGCCACAAATGATATGTGAAAATGGTGTTGTAAGAGCTTTCTTCTGGAACTCTGAAATACTGTTTCTAATTCTGGGTATGTGTATGCTGTTTCACTGATCTGTGTTATATTTTTTGTGTGGTTTGTGTGTTTGGACTAGGAACTGGGGTATAGCTATGTGGAGCTGAATGCCAGTGACACTCGCAGTAAGAACAGTCTAAAGGAAGTGGTTGCTGAATCGCTTAACAACACCAGCATCAAAGACTTCTGTTCTGGTATGTTTGTTGTTTGAAGGAGGATTTTTGAAAGTCTAGTTACAGGAGGGACAGAGCTTCCTGGTTACACCACCATGTTAAGGATTTAACTTGCTCATTTGGTGGAGGGATCTGGCTTTAATAGGGATGGCTCTACTTCATCTTCAGTTGTAGAATTAAATCCTGCTATTACTAGAATCCATTGTTAATCTGCACAAACTACTCAATAACTCTGCATCTGCTCCTCTGTTACGTGAGACTTGAGTCTTGGACGATGGCATGGGGCCATAGTCAGTTCTAATCTGTGAACATAGATTTGTGTGATCAAGTGGCAGAGCAAGAGGTTCACCACCACCTCAGCTGCCTAGGATGGGCTTACCTAACCTATAAAGCATTGGTTAAAAGTCTGAGCAAGACCCTGGTTTATTCCCATCTCATTTTCTTGTCCATATTCATTTTCAGGCACATCCTCATCAGTTAGCGGGAAACATGTATTGATCATGGATGAAGTGGATGGTATGGCAGGCAATGAAGACAGAGGAGGGATTCAGGTGAAACTGCTATAGTTACTAGCTAATGCCATTGCTAAGAGTGCATACCATTACAGCACAAAGTATTTCAAGCCAGTCTGTCCTCAACCCATGGTCCATAGAAAGTCTCTGTAGACTACAGTTTATCTGACCTATTTTAGAAGTCTGTGTTGTAAGAAGAATTATGTGTTGGTAGAGGGGGGGAAAAAGACACTTCTGTAAAAGAAGTGATAGGGAATGCTGAATTTGTGTGTGTGCTTCAGATGTTTATTCCTGGACAGGTGAATATATCCTCAGGTCTCTGCAGCTGACATCTACCTGCAGTGGGATGTTTGTAGTCTGACTGGGACAGTTGCTCTCTTCAGTAGGCAGTAACACTGAATAAATAATGTGGCATAGGCAGTGTTGTACTCTCTTCTCCTCGGCAGCTCCACTTGTATCTTCAGGAGATTTCCTGTGGTCACATTGAAGTACTTTGACAGTAAGGGGATTAGAGATCTTTGGCTGAGATGAAGACATTTACATTGCAGGAATGTGAATTGAATTGAATTTCACCTTCATTGGAGCAGGCAAAGTTTGTTCTGGTTAGCCTAATAGTTCTGAAGCTGATCTTTTTCCTTCCTCCTTCATTGTTCGTGGCAGGGTGTGGTCACAAAGATGTGTGCTCCTTCTGGGCATAGGCCAGATCAAACTGGCCTTTGGATGAATGAATTCTGCAGGTAGACAGCTCTGCTCTGGGCTGTTGATCTTCATTGCTTCATGAAGAATGGTCAAACCGTGATTACTGGAGGCAGATAGTGGAAGTGAGTGGGCAGCAGATGTATGCAGCTGAGTAGAATAGCAAGTGGAAAAATAAGAAGAGGGGCTAGGTTTTCACTGTGTGGGAAACATGATTACAGTAGAAAGCGTTTTATATACTGGCATCTGTCAAGGATCTGATTTAAGGCAGGAACTAATGCTGCTTGGTATGACATTTTAATAATTCTTGTTCTCCAAGATATCTAATGTAGTTGTTGCAATGTGTTTAAAACACAGGAGTTGATTGGTTTGATTAGACACACAAAGATACCCATCATCTGTATGTGTAATGATCGAAACCATCCTAAAATTCGTTCTTTGGTCCACTACTGTTTTGATCTTCGTTTTCAGAGACCTCGTCTAGAACAGATTAAGGTAAGAAGACTGTGGCTGTGTGGACTGCACTGAATTACCATCAGTAATGTCTGTCTTCATGTGGCAGAATTCCTACAGAATTGGAAAAACCACTTAAAACTTAATGGATCACCTCAGAGCATTACTCTGCTTTTCAAAATGGGTTGTCTTGAGGTTTTTCTTCCCAAAGAATGAAGTATCCCAAAGCGTTTCAGATTTAGGAGCCCATCTTAAATATATCTAAACATTTTATTTTTTTTTTAAAATGATCATATGCTCTTTTTCTTACAGCAATGACAAGGGATGACTTATGAGAGAAAATTTTAATTATACCTGCTGTAAACTAGATATGATAATGCTCTTTCATAGATATGTCAATGTGTTGTGTAGGGGGAAGAATTAATAGGAATTCTTACTATAGTGACATACAGTCAATTGTGTACGTTACAGGGTGCCATGATGTCTATTGCATTTAAAGAAGGTTTAAAAATTCCACCACCTGCTATGCAAGAGATAATCCTGGCAGCAAATCAGGACATCAGACAGGTCAGTGTCCATTCAGCATCAGTGTCCCTTCAGAGACCACCTCATGTACGAGTCCTTGACTTCAATGTTTTATCTGAACAGTATTGTTATTTTTATGTATAGGCTGGTTTCTGCTTGTCTTCCATTTAAATGCTACTGTGTTACCATATTGTCAATTTTGTTCTCTAGGTTTTACACAATCTTAACATGTGGTGTGCAAAAGATAAATCTTTGACTTATGATGAGGCTAAAATGGATGCCAGCAGAGCCAAAAAGGATATCAAACTGGTAAGTGTAAAACACTGGATTGCCTTTTGCTGTCACATTCTGATATAATCACTAGGCTTTACAAGCATCTTCTGAACTGAAACTCTGATGGCCTAGATATAGGGAGCTGTCAAACTTGCCACAAGTAATTGAAGAGCAGTAAATCCAGGACTGAGGCTATGTTACCAGTACAGATTAGGGGTTGTCCTACTGCAAAGCAGCTCCGTGGAGAAAGACCTTGGAGTCCTAGTGGACAGTGAGTTATCCATGGGGAAGCAATGTGCTCTTGTGGCTAAGAGGGCAAATGATATCCTGTGGTGCATTAGGAAAGGTGTGTCCAGCAGCTCTCGTGAGGTTCTCCTCCACCTCTGCTCTGCCCTGGTGAGACCATACCTGGAATACTGTATCCAGTTTTGGGCTCCCCAGTTCAAGAGAGACAAGGACCTACTGGAGAGAGTCCAGCAAGACAACTATGAGGACGATTAAGGGACATGAGCATCTCTCCTATGAAGAAAGGAGGAGAGACCTGGGGCTGTTTAGTCTTGAGGAGAGAGGGCTGAGAGGGGATCTCATTAATGTCTATAAATATCTGAGGGGTGGGTGTCAAGAAGGAGGGGCCAATCTCTTTTTAGTGGTGCCCAGAAATAGGACAAGGAACAATGTGTTTAAGCTAGAATATAGGAAGTTCCACCTCAACATGAGGAAGAAACTTCTTTACTGTGAGGGTGACAGAGTGCTGGAACAGGCTGCCCAGAGAGGCTGTGGAGTCTCCTCTGGAGACTTTCGAAACCTGCCTGGATGCATTCCTGTGTGGCTTGCCCTAGGTTCTCCTGCTCTGGCCAGGGGGGTTGGACTAGATGATCTCTAGAGCTTCCTTCCAACCCCAAACGTTCTATGATTCTGTATTTTGGTGTACTGGTCTCTCACATAAGATGAAATTATGAAGCTCATACTTCTCATCCTGAGTCTTCTGTATAGGAGATAATTCTCTTCATATCAGAAGTAAAACTCAATTCCTAAAACTGGTAAAACACTAAGAAGGAAGTACTGAACACTGAACTTGATATTGTTTGGTACCATCACTACAGTCATTTTGATACTGTGCTTTGTCTTGCTGTTTGTGTTGATCTGCAACTGCTGACTTCTTGAAATACCGTTTACTTAGGGCCCTTTTGATGTTGTCCGGAAGGTTTTTGCTACTGGAGAGGAGGCTTCTCGTATGTCCCTTATAGACAAATCAGATCTTTTCTTCCATGATTATTCCCTAGCACCTCTCTTTGTCCAAGAGAACTATGTACATGTCAAACCGGCTGCTGCTGGGTGAGTTATTCCATACCCTAAATTGACATACGCTTTCGTATCAGGGAATTAAAAAATAGACTAAAACATATCTGGATATTTCTGCTTTGTAATACAATCATATTTGGTTTTTTCCAGAGGAAATCTGAAAAAGCACTTGGTGCTCCTGAGTAAAGCAGCTGATAGTATATGTGATGGTGATACAGTGGACAAACAGATTCGTAGCAAGCAAAACTGGAACCTTCTTCCAACACAGGTGAGCACTTAACACTCATTTTGTTTGCTTTGTAGGGTGTTCAGTGTAAAAGACTGATCCCTTGAAATTGGTGTTTCAGTATGATTTTTATGACCTGTATAGTTCCTAGGTGAGCAGAGCAGTTTTCTGTGTTCCTATTGTTGAACCCACCCTGTATCTTGACATTAAGTCTTCTAAAACTTTGAAAAGCTTGAACCTTCTTTATGAAGCATAGGAGCACGTGCTGCACATGGATTCTGATGTGCAGTTTTATTTGTGCGCTTCCTCCCCCAGCCTTTCAGCAGGCCACTATTCCTCCCAAAGTGCAGAGCTTTGCCACTATACAGTGAAACTATGACTGAAACATTGCAAGACTCGTGCTTAAAGGACTATGACTGACGTCAGAGAATGTATCATAGATACGCTGGAAGGCATCTCTGGAGGTCATTAGTCCACCTCCTGCGTAGCGCAGGTCCAGTCAGATAAGTTGCTTAGGAACCGAGCTAGCTGGGTTTATGTAGGTTCTTGGTGTTCTTTGGAAATGTCTCCTTCACTATGTCCATCTGCTGGAGTCTACAGCACTTGTTTGTGTGAAGTCAGATACTTGTCTGTCTGTGCTCTGAGAAATGAACAGGCTTGGGGTTTTTGTTTTTTTGTTTTGTTAAATGGCTTTTAAAACTCAGGTAATTTCACAGATATTTTAGAACATGGTTACAAATAGGGTGGTACAAGAATTGTAGCTGTCACCTGAAAGGGGTTGGACAGAAACAAGCAGCCAATAGAGTTCTCTTGAAATGAGCTGTTTCCACTAAGGAACTGAATTCTTTCCCCCCTTCCCTGCAGTCAAGTAGGGCAGTATGTCACAGTGTCAGTGAGACTAATTCATTGTGACTTGAGTTTGGCACGTGTGTTACTTTTTCAGGCTATTTATGCAAGTGTTCTCCCTGGGGAGCTGATGAGAGGATACATGTCCCAGTTTCCTGTCTTTCCCAGCTGGCTGGGAAAATTTTCATCTACAGGCAAACATGATCGTATCGTTCAAGAACTGGCAATGCACATGAGTCTCAGGTAGCACTGACATTCCTCTCTTGGTTTATACCGACACGGATATTTAGTTCTCATGTAGCTCATTACCTACTATTAATTGCTTGCTATGCTTGGTACAAATATAAATGTACATTCTGTAAATATGCTCCTGTGTTGTTGGTGACATTTTCTTAGCACCTAATCTGGACAACAGTCAGACTGCAGACACTTTTAGTATAGTCAGCAGTACTATGACTTTTTTCCCTCCAAAGCTGTTGTTGTTAGGGGTGTGTTCCCCCGGGCTCGTTATCCCTGATGCAGGTGTGGCAAAAGCACAGTACAACTTGCAGTGTACTCGGAAGGCAGCTGGTTATCCATTTGCTGAGGGCCTGCCTACAGGGTGCTTGGTGTTTAGAAGTGAGTGGTGGTGGTTGTACAGTTTTACTTACTACTTTTTTTCCCAAAGAACTCGGACATGCAAGAGGACAGTAAACATGGAGTATTTGTCATATTTGCGGGACGCGCTTGTCCAGCCCCTGAAAGACTTTGGAGCAGATGGTGTACAAGAAGCTGTAACGTTCATGGACTCTTACTGCTTGACGAAAGAAGATGTTGAAAATATCATGGAAATAAGCACGTGGGGAGGCAAACCCAGTCCTTTTTCAAAGCTGGATCCCAAGGTAAGAATCATTTGTGGTTCTTTTTTTCCTTATCTTGCATATCTTTAAAAAGAAATCCTAGAATAATAGCTGTGGTATGGATGTACTACTGAAAGGCTGAAGCTGGTGCAGCTGCAGGTGAATAATTGTATTAACTGTAATTAATTTGAGACCATGGCAAGGTCTAAGTGAACATGTGAAGATGCACACTCTGAGGATTATGTGGGGCTTGCCCACCATACAGCTCTTAGATGCTTCTTGTGTCCTTTTGAGGTTGTGTCCTACTTCACAAATCTTTGGTCACATCTTCCCAAGGGAAAGATGACGTGGAACCTCTAGCCAAGAGCAAGTTAGCTAAAGATCAGCTGTTCCTAAGCTGATGCTCATAGTGTTTCCTTCCAACCTAACAGGTCAAAGCGGCTTTTACACGGGCCTACAACAGAGAGGCACATCTGACTCCATATTCGCTTAACTCTGCCAAGACATGGAAAAGGCAGTCAGCATCTGCAGTGACCTTAGAACTGAATGAAGACTTGAATGAGGAAGACATCCAATCCGATGAGGATGAGCAAGATACGGTTGAAAGTGATGCAATGATTAAGGTGACTTAGATTCCTCAGTGTTAAACTACCACACTAATCTGTTTTGTTGTCTTTAGTTACTTTTCTGGGACTCGTAACATCATGTGAATGAAAAGAAAATTGTAGTAGATACTGAATACATCGTCACTGAAGTTTTAAATCCTTTACTAGTAGTAGTGTAAAAAACAGTCTGAGTTGTTTCCATTACTTTCTGTTTGAATGTGGATCAAAGTCAGACATTGCTGTAAACTCATGAATACTGCATCCAATTCCAAAACTTAGTAGTATTTTAGGTGTTTGTGGGGACAGTGCCACTGGTAAGGAGCAGCCACAGGCCTTTGTGTGGTTGTCACAGATGACAATTCCAGTAACATCTTTGGTACAGATGACCAAATTGGGAACTGGTCAGCTCTGAACCCTGAACGTTGTAGGGTCTGTACTCCCCATGACACTTAAAAACTTGATACCTGAAGAGGAAAGGGAAGGGATGGCTTTTTCGTTTGCCACTGATGGCATTTTGACTTCTGCTTTTGTCAGCTTTCAGCTGTTGGATTTTAAACTGTCCTTATATTCTGTTTATAGCAAAAAAAGGCGAAGTCTTCTAAGCTGCCAAAAGGAGAGAAAAATGAAGAAACAAGAAAGAAAGAAGGGAAAAGAAAAGAGAAAACAAGACATTGAACAGAATAAAATCTTGCTCTGCCTGCAGCTTTGGTTATCTAACTTCTGGTAGGAAGGTGAAATGGATCCAGTGATGGAGCTGGGGAAGCAGAACCAGTGTACTGAAAATGCTCCTCTTATAGAGGTGATGTAGTTACTGTACTCTCATTATACAGTGTTTTACTTACTCTTAACATGCTACAACGTTACAAGCTATAAATATCCTTGTACAACAAACACCAGGCTGCATTAACATGGTGAGTATGTGATGCTTACTTATCTGGCGTTTATACTAAGTCTTCCTAATACTTCACTTTTTTTTAATAAATTTCTTGATCTTATGTGGTAAAATCTTGTAAATAGTACATGATGCAAAAAACCCCCCCAAACCTAAATGGCTTATTTGTACATTACCGAAATTTAGCAGTGTATAAAATTGCAATAAAATGCTTCACAGGAGTCTCTTAAAGTTTTGGTTTTAAGTTCATGGGGTGTTCTGTTGCTCTCCACCTTCCAAGGGTCTGGCTTTCCTGCATGTACAGGTTGTGGTGTTAGTCTTTTCCTACAACTTCCCTTTTGTTCAGTTTAGAGACACAGAAAAGCAGTGAGGGTATTGATTTAGTTCCAAAACTTGAGGAGCCTGTGCTTAGGAGTTTAATCTTTAATCAAAACCAGAAAGGAATACTTAGAGTAAGAAACGTTTAATAGAAAATAGTAATAAAAGTTCAGAACTGATGTAGAAAAAGAGATCACTAGGAGTTGGTTTTGCCACTCAAGTAACACAGAATGCCCCTTGCTTTGTCTTTGGTGCAGATAAAATGCAGATTTTGCTTGGAAGTTTTATTACTATTAATCAAAATACAAAACTTATCAAAAGCTAAGTAAGGCTATCACAAAACAGAAGTCAGATGGTGATTGTTGTTAAATCCCAGTGGGGACATGATGTGTAATGTAGTCAGAGATATTTCCTTGCTGCTTGCCAGGCAACACATGCAGTTCTGAAAATAAACAGACATGGTCAGTCATATCCCAAGATATAAAGACTGTGATAGCAAATGACAAGATTTTCTCAGTCTGAAAAAAAATAATTAACAAAAGTAAGGTTACTGTGGTCTACATGATTTTATAATATCACTTGTGTATTACTTTGACCTATAGCTAAGTTTTCACATAAGGTATTTGCAATAGTAAATCTGCCTTCAAGTGTCAAAAATAATTAGGAACTTTAACTCATTTTCAGTTACCAGCCTCTTAACAAAACAAATATTGGATCTAAGTGTGGTATAGACAGAGCAGTGGTCTCAGTCTTTGGCTTGAAATATTTGTATTTCAATAGTATATTGCTGTTATCCCGTGATACTTATCTATAATATATATGCTTAATTTCTCTTTGACACCAAAGCTAAGATCCTGTAACCTGCATTTGAGATCTGCTCCTTTCAGTTTGCATCTCTCTCTTCCCACACTTAAATTCTTGTGATACGTAGGATCTGATGATGCTGAGATGTTGAGACTGTTCTCCAAGCTACTAAACTGGTTACATGTGCAGATGATAACATGATCAGAGGTAAAGTGGTTTAAAGCCTCACAACTGGAACGATTTAACAGACAGGTTACTTGAAGTAGCAAAACCTACTGCCTGAGGGCAAATGGGTGATACAGCTGAGCCACAGTTATCTGAGGAAAGACTCAGAGGCTGCAGGTTAGATTTCTGAACATTGCATTTCCCTTGCTGGAAAAAATGGCCAGCAGCTTCTACAATGAGCCTGGTTAAGTAAAAAATACAGGCTGTAATACGTACCTGAATTCATTAGTCCCCATCTTCTGGTTTGAGGTATTCTGTGCAATCATTTATTTTCTTAAGATGAACAATGTTAATCCTTTCAGAACACATTGGACATATGTTTTCAGTCTGTAACATGCTGTTTTAAAAGAAGGGTGAGTGATTAAATGATGATTCTTACACTTTCAAAGGAAGAGCTGGGCCTGAGGCAGAAAGCATAGAGACAAGTTCTGACCTGTGCTATGTCATAAATAAAGGGCAGAGCAACAGCTGCACCTGTCTAGATGAGCAAAGGTTGGTTGGTTTGTTTTTAACATTTGAGAACTAGCATCACAACAGGACGGCTGCTGCTGTTTGCATGGGCATGAGGAAAAGCTGGCGGTCAAAACGTAAGACAAAGGAGCTGAGGCTAGAATAGGGAGTGGCTGCAGCTTCACACTTCCTGCCATCTAAGGAGAGCTATCCAAACCTGTTCCTACACATGATTACTAGGGACAAGAGATTATTGCTGCTGACTCTCTACCCAGTACTTTGTGTGTTTTGGTGACTGCTGCTGTGCCTGTGTCCTCCCCCCATGTCCTCATGTCAGGTCATTTTCCTGGAAGGAGCTGGGAACCTGCACAAGTGTGCCCCCCCCCCCCTTCCCTGTCTGCATCCCTGTTTTGGGAGCCCAGCATCTCTGGAGCTCTTCATAATAGTTTTTGGTCCAATTTGAAGCAGTGTTCTAGGAGTATGCAAGATGAAACTACCAAGTACGGGGGATTCTTCTTCAGCCTCCCCAGCTGTTACATGTTTTTAGTACCAAATGAAAGTTTCCTGCTAAAATACAAACAAACATTGGAATCCTGCGACAGAAGAAAAATAACTTACTTCTTGAATTCTGAATAGAGGGCAGGAAAGTCACAGTGTGGGCAAACTGTCCAGTCATCTTGTACCATATGCTGACCCTGCACACAAAAGCCACAAGTAATTAAAGGGCATGTGCTGTCCTAGTGCAGTGGGCATTCAGTTTTCTACCTTTTATGGTGAAACAGTCTCAGCAAATGATTGCTGAAGATCTTGAGGAATTAAAAAAACAACTCTAAAACTGTAACAGTGTCACTGTAGGTTGATTACTGTGTAAAGTCTATAATTAGAAGAGGAGCTCTCAATGAGATGCAGTGTTTTCATTATAATTTACATTCTTTTACAAAAATAAATTAAGAATGTATTGAAGTAGAACTCTTAAAATTATTTTAGTTTGGTAATTCTAGAATGTTGTCTGGAGCTGTACACAAATCTACTGGGCTTTTTGGTATTGCATAGGACACTCAAAAAGTGCCCCCAGAGCCACACATCCCCTGAGCCCAGGGGGTTGCATTCAGTGCTGTCAAGTTTGTGAGCACAATGACTGCCTGGTACTTGCCTCTTCAAATAGGAATTATTTTCTGTTTTGGTATAATCTACTAATTTGCTTTTGAGAGAGAGAATTTGTATGTACCTTTTCAAGCCTAAAACAAAAAGCAACAACACCTTGAACTATATTGAGAGATTTATGCTCTTAATATGATATGCAATAGTAGACTTTCATAAGGTGTTTGAAGATGCAGCATTCCTAATGATGTTACAAATAGTGATGTAAAGGAATTATAACCAAGATGGAACCTAAATAAATGATGTGAAATATACCTGAAGATGGACATTATACTTGGCTCATAAAGCTTATTTAAAAGCCTTGTTGTTTGTTGGTTGTTTTTTTTAAAACCTTCCTCTGCTAAACAAATTGAGTAAAAAATAGATAATTACTATTAATATTTTTTTGTAAGACTTCTTCTTCATTAGTTTTAATAGAGAATGTCAACTCCAACATTTGATTTCTGCTCAAGTGAATGTTTTTTTCTGTAATTCTAGCGTGACAAATCACTTGTACCTAGTAAAAATACAGTGTTACACAATAGCTAACCTCAGTCTAAAGATTTTGTACGGATGCTGCTAACAGTAGGATGTGTGGCTCTTCCACTGGGAAATGTACCCCATCCATACCTTTTCAGTACACTCTGAAGTATCCTGAGACACAAAATGTTAGAACTTCTAATTTCTGTAAGGCTCAGTAATACAAGAAATGCTGAGGTCACTGGCTGAACCATTGCTTAACCTTGGAAGTGCCAAAAAATTGTTACATTCTGGCATTCCCCAAAACAGATTTTTGAAGTGTTTTATTTATGTGAAGTCATGGCAGCCTGGAGCTTACATGAGGAAAGCTATGCCCTCCACAAGCTCCTGTACATGCAAGAAGGGACTTCCCTCTCTGCTCTTACTGCTCTGAGCAGTGGAGCAGCTGAACTGGGTGGGCACCAGCAGCAGAGTCCTGTCTGTGTCCCAGTGCACCAGTGGCACGGAAGGTGGGTGTGCTGGGGGCTCAGGGCAGCCCTGGTGCATGCTCTGCCTTCTCAGGAAGTTGAAGACTTCCAGAATCGCATGGTGATCTATCACTCTGAAGTGCCTGCAACTTACAGCTGGCTACTAAAGGCCACCCCGTGATAGCTGAAAACCAGAGACATGTTGGTAACACGGAAAAAAACCCAAAACAACCAACCTACCAAAACACCTAGCTTGAATCTACTAGCAAACCGAAGCTGTTCAAATGAACTTGTATTTTAGAAGGAAAGAAAAGCATTGCTGTTCATTCTCATACTGCAGACAACACAGCAGGTACTCACAGTGGCAATGCAGTACGGGAGGTTGTTTTTACAGCTGGGACACAAAAGTTGGCACTCGGGGAGCTGGAATGAACAGTATGGACAGGCTGTTGTTGGCTCCTCCGTCTCTGTTGTGTCTGGACGTCTAGAAGTAAGAAAGAGACAAATGTGAATAAAATCCTCAAGTGCTTTGAACTTGAACAAAGATGTTTAACAAAGCCTTTAGTTCTTAAAGAGTGTTTCTCTTTTGTGTTGTTTGCATATCCTCCAGTTGCTATTTTACTTTCTACCAGATAATTCCTTTTAACTGTCACCCATGCATCATCACAATTATGTAAACTGATAAATAAGTTATTTTGGAGCTAATTTGAAACAACCTTTTTAAAACTTTTACACATGATAATGCTTTGAAAGTTTTCAAAACTTAGGGTCTGTATGTACAGAACATAGTTACCAATTCTCTGTTTCTGTTTTTTCTGTGGCAGGAGTGACCACAAAGTCTGAAGTAACAAGCAACAAAACTGGCATCGTGCCAGAACTATACAGCTTGTAACTGTCTTTCACAAGCTTGTTTTCAATCCAAGTGTCTGTCAGCATGATGGTCCTGATCCAGACAGACATCATGGCACCAGGGTTAAGGGCAGGAGGAGTGGGGAGGAGACCTTTTCTCAGATTTCTCATGCAACCTTAACATTTAATCTTGTGTGGAACATTCATAGATTAAGATCTTAAGATTCCTTCTAGCATATTTTTCCAATGAAGAGGATACATCCTTTCCAATAGTTAGCCTAGTACCTGTGGAGACAAAGCCGTGGCTTCCTTAGTAATCTTGAGACTTTGTAGAAAGCCTAATTTCTCATTTTATTAGCCTAGGCAACAGTTTCCCTTGCAACAGCCTGTGCCTTTGTCTCCCAACCCTAAGATACGGATAAACATGATAGATGAAGAACAAGTCAACTCTGCTTTTAGCACTGATGTACTATTTCACAAGCTAACTGGAATGTTCTAGGAATGTTAACAAGCAGGTAACAGGGAAGAACTGCACATTAATAGAGAAAAAAAAAGTTAAAAGCCACTAAACAAAATAGGATTAACTGTTCTCATTACACATCTGTGGGAACCTACTGCTGTTCTGCATGCTCATAAAATGTAAGTGAAAAGAATGTGCTGCCACAGCTTGTATGTAATATTCAGACTGACATGGGCCAGAGCCAGCTTCAAAGAATTCCAGAAGAGCTTTATGACTGAAAAATACAAGGGAAACCAAAAGCAAGGCCTATTGGACAGAAGTTTCCACATTTACAAAGATGGATTCTGAAGAGCAGTGGCTTAAGAGTAGGATCTTCCAACTATAATACATGCTATGAAAACATCAGCTTGCTTTAAAAATAGTCCAAGCAATCAAATAGGTTGGGACAAAGAATCATTCTGCCTCTAAATAAATCCACGGGTTGCCCACATCTTAAATGCAATGTGTAGTTTTGGTCCTACCTCCTTCAAAAAGGTTGTAAAAGAGTTTCAGAGAAAGGCCATAAGGATCACTGTACATAAAAGAATAGCTATGTCAGCTGAGACTCTTCAGGTCCTCAAAACATACAACTGATGGAGGGGAAACGAAAAAAATAGAGATCTATAAAATCAAAAGTGACACATAAAAGGCTAGATCTCTCCCAAGAGGAAAACTACAAGGTATTACATTAAACTAGCTAGGGACCAGCCTTGACACGACAAAACTCATGTCACAGGAGTCACCTGTTGCTAAAAATTTACATGACTACAAGCAGAGATACTGCATAAGCTTGTGGAAAGCTTAGAGACTTAATAAAAGCCTGAAACAGCCACATAGGCTCAGCAAGTCCCTGAGCCCAATTCTGAGGCTAGTAGAATATATAAGAAAAGCATTATATATGCTTGCCCTGCTCTCACACACTCAACTATGCTTCCTTCTCTGGCAGAAAATGTTGGCTAAGATCTATCAAAACAGAACTTCAGACGAGGAAGAAAATGTCAAGAATTCATCTATTTTATCTGCCCTTCCACTCTTCTTTATCTTAGCCATTTAGTCAGTAGGCTAAATCACAGAAGAGCACATTGCTGATGCTGCAGTAGCCAAGAGTTTACATTCCTAACTAGAGAACAACTAAAGCTGTGTGGCTGCACTTGGGTCTGTATGGACACAGAATCACAGAATCCTAGGGGTTGGAAGGGACCCCAAAAGATCATCTAATCCAACCCCCCTGCCAGAGCAGGGTCACCTAGAGCACATCACACAGGAACACGTCCAGGCAGGTTTTGAATGTCTCCAGTGAAGGAGACTCCACAACCTCCCTGGGCAGCCTGTTCCAGTGCTCTGTCACTCTCACAGTAAAGAAGTTTTTTCTGATGCTTATGTGGAACCTCCTATGCTCCAGTTTGCACCCATTGCCCCTTGTCCTATCACTGGACATCACTGAAAAAAGCCTGGCTCCATCCTGACACTCCCCCTTAACGTATTTGTAAACATTGATGAGGTCACCCCTCAGTCTCCTCTTCTCCAAGCTAAAGAGACCCAGCTCCCTCAGCCTTTCCTCATAAGGCAGATGTTCCACTCCCTTGATCATCTTTGTGGCTCTGCTCTCGACTCTTTCAAGCAGATCCCTGTCCTTCTTGAACTGAGGGGCCCAGAACTGGACACAATATTCCAGATGCAGCCTCACCAAGGCAGAATAGAGGGGGAGGAGAACCTCTCTTGACCTACTAACCACACCCTTTCTAATGCACCCCAGGATGCCATTGGCCTTCTTGGCCACAAGGGCACATTGCTGGCTCATGGTCATCCTCCTGTCCACCAGGACCCCCAGGTCCCTTTCCACTACACTGCTCTCCAGCAGGTCAGCCCCCAACCTGTACTGGTACATGGGGTTGTTCTTCCCCAGATGCAAGACTCTGCACTTGCCCTTGTTGAATTTCATCAAGTTTCTCCCTGCCCAACTCTCCAGCCTGTCCAGGTCTTGCTGAATGGCAGCACAGCCTTCTGGTGTGTCAGCCACTCCTCCCACTTTAGTGTCATCAGCAAACTTGCTGAGGTTACACTGTGTTCCCTTACTTGATTTCCTACCCATTGGGATGCTCTGATCCTGAGCTTGGGAGAAGCGTTCCTTGAATGTTGACCAACTATCTTGAGCCCCTTTACCATCTAGTACCCTGTCCCATGGGACTTCTCTTAACAATTAATTGAAGAGGCCAAAGTTGGCCCTGTGTTCTGAGTTCTGGTCCTGCTAGGTATTCTGTTCCTCCTACACAGGATCCTGCACTCCACCATCTCGTTATCACTGCAGCCAAGGCTGCCATTGACCATCACTGCTTCAACCAGACCCTCCCTGTTGGTGAGTACAAGATCCAGCAGTGCTCCTCTCCTAGTTGGTTTGTCCACCATTTGTATCAAGGAGTTATCATCAATGGATTGGAGGAACCTCCTAGACTGTGAATGGCTGGCTGTGTAGGTCTTCCAGCAAATATCTGGGTAGTTAGAATCCCCCCCCATGAGGACCAAGGCCTCTAATGGCGAGGCTGCCTTCAGCTGCCTGTAGAGAGCCTCATCAACTCCCTCATCCTGATCAGGAGGTCTGTAATAGACCCCCACAACTGTATCACCCATGCCAGCCTGCCCCTTAATTCATACCCACAGACTTTCCACTTGCTCCTCATCAGCCCCTGGACAGAACTCAATAGTTGCTCTCTCACATAAAGAGCAACTCCACTGCCTTGCTTTGCTGACCTGTTTTTCCTAAAAAGGACATAGCCGTTCATGACCACATTCCAGTCATGAGACCTGTCCCACCATGTCTCTCTAATTGCCAACAGATCATAACCCTTACACCACACACAGACTTCTAGCTCCTCCTATTTATTCCCCATGCTGCGTGCATTGGTGTACAGGCATTTCAGGGAGTGAGCTGAGCATGCTGGTGGCACCCTTGGGAGGTGGGAGGCCTTCTGGTCTTCATTAATACTAGAACAATGCCCCACGAGTTCAAACCCAGCTACAACCCCCTCCCACTTTAAATCTAGTTTAAAGCTCTGTGAATGAGCCCTGCTAACTCCTGCCCTAGGACCCTTTTTCCCCTGCAGAACAGGGTCTTCCCACCCAATGCCAGCATGCCTGGTGTCCTGGAAATCAAACCATCCTGGTGTCCTGGAAATCAAACCATCCAGGAGTTTTGTCCCCTACCCCCTTCAAGCCTAGTTTAAAGCTCTCTCAATGAGTCCCGCTAACTCCTGGCCAAGAATCCTTTTCCCCTTGTTGACAGCTCTATGCCATTGTTTGCTAGCGTACCTCGTGCTACCTGTAAACATCTCCATGATCAAAAAAAACCCAAAGTTCATCTGACAGCACCAGCCTCTAAGCCATTCATTAATCAGTTGTGTTTTCCTAATCCTTTCAGCTTTTCCTGCCACTGAAGGAACTGAGGAAAAGACCACCTGTGCTCCTGATCCCACAAGCATTCGACCCAGTTCTCTCAAATCCCTTTTCATCGCCCTGGGACTTGCCTTGTCAACCTCATCAGTGCCCACCTGCATGACCACTAGTGGGTAGTAACCAGAGGGCCATGCCAGGCCTGGGAGTTTCTTGGTAACATCGCTAACCTGGGCCCCAGGGAGTCAGCAGGCCTCCCTGAGGGTTGGGTCTGGCTGGCATATAGGGCAGACACATGTAGGACACCATGGAAAATGTTACTGCTGGGTAGGAAGCATTTTATATGCATGTTGCATTTAAGGTTTATCACATCAAAGGGAACAGAAGAGCCTTTAATTTTCAGACAAGGGGGAGAAATGGTTCTTAGCCTTCCAAATTTGAGACAGTGAAATAATATGAAAACAGGATACAGCCCATAGGCTTTATGAGCAAAAATATAATCACAAATAAAGCCCTGATATTGTGTACATTTGAAAGTGCAGAGTAACACTGCTCACCTGACCATTGCTTCAATTTTCTTTTTGTATTTAAGATCTATTTTATTACGATACTCAGGTCTCATCAACATAGCAGCAAAATTGAAGGCTGAGTTCTTCAGTCCTGCTCTATGACACTCAATTACAGTTGAAGTCAAAATTGGCACAATATCTGTAACGGAATGAAATGATGTAAAATACTTATTTGCCAATATAATTTTTAAAGCCCTTAAGCTAATAGAGCTAAAAAAAGAACTGATGAAAAATGGCAGTATTTTTCTTCTTCCTTGTGGTACACAGTTCACAGTCTGTGCAGTTCCTGTAAACCATACAGAAGAAAATCGTGGTTTTGCCTCTCCCTGGCTCGCATGCCTGAAGCTCAGCATGACAGCAGGAATGTTTTCATTATAACCATTTCCCTCTACATTTTAGTCTACATTTTCTATGGACCCAAAAAAAAATTGTTCAAAAGAAGATTGATTAAAATTCTGTGATAAAGTCACAGAACCCATCAGTTCAACACATGATCCTGAGACACTATGTGTGGCTCGGGCAGCTCAGAGCTGCAGTGATGGTGGATGAGGACAGATTAAACTGCTGGTGAGGAACCCACCCTGGAGGCCACGCATCAAAGAGCTATCCTGTGCCAGACAAGAGCACACTGTGTGTTTACACTTTGTCGTGTGACCTATAGGATCACAGGAGGAGAATGTACCTTCTAATGCAATGATTATTGAATTGTCCTCTAGAGCACAGCATGTTCTCCTGTGCTGCCAGCACTTACGTGATGGGAATTTGCTGATGTTGTTAGCTACACGGATAAGCATACGTGCTCCCTTCATGTGATCACCACGTTTGACATGGATCTGGAAAACAACAAACATATTGAATTAGCTGCAGTCTTTAGAGAGTAATTCCTGCAGCCCTCTTGGTGTTCATCCTTCTGGAAGCTGCACATCCATAGCTCTTTTAGGAAACTGGGCAGAGGTGGATCATGCACTAGAAAAAGGACCAGAGACAGTCGGGCCTCCAGCTCCCCCTGCTTAATTTCATTTACAGAAAAGCAGTGATCTGCTTATGGATAATAATTATTATTAATAATAAAATTTTAAAAATAATTATACTAGTAGCATAACATTTGTAAGTATGAATGCAAAATAAGTACAGGGAGCCATATGTGGGTTTTTAATTATTCAGTATTTTTAAAAGATTATGCCAATCAAAGAGGCAGAAACAACCATGGATTGCCCTCCTGAAGCTTGCTGGTAGCATGCACTTGGATTCTGTGATAGAACCTATATGACCGTATAATTTATGTATAGAGAGCATCCATATGGACAGTTCAATAAATCAGAGACAGTGCAACCTACACATAAGCTCAGTTTTGTAATTCTTTACCTTCACTAAAATATAGCTGTGTAGAATCATAAGGTTTGTAGCCATCTCAGAAGGAATCTTAATCTTCTGGGTCTTTAACTCTGAATACATATTGAAAAGAACATCATGTGCATTTCGGTAGTTTCCTTAAAAACAAACAACAATGAACAGTCAATTTAATTTTTTGAAACAATTTCTTTACTGATGACACATATGGAGGCTGAACAGGAAGTTAAGTTGATTCTTATAGCAAAACCTTTGCATGACAACTTCTTTGGAAAGTCACAAGCAGTTTCTTATCACAGTATCCTGAATAGTATCAGCCAGGGAGTTAAGTAAGAAAAAAAAATTACACTTGGAGAAGTCATCTAAAATATGTGTGTTGATGACAATTTCATATAATGAAACTTTAAAAATGGAAGATGCTCTATCCCATACATTGCTTCCACAATAAAGAGGAGAAAATGTATTTTTAGAGCATTTAGAGAGGTTACTTCTTTTTGTTCTTTAATGTCATATATTCAAAAGTTGTTGTCTAAATGTTAATTTAACATGCATTTACTTCATAATTTGCTTTGGCAACTCCTTGCCTCTGCAACCAAACCCAAAACATGTCAATGAGATAATTGAAATTTGAATGTTAATTCACTAGATTATACTGCTTTGAGGTTACTATCAAGGATTGTCCAGAAACCACAAGTTTTCATTAAATTATCATTGTAGTTGAAAACGACCAGTGTTTAGTATGGTTAGTCTACTCTTAGCTAATTGTTTTAACTTTGTTTTGATTTTGAGGTGATTTTTTTGTTTGTTGGGTGGCTTTTTTTTGTTTTGTTTTGTTTTCATTATTAGAGTATAGGGAAGTCATACTCTTTGCAGTTGGAGGTATTTATTTAAGGGAAATTTCAGATTCAGTTCCTCCATCTCTCTACATTTCTCTGTTAACAACTGCTTTTACTCTATAAAGCAAATTGCATCAACCTGTGAAATTTGTGTGAGGCAGCTAAATATCACTCCAGAATTAGGTGCTGGAAAGCAATATTAATTTTTCATGCTGTGTTACTGACTCTCAGTATTATATGATCAGTCTTCAAATCATGTGATTATATAGAAACAATTCCAAGGAAAACTGCACATAAAATGGCATACCCAGAGCAAAATACCAAGCATTATGAATTAAATGTTATTTTTTGATGGATTTTTAAGGAAAGAACAAACTATATTGGTGTAAACTTCAGACTCAAACTCAATCTTGGCCTCTGGAGATGAAACAGTTACTGCAAGATTGGTGATTTTAATGAGAAAAATATTGTGCTTACTCTTATGCTGCTGCAGAAGATATCTATACTATTAGGGAATATGAAATACAGTATGGGAGACTGCATTTTAGGCTTAAATTTTCAGATTCAGAGAAGCTAGTAAATTTTTTAACCCTCGAGCCTTTAAATTTCCTGCTTACACAATTACCACACATGCATAATTCAATGCTATGATGAATTGGGACATCACGCTTGCCAAGGATTGAAGAGATCTTCCACTCCTTAGCCCAAGGCTGAGGAGCAGTCCATAAATGTTAATTTGCCTGGGCTGTTCCTGAGGATGCTATTTTTCCTTTACAGATATTTTTCTTAGCTGACTTGAAATGAAAAGCAAGCATGTTATGGTAGGGCTGTTGCCATAGCTACAGAGGAGTATGAATAATGGAGGTGACAGCTATTTTGCTTCTAGCACTGTCTCTTTTTAGCACTTTTTTCTGTTTCTAACTTCAGGTACCTGTTACGGGGGAAAACAAGGCTTAAGTAAGTAGGTATCTGATTCTTCAACAGAAATCATCTCCTCTGCTTATCTCCCACTGGAAAAAATCATGTGCAAACACTAAAGGATCAGTATCCAAGCTGGAAACTGCATGTAGATACTGCAATTCTAATTCTGTGATACACAAAAAAGTAAAGTTGCAGGCAATCTTAATCACTATGTTTACCTGAAGGTAGAAAGGAATGCAGATATTTTCCACAATTTTTGTTTCTCCAATATTTAATATACAAGTATGAGTCTCAACCTTTTCACAAATGCTACTTCAAATTCAAAATTAAACTCGAATATAATTAAAAGCACAGATATATGTCCTCTAAGTATAATCCTATATAAATAACAATACACTAAGTACTGCAATGATGTAGTGTCAGATATGCTGTCACATCAGAGAAAACAGACTTACCTGAACACTGCTCCTCTCTGGCAATTATTATAGCAGTTCTGGCAGCTTCTCTGTATTGCTTTAGTGCCATATATAAGCGGAATAGGTACTTGGCATCCTTAATTAAATCATACACAAGCAATTAATACTAACTGAACACATACTGCTGCATCTCCTTTCTTTACTTCCTCATCCCACCACCACATTTTTCAAAGAAAGCAGACAAGCTGGCTTATTTTGTAAAGAGCTCTTTGTATCAACATGCTTCAGCTGTGCTACATTCACCTGCACCTTTTGGCCGTTAGTACAGTCAGATAAACACCTGTGCTGAGGACCCTGAGCGAGCTCCCCATCACTATGGGCACAGAAAGCCAGAGGCTGTCAGGCACAAGGAGACCTGTACAGGTGGAGACCCAGCACCTTCAGAGGTGTAGCTATTTATGGTGTCAGAAAGGAACCAATGGGCTCCTTTTAGAATAAATTGAAATCTTGCTAGAAACATTCAAGTTGTGTTACAGATCTAGGTATAAACAATGCTTCTTGTGGATGAGGATGAGAAAATCTGGCCATTAAAGAGCGTCCTGTTCTGGGACAAGATGGTAGACATCCAAGACAGCTAAAAATTGAAAATTAAGGGGACAATAAGCTAACAAAACGTGTAACATTTATAATTTGCTATACTATGTTCTCTTGATATAGTATGTGATTCAAGAATGGCAAATGTAGCAAAGGGTTCATGCAAGAACTGGCAATCCAACAGCAGGAAAATTAGTGACAATAATTCTAAAACAAAACTCCAAAAACCAAGATGGCAGCATCAAAGAAAACAATCATGAGTTCACTGTTTGTAAAGCATACTCAAATTTCTAGCAGTTAAAAAAAAAAATCAACGAAAGAGAATTTCATAAGGGTCTTTCATAAGGATTTTTGATGTATCCTCAGAAGAGGTAATTCCTAAAAACACAGCTAAAATACAAAATAAAATGCTCTTGCTTATGATGAAAAAGGAACTGTTAAGTGAAAAAGAAAAACCTGAGCTCATGTCACTGTTTTATCTCTTTAGCAGTGATTTCTAGAATATGATAAATAAAAAGTAAACTCTGTATATGATAGTATTTTCACTAGTAAATAAAAATTAAACTGAAATATTATATATCATAGCACAGTTACAACTTAAATACAAATCAGAGAAAAAAAAAGACACTTGTAGCTTTACAGATAGCTTAGCAAAAAAACTGTAACTTATTCTTCAATATTAGTGGTAAAACCAAACTTTTACAATGTGCATTCTATGTTAAAATGGTAAAAAAATTATTTAAAAAGAATTGTATTAATCAATGTTGTGCTGTTCTCTGGAATGTTGTGTGGGGTTTGTAAGTAAGTCCCAAACACCCAGCTGAAAGAGCACAGGCTCAAAGGAACAGAAATATAAAATATGAAGACATTTCCTTAAAAAGAAAATGACTGCAAAGATTAAGTCCCTACTTGAGAGGCAAGGGAGAAAATGTTGAAGAAAAAATTCACAGAAATAAAAGCACAAGAGAAAGACTGGCATACAGAAAGGAAACAGGCAAGTCAGATTCTTCTTTTTAACTTGCAATATAAGGAAAAACATTAAGTGACCAAAAGTAATTAGTTTTAAACTAACGATGGAGCAGAATTTTAAGTTACACATGATCAAAAGAACAAACACCATAAGAACCATAATATAATAATAATGAAATAATTATCTGGATAATAAAGTAACGACAACTACTTATATTAGTAGATATTAGTTATCTATGGCAAACTGCCTTAAAAAGGAAAACTGTTATTGCTAAAGTGGGGAAAATTATATGAATGGTGGGCTCTGATGTAAATCTGCCCAACTTCTGACACTTCCTAACGATCACAGATGGCCGTGCCAGTGATGACAGCAGAAGGCTGCACTTCTTCCTCATCTAGGCTGCCTCTCCCTTTACTCCTGTCCCAGCATGGACCAGTGCTCTTATACGGTATTTGCCATGTCCATGATTATATTTTCCTTAGATAATACATTTAAATTACTCACATGGCAGCTATATGTAGAAAAATATAAAAGTAGGAGGCATTTAAGAAAAATTAGACTCATGTTTTACATTCATATTTTTATCTTTAAAGTCAGTCATTTTAAAAGTAAAAAATGCAGGGAGGAATTTTCAATTAACAACACACTTCCCAAGGTCTTTCAAAAAATTATTACTGCAGTCTAACTGATCTTAGTATTAGACAGCCATGATTTTAATTTAGTTTGGCCTTCTAAAGCACATGTAGTTAGAAAATATGCACATAGAAAACAGCAGAACCTTGCTAGTTAACACTCCCTGAAAAATTACAAAAGGACACGTACGACCTATTAAGTATTTTTACATGTTAAAGTTAACAAATACAATAGTTGACATAACAACACGTTTAAAAAGAGTTTGTAATTATTCAGATGATAGTGTAGCAGAACTTTGGTAAGCACAATAGTTTTGATAATACAACAGTACTTCATTAAAATGCCACGTAACTGTTGGCTGCAAAAGATTTAAAGCAATCAGGCTGCTGTGAGCAATGACCTGGTTTACAGATCAGTGCTGAGAAGGATTAGCAAGTTTCTGCTGCATGGCTACTTTAAGTTCACTCTTAATTTCAGCTTTACAAAAATACCACCATATAAAAGCTGCTATTCTCTAAAAACAACCCCACTTGGTTGGTAATTTCAAAAACATTGTCTCCAT
Organism: Hemiprocne comata; assembly: GCA_020745705.1. Classification (NCBI taxonomy): domain Eukaryota; kingdom Metazoa; phylum Chordata; class Aves; order Apodiformes; family Apodidae; genus Hemiprocne; species Hemiprocne comata. The sequence goes on along the minus strand of CM036589.1, from coordinate 25,220,463 downwards.
AGCATAATACGGATAAAGATGGATTGTTTTTAAAGTAGATTTTAAAAACAAATTATGTAAGGCTTGATAAAGTAAAATTTTGTTACTCACTGAGAGAGACTATAGCAGATTGGATTAACGCATTCAGAAGAACAAGAGACAGCTTTTAAACAAGGAAAAGAAAGCTCTACATTCAAGTTTAAAACAATGTTAAATATGGCAATTGTGGCATTCACCAAATTCCTAAGTGTTTTCTAAAATCTTTAGAAACTCTTAACTATGGAGATCCTACTGTAGCTCACTTCCCTTCTCCAGTCCTATGCATGTCTTTCAACCAGATGCCTAGGCTGCTGCTCTTAGAAAAGAGACTGGACACTACAGTTTCTGTCCACCAACTTTCAGCATAAATACAAAATTACTTTTCCTTACACTGATGCTGCATGGATTTTTTTATCTAATGCCTCCAACAGCGTCATTGTCTTCTGGTCTCTTGCCTTTTGTTTGTTTCACTATGTTTTGCTTCTCTCATAATTTTATTAATGTTCACATTTCAAATTACAGGTTAATAATAAGAGGTAAATAATAAAGAGATAGAAGGGGGTTTTTTTGTTTGTTTGGTGTTTTTTTTAATTTTATGAAAGCAGTTGGCTTCTATACCCACTTTCCAAGTGTCTCCAAAAGTCTAAAATATCAAACCCTTAATCTGTCGGCACCATACAAACAGAAGACAGGATTTCTAATCTCCCAACAATACCATAAACCACAGCTGTAGTACTAGTGCTCTCCATCATTACCAAACCCTACTTCTCTCAGTAAAGCAGAATTTATTCTTCCACACATGCAATTTTGTACCCAACTGTATTTACTGTGAGTTTGTTTATAGATTGTCAATTCCTTGACTAAGAAATTAATTGCAGACTGCAATGGCTACACCTGAGGTCTTGCTTTCACAGTAGAAAAACATGGGTGCAGCACCACTTGGCTCACATTCAAGCTCTGCTGTAACAAGCAGTAAAGCTTGAAGTGGCTCAGCCACTTAGTTCTGTGAAATCCAGCCCCAATATGATTGAATGTACCATAAGCTCCATGGACATCAAAGCCAAAAATGGACTGTGAAGCCTGTTTTTCTATAGCTTGAACTCAGAGAAACCAGATAGCCCATCAGCAGTCACTCTGCAAAAGAGCTGCTTGTCATCTTAACCTCAAATGCTGCTGTTCTCATGTTTAACATCATATTTACAGGGGACATTTTTAATCTGTCCTGGAAAAAAAACAAACATACCAACAGAACATGGTCAAAGTCTAATTATTGTGTTGTATATATAGCACAGATCTAATCCATATTCTGCTTAGTTTTTAACCGAGATGCTTTTCTTTTATTACCAAACCTATGACGTCTGCAACTAATACACAAAAGTCTGTCAGCAAGTACCTTCCAACTCCCAAATCTGTATATTCTTAGCTTTGGGCTAAGCTTGTTTTGGAAACGTGGTAATTGATTGCTTCAGAAATCAACAGGGAGCTGGTAATTTTGAAAATCTGTCTGGTTTTTTTTTATATTCTGAAGTTCCTGGGTGAATGATTCGGAGTGATCACGTAAGTCTAGCTCCCTACTGAAACCAAGGTAAAACACAATCTCTGCCTATAGAAAAATCTAGGACAAAATAAGCTCAAAAGATCTTGCAGCACAGCAATGTCAGACAACAGCAGTGATAAAAATACAATACCTTGGGCATGCCATCACTCTCTCCCATGAGATAGTCTATCAGCTCATTTGTTAGGGCTTCATCTTTTGCCTGACCCACCTATTAAATAAAGAAAGAAGAAATTATCATATGAAAGAGAAAGGAAAAATAATTACTCCTAAGGAGGCTTTCCATTAAAACACTGCAAATAGACACTTTCAAAACATTCTTTTTTTAGTTCTGTGTGTTCAAATCAGATGATTACTCAGCTTTGACATGCAGTAGTTCATATTTATTTTATAACGTGCTATGTCAGGGAATTATAACTAAATTGGTCTCTACCAGCATGAACAGCTCCCCTGCTTCCATGTTGGGAAGGCATCTGAATCTAGGGACCATGAGCTGAAGCCTGCTGCCACAAAGCTGTGTCTATCAACCCAGCACAATTTGTGTTTCAGATTAACATCCAGTGCTGCTCACTAGAACAGACTCAGCACTATCTGGCCAAGTTGAAGAGAGACTCTCAAAAATAAGGCTGAGATGTTGAGATTCCACAAGGATACTTACAGTACAACTGCAGCAATAGTCTTTGGGCTGCTTCAGAGCCTTAAGTTTATTCATTTGGGCTGAACCATCTGGATCCAGAGGAAAGCATTAGGCACCTCAAACTTCAGTTTTACAAGCCCTGGCAACAGCTCTGTGAGATGGAAGGCCTCAAGAATGGCTGTGCTAGCTCCACAGAGAGTCAAGTCTACTGTTCAAGACTTTGAAAAAACTCTGGTGATACCTGACATGATTTTCAAAGTTGCGGGTTCTTCAAGGGAACAGAGCCAGTCTGAGCATGGTTTAGATGACACGAAGTGAAAGTCACAGCAGATGCTCAGATGGAAGCTGGCAATGGGCCTGCTTAGGCAGGTTTCCAGCATATTTTGTCTAGAATGGAATCTAAAGAAAGAGAGTAGGTTCACACGTACCGAGTGCAGCATTAATGGAAACCTGATGGCTACAGTTTTGGAGATCATGAGCAAAATAACTAAGCAAAGAGTGCTTCATGCCAAATTTCTTCTTTTTCTAGGGATGGAAGAGATTTTTAGAAATAATAAGGATGAAAACCAAAAGATGGTTACTAAGACTGATGCTGCAACTGGTCTGCTGTCTGATAGTGGAAGCTGAGAGCAGTGGATATTGTCTGCCTTGGCTTCAGAAAGGCTTTTGACACTGTCTCCCATAACATCCTCATAGAGAAGCTGATGAAGTATGGGCTGGATGAGCAGTGAAGTGGACTGGAAACTGGCTAAATGGTCAAGCCCAGAGGGTGGTGACCAATCATATGAAGTCTTGTTGAAGGCCACCAACCAGCAGTGTATCCCAGGGATCAATGCTGGGTCTAATCTGATCTGGATGATGGGGCAAAATGCACCCTGAGCAATCTTGCTGATGACACAAAACTGGGTGAAGTGGCTGACACAACAGAGGGCTGTGCTGCCATCCAAAGGGTCCTTGACAGGCTGGAGAAATGGGCTGACAGGAACGTCATGAAGTTCAACAAGGGGAAGTGCAACATCCTGCACCTGGGGAGAAACAACCCCATACAACAATATATGCTGGGGGCCAACCAGATAGAAGGCACCTTTGCAGAAAAGGACCTGGGGGTCAAGTTGAACGTGAGTCAGCAATCTGCCCTTGCAGCAAAGAAGGCTACTGGTATCCTGGGCTGCATTAGAAGGAGTGTTGGCAGCCAGCCGAGGCAGGTGATTGTTCCCCTCTACACCAGGTGAGGCCACACAGAGTGCTGTGTCCAGTTCTGGGCTCCTCAATACAACACAGATATGGACATACTGTAGACAGTCAAGCAAAGGGCCACTAAGAGGATGAAGGGTCTGGAGCATCCCTCATCCCTCATCCCAAAGGCTGAGAGAGCTGGGGCTGTTGAGGCTGAAGAAGAGAAGGCTTAGGGGGCATCTTGTCCATTATATAAATACTTGAAAGGAAGCACAAAGAGGAAGGAGCCAGGCTCTCTCTTTACTGGTGCTCAGTGACAGGACCAGAGGCAACGGGCATGAGCTGAAACACAGGAGTTCCATCTGAACATCCTTAAACACTTTTTCACTGCGTGGGTGACCAAGCACTGGCACAGGTTGCCCAGGGAGGTTGTGGAGATATTCAAAAGCCATCTGGACATGGTCCTGGGCAACCAGCTCTAGGCAGTCCTCCTTGAGCAGGGGTATTGGATCAGATGACCTTCAGAGGTTCCTTTTGATCTCAACCATTCTGTGATTCTGTGACAGAGAGCAAGAATAGAGGCATACTGATCTTTCTAACCACAGTATGCAAACTGGAAAGATCAGCAAAACTGAAAAATCATATATGGATTTTGCTAAAAAAGAAAATTCCAAAATCAGGTGTCTCTGACACACAACCACAAAAATCTGAATCAATTCATAAACCTTCCTTTGAGGACTGAAAAAACATTTTCCTCTGCTGTCAGTATTAACTTATTCTAGTTTTTGAATGTTAGGTATCACCTTTGCTGATACGGTTTTCCCCCTATTTGCAATCTGTTGAAACACACACACTGATGCTAGCAAAATGTCATAATACTGAAGGTAAACTTCTTGAAAAGATGAAGAATTTTTTGTTTTCTCGAAGCTGCTTACTGTTTCAATCGCCATTTCTATAGCCAAGTTATCTTCTGTGCTTGGACTTTTCATAAAGTGCTTTAATGCCTAAAATGATACAGAAGAAAAGTTAAAGCTGAGGCACATGAAAGAAACATTTTCCTATTTTTAATCAAGTTATTTCTCTCTGCATTTTGTTAGACAAGTGGCACACTGAATGCTTATCTTGTAAAAATGTATTTACAGCCATAAGGAAAACAACATACACTACAGAGGCAGCAGCTGTTCCTACAGGTACTCCTGCAAGAAAGAAGAGTTGAGTCTTTGCCAAATTCTGGTGTATACATTCATCTAACTGTGAAAGGTGTTCACAGTAATACCGTGAGAAGAAATTAATGATTAATGTGCCATTGGACCTCCCCTATCCCCCTGTTGAAGAAGTGGTCGCCTACAATGGCTGTAATTTGCAAAAACTGTGATTTTTATTTTTTTTTTAATGTTCAGTATGCAAAAGTCAAACATTTAATAAGTGTCAGTTCACTAATTTGTAACTGATCAAAAGGAAGTGTGTCAACTGACGTATTTCCTCTCTAAAAAATGTTTTAAGTTAGGGCATGCTACAGTATTAAATTAATTATTTTCTCAGCAACCAAGTCTTCATTGGTCAAGCTATTAAAATATAAATAAATTCTGCTTCTGTGTTCATGACATTTAGAGATCCATTTGGAACAGTGTATCACTGAGCCACCTGGAGCCTCTACTGCTGTGAAAAGGTATGTGCTTGGCAGTGTGTAATTCACAGAATACAATGTAGATAATTGTAAGCATAAATAGTTTACTTAAGTTTCTTTACACTTAAAAAAAAAAAATCAGTGTATCATCATTTAAGGCAGCTATAGTCTATTATAAACTTCCCTGCTTTTGAAGTACTGTGTTTTGAACAGTTTCTATGGACGTTTAACTATCACTGGTTTGTACTGACCCGCCCATATTGACCACACAGCAAGAAAAATTTTCCAGCCTGAAAATGTTTCTTTTCTCCTTCAAAATGTAGTGCAATGCTCTGATAGTCTTCATTGGTAGTACTTTCAGAACCTGCAACAGATAGATAGCAATTATAGCAGAGTATTCTCATTAAGATAAAGGCCCTACTGAAGAAACAAATTCCTAGTCTACATTTTTTTTTTCTACTGATGTTTTAAGAAAGCCAGCTAGACTTAAATTATGTCTTAGACATTTTTTTCCTATTTAATCAGACTAAATGTCAGACATCAGCTAGTGCAGTGAAATAACTGTTTCCATAGGTTTTAGACCACAATGGCATATCTGGTTTTTTAACAGGCATAATCAAATGGCATAACTATGACCTACTAATGAATTTTTCCATTATGTCTTGGCAACAATAAAACAGAGCAAGTGATGATGAGATTATCTCCTGAATTATTTTCACAGTTCAAGAACATTAAAGTGTATCTGTATTACACAGATTATCAGGACCAATGTAACCACGTGATAGCTGGGAATACTACTTAAGTCTTTTAACCACAACTCCCTTTCACTGTACACATCTAAAACAAAGACAGCCACTACACCAAAGTTAGCTTTAAAACCTTTTTTCCACCCACTTAGATTACAATTTGAGACATCCTATTTTGGATAGGAGAGAAGGAAGAAAGCATAAGGAGCAATAGTGGCTGCCTTGACAAGCAGCTGCAACAATACATCACTAAGCTAGCTGTTGTCAAGATTTTCTAACCTTCATAACAAGAACAGATTTTTTTAAAGGAAGAGATTAACTGAAAACATGAGATAATTCGGGAGACACATATGTGGAACTGTTTCCACAAATAATTTTGCCTGGCACAGGTGGAATATATAAAATTTCTTGCAAATTGACAAGCTGGCCACCGAATGACTTGACGACCTGAGGTAAAAGCCAGCTTCTCAGCAAGGTCTCATTTTGTCTCTCTCTGAAACAAGAGGAGGCCATGAAGGGCCTTACAGGGTTTAGAAAGGAAAGACAGTGACATACACATTTAAGAAAAAAGCTGGAACCATGAAAAAAGGAGGAGAGGGGATAAAAATCAAGAACTATAACAGTAGAATTCTCTATTTTGGAAAAGGTGTACTACAGAGATCAAAGAAAGGGATTCCTCAACAGAGACAAGAAAATAGTCTAGACAATTGCTTTATCACCATGCACCAGGAAAAGCTTTTGCACAGGCAAGATTTGAAAATGACCCAGACTGAAGACCAAGGGAGACACCTAAGCTGAAAGCAAAGTCTAGCTTGTAGGCCTGAATGAGACATGTTACCAAATCTGTCCATGGTGACTGGAAATGGAAAAGGCTGGGAAACAAAACTTCACTCCCTTTGTCTTACGACTTCAAAATGGTCAAACAAATTAAAAGAACAAAAAAAAATATTGCAAGCAAACTATTAACCTCGAATACTCACTGATGATATCAGCATAAATCTCCATCTTGTTGTGTTGTTGAGCTAATGTGAAAGCTTCATTATTGCACTTGGACATGACCAGGAACTGGATGGCAGAGCCATAGTCACCAAGTTGCAGAAAGAATCTAATTAGAATGAACGAATTAATACCTTTGTACAAATTAGCTTATTGAAGACACCAAATGTTTTTAGGAATATAGTACATTTAGTGGTATACAAATATGATACATTTTAAATTTATTTTATATCTCGATTATTTTAAATAGGTTACAAAATTAACAGTATAAATAATACAGCATGACAATTTTATTTTTTTTTCTAAATTTATTACTTCTGGTCAATACAATCTGAATCAGAAAGTTAAAAAAAGAAAAAAAAATCACTACCTGCTTGGACGTCCAAATTTTAGAAAACTAAAATCTATAAACTGAAATTTATAGTCACTGGCCAAGTACCAATAACCAGAGTCTGATACATATTAGCATGCCTTGCCAACTTCCAAGAGGTATGGCCCCCCTCACCGTTTTTTTAACCTGTGTAATATGACTGTTACCTGGCCACCATCTTTGCTCCATCAAGGGACTGTGTTTCTCTCACAATATTAACAGCCTTCTCAGGGTTATTAAGGTGATCCAAATATAGACGAATTACACTGTCCCATTGTTTTGCATGCTCATAAGCTATCACAGCTTCCTTGTACCTGCAAAACAAGGGTTCCACATCATCTTTTCTAACTTCTAAATAACTTCTTACAATATGGTGTGAGAGAAACATATAGTATTTTATTATTAGACAGGAAAAAATAAACTAGAAACACATCTTTGATACTAGTGGAAGGTCCTTATATTATGTTTAAAATCTTTACGCAACACCTTAAGTTTACATATTTCAGAATCCATTTTTACAAGGCTATTTTATGCAAAATTTAAAGTCTGTCTTTCAATTTATTTTACAAAAAATGTAATGTATAGTAACAACAACAACAACATGTTTTATGAAAAACATATAAGCATTCAAACACACCTGCCATCTGCTTCTTTGGCTTTTGCATATTGTAGGTGAATCTTTGGAGATGAAACATGAGGAAGAAGCTCACCAACCTTTGCCCTAGAAAGGCAAGATAATAGTTATTTAGTAAATATAACTGGTTTCAAATCTTCTCCAGTAAACCAGGCATATTTATATCAACACTGAAAAGGAGGCTAAAAAAGAAGTAATTGAACAGAATGTATAAGCTTTGAAGGCACTTTAATATTTTCAAAAAAGCTGTACTTTATAGGTGTAAGATCTGGAAATTATGGACTGTTTCATGAACATACAGGCTTAAAAAAGGATGGTATCTTCTCTTTTTAAGTTTGAGATGTATGGGCATTAAAAGTGCCAGACCAACAATTTTTACCTCTGGTATTCTCTAATTAATCTACAGAAGCATCACAGTATTAAAACTATAATCTGAAAGAACGTGCAAAAGAGTGCAAACAAACACCAGTACAGGTGCAGTTGTGATTACTCCCATGATTGTGTGCTTAAGGCCACAGGTTGTACAGAGGACTCCAGGCCATTAGAACCAGATCCTCTGTGCAACAACATCTGTAACAGCAGTATGTGGAGGAACACAGAACTATGTCAGTCCTTCCATAAATTTAACCTCAGGAGTTGCACACAGTGACAGGACTTATAAAAGTCATGGTTTAACGCTGGGCAGGCAATTAAACAAATGACAACAGCAAACCAAGCAGTGGGCCTTTCAAGACAAAGGATAGGAGAGATTGAAGAGAGGTTGACCTTACATCTCACCTCTCAGCCTAAAAAACAGAGCACTCACCAGACTGAACCTCCTTCTGCTAGAGTAAACAAAGCTTGTACCTCCCACTTTCCAAATCAAAGCTATAATTATATACAAGCTATCCTAATTAATGAAGTCTTCTCTTGGTCTGTTCTGATGTCGCTGACATTTCTATGACTGAATAAAATTTTCCTTAGTAAATGAACATAATATTCCAACCTAACTTTAAGAGCACTTGTATGAAAGAGAAGGGGTCTTTCTGATCTCTGTTCCAATCAGTTCTTGATTTTACAAGTCCATAAAATGTAATTAGGCAAGATTTAAGCCCTGAAATCTCTCAGTAAATTGTACTTTTCCACTGGAAAACGGACAATAATAAAATTAATTTCATGTTTTTCATGAACATAATGCCAGTGATTTTGACTATACATGATACAGATTCAATTTGAACCAATCATTTCCATCTGTCTGAATATTCCGTCTCAGATGAATTTTAAAAATGAAGGAAGTTAAGGAACTAAACAGTAACTTCACAAATAAAATTACCAAATTCAGTGTGCATGTTCACACACACACACACAAAGGACTCAAAACTGCAGGTAACTTTGAACATAGCACAAAGAAAGAAACAGAAAGACTATCTTCCATTACAGTAAGACTACATTTAAAACAATGTCCTTGTTCAAGACTGGGGAAGTGAACACTAAAATCGATGAAACATAATTAATGAGACATTTATGCTATTCAGAGAATCATTCCTTTCCAAAGAGCACCACAGCAAGTCCTTTGAAATGTAACACTTTCCTGAAACCTGTACTTACCAGTTTTTACACCGGATGTATACTGATGCTGCCTTGTCATAATATTGTCCCTTTTCATACAGCTGAGCAGCTTCTGAAAATTGCTACAATATTGGAAATCATTAAAATACCATTTCCAAATTAAGATTACAAATAAATAGATAACTTAATGAATTCACACATTCAGCCTCAGCTTCAGTAACACTTTTGAATACCTTCATACTCTCCAGAATAGCTCCACAGTCTCTTTTAAGCAACCTACTGGGATGCTTAATGGCCTGGTTTACCCCTCGACGGATATCTCCCATTCGAATGGACATTTGAGCCACTCCAGCAAGGCAAGCTTCATCATGTTCCTGGTACTGGCAAACAAATGAAAAGCAGTAACTGCCCATTACATAGCAGAAAAATCAGGTCACAAAAGCTACAGTAACCAAGCACTGAAATAAATTAACAAGACATTACACCGACTTAGTTAAACCAATTTTTGTCCCAAAATTCTTGCCTAGCTGCAGCTGTCACTTTAGAAGAACAAGGCTTAGTTTTCTTTAAGCTTTAATTTTTACTTACAAGATCTGCTCAGACCAAGCACACATGGGAAGAATCTAGTACTGAGCTGTCTGTAAAACACTCTTCTTTTCTCCAAAACCAACAGTAGAGAAAAAGAGAAAGTACTAGCAGGATATTTAATTTATTTCATTTTTGTAAAGGCAGTAAGGCCACTGATAAAGCCAAATGTCTTGAATTCAGAAAAAAATGCTATTTTCCCTATTATGTTCCCCTATTATAATTTAAGCTACTTCAAAATAGACATTTTGCAAACATTAGGGGAAATAAGGCCAGAATTAAGGGAGGATCTAATTGATACGTTTATTTTCTAACACAATCCTTGTCTTTATAATAGGTAACAATTCAGAAAAGAACAGAAGGAATACTTAGGACTTCTGTTATAACAATGAAAATATTAGCTACGTTTTGTTTGGCATTTGCACGTTTATTAGGAAACTGCTCAAATTATAAAAACCTACGCCTAGTTATGCCTCACTAATACAATAGCAACACTGCTTTATATCTAGAGAAAACATCATTCCACACATTAAAAATAAGAGAAGTGCAAAGATGACTGTCATAAAACCAAGTCATATAGATTAACTGCTGAATAAAAAAAACTGAATTAAAATGAGTCTGACACATGACAACTTAATGTGTCGTATGATAGTATAAACGCTATAATTACTAAAAAGGACTTACCTTATTGTTCCCAGTGACTCCCTTCTCATAATGTGCCAGAGCATTAATATAATCACCCCTAAGAGAAAATTGGAAGTTATATGGAACAATATTTTTAATAGGAAGAGATGGTTACCTCCCAGCCACACAGATTACACAGGTACCTGTCTTGCTTTTGACATAATGACTCCACACAAGGATGCAAAGTAGGCAAAAGATGGACAGTAACACAGTATGTCATGGCACACAGTATGTCATCAAGCTATTAGTCACAGAGGCAGTCCATCTCTTAATACTGTTATACTGAGACCAATACATCTCTTTTGAAAGACAGGCAAAGAATCTTTCTGCAAAATACACCCCAATCACCTCATCTCTACTTCCACATTTTTCTTGAAGATAAATAAAACTAACCTTCTAAAACTGTTTAGAATTTTTGCAACATAAAAACAAAGGTGTTTTTTTTTCCTTAAGTACATTCAGAGTTCACGTTACAGATGGTTCCATTGCTTCAACTGCTTCTGTTCCTTTCTTTCTGTGACCAACAAGTGCCCTGTCTCAGTGCCAGGGAGAGGGGTTGTCTGAAAACTCTATTACTAGGTAACAGTTTTTCCTCTTGGTTTAGACATTAAACAGGTTTCATTTTGTCCAATGTAAGAAGTGTGAAACGGTTTGAACTTTTTCCATTTTCAAAGCACTTGCCTGCAATGAAGTATTAATTTAGTAGATTATTATATAGTGGACCTACCTGTTGCAAAGAACCCAGATATACTGAAATTAACGCAAACTATTAGTCGCTAACATGTCTGTAGCATGAAGTACTCCTTACAAAACTACTCTTCTTCATACTATAGCTGCACGACCCCACGGAGTCTCCTCTCAGCAATGCAGTCAAGATGAAGTATCTCCATTGTACGTTCCTCTAGTGAGTACGATTATGGGTTTAACAGTCTTATCCTGCAGCTTTACAGGAGAACTTACGTGAACTCAAGCTGCGCTGCGTATTCCTTTGATATGAAAGGGATTTGGTCTGGGGCCAAACACTTCGCCAGCTGAAGTGCACTGTCCCAGTGTTGCAAGTCTTTGCGCATCTATTAACACAGAACGGTAACATTTTCTGAGGCACGGATCAAATTCTGAGTTCTAATATGTACTTTATATTATTCTAAATACAAATACAGAGCTAGTATTCCAGAAACATTCAGACAATTTGAGAGTGAGACATTCATCCTAAAAGAATGTCTGTCAGTCCCACAACGGCAAGGATAAAACCATAAAAGGGCAGAACTATCAGAAGGTAAAATATTCCAATATTAAGGTGGAGATGAAGACAGCAGAAGAAAAATTTACACATCTTAAATGAATACCTCAAGTGCAGCAATAGGACAGGAGGATGCCAGATATAAATCCTGAGCCAGATTAAAATCATTTGTAAACATGGCAAGATGTCCTGCTAGGAGGTTGTGGTCTTCTATTCCCTGTAAAAAGATGTAAGTAGGTACAAAAGTAGTCCAAAATAATTTAAAAAAAAAATTGTTATAAGCAGCATTCTAGTAAGCACAGTAAAAGAAAATATCCTTCCATTTTACAACCACACGTATTGGATTGTACAAACCAGAAAAAGCCCTCACTTCCTTATTGTAGCTCAAAGCAACTACAGCTAACGCTGTCTAAAATCAGCAATTTGCAGAATTACATTTTAAGGTACTATTTCATGCACGCTTTTAGATGTATAACTGCAATCTGTTGGGTTTTTTTATTTAATATAATAATAGCGGCCTTAAACATTTTCTCAAAAATAACAAGGGAAAAAAGAGCCTCCAAATGCCCGAGAGTTGAATATATACAGTTACTCTCAAGCGAATGCAGAAAAGATTGTTGTGCATTCCAGCAGAGACTGCAACCACTTCAAGAGAAAACCAGGCAAGAGATTTGTGGTGTGGATACTTTCTCTTCTCTAACTTTTAATTACCTTGAAAACACCTTCTACTTAAAAAAAAACAAAACAAAATCCCCACAACATAAGAATTCAGCAATTCTTAAAGAAGAATTAAATCAACATATTTCTTATTTAAAAGTGATTTTACATTTTACCTTTATTTGCTCTAGTGACATCACCATCCCAGCATTACCAAGTGTCCGATAAACACGTATTGCAAAATCCACCTCCATATGATGTAAACAAGCTTTGCCCAGCTCATTCCAACCAGACTGGTCATTCAGAAGTCTGCACACCTCCCATGCTTCTGAAAATCTATAGAAAGTAAAACACATTTAAAACTACTATTATTTGTACCTAAACAGTTTTTTCCTCACGCTATGGTAGGGAAAACATAAAAAGCATTTACTTCTAGGCCATGGAATGAAAGATATGTCAGGAAGAAAGGAGAAATACAAATGTGTAACTTACAGTTCTGTTTCTCCTGTTTCTACCACACTTTTTCAGGACAGCATCTGCTTTCCCTACTCTGCCATTCTTTCCACTATACTGATTTTGCTTCATTACAGTGGGAGGGGAGTATGTAAGAAGCACCTTCAGCTCAGAAGAGCCTCTGTCACAGAAACCCACATCAGTCTTGGAAAAAATTACTGCAGCTTTCATTTGACAGTGGAAAAACAAGTAAAGCACCACTGGGTCACCTATTTTGCTTGGTCTGCATAGATAGCTACATGGACTCATGGATCAATCTAATTTATCAATATTCAGCATGACATTTTTAAATCACCAGGATATGCTGTATTGAGTTATAAGCACAGAAGAAAAGAGTTTACACAATATAATTAAAATGTAGATGTACCTTTTCAACAGTAAAGTCTGAGTAAGCATTTGTTTCAGCTCATTAGGTCCCAAGTCTTTTAAGTTGCCAAGGAAACGGTGAGTGCTTAGATAGATATTATTTGTTTTCCCACTCTGAGTCTGACAAGTTAATTCTCCATTATACAACAACAAAGGTTTATGGGAAAAGGGGACTTCCGTGCCACCTGCCAAAATAATCTTTGATCCTAGATTGAAAGATCAGGAAAAAAACAACACTATTTTAAAAATCCCTACATGCTAAGAAGTGTAGCAAGCAGTCACAGCTGAAATAATGAAGATTTACAGAGCATTACTTCAAAGTCTCTAATTCTGGTAGTCACCATCCAATGTACAGTGCATATTTTTCAGTAAAGTAAGTATACCTAACTTAACTCTTCTCAACTAGTAAGGTCATCTTCCAAATGTTTGTAGGTAAATTTTGTAATGTTTTCTGTCACAAATACAGAAATTGCTATGATTACAATTTTGGTTAAGAGTGTAAATGAATACAAGTTTTGTCACCCTGATCATAATATTTCGTCATGAACATTTCAAAATACAACTGAAGCACAGTATGTACATTTCAGACAGAAGATTGTAATAGCAAGAAGCTTAGGGAGTTAAGACCTACATGCCTTATTGGAGCTTTACAGAGAAACCGACAAAACAACTAACTAGTTTTCTATTAATCAGTTGCACTTCAAAATTTCTATAGTATTATTTATTTTTGTACAGTTATGAAAATATTTAAGACAAATGAAGACTCAGAACATGTTTTACTTTATTAACTAAAACAGTGAATATGTACCTTGAATGGCATCCTGATGAAAAACGTAAGTGTACACTTTATCATCATCAAAAGCAACAAAAACACCTTTATCCATTGGCCAGTTTTCCCACAGAATTCCTTTAATAGTTGGTGAGAAGTTTGGAATCTCAAATAATTTATCATTTACCTACAAATAGTGCAAAAGTAAAATTACTAGCAAGTGACTAAAGAGACAAACTAAATATGCATGTTGGTTATGATTAAAAATAAAAAAAATATAAATAGTGCAAAAATATCAAAATTGCATTAAAAAAGTTTTCTTACAAGCAGTGACTCTGAATAACATAGTCTAATTCAGAACGAAAGTAAATGGAGAAGATGCACATTATATGAATGCTATTTAGTTTTCTTAGAAAAAAAGGTATGGGGACAGGCAGTGAAACTGGCAGTGCTTGTTAATAGGCTAAAATATCTGTATTTGAACACACACAGATTTGTGACAATTACTGATCAGGAATTTACTATAATGAAATTGTCCTGACTTAACATGACAGATTTTATTTCCTTACATTACCACTAAGTTATCTTCAAGCCTCACTGGCAATTTCTTCAACCAGGATACATATTGGAGTGACAAAAGCTTCTCCATTCTCTATTAAAATCACTATATAGTTGAAGACCCTGCTTGTAAATATAATTGTACGTGTATCCCACACTAACTTACTGGACAGTAGACAAAGCCATCACTTTTGTCATCTATGAAAGCCAATCTGGTTCCATTAGGATCTGGAAAAATTTTTCTCACACTGACAGGATGCCGATATTCATTCACATATTGCCAGTCTTCAATATAGAAGTAATTAATAACTCCAGTCTAATGAGAAATAACAGAAAAAGCTAAAAATGACAACAGTAAGTGGCAAATAGAAAATTAACTTGACTGTAGTTTCTCCCATCTTAGAACGCTGAACATGAAGTGTGTTTAAAGAAAAACACTTCCAGGTGGTTTTTTTACTTGCTTTTTCATTCACAGCTGGTTTTGGGAGGACAGGAAAACTTGAGGTTTTCTGGGGGATGGGGAAAGGAGTTGGAGGTTTAAGGGGTTTTGTTTTTTGTTGTTTATCTCATTCTGCTTTGTGGACACAAGCTATATTTACTGTGCAGCTCCCTGAACAGGGGAAACATCTGCCTCATTGCTGGCAAAAACTTCATCTTCAAACAAAGCTGAAAAATTTGCCTGCAACGAAGAACCACGCATTCTTACAAACAGATGTACCTAATTCAGGGTAGAAAAGAAATCAAACTGATTTGTGATTAAGGCTGTATTTCAATCAGCATTGCACAAAGAACACTGAAATTAAAAGGTGGTTTTTGAAGTCAATTGTAAAATTTGCACCCATCAAATTGATCAGTTGCAGATTTAGTACTTCAAATTTATTAGCTATCAGTTCAGGTACTGAGGAAGTGGGAAAGCCCTCAACTGCTGCAAAACCACTCAAGTTATTAAACCAGTGGTAACACCAAAGAAAGGGATCCTGCTTTTCCTCTGGAAGGTCAATACATCAATCTATATCACAAAAAGCACAATACTACACTGCCAAATGTGCCCTGTATTCCCAGTGCCACAAAATACTAAAAGGAAAGAAACATCTAGCACATCACCACTCAAATCAACATATTTGTAAAGCAAGTGCTCTGTTTTTTCTTGTATCTAGAAGACAGCTTGCTTGCCAACCCTCTCACTAATGCAATATAATTAAATTCTGCTATTAAAATCAGTGTTTCGAAAACAAACACTAGTAAAAGCAAAACCTAATCTTCCTGCCAATGCCTCTCATATAAATGCAACAGTAAAGGAGGTTGGACGCAATTTTGGCTGTACTTGCATAAAGTTGCTTGCATAGAAAATAATCCCTTGTACACTTCTCAGAAGCACAGCTTTTTTGCTTAAAATATGAGTAAAAAGCCAAATAATTCAGATAGAAATACATTCCATCTAAAAAGGTCTTCAAAAGTCAGAAGTAATACTCACATCTGTACCATATATGAGGAAGTCACTAGTTAAAGCATGGCACAAAATTCGGTATTTATCATCATCTGCTGGGAAGAGTCTAGTTTCTCGTTCTTCCTGAGCATCCAAACCTTCACTTTCTATCTAAATATAAAGAATAGAAAGAACTGAAAAACTCCACTATTAAGGTATCATAGTCTTGCCTGTACCAAACTGTAAGGAAGAAAGATGAAAATAAATTTGCACATGCATGCCTTAAAAACCCAGCATTTGCTTCTGTCACATTCCCACAGAGACTTTTAAAATTAAATGTGTTAAATAGTTCACAAGAAAACATTTTTTCTTCACCTATCTCGGTTGTATTTCTGAAGCCTATAGGAACTCAACTTTATATTTTAATTAGCCAGTAAAAAATTCTAAATAATTTTTAATTTTTATCTCAAATAACTGAAGATCACTCAATGTTATCTCACTTATAAAATTACATTAACTTGTTCAGCTTAGATCATTAGTTCAGCACTCCAGATTGCCAGAGCTCTTACCATATGCAACTGGACTTTACCCTCAAAGAGGGCAGCAGCATAGTCAGAACTAAGGCGCATACTTGCTATTGTGCCCAGGTACTCCACATCTTTAAGCTTTTTTACATCTAAAGAATTCAAAGAGAAAGAAAAGGTAAAAACATTTTGATTTTGTATAGGTCTTCACCTACCATCATCTAAATTTGGAGCTGAGAATTCACTAGATGTGAAAAACTCATAACTAAGCAGAGAGGGGACAAGTCACATGTAAAGGGGCTTTCTTCTTAGCAGTCAGAGAACTGGTTAGAAAGTACAAGGGAAACACTTCTATGCAACCCTGACTAGTATTATTATTCTAGTTTTGATTAATTTAGTATTAGTCAAAAAAGGTAATGCTTAGAGAGACATGAAAGCTTTAAATCCACTGTCTAAATCCACATAGCCTAACCAATTTTACCTTATCCCATGCAAACAACATGAACATCTACCAAACTGAGAATGTAAACTGTCTGATTATATAGCCAAATTTAGTATTTAAAGACATGGCCAAATAATGTCTGAAAAGCCTAAAAATCCTTCATTAATTAACAATGTGATCTAAAAAAACTAAAAAAGAAACATTTTACCTTTTGTTACCAATACCTTGAACCTAAACTTTTATTTCTTTAATTTAAAATGCCTTGTCGTAACTGCTTCAGTTTGTGAAGATCATTATTTGGTCCCACCCCATGGCAATTCAGTCCTATCCTATGGCAATCCAAATGGCTATTGTACAATGTGGAATGTCCAGAACTGCTAAACACAGAACAGAATTCATAAAATAAGACACAATGATGCAGTAGTTTAAAGAGAACTGTATTTATGCTTACTGTTTTCTCCAAGTGCATAAAACCAAGCCCGATTGTTCATTCCTACAGCGAAATGATAAACACCAATAGCAACAAAACTTGGCTCTACTTCAACAGAGACTGTGACTGGTAGCTCCTGTAAGAAAACAAAACAAAATAAAACAATTTTCATGCACAGTAATACTTACTTTACTTATATCTAAATGAGGTTTAAAAGGAAGAAGTCATCATACTCTCTCCACATGATTTGCTACAGTAACTTCAAGAAGAGAAGTGAGGCATGCAATCCGTGTACTGCAAGCATCTCCAAGGATTGGCAGTTTTGTTAAGAAAACATGGAGTGATCCTCTTCGTGTAGATACTGCCAACAACTGTCCATCATCTGTCCAAGCCAGCTGATCTACGCCTAAAACATTCACAAGTTTTTACAATTAAATCGTTTATTTAACTACTGAGACCAAGAAACAATTGTTTTGCTTTAAAAGGTGAAAATGGTAGGATTTCATACCTAGGAATATATGTACTAATGTGCTAAAACATAACCAACCGGAATCATTCAAACCAAAGCTGTGATTTACTATTTTAGCACTTTCCTAAGAGTGAAGACTGAAGTATTTACAGACACTACATGAGGAGGATAATGGTGGTAACTTACTACCCAAGAACATGGGTAGTCTCGTAACAATGTTCTGGGAGCCACAGGCACAATCCTGTCTATCAGGATGAGAACAGATTAAGTATCACATATCTGTAAAAAGAGGTGCTAAAAAGCACAAAAAAGGCCATGGAAAGAAGCAGAAACTAGTTAGGTATATTATTTTAATAATCTGAATATACCGAAGCAGAAACCAGTTAGGTATATTATTCTAATAATCTTAATATACTGTATTACAGATTAAAAAAGACACCAACTGATCATATATTCTGAGCACTGTACTTCTCTATACTTTGAACAGGTAAAATAAAGTATGTTCCCATTTTGCTATGGATCACCTAGTAAATACAAGTTGGGAAAGAAGAAATTTATGATAAATTCTGTATTTACACAGTTTTTCCAACAGTACTTTCACTCATGTAAACAGAGTTGCCAGCAAAATTCTGTTTTACCTAATTTGGAAATAATTCTGTCCTCATGGAGGCTGTTAACATACCTTTGTTTTCATCATCCAAGTTTATTATGGCATACATTTCTCTCAGGTCTGACAGATCATGGATTTTAATGCTAAAACAAAAAAAAAACAGTCATTCCCACTGATATAAATCCCAGTCATCATAAACTGTAAGAAGCCTAACCCAATCAAGACAGCACAATAGAGCAAAAAATAGAGCACAAATGAAAAATGCCTTCCACTTCCTACATTGTTATGCATCACCCTAAACAGTACATCACTAACACTGTACAAAAAGGTTTTTGGAGAACTAAAATTTGACAAGGTGCAAATCCAATTAGAAGGAACACAGGGGTGGGAAACACACTATTATTTCCTTTTGACCTGTTACAATACAGGTTAGGTTAAAAACACATTGCTGATGGACAAACACAGCTTGAAACACATGCAAAAAAAACCCGCTTCACATAAAAAGGGACAGAGCGAAAGTTGTCACGTTGTCATGTTACTCAATATATGCTAAAGAAACTCTTAAAGAAACAGTAGTTCTTGTACAATAGCTGAAGTGCTTGAAGTTGCACCATATTTTACTCATGGTTATACCACTCTTGATGTGCAAGTGTCATAAATCAGCAGTCAGTTCACGTCACACACAGAACTGAGGTCAGACAGAACAGCCTGACTCTTGCCATCACTCCACTCCTTCTTCATTGAAGAATTCAGATATCCCAGAAGAAGTGAGCAGATGAGGAGCTAAAGGAGATATTCTATCATATGCACAATACAGTTTGGAAAAATTCCAGTCTCTTTTTTAGTTTATTCCTTAATTGCTTACACACTTATACTACTGCCTAGATTGCAGGCAACACCAAATGCCAGGGAAAAAGATATCAGGATACCAGCATACTTAGTACAGCTTTAAATGAATTGTACTCCTATTGCTAAGCAGATGTTTTATGTCCCATCAATGAATCATGTTACAGTAATTTGGACATTTTTGTAGCCAGGAAACATAGTATAAAAAGAAAAAATAAAAAGGAATAAGGTTAACTGTAATTGCAGAGATTTTGGTGAAAATTAGCTTTTCCTAACTCTAGGCAGAGAAGTACTTCCTCAGTGCAATTCATCCCACCTCTCTGCACTGAATTCTTAGGGAGCTTTGAAGCCTTAGGGAGCCTAGCTCTGATGCCCAACAGCTACAGTTTTGTGAAATCAATTCCATTCTTTACGTACAAAACTACCACTTACCAATTGTCTCCACATGATGCAGCTTTGTTTAATGACTGTGAGATAGCAATGCTGCTTAGATTATCCTTATGGTTATGAGCCTGAAAGATTTCTTGGCCTATCTCACGAATGTGTGTAGAAATGACTACAAAACACCCTCTTGAGAAACCAATCATGATGTAGCCATCACCATACCTGTTACAAAAAACCCAACAATTAAGAGACCTATTTATGCAATATGCAAAATGCATTTTCTTTAAAACTACTGGGCTGGGTAACTGTCAATGCCTTCCTTCAATAGAAAAATAATCAAACTTTGGAAATTTATATATATACATATAATGTATAACAGTATAGTATAAAATATATTAAGGGAAAAACAACCAAAGACTCAGAGGACAAAACCATGTTTGTGCCCCGAGTTCACTCCTAAGTCATCTTTATTATCTTTTCCCCATTCTATAATGCCACTTTACTTTCAGCAAGCTGCATACATAGCAGTGATGCCAGGAGAAAGACCTGGTATCTTCATTTGAATACGCATGCCAGAAGATGGAAACTTCCATTTCAATGTTCTGGCTGACTTCGGCAGAAATAGCTTTAAGGGGAAAGAGCCCAGGTATGCCTTCTTAGACATGTGGCCATAAATTAAGAAGCACATGGTTTTTGTACACAGTTATACTGTAAAGGGACAACTGTCAATTCCACGTTGACTGAACAGGCATTAAATGACAGTATGATGCAGAAACAGTACAGTTACTTTTTGGGTACAGAATTGAAACTTCTAGCTTGGGATTTCTTCAAAGGAACATCACCAATTGGACTACATAGAAGTGAGGCTACAAGACTTCGCAGAACTTTGTAAACCAACAAACTAGCTGAAGGATAGAACTCCAGCCCTGGCTCTTTCATTACTCATCCAAACAGAAAAAAACCTCTAAAATCCTCAGTTTAGTCTACTGTTTAGACAGCAAGACTGCTAGTGTTCTAAACCTGAGCATACCAACTGCACTAATATTTGAAAATACTGCTTTTATAGCCATTGAATTGTCAAGTAAAACAATTGCTAAACATAGACTTCTTTGTGTTTGGAAAAAAATTATGAAAAAGGCTACAACACATCCAATAAAAATCCAGTATAAACAAGGTATATACAATTCCATTTCCAGCATTCATCAGAACTACTGGAAAAATCTTCCATTTGTTAATGCTAGAATGTTTCACTAAGAAAATTCTACTTACCACCTGTAGGTTACAATACTGCCATAAGGCTGCTGAAATTTCAGATCAATAGGGTTATCAGGATCATTCAAATTAAAAAGAAAGAGAGTCTTCTTGCCAACCACTACACTTACCTGCCAATGAATAAAAAGAAAAATTAACTTGATAAGAATGGCATCATTTAAAATTAGGCCCTATACCTTCAATAAAGGATGAGATTTAGGACTTTCAATATTCCTTAAGAATCCCATGGATCTGAATTCTGATTCTTTATCAACAGTGGAAGAGGTTTTCAGGATATTCCCTCTGTGAGCCAGCAGTTCACAAATCCAAATGCAAGCCCAGCAGAACATGCATCTCAAATTCAAGACTTTTCCCTACAGAAACATTAAGTCAGTTCCATGTCCTCAGAGGAAAAGGCAGCAGGTCACATGGAGTTATCCTGTTGGACTACTCAAACTTGAGTCACAACAATGCTATCTCAAGTAACTTGCTGAGATTTCAAAGACAGAAAGACAATTGCAAAAGAAACCACCTGTTCAGTGTGTATTAAACATGCAATACTTACAGTTTGATATGAGTCTAGGTGAATGCATTTTATTTGATAAATAGGAATGTTGATAAACATATTTGATAACCATAGGAATGTTGGACTTCATAGGGGAAGACAGGTTAAACTTCAGGGGTTTTTTAAGATTATTTTTGTTATTAGCAGGTATGGTATTGTCAGGCAAGAGTAAAACACTGATTTTAGGAAAAGCAAGGTGGAGCAGCTGGTTTCACCTTATTCTTAGACAAAGGTACCTTGAAAGGCTATTTACAAGTTTACGTTACCTTCTGTTCCAGCTCTCTCCTTGCCTAAAAAGGAGACAATGGTTTATTCCTAAAAGAGCTGGAAGAATGAAATACAAAGCTGGTATTTTCAAACTGACCTAAAAATCCATTAATCCCGATTTACAAACTCAAATTCTGACCTATAATTCCTAAAGATACCCCAAATATAAAAGGTATGTTTTCTGCCTTTTAAAAGTTTGCTTATAATTCCATTGCAGCTTAATGATGAAGTATTTAGGAAATACTATTTCTTAAACTGTTCTAAGAGATTACAAGAATTATTTTATGTTGTAGACCACGATGGTAACTCTAGTAGCACTTATTTTGATCCATCTTGCAGGTTGTTGTTTTATTCTGATGCCCCTCACCCTGTCCAGCAACAGAAACCTAGACAGTCAATGCTGTGTGTGTGGTTTAGAACTGCTGACAGACCATTCAAGCACAAACACCAACAACTACGGAATACAGAATGCTCCCTAATGTTTTCACAGCAAACTTGAGAGCTGCAATAAAAAACCTGCAAAGCCTAGGCTATGGCATGTCTGAGGAAGCAGCAACAGAAATCAAGGCTGAAGTCCTCAGTTGCTGCATTTTCAAAATAGCTGTTAATTAAATTTCCCTAGGAAGCAGAAAACATTGCACTCCATGCAGAGAGGCAAAAAACTCCTAACAGGTCCTTGTCAATGTAAACATAAGGACAATTTTTTTCTTGACACCTATACTCCATAGATTACATTTGACTGTAAGAATTTAATTATGTCATGCAAGTGTATAGATATGGACAAATTCTAACACAGTATCACCTTTCTATCTACGGATTTTCTGTCCTGTTACTTCATTGCTGATCATTTCATAATATGCTCTGCTAACAGTTGTCATTACCTCATTTTTCTGTATTTCACCATTGATGGATCTGATGGACTTTGATTAATTCAAGAAAGACGAAGACACTGAAACTGTAGCCATATAGGCAGAGTCAGGATAATGCTCACCCCAGAGGACTGCACCGGGGCTTTTTCTTCTCACTGATGCTGGAGTTTGCATAAGATGAAAACCTAACGAGCAGTGATCTGTTCTCAAAACTGATAGCTGAAAAGCTGCCCTCTGAAAGGCAGCATCTCTGCAATGTTGACAAACCCATCTGCCACATTGCACGGACTGTTCTATATTTATATTGTATGTATTTCTTTAAGTCCCTGCACACATTTCTATCTATTGAGTACTACTGCAAAACCGCTCTGCTATCTGTCATATTGCTCACCACTGCAATTTTCATGAATACATCCTTAATGAACTTTCCTTAAGAGTTTTGGAAAAGAAAAAAATAAATCTTCAACAGCCAATTTTAAGTCAAGGAGGAACAAATTCCTCCTGACTCCTCCTGGTTGCCAGCAGAAACCCTGAAGCATCACATCAACACTTCTTGCAGTATTTTGTATTGACTCCTTACTGTGCTTTCCCTGGTTGATATTCTTTCATCAGTCTTCATAACTGAGAACTGCATATCACTGGGATCTGAGCTCACTGAGGTCTGCAAGAAAGTTCAGATTGAGAAATCAACAGTTAACAAATATTGATGTTAATAATTGCATTATTCCTACATGCATACATACATACATACACACATAGAGTGATGTACCTCAACAAGAGTTGCTGCATAATGTGCAAATGAGTATAATTCACTTTTTTAAGTTGAATGAGCACTGTTTCAATCAAGATTTTCAAAGAGCAGGTCTTTCATAGTTAATTTTATATGCTTCCATCTTTATGTCTGAAGATGGCAATTG
The DNA here is from genome assembly GCA_020745705.1 of Hemiprocne comata. NCBI lineage: Eukaryota > Metazoa > Chordata > Aves > Apodiformes > Apodidae > Hemiprocne > Hemiprocne comata. The sequence goes on along the minus strand of CM036589.1, from coordinate 25,196,784 downwards.
GAGAATACCCTAATAAATGTATTAGGCTATGTCTGTGCTTAGGTAGTAGAAGCCATGTAGCTGAGGCAGCAGAGACCTAAGCAAGGCTTGCTTATGAGGTTTTGTAATCTCATATTGGCTACAAAAGCGACTAGGTTGCTATTACTGCCTAAAGCAGATCAGGTAAAATGCATTTTAAGTATTTAACCTGTATATCAACAAACAGAATGCTTTATTAGAGAATCTGAGTGTACTTGGAGGAAGCACTGGAATCAGCCTCTCAGCATTGCAATGGAGGTCCAGCCTAGGAGTAATCCTTGCACATCAGAGGCAAGATCTTTGTTTAACAAATCTGAACCAAAACCAACACTAAGTGTATTTCCTAAAGACTTTATGAACGGTCATGTGAGAGCTGTCCTGAGCTGCTACTGGGGATGACAACCTAAGACTGCACTCAGGGGATCTGTTCGTAGCAAATCAAGATCAAGGATGAGAAGCACATGTAGACAGGACCACAGGATTGCACAAACTCTAATATCATAAACCGTGTTGTGTAACACAGAGGCTCAGATGTTTAGATATGCCCTTATCCTACATGAGATTTCCCAAAGGCTGCTTGTCCTTGAAAGCAGTGGTATTGAGAAGGCACACAATCCCCTAGATCCCAGCTTTTTCAGCAACCAGGAGTGTTCATGTATGCCTTAAAATCAAATGGGGTTTATAAATACTACCTGTCTTATAGTATCCCCTTCCTGATTGCTTATAGTAATCATTTTGTCTTCACCGCCTAGAGCCAGGAGGTTTTCAGTACTCCAACAACCACAAGTAATCCGCTTAGTGTGCTTACCTGAAAAAGAAAGAAACCTATACAACACAAATAAACACAACCACAAAAAAAAGAAATTATCTGGGATGGAAATATGCTCGATTTGGCCACTGAAACACAGATTGTCAGAATATGAAACAACTTAACAGAGCAATTACAAATTCAAGAGTGGTTTGTTTTTTTCATCTTCTTCTCCTACATGGAAGTTTTTTGACCTTGTAAGACTTGCACAGCCCCTGTTCTTCCATTTCTTTGCACCAAAATTCTGGGGACTGTGCTATATCCTTAACCCTTCTGCCCAGAGGTGCTCTAAGCAGGTAAGAAAAAGTAGTTTAACAACAAGAAAACCCACACATATCCTTTGCAAGAAAGATAACACAAGTTTTCCATAAGGCAGTATCAGGTATGTGTATATATATTTTAACATACTATACTATAAAAACTCTGGTAAATACAATAAAACAGAAGGTGCAAGTTGAGTGTGAGCACAGTTCATATACAGAACTAAAAAGGAATCTATATCAGCAAAATACCACTTTCACAGGGGCAAGCTTAGTTTCAAACCAATGCATACCAAGAACAGGAATCTTGCGAGAAGTCTGGCGGTTATATATAAGTAAGTTTCCCTTTGTTGTTCCAACAGCAAGTAAAGTTCCAACTCGAGACCACAATAAGAAAGACATTGCGTCCCTAAAATGAAGAAAAAATTTACTTAATATAGAATCACAGAATGGTTTGGGTTGGAAAGGATCTTAAAGATCATCTAGTTCCAACCCCTCTGCCATGAGCAGGGACACTTTCCACTAGACCAGACTGCTCAAATACATAGTAGAGATTCCTTTCATGTGCTTGCATATAAAAACATTTTGCATACTTGTTTTGAAGTTCTATGAAAGCACACAGACCAAGTAAGCAAATGTTCTCTACAACACGTATCAGAATTATTTAAGTGGCATGAAATAGTGAAAGTAATAAAAAGTTGTATGATGTAGTGTAATAAGACTTGCACAAATGGAAAGGCATCTGCAAGCAACAGTCTATGATGGAATCATGGGTAATTTGGCCAAATACACAGCTTCAAAAACCAGTCAAAGATACCATGAAGGTATGCGAAATTTTTCAGTAATTTTCTGCATTTTTTTTTGTACTTCAGTATTTCTATGAGCTCAGCCAACTCGAAGTGAGTAAGTCTAGTTCTTGTCAATGTAATAAGAAAGTTAGAAAGAGCCATTGTAACTTGAAGTTTCAGACACAGCAAGGCCTATTTTGGTATATGCTTAAGGGTACACAGATAAATACTATACATAACACACAAAAAAAAGCCTCTTAAGTAAAACAATTTTAATCAGTTTTCTGATTAGTGCAGTTATTTCCATCAATGCCTCTCTCATATTTTTAAATTTTACTGTAAGCATGCAATGTCAATTTGAAACAAATTTCAGATCTTCAGACCTTCAATGTATACCTAGTTTGCATGTGAGGCATTTTGTTTGTGATTTTCTAATTTCAAAAAGAGGAGCATACCAGAAAAGCCTGGTTATCATACCATTCATGTGCTTTAGAGCTCATTCTGCTTAAGCAATAACACTGTGACATCAGAAGGATTGGGCACATACATTGATACAGAGTGTTCTAGCAAGACTGCCTCCAGTAAGAAATTTACCTCAGATATCAGAGAGAAAGATCATAAAGGAACTGCAATAACTGCATACTCCATTCTGATAAGTACCTCCTATGCTCTTTTTTTGCTTGCCTACTGAAAAGTTACTCTTCTCCCCAAAATATTTGTTCATACATGAAAAGGAGGTACAATATAGTCTATTCCTTCACATAATATAACAAATATATTCATCTTAATAAAGTGTTTTGATTATATAAATAGCTATAGTTTAAAACAGACCTATCAAAAAACCCCGAACCCCTACCTGGAATGACTTTACAAAAAAAAAAATAAAAAAATTAATGCCAGAGTCTATGTATTCCACCAGAAAATAAGATTATAAACAATAACAATTATAACTTCTATTCTAAAAAGGCATATTGTTGATAATATGTAGTAACTAATAAATAATGACAAAAATGTAATGACTAAGAAATAACTAAATAAACCACAAATACCTAAACAAGATGCCTATATAATGCTACATATAATCAATTAGACAATAGGAAGAAGTAATCACTTCAAATTTCTCATTTGTATGTATAAGCATTTGCTTGTTTTGAAACTGCTTTCTAACATGTGACTTAACACTCTAATGACAGTCTTCAAATTGAATATGTACATATTAAGCTACTGTGTATTTAGCACTAAGCTGCAATTCTTTTAATTTTTCAGGAATGGAATAACTTATATACATGTTATTGTTTGTTTCATTACAGTTTAAGTTCTGTTTCAATGTACCCATAAGATATCAGGCTGTAACATATAGAAGTAGCTCATAAATAAATACCCAATATTCCAAATGGATTTTACAAAGCACAAGTGTACATGTTAATGGAAATATGGAGTATTTCCATATTCCAGACATGGAGTTTTCAACCTAAAACTGGAAAAAAGTCACCCTCACAGAGACCAACATAACCTCCACCACCCAGGTTTTCCAGCTGACTGAATTTTTTTACTTAATGGATAAAACACTTCAATTTTGGTACCTTTGACTACTTAAAAAAACCCCACAAACCAACACAAAAAAAACCCAAAACAAACCATACACAAGGTAATTTAGAAATGAAGGATTAAATCTGGAGGAGTGTTTGTCTAAACTCAAGTAAATAAAGTAGCAGTAGCATCCAAAATCAGCTGTTTCTCTGCTCAGGTGGGTGCTCTAAGAAACAGGGGACAGATTAGTTTCCACTCTCTTTCCTACAGACAGAATATTTATGTAGACTGCAATAGTTTAGTGGAATAGATTCAAAGAAGTTAAATGTTAAACCAAGCTTATTTGTTAACTTGATTATTATGTAGGCCTCACGAGAGTTTTAAGTCTGTAGCCAAATTTGGGAAGGTAGGGATTTGAACCTTAGGGTAGGATTGCCTTAGATACTCCTCCCATCCTAAACCAGTCTGCTTTGTGAACAGCATTTTAGTCCCTTGTAAATCTAATGGGAAAAATTCTAGCAGCACTGAAGTCACTTCCCTTACTTTTAATCTCTCTTTTACTTGTGTGAAATACTTTGGATAAAGTGTAGCTGTTGCAGACACACAAAAAATTCACACATCCTTGTTGCTACCACAAAGTGGAAACCTTGAAGAGAATCTCTCTAGGGACTTCGGCACTGTTAACAATTAAAAAAGAAACTAACCCCCTACCAACCCCAAAACTTCCACCCACAACAAACACTTCAAAACCATCAAATCATACTAGAAAGAATTCAGCAACAAACTGCAGCTTATCAGTTTAACAGTATATGTGCTACGAGGACTCTAATAAAAAGACGATCTATGCAATGTATCCTCCACATCAAGAATCCACAGTGGTCCAAGTCTTCAAATACACGCTTTAAAAAAAAGCATTCTTACCTCATGCCACTGTCTACCTGGCTTGTTTTGTTTGTGTTTGCATCCCACAAAAATATGGCACTAGATTTGTCTGTGATTACTGCTAAAGTATCTCCATCCTTATCCCAGTCCATAGCGACACAGTTACTGAAGAAACAAAAAAAGTCAATTTCACTAATAATGTTAAAACATGTTTGTAAGTGTACAGAAATAGCCAGAATTATTCAGTTGAAGTCCCTGTCCTTTTCTCTCCCAGGCAAACCCATGGCAGACTGCAGATTCAGCTGTAGTGCCCTTTTATAGAACTAAGCCCTTACTCAAATCTCAATGAAACGAGAGGCTGAAAGGAAGGTCATAAAAAAACCCACACTTTGCTACCTACCTTCTAGTACTTGAAATACTGCCACCTCGATTTTCAAGAGACAGTGAAAATCCCCTGTGAGGTTTTATCTTGTTAGAGGCTATTCAGTGTTGGGATTATTTTTTCACACAGTTCAAAAAGCATAACGAATTTGGACAAAAAAACCTATGCAGAAGCAGGTAAAATCTTTACTTGCAAACAGTTGCTGGAATGATGAGGACAGCACACTTACCCACAAGTCTCTAGTGAATTTGAAACAGTGTTGTTCACAACACATATTTAATGCACCATATACTCCGGACTAAGAACCTATGCCAACTGACACCACTCTTTCTAGATAAATAAATTTATAGTTTCAGATTAAAAAGTTATCTGTATGAAAAATTTCACTCATTACCACTCAAAAGTGTCCTACTGAAACATAATTGCTGTAATCTAATTCAGTAAGCTTTCAGTTCAAGTTTCTCTTATCTTTCATTTTAAAACGTAGCAGTTTATTCTAGAGAGTAAGTATGGTCTATTCCCAAAACTGACCCATGAGTACTTAACAGCCAATCCGAACATCAAAAGCAGGAATAACAAGAACAAAAAGAAAAAAAATAGGAGAAAATGATGATTGATAAGTAGTAAAAAAGCAAATTCTAGCAACATAATGGTAAGAAAATGCTCAATTGCATTTTTATGCAAGGAGAGGTCTAGCAGTTAACAACTGCAGTTGGTTAAGTGTTAACCAACAAATAAAGAAGCAAAGTTTGGCCTGAGGGGAACCTCCATATAAGCACACTTGTTTGTGTTTAAACTCTGTATCACAACATTTGAAATTTATTCTAATACTAATAATTAGAGAGAGTTTATTCTTTAATCACAGCAAAAGGTTGGAAATAAGAATTCAAAAGAACTATCTAACCTAGACAGAACATTTGCTGGAGGGCCTCAAAAAGTCAGTACTATTCAAACTACCATAAACAGGTGCTCATTATTTTGGCAAGCCTTTACAGTATGTGGTCATTATACACGTTTTTTCTCCTCTTTGCCTTGCCATGAGTACACAATATTTTTAAACTGGTTTCGATGTTACATGTTTCCCTGAGGGAAAGGGTCACACTTGTCCCTCACAGCAGTGCTACCACTGTCCATCAGTAAGGAAGACACCTCTTCATGCCACCCTAACCAACCCACATGACAATAGAGGATCTCCAATCCAACACAAGCTCTTCTCAGAGCTCACCACTGATTTCACAGCTTTCCTCACTTTTGGCAGTTTGCTGGAGGGAATAAGCATTTATCATACACTGTGCAAAATACAGTGCAGAATGAGCTGGCCCATGGGTATTACCAAGCAAAAGACACTGACATAGCCAGCCCACATTATGAATGGCACCTAACCAGAACAGGATTTTGAAACAAGACAGCAAGATGTGATGGTCAATAAGATACAAGTGAGTCTGGTAAAGACAATGAGAATTACATCTCTTGGTGTGGTGCAATGTGGTAACTACCATGAACTGCAAAAACTGGATTTCTAGAGAGTTCTTGGGAAGCTAAGTGATTTTGGCTCGTATCTACGAATGATACAGGGATATGTAAGTGACATTCTGGAAATGAAAGCTAGAATTCTAAATTAGAGACTTCAGATTTAAAGCATTAGTGGGGGTTTTGCATTAACTAAGAGCTCCACCTTAATCAAAATGAATCAGATTGTTAGAAATAAAATAAAAAACTCAGGTATTTGAAATAATACTTAAGCGAAGAACAGGTAAAATACTAAAAAGAAGTGAGGAGTACACAAATGAAACCACTGCTACATCAGGTAGTAATGATGACCGATTAAAGTAGATTTATAGAGCAAAACAGTAAGATGACCTGATGTCACAGCGTTTACACCTAGGGAGGTTTCCTCTGGGCCACATCTAGCCCATTCCTACGGACTGATTGCCTTTTAGCAGTTACACTGCACCTCCCAAAGTACACCACATTTTAAAATTCATCTGAAAGGAATTCAGTTCATACACTCCAACACCACTGTCTGATGTGAATCAAAGTGTGATAAGCAGAGTGAGATTTACTTCAGAAGTACACTCTTGACCTAAAGTAAAAATGCCATTATGCCAGTGACATGAGCAAAAGCACTAAACCAAAAGGACACCTTATCCTCAGTAAGGCTATGATAACAAATTACTACAAACCTGACAGTACCAAGAACGCAGTCACAATCAGCACGACACAGACAGACAACCTCATTACGTCCTTTATTAAGATGACAGATATTTTTCTAACATTTTAGAATCATAGAATTGTCAGAGTTGGAAGGGACCTTAAAGATCACCTAGTTCAAAGCCTTCTGCCTTGGGCAGGGACACCACCCACTAGATCATGTTGCTCAGAGCCCCATCCAGCCTGGCCTTAAATACCTCTAGGGGAGGGGCTTCCACCACCTCTCTGGGCAAGCTGTTCCAGTGTCTCACCACCCTCATGGTGAAGAACTTCTTCCTAATGTCCAATCTAAATCTACCCTCCTCTAGCTTGGAGCCATTCCCCCATGTCCTATCACTACCCGACATCTTAAAAAGCCCCTCCCGAGCTTCCTTGTAGCCCTGTTCAGATACTGAAAGGCCACAATAAGGTCTCCTCGGAGCCTTCTCTTCTCCAGACTGAATAACCCCACCTCTCTCAGTCTGTCTTCATAGGAGAGGTATACTCTTGCATACTTTTGACGAAGTAGATTGAGTTTGTCACTAATATGGAGTTCTCTGGGTAGGAGAATACATTTTTCTGCCTATCCTTGTCAGTTCAGCTTTTACTGTCCCAGATTCCACACATGCCCATCAGTTTGTCTTCTTTTCCAGGTATGTCCACCAGAGATAGTATCTATTCTTATGAAGTTTTCATGTTGTACAAGCATCTCACCAGAAGAGAAGCACTTTTAAAGAAAACAACAAAAAAAAAGTATTTTAAAACCAATTCAGTACCTACCCCGGTAAGCTGATTTCATTTCTCTTCTGACCGTGACGATCAAAAATTTTCACAGTGCGATCATCTCTAAAAAAAATTAGCATATAGAGTAATTCTCTTTCTTCATCAGTGATTTTTATGGACAAATGCAATAAATATTTATAATCTTACCCTGTTACAGCAAGGAAATTTCCCAAAGTTTTCTGCCAAGCAAACTGCACAGGAGAACCAGACCAAGCTTTTTCTAATATACTGAATACTTGCTGGGAGAAGGGAAAAAAAAAATATGGGAAATTTTACATGTTAAAATCATAAGCATATAACAATAAACAACTTCATAACATGTTAGCAACTGTGAGTACTGTGGAGGGAAAAAACACAAACAACATCTGGGTGCACCAAAGTACCAAAATTCCACAGATAAATCTTTTGGTTTGTGCTGGAAAACCTGAAGTTTCTGGTGCTGGGCGTCTGCATTGAGAACTACTAAAACGCTACCACAACTATTCTTTTTTCTCTTACAGAGTTACTGGAGTAAAAGAATTCCGTTTAGTTCTCTAAATGTCATGGAAAAGTCTGGGACCAGAAAGCATCCTTAGTGTGTACAACACAGAAGCCTCAACATGTATGCTTTTAAAAGTATGTAACTACTTGGCCCTCTGAATTGTTGGATATTAAAAGCTAAGACCACAAAGCTACTGAACTGTAAAGAGATTCTGACTATGAAAGTTCCTTGACTTCTTTTTCCATTCACACCGATTGCACAGATTTTTCTATAATTTGCATGTAAGATAAACCCCACAACTTGGTTTCACAGCTTGCCGTCATGACTTTTTCGCTCCCACGCTATCAGATAAACACCAACATCTGGTGTCCACCAAATGCCTGGCAGGCTGACTCGGGTCTTAGCCAAAGATCCCCATCCCTTCTTTTGGGTGAAAGTAAACTGAAGAATTCTTCACACCGAATTTGCATTCTACTCACAAGAAGTGTAAACATATGAGCACCACATGCTACATACAATTATGCTGGATTTTGAAAAAAAACTTCTAAAAAATCTGTAATAAATCAACGATAAAGAAAATCATTAGGGGAGTTCAGGTGAGCTTCAGCTCTTCGTGCTCTTACCGTACGCGTGTACTAAAAGCTCTCAAAGGGAACTGAGTAGGAAACTTTCCTTTTGGTCCAACCATTAACCGCTGCCTGAGGGGGCTTTCTGGCCCCCCTTCCTCTCCGCTGCCGGGGCCAGCGTCACGGCATGGCGACACAGCGGCGGGAGAGGGGACAGAGGCGGCGGTAAGGGCTCCGGGCGGTAAGCGCTACGGCGGCGCGGCGCCTCAGGCAACTGTCGCGGGGAGAACCAGCCTGGCCAGAACCTGAGCTTCCCCCGGCCCGTTCCCGAGAGCCAGAAGCGGGGCGGGAGCGGCCTCGGTTCCCCTGAGGAAGCCCTGCCCGCAGCCTCAGGCTCCCACTTGCTGGAGGTCGGCACGAGCGAACGGTTCCCGCTGCGCCCCGCTCCTCTCCCCAGGCCGCAAGCACCGCCCGCCCGTGGCGGGCCCCGCTCGACGCCCCCCACTCGGATCGTGCAGCGCGGAGCGAAAACCACGACCCCGGCGCCCCGAGCCCAAGGCTCCCCAGCGCCCCCACCCGCGCGCCCGCACAGCGGCTGGAGTCTCACCTTCATCGCGCCCACCTCGCTGCGCAGCGCCCCCCCGCGCATGCGCCGCCTCCCCCCCCCCTGGACTGACCCGAGAGCCAGAGCCCGCCCGCCCCCGGCGTCGCTGTCACCCCGGAGACGGAGGAGGTACCCGCGCCGGTAGGCGGGGCCGCGCCCGCACCCCCTGAGTAGGCGCGCCGAGGCTCTGGGCCGCAGCAGGCCCCGGCCCTCTGAGGGGCTTATGGCGCGGGGGGACAGCCTGGGCGCTACTGAAGCTGGCAGCCGCCGTTGCTGCTGGCGTTTGGAGCACTGGAAGGACAAGACCGTGTTTCTAAACCCAGAAGTCCAAGAAAAGGATCAGTAAAAATACCATTTCTTAATGAGACCTGTGAAGTCGCAGAGAGAGGTGCACAAAGTGGAGAAAAGAGGCACTAGGTCAACGCTGCATTCAAGTTCATCTGTATTCAACTGCAAACAGTGCAGGTTTCATCACAAAGGTTCACTGCTTAGTAATTCCTTTTAAAACAATAAATAGGTCACTGAGAGCATTAACACATTTAAAATTACAAATGTACAAAGACTTTGGGTATCGGATGCTTCAAACTTTCGAAAAACATTCAATGAGCTCGCATCTTCTGTTTTCCATCACAAACACACACATTGCCTACTGTCCTGAAAACATAAGGAACAAGGCACAAAAAAGCAAATACAAAAAGACTTTCTGAGAACATTCAGACCGTTGAAAGCAATTCTGTGTAACAGCACAGGGCTCAAGAAAGGCAAATTTACAAAGTTTCTGAAAAAACTAGTTATCTGTTAAATAAGGTAACTAATTTTGCAAAATCCTGCAAGGCACTACATAACTGTCCTGTAAGATGCTGAACATGCTTAAATGGTGCCAGTTAAGCGCCTTGCAGGATTGGGCCCTTTACATTTTGAAGTAACCTTCCTGGAAAGATAGACAACTGTTTCATTTTATTTTACAAAATTACACTTTTCAAATTAGTGCAAAGCCTCATGTAAAAATGTAATTAGTCTAGATGTAATGGAATGCTTCAAAAATTCTCAAGTGCAAATATTAAACTTAAATTGGTTAACTTTTAATCACACTTCAGAACTCTTCTAGTAACTTCATGCTTATAGATTTTCCCTTAAAAATAGCAAAAGTAAATATAAGAACCAAAGTAGAGGAAAAGGTATACATAATGTTCTGCATCTCACATATAAACTTCGAAATTCAAAAAGTACACTGGATGTCAAAAATCTCCAGCAGAAATTATTAAATAGCAGGTTTCTGTTAGCATAATAAGACAATATTTAAAGTAAGGCTTTGGTTAAATAAAAAGTTTGCTAAACTAGGAATGATGATAAAAGTGCAAAAGATTCACCAAATACACAACTTCATTTCCAAGGCAGGGATCACGCCTGCCATTTACAATGGTTTGCATTGATTTGTCAGCCTGCATTGTCATAACTCAGATATCTATAGCCAAACATGTTTATTATAGGCAAATAAAATATATGGGGTCCAATCCTATAACTTGTTTCACCCAGAGATGGACTCAGTGGCCACTGACTGGTTGCAGCTGATCTTCTTACAAATAGAATTCTTGTAATACATGGGTAACAAAGATGATTTTTTTTAAAAGTGCTTAATATTGGTCCATAAGAAAAACATGTACTTGTTAGCTTGAGACCAAACACTTCGCTGTTGTAGACATCCTGCACCTTGTGTTTATTGGTGCACTGGTAGTTTGCTTGAGGAAAAAAAAATCATCTGAGTCACCTTCACAGAGAAAATAATTCACAGTTTTACAGTCACAACGCAGGCTCCAGCTCTTCCCAAGCACAATGGTGCAACCTGTCAGCAAAATAACAAAACAAAAAACAGAAACACAACAAAACATCCATGAGATAATGCAGTCAACTTGAAGTATATTTTTTACCCCTAAAACTGACGGTGTTTAGGTAATGCTTGTAACAATAGTGGAACAACTGCAGCAGAGTGGCAGTATCACTCACACTGTGTTAAAATATTTTAAAAATAGCAATTTGATCCAAAACTTGGATAAAAACCCACATAGAAGGTGGGTTTTTATAAATATTATTTTTACAAACAAACAGAAATTGTCAAATGTGACAGGGGCAACCTCTCCTTACTTTAATATTCAATAAATCCTGTTAAGAGTTCTTGAAATGAGAATAATTTCCTAGTCTGTATTCTTTTTTTGTGAAGAGAAGTTACTTCTGGTAAGACCCTTTCTGGACTAGAAAAGAGGAAGGTAGTTTCTAAAACTCATCTTGGCTTCCCCTTTTAAACTTCAGAGTATTGGGAGTGTGTATGAATAGCACATGAAATGCTACAGAGATTATCCTGAAGACAAAAAAGGGTTTTTATGCCAACTCCCCGTTTTTGTTTGTGTTTTTGTTTCCTCAGGAACAACAGACTTATCCTGAGCTGTCTGTGGCTCTGACAAACTTCAGTAGAAAATTCCACTACCCTCTTTTGAGCTGTGTGTGGATGAAGTGGTGGCAGACTGCTGACAATACTCCCCCTCTAGGAAGGGCTCAAAACTGCCCTATATACTGGGATCATGGGATTCACTGAGATATAAAAGGTCAGGGCTAAAGATACAAAGGTATGGACAGATGGTCAGCACCTAGACAGCATGCAAGATTCATTTAGATGTGATGGTGAGCAGCACTGCTTCCCTCCTATGGTACACGTTGTTCTTTCTTCAGCGGCACAAATAATGACAGGGGTTATCATTACCAGTACTGCCACTGAAGGCCCCAAGCTCTGAGGAGCCTTCTGGATGACTTCTGTTTTAGATCTTGCAGCAGGATGCAGTGAGGGGTAAATGAACAGCTCAGTTTTCTGTGTTACAAAGATTTTGATAGAGAGCAGTTCAGTTCTCTTTTTTGATTGGCAATTTGGGACTATTACTGGGATAGCATATTCAGGAGGTCAGAATTCAGCTGCCTAAATACTGGTGTCTAATGCTAACCTAGATGACCTCGGACATTCATCCTGTCCTGCAACTGGACTCCAGAAGGGCCTTGGTCTACCATAGATTCCTGTGCTGTGTCTGCCAGCCTTCTGTGCATGTAGATAGATGCTTTAGGGTATCTCAAATGGCAGCAGATACCCAAGGACAGCCTGCCCAGGATGTCCTTGTGTGTGCTCTTCCCAGAGAGGCACAGTCCTGGAGCTATAAAACAAGTAAAAGTAACCAAGCTTTGAATTGACAGTAATGGTTTCTGATAATGAATTGAAGATCTATTTTTTTTTTGAGCTGGGTGAAGAGAAATGGGAAAAGGCTTCCTTAAAGTTGCACACACTGTGCATAGCATTCAGATCAGCAAGGGGTTTTTTATGAAAAGATGACCAGAACCTTGAAGAAACTGATAAACTTGCAGAGACACACATTAGAGCTAAAATTAATCTACATTTATAATTTATCTTCAGAATAGGAAGTGATGTAAACAGGACCCTTTATGACAGTTTGGGGAAAATGTCAACACATTCATTAACAGTAGTAGAAATTGTCAAAGAAAATAGCTACACTCTTGCTAAAGAAAGAAGGACAGTTTATTATAAGTTTATTAACAACTGCCTGCTCAAGATAAATAATCTCAATATGGTAGGCAAAGAAAAAGAAGGAAGACTTAAAACAGACTAATAATAAAGTGCATCTTAGAGAAGCATTGAATTCTGCTTGTAAAAAGAGGCACACTTGAAATAGCAAACGAAAAAGTAGTGCATGCTCTGGTCAGAAACTATACCTGTGTCCATTCATTTGTCTGGGGATCATAAGACTCCACTGTATTAAGGTATGTTTGACCATCATATCCTCCAACAGCATACAACTTGTTACCAAGAAGACACACTCCCACTGCATCTCTACTAATGCTCATAGAGGCCACAGCAGTCCACATATCTGTTTTTGGATCATACCTAAAAGATAATTTGTGTTATACTCTAAAACTGTTGCCAAAATTAAACAGAGAAAAATGTACTGGAAAGTATGCTCTCAAGATAGTAAAGAACAGGTATTATTATGTTTTTATACATAAATTTCCTCTGCTTATGCTAAAAGTAACATGGCTATTGTATTTGGTTTCCACTTGCAGCTCTTGCCATAAACCACTCTATAGACTAGCACTATTAGAATTACTAGCAGGATATGCCTTCATCAGGACATTACCTTTCTACGCAGTCTGACAGCCTGGATGTTAAGTTTGATGCTGGGGCATCATGACCACCTATTGCATATAAGAAACCATTCCAGGTGGTTACGCCTACACCACCTCTTCTTTTTGACATCTGAGCACAGAGGGTCCATTTGTTTGTATGCGGATCAAAACATTCTACTGACTTAAGACAAGAACTTCCATCTCGACCACCAACTGCATAGAGCCTACAAAAAAAAAGGTAAATAAGCATTGTCTGAACAAGACAAAATTTCCAGTGATGTGTGAAGGACTTCCAAGTTTGTTTAAAGGGGAAGTTTAGAAAGTGACTTTCAATAGAATGTTCTGTTGCAAAAACTCAAATAAGATTTTGCTCCAATCTTATCCAATTGTCATTATCGACACATAATAACAATATCTATAAACATTTATATTCTAACCTATGCATATAGCTAGCATTATCAGAATTACTTATGTGACTTGAAAGACAAAGGCCCATTTCTAGCATGGTCAGAAGGACAAATTCAGTAGTGGACCTATGCATGCAACAACTCTTCCTTGCCTGATCTTGGGCATTCAACTACTTTTAGGCACTGGTTCACGAACCACAGCGCTACATTAAGTCCCTCACATCCACTAGGTGTCCTAGTTTGCTCATGCCTAAGAAAAAGGTTTCTAGCATTTGGTATTGACAAAGGATTTCAACTTCTTGGAAAGGCTAAAAGGAAAAGATTGGTTTTAGGCGAACTCCATCACTGATTAATCTTTAAAACTAATAAAACAATCAAACTTAAGAAAGAGTTTATGCACAGAGTTTATGAGCAATCAATGCTTAGAAGCAGAAATAATGCAGCACTATTATTTGGAAAGGTACAGAAGCCATTCTAAAAAGAAGCAATGCATCAGAGGCAAAGCCCAGTTGAGAGATCACCTGAAATATCATTAATGAAATCCCCTCATAGCCTAAGACACATCAGAGTATGGTTAAATAATCAAATAAACAGTAGATACTGTATATGATAATAGTATGAACAATTTATGAGTTACTATTCAGGATTCTCTCAGTTTGGGAAATGCTGCTGTTTGTTTTTTTAAATATAGTGACCAACAAACTTAAATACAAACATCATGTAAGTATGATTGACCTAGTAGTTCTCAGTAATAATTTTAATATTCTTTAAAAAACCCCAAGCATTTCCATGGAAGTTTCCAGCTTGTTTAAGATGAGGAATATACTGAAGGATATCGAAAAATCCTGTTGTAGTTCCAAAGAGTTCATGACTAAAAATCAACCCTTTATGCAAGGTATCATTTAAATGAAGGCCTCCACCTTACCTCCCACAAAACATGACAGAGTTTCTATCACTTATGCAGTGATCTTACATTTTGGACATGGAGGAATTCTATTAAATTCTCTATATGAAGGTTTCGAGAAAACCAGCTTAAATACATCAAGTTACAGATAGGTATTACTAGAAAGTGCAGAAGTTGCTGCTCCCTCAATTGAAACACTGCATGCACTTTTAAGCTTTTTAGCTACAGGCATCGAGTGTTGCTGCCTACATTAAGAGTCTAGGGAATGTTCTATAATAATAGAGACATGTGAGGCTCTAATTCTGGTGCTTTTCACCACATCTGGGACCCTCTGCTGAAATGTAGGAAGCCTCAGACCTAACTGAGAGTGCAGTTCCAAGGCAACCCGAGGCACTTTGCTTGCTGGTTGTTCCAAGTTCTTCCCTCCTTCCTGCACCCAGTAAGCATTTCAACTCATTCCCTGACTTGTTCCAGATCTCACAGGACCCTCTGTAGGTGCATTTCAGCTGTACTAATTTAGCAGAAACTAACCTTCCCCCCCTCCCCCCACCTCAAGAAGATGACCAAAACATGTAAAAAGCTTTTTGCTACCTTAGAATGTTCAAACAGCTCAAGGGAGATGCATCAGATAGTACATAAACAGGAAGTAAAAATTTGTAGTCAAGAGAGTGTAAATATTCTGCCACAATCACAATACTATGCAGCAAATCAGGTTAGCTTTGTCCACTGTGGTATTCCTGTAGTCACCGTGGCAAAATATTTGGGTAAGCTCACTACGAGGCTGGTGGAAAACTGGACTACTGGGCTCAAAGGGGTGTTATTAGCAGTATGAAGTCCAGCTGGCAGCTGGCTACTAGTGCTGCTCCTCCCAGACTGATACTGTGGCTGATACTGCTCAATGTCTTCATTAATTATCTGAAAGATGTAATAGAAATCAGCCTTAGCAAGTTTGCTGATAATATCAGATTAAGGGGAGTTGCTGATATGCTGCAGGGCTTGGTTACTATTCAGAGAGACCTAGACATGCAGGAAGAATGGGCTGGCTGTAGTCTCACAAAATTCAGCACAGGCAAATATGAAGTTCTATACCTAGGATAGCGTATTCCCATGCAATAGTACAGGCTGGGAGCTGGCAAGAGAGAAGGCAGCTTAGCAGAAGCAGATTTGGAAGTCCTGGCAGACAAGTCAGCATTATGCCCTTGAAGTAATGACAGTTGATTTCTTTTATTCAGTACACAGAAGACTGCATCTGAGTACTGACCAGCTTTGGGCTCTCAGTACAAGATAATAGATCTTGCTGGACTGGAGCAAGTCCAGCTGATGGTCACTATGATGACGAGGGAGCTAGAACACATGACATATGAAGAAAGGCTGAAAGAGTTGCCTTTGTGCACAAAGAGTAATGTCTGAAGAATCACAGAATCTTAATGGTTGGAAAAGACCTCTAAGATCCCTGAGTCCAACCATCCTCCCAGGGGAAGAAAAAAAAACAACCAACAAACACCATAAAACCACAACCACACCCCACAAAACCAACACCACCACACAGCCCCGAAAAACCCACCATGCCCACTACAGCATGCCCTGAAGTGCCACATCTAGATGTTTCTGGAATACCTTCAGGGATAGTGACTTTACCACCCCCCATGGCAGTCTGTTCCAGTGCTTGACTACTCCTTTGATAAAGAAATTCTTCCTAATATCTAGTCTGAACCTCCTCCCCTGGTGCAACTTTAGGCCATTTCCTCTGGTCCTATCCTTATTTACTCGGGCAAAGAGGCCAACGCTTGCGTCACTACAACCTCCTTTCAGGTAGTTGTAGTGGGCAATGAGGTGTCCCCTCAGTCTCCTTCTCCAAACTAAAAAAATCCTAGCTCCCTCAGCCTCTCCTTGAAGGACTTGTTCTCTAGACCCTTCACCAGCTTGGTAGCTCTTCTCTTGACATGCTCCAGCACCTCAGTGTCCTTCTTGTAGTGAGGGGCCCAAAACTGAACACAGCAGTCAAGGTGTGGCCTCACCAGTGCTGAGTATAGGGGCATGATCACTTCTCTACTCCTGCTGGCCACACTATTCCTGAGACAGCTTAGAAGGCATTTTACTGTGTCTTCAACCACCTAGTGGGAGGTTATATAGAAGACCTATCATTCTCAGAGGTATGCAGTGAAAGGAGGAAGAAGAAGAGACAAGTTCAAACATGGGAAATTTCAATTGGATATTAGAAGAAGGTTCAATACAACGGTTACCTCAGTTAACTTTGAAACCAGATCAATTTTGTGATGTGGTGTTGGATCAGGTGACTGATCAGGTGACTCCAAAGGTCTCTTCCAATCCAAATTATTCTACAATTCTGTGATTCTAACTGATCTTTGTTTTCTTAATAGATTGAGACAAATACCACTTGTATTTCGGGATGCTATAGAAAAATTACACTTAATTCAAAACAAAACAATGAAAAATCACTCAAATTCTAGGAATCATGGCCTACAAATAAAAACTGAAGTAGCTTAAGTTACTCAGTCCTGATGACAGAATACTGAGGAGACATGTCTTTAAATACAAAAGGCTGTTGCAAACACAAAAGAACCCCATGCATTTGCCATGTTTACTTGTGATAGTACAAGCAGTAATAACATAAATCAGCAAAAGGTATTTAAGACTTTGCAGAAGGAGAACTTCACAGATGTATTAATAGTTAAGCAGACAGCTTAGGAAAGTTACAGAAACTTTACCACTGGAGGTTAAGAACAAGATCAGTCTGGCTATGAATGTTTTAGATATAAATGATTCAGCTTTGGGCTAGGAAAATAGATTAGGGAACTCCTTGAGATAATTTCAAACCATTTCCTGTGACTACAATGTAAAATGACCTAGTTGTCTGAATATGCTTTGTATTAGGAATTAGGCATATTTTCACTGAAAAACAGCTGTAGAAATTTCAGATGCCACTCCAGATTTGATTCATTTTGCCAGAGCTTACTATTCTGAGTTAATGCAATAGGAGTACTCCTCCATGACTTTACAGTAATTCTGGAAGTGGATTTTCTAAACTATCACAGTAAGAGGAAATCACCAGAGTCTCTGTGAAAGGCAACAACCAGTAGTTTCTTTCTGTATTAAGGAGATAGTAACTACTCATTAGCCCATAGAGATTGTGTCTTGTAAGTGATACTGAAGGGCACTGTGATGCTATGGGGAAGCTTGCTTGACCCAATACAAAATCTTTTCTGTGAATGAAGAAACTTGGTTCTTAATGCTATCAACAGGTATCTATCAAGAGAAATAAATAGTCATTTAGGATGGTTCTGTAATTACTTTAAAATAACAAGATAGAAAACAGAAGTTGCCTTCACATACTTTCCATTTAATATTGCTACACCAACAGTGCTCCTTGGAGTTGACATACTAGCTACAAAGTTCCACTGACGAGCCTGTGGATCCCATCTTTCTACTGTATTTAGGTAGCTCCAGCCATCATGTCCTCCTACCGCATACATGGGACCTTCCAATACAGCTACTCCTGAAAAAACAGGTATGAAAACCAATCACTTCTGGATAAAGGGAAAAAGATCACATTTTCCTAGTGACAGTCTAGTGTGCACCACAAAATATTTAAAAACAAACATTGGCTCCTCTTGGGAGCAAATGCTGGATATAATCTGAAGCAGAAAAAACATTCAATAAGAAGTTGGCATTAAACCAAAGTTTTCACCCCCCTAAACTTAGTTTCCAAATGTTTTTTGATCCATCCTAAACCAGACAGCCTTTTAAAATTATGCATTCAGCCTTTACAGAACTCTACATACCAAGACCATGACGATGAGTGGACATAGGTGGCATTACACTCCAGGTTTTTGTTCTAGGGTTGTAACACTCAACAGTATTCAATGTTTTCAGTCCATCTCTGCCACCAACGACATACAATTTATCATCTAAAACTGCAACTCCAAACTGTAATCTTCGTCCATTCATGTTTGCAACAGGAGTCCACATGTTGGTACGAAGTTCGTACTTTTCAATACTTGTAGCTCCTGAATGACAATAAATGTAAGTTAAAACAAACAAACAAAAAATCTGATTTGAGGATAGTTTTTATTTCAACAATATACTGATCACACAAGACAGCATGACATCCTGCAGCATGTTCTTAATCCTATTTATACAAATACTCTTTTTTTACTTCCTAATAAACAGTGTATATTAAAGACATTCCATATTCTGTACTGCAGAATCTTTGAATTTTAGAATTAACATGTTGTACAAACATCGATCAACCATTCTGTGTAAAAGAACCAAAACAGCTCAGCCACTAATCATTATATAAGCAAATACCTTTTGTTGCATCCATTCCTCCAACTGCAAACAATACGCCCACTGTAGATTTTCTAGGTTTGGTGCGAGGACTTTGCAACATAGGTCGTCTCTCTGGCAACAGATGGTACTTCATTGCTTCCATAATGAGTTTTTGACATTCGATGTCATCCCTGAAGAGTGCATTATTTTCCATATCTGCCAGAAACTGAAAAAGAAAATTAAACAAGCTGTATTGCTATAAACCACATGAAGAAGAAAAACAAAGTTACAAGATGACATTTTAACTGAAGACTTCTACTGCCTAATTTAAAATCTTATATAAAATAGATATATAAAGATATAAAAAAGACTATGGTAAAGAGAAATATGTAATAAACATTTACATTTTAAGCTAAGCCATTAAGAAAAAAAAAAAAGGGAAGGCCATGTGATCTTAATGGATGATTTAAACTTAATGGTCTAAAGGAAGAAAACAATGTCTCCTAGGATTCCAGTGCCACTACAGGTTTGTTCAAGGAAATGGAATCAGGCTCTGTCAGTCAGTTTAATCTCACACTTTTAGCTCCCAAATCCATCTAACCTAGAGCTCTATAAAAGCCGCTTCAGGCACAGGCTGAATATTTAAATATATGTTCTATTCCTCACTCTTACAGTGGCCCACATCACAGCATATAAATTTATACAAACCTTTGCTAAAATTTTTATTATCAAGGATGCAAGCAAATTTCACAAGTGCAAAATTTTAAATGTGGCTTAAATAAAATGAAGACTACTAGTACATTTTTTAAGTGTAAAGACTCTGGAGTGTTTTGCACTCCATGTTGGTCAGACTGCAGGAAAAATCTATCAGTAGGTTGAGTGTCTCAACTATAATTATTAGAAGTCTAGACAAACTGGCATTTTTCTGAGCTGCAACACAAGGCCTGAGCAACAGAGAAAAAAGCAAGTGAAGTGCCCCACTGGGACCTGGACAGTTGTCAGAACAATGACAAAAAGGCAAAGGCCTCTGAACTGCCATCACAAAATCCACACACTTTGTGACTATCAGAAATGTACGTCCACAAACCAGGATGAGACATTATTGTTGAGCTGTTGATAGCCAACTGATAACAAGTATAAAATTGCTGTAAAATTAGTAATCAAGAGTACTAATGGGATGCTTTATGAAATAGCTTTGCATAATACAGTGTGCATATCCCTGGCTTAAAGCAGCCTTAGGACTGCAAAGCGGCAAGTATGATGTCTGTGGGTCCAGAAGAGATACAGGTAAGTACAGTCTGCTAAACCTGAACATCTCTCTATCAGGGAAAGCAATAGAAACTATGACAGAAAACATAATTAACATACAGTAACAACAACAATAATCTTTCAAAGACCTTCACTAACAAATTTTCAGAAAACTCAGCCTGACTTTTGCAGTATTTCTCTAAATGGCTGATGTTCTGATTCTATTTTAAAAAGCAAATTAAAATGTTCTCATGCAAATTAAGAGAGGAACTAAGTTTTTATTCTTTATTTTCAGCACATCCCATTGTTTGTTCTCTTGACCCAAAGCACCACTTACCATTTGTATCACTTCACAGGGACACTTTATCATTATAAAATAGTAAACTAAAAGCTGTCTTTTAACTGCCAGCACGCAATACTATAAAATTGCAGTTAAAAAAAACCACTATTAATTACTACTATCCTAAATTGGACATTGTTGTAGTTGCATGCATGAAAATTAAGGCTTGTACACAACATGACCAATTCAGACAATCAATATACTTTTCTGATAGGCAAGCAGAATTTAATATTTACAGCAACTCCATGTGTGTATATATGAGTACTGCAACAACAAGATGCAACCTACATTTTCTCCAGTTTCAAACCCCCCCAACCTATAAAGGAGTTCTCATAGAATGGAGTCTCAATCTCTCAAAGCAGCTTCATCTCTGTTAAAAAGAAATGCAATGTAAGATTGCTTTGGTACCCCAAAAAACCTACTGGCTCTTGAAACTAAAACTACTGTACTACAATTTTTTTGTAAATATTCTTCACTCAAATAATCTGGAGTTGGTTTACTTAAATGAAAGCAATTTTTCCCCAAGTTTTATTATTTACATAGCCCCTTGTACTAAAAGCACTTGTAATAGCAGCTACAAATTATGTGTTAGTATGAAATTATAGTCATTGGAAACCTGATGAAGAGAAAGATAGTGCAGTTACTTTAGAGAAAGAAAGTGCAGATCCTTAAGTAATAAGGATTTATGTCTAAAAGGAAGCTGAACCATCCTGCAACTCAGGAATTGCTTAATCATATTTTTCATTATTTATCAGAGTTAGAATACTTGCTACCTGACAGCTTAAAAAGCTGACAAATATCCATCTTTAGCCTTTTTAAGAGCAAAAATTGACTTACAAATATTTAGGACACTGCCTGTGTTAACCAAAGAGATGACAGAATGCTGTGTACAAAGAGATGCATAAAACCAGAACCAATAGAACTGACAATGACAATTTTTTTTTGCTTCCAATGGTACAGTTTCACAGTATTTCCCCAAGTTTTTTTTAAAGTCTGAATCTAATATTCTTTGCATCTCTGCTTGTAATGTTCTTGATTTCAGCAAGTTGTTCAATTTTCTAATTTAATTTCTTTCAAATAGCTTTAACCCTTCAACCGTAAAATTGGAAACCTTTTCATTACGTTATGTTTGCTGTCAGTGGCCTAATCTCATGTGATCATGAAGCAAAACGTGATTCTTAAAACGTTAAGACTGTTTTGGGCACTTCAAACCAATTACTCAATGCACTAATCGTTGCCATATTAAAATTCCTTCTGTTAACATTTTAATTTGCTAAAGAGAGCAATAATAAAATGGCAACAGAAAAATACTGTTAGAAATGTACATGTATATTTGGAGAAGGCATGAAAAATTAAAAATAAAATAATAAGTGAAATATAATACTGCTTTTGTGTTTCGTTCTGCCATTTTCCTAATCAGCTACTGAGTGGACAATTTTATTTCAGTACGTGTTTCTGGGATAAATTCTGTATTTTCAGTTTCTAAAGATGTTTCATACAGTCAATTAAGTAAAAAGAATACAGCAGTGGTTACTTAGTTATCAATTAATTAAATGCTCAACAAAAGAACTAGTTCCTCCAGGTCAGTTGGCTTACACTTTATTATGTTTCTAGAAAAATTACAAAGTCAAGGCCACAACTGAGAAAATCCTGCCACTGCATATATAATAATCAGTATGGAAGTATTAATACCAAAATGCTTGCTATTAAATCTTACTATCCAGCAAGAGGAGACCGGATTAGAGGTAATACACAGAATGTTGTGTATCTGACTTATCAATGTGAATGGATCAAATTCAGATTGTTGTTAATGAATTCTACTTATTATTCAGGTTTCATAAAAATCCTACTGAAAACTGTAAAGCAAAACCCTTTGAATGGATAATAAGTGTTAAATATTACTAAAGAAGGTCCATCAGGGAAGGCTAGCACAAGAGAAGAAAGGGACAAAAACCTCCCCAAACTACTTTACACCTATGGAGTATTCTGCTTGTCTCAGGAAAAAAAATTATAAGGTAATTTACAGACTCTTATACCCTCCATTGTATGCATAGTACATGGGGTTTTTATTCCTACCAGCCAAAAAAAGTAACTTTCAAAGGTGGGAATCCCAAGGGCAGTAACACCTAATGGAAGAAATGGATGGGTTTGCTAGTATGTAAATTGACCTCTAAGCTTTGAAGGGTCCTCTAAAACATTCACATTTATTTTTGAGCTACAGGTGTATTCACATATGAAGACTGTAAGAGGACACAGAGAGTGGACACTCAAGGAAACCATCCAGTTGCTTTTAAACACTTTTTAAATTTAAAATTGACTGAATGGTCCCAAAGTATTTAAAAAACCAGGCAACTGGACATTTTTACAGTTCTTCCTCCACTTGGCTCAAAGCAAGCAATACTGGTTTTATTTTTCACCGGGACCTTCTAATCCCTGTAGGATGCACATGTGTTCTGTCATTAGAGCTGTCTGCACAGGACTAATAAGGGGCATAACCTGACTGAGGTGTCCAGCTCCTTACTTGGGTTTGAGCCTGTCTAAGGGGGACTGAGTGAGTGTAAGGAGGATGGAGCCAGACTTTTTTCAATAGTGCCCAGTGACAGGACAAGGGGCAGTGGGCACAAGCTGGAACACAGGAAGTTCCATCTAAACATGAGGAAAAACTTCTTTACTGTGGGGGTGACAAAGCACTGGAATAGGCTGCCCAGGGCTGTTGTGGAGTCTCCTTCTCTGAAGATATTCAAGACGCACCTGGATGCTTTCCTGTGTAATGTGCTCTAGGGGATCCCATTTCAGTGGGAGAGCTGGACGAGAGGTTTCTTCCAACTTTAAATGTTCTTTGATTCTGTATGCTATGAGATAACGAGTACAACGCTACACATGACATTAACATGAGAAGTCATTCCTACGGGACTGGAAAAACCGGGATTCACAACTATTTAAACAAACTGAGCTCAAGTCCTCCTCAACATGACATGTAGATGTCCAAGAAGGAAAAAAAGTATTGATTGGGAAGAACAAAAATTACCAAAGTTGGTTTATCAAGAGCTAATAGAAGATAAATCACTCTCCATAATTAATTCAAATTGTATTTCCTAAATCTCAAGGGTAGCTATAATTACATGAAGGAAATGTAATGATCCAAATAAACTAGGCAAGTTCCATAAAGAAGACATTTAAAAAGGACACACCTTCTAGTGAGAAACATATCCTTGATAAGCAGTTTTCTAGGAAATAGGAGCAATTTTTCCCTACCAGCTCCATCCCTTCTTTTGCCCTGACTGACCTAAAGGTTAGGATCAGAATATGCTGCAGTTCACAAACAGACACAAACTGTCACGCCTATACAATATGCTAAGTCCTTATATGCAGCCCTAAGAATCCCAATTATTATGAATCCCGAAGCTTTTATTATTTGACACTATCAATATATTGGTGCTATAGACCTTAAGCCCATTGTAACTGTGGTATAAACTAGAGAGGAACGGAACAATTTACTTGTGGAGCAAGAAGAGGCAGTCTAATGTAAGCCAGGAGTTTACTGAGGTCTTTCCTTCTCTGTTCCAAATCATGTCGAACCCACGTAAGCAGTGCATTCAGTACAGTTTCTTCATTAGGAATATTCATGTCATCACTTGCTAAAAGCTTTGCAATTTCAGTGGCTGGCAACAATAGAAATTCCTGGTTTCTAATTACTTCCATGAAGTTTTCCTGAAAAAGAAAAGTATTTTTAATACAGGTAACATCATACTTCGAAGACCTTTCATGGAACTCCTACTGTATCTCCCCCTCTTTTCCATCCCTTCACGCCATCTCTCAGTTGTGCCAGTAAATAACACTGGAGAACTGACCTGGGAGGAAAAAAGAAGTTATTTTGACATCTCATCATTTCCTCAAATCTCTCAATTCAGTCCCACAGACAGATGTGTTGAAACAACTATAGGGCAAGTGTATGGACAGAAACAAGCAATGGGTTGTGGCAGTTACTATCTTGGTACTGCAAATTGAAGAAATACATTCTGAAGTATAGTTTAAAAAACACAAAAGGTGCAGTTTGTTCCCATTGACAACACAGAAGACAATGTAAGATGCTTTGTCAAGCAAAGAGCACAACACTCCACAATTACGGGGCATATCTAACTGTTGTCATTACTGCTAGATTAAACTAAAGCATTAATATTTCAAAGGAAATAAACAATACTAACAATTGATTATTTACTGTTTATTTTGCTATTTTGTAGGTTTTATACAGCTGATCTGATTGACTGGGGAGCAAACGATACAAAGAATCCACAATACTGTACATGCCATGCTTTATTAACAGTATTTACTTCAATAGGACTAATTCATCCTGTCATTTCAAGCAATAAATCCTGACTTTGAAATAGGAAAGTCACAATATGTAACATTTCCAACATTGATATCTTATTACTTTATAATACTAGAACTTGAAGAATATTCTGTAAGGATTCTCATGAACTTAGGCAGAATTAGCAGAAAAGTATGTAGAAACACAATCAGCACTATGACCTTACAGTGAGAAATCTGAATGCAACAGAAAAAGGTGAGATCAAATCTATCTGCTTTCCCCATACACCTTTACAAGGCAGCAAAGTAAAAGCAGTCTATGAATCACAACATGTTCTTATATTTTGTTAGCTCAAAACCCAGCTAACCTTGTACTCCAAACTGAGAGTAACTTTGTGACAAGAAAACGGTATTACAATCAATTTAGTAATTGCACTGTTGATTGCTAGATGACTAGCCTAAAGGATGCTGGTTTGCTCTGCCATCACATGTACCTCCAAAACACTTGGAGGATAAAGTGCATTAGATCCACAAACAGGGAAAGCTAACTGGGCTTACTATCAAAATTAGACTTACTTAGTACCTTGTTTAATGATTTAAGAAAGAATTGCACACTAATGAAAAAACTCTGGATTAGAAGCACACACATTGAAAAAAAACAAGATTTTTAGGTCAACAAAACAGACAGAAAAACTTGGGAGGAGTAGCAGGACCTGCACTGCAAAACAGGTACAAATTTAGCATAATAAATGACAACAAAAACATTCAGTACAGTTTGCCATTGCATATGCAAAGGACATCATGACAACAAAGCAAAAAAGGTAACACTTCTTCCTTTTTATTGCTCAGTCTGATCCTTTTGAACTATACCTCAGTACTCCAAAAATATTAAATAATTAAAGAATGCTGAGCAAAGAGGGAAAAACTAATAAGAAGTAAACCAGTCCACCTTATATGAAAGCCACACATACATAAGAAGCTACAAGATGTCTAAGGGAAAAGATCAAAGTGGCTCCACTCCACAGGAAAGTCTGGAAGGAAGAACTTAAATAAGGAAGAATTGAAAATGTTATCTGTGCACGTAGCTGTATTCCTGTATAGAACTTGGAAAGGCAAATTTTACATTTAATATCTGAAAAGCTTTCCTATTAGAGAGATCCAACTGACTACACAAAAGTAGTGCTTCCAAGTGAAAACTGTAGCAGACTAGAAGGGAGATAGAACTGTCTTTTACTCTTTAATTGGTTTAACTCTGTATTACAAGATGAAAGTTAAGGAATTGAGCAAATATAGGAATTAAAACAGCAAAAGGACTGTACCAATATTCTGTAGCACAACACATGCACTGTTATTTATTTTACTCTAATATCTAATGCTTGAGAGTAAAATTTAAAGCTGAAAACAATCAAAATTATTTCCAGAGTTTAAACATGCAGTTCACAGAAATTCAGGTTCCACTGAGTTCATTTTTTCCAGTGCTGTTTGTTTTTTTTTGTCGATTCTCTGTCCTAGAGAGTATGTAAGCTGGAGCTGTGCTTTTAGTTTTGCTCAATAAACAGGCAGTGAGCACTGACAAAGAGAAAAGCCAACACTTACTACCCTAAACTCTCCATATTGTCTATGCGGATCACAGGAAGAGGAAAGGGAAAGCACCTGCATGGAAAGTTTTCTTTGTCTCTGAAGGCAATAAGCTGATCTTGTATAAGTCAGTCAGGGATCCTCTTTGGAAAGCTTTTTTCCAACTGCATTTCATCACTTCAACAGCTGTTGCGTGTAAAAAGCCTTATTTTCCTTCTTGTTGCTTGCAGACAATTGCTTTCTGATGGGAACAAGTTCAACTTCCTCTTGCTCTCATTCTATTTTTAAAGCAGAGACTCCTTTTGAGCACAGTATCAAAGCATTCCACTGGGAATACAGCCACTCTTTGGCCTATGTCTGGGGTTTTTTATAATCAGAATCTGACAATTCCTCTTCCTCTACAGACAGAGATTCTGAAGACAAAAAGGAGGAGCCAGTGTATCTCCTAGCATTCTTAAACTCCTCATTAGCCTTTTCTTCCCTTCTTCTTGTGGGAACTCTCTGCGGAAGAACAGGATATTTCAGAGAACAAACAGTCTGCAGTTTCAGTCTCTTGCTTTCTGGTCCTGAAAGTAAAAAAAGAGTTTCCCACCCCCAAAATTAGCTTCTCAAAAAGCTTGGAAACTTTTTCAAATGAGAAGCCTGAGGTTTGTGTGTTAGCTAGAACAAGGACATGCAGTCCCTGTGCTCAATGCTGTGCAATGCTCATTCACATAATAACCTTACATTCACCCTTCAGCAACAGAGAATACTACTCATATTCTTAACCGTGTGTCTTCCTTGGTCTTGAGACAGAGCAAAAAATATTAGGACCACATAAAAGATAATGTGTCATGATACTTATTTCTCAGTGGTACTTAATCCCCACAGTGGGATCCAGTGAGATGGTTCATCTCCCTCTACACTGTGTCAGAAGAGCATCAGAACACCTGCAGGCTGAGGATTGTACACTGAGTTGGCCCAACAGGCAGCTCGTTAACCACAGGGCTCTGTTTAAACTCTGAACCTGGGCAGCTGAAAAGCAAGAGGTGCTTGACTCAGAGGATCTGAATAAGAACAAACAGGGAATGTAATTTTTTTCTACTGACTGCTTCAGTCAGCCGGTCAACTGAGGTATGAATTCACTAAGAGCTGAGCTACACTACCTCCTCGTAAACTATAAATAGTCAGACAGATGTCAGATAGCAGCTTCTTTACTTCTAGTCTGCTTGGACTGCTGCATTAACTGATGAACCAACGTAATGCTTTCATTGTGCCCAGGATTTGTTTAGAGTACAACTATTGTAACTTCACTCCTCTCTGCATAGCTTCTGGATTCCAAAACAGGCTGGGTGGGCAGCATGTAGAAACCTATTCAGTCTTGCCAAGGTGGTACCAATCTATTGTGCAAGGCAGAAGTTAGGGAACTTAAATTACAGAAATATCTTGGGTTTTCATAGGTAAAAAGAAGTGATTGAGTACTTTCCAAGTCAGATGATTACTGAGCAGGATATTTTGGACTGCAAATTCAGGTGCAAGAATATAAAATCCTTGCTTTAGGCACTAACACAATCTTTGTGTCTGGCCTTTTGTGGACAAAAAAAATACTGACAGTTCCCTCCTTTTCACGCATCTCCTTGCCAAAGAAACAAACTGCCCTGGCTGTTGCAAGAAAAATGACAAATTACAACTCTGACTCCACTTTCCAAATAATAAACTCCATAATGCACTGATTTTTTGTTGCCCAAATCCTGCCTTACAGAAGAAAGCAAGTTGAATGTCCCACACCTATTCTGCAAAATTCCTAGCTTGCCCTGAGTCTGTTATTCTATTTTCTCCAAGTCTTTCTTCTTATAAACATCAATTGGCTGTGCTCATAAATCATGCAAAGTCCAAAGTTAACTTTATCTGAATCTTGAAACATTATCACTGCTCACGTACTTCTGGAGACTTCTCATGACAATCAAAATGGCTTTTCACTCTGCTTTAAGCATGGAAAGCTGAGCAACAAAGATCACCAAGCTATCTACACAGGGACTGACTCAGGCACTATCACATATACTCTTTAGAATGTCTGCTTTCTCTTTTACAGTTGTAATTAAGAAAGTTAAAATCGGGCTATTGAAGAAGCTACTGACACTTGCGTAAGAACATCTCGCTACTCGCCATAGATATTTAATGTTCTGGAAATATCACAGGCTAGCTTTTCCTCATCTGAAAGTATTAACTTCCCTTTGGTTTACTTGTTTCGTGGAAGAGGAGCTATTCGTTTTCATTCAAAGTACACTACCAACTGTTTCAAACAAACAAGATGACAAAAGGGGTGTTTCTTTTGACTTTGTGAAGACAGCAAGAAAAATGTGTAGAAAGCATTTTCTGCAAAAAGGCTTTATGAATTCAAGTGAACAGATACACTACTGGCCAGCCTAATAAAATTTGTAAATTTATAATTTTATGAAGCTGATACTGTAACATCAACTACAGCAAAACAGGATAAGCTGTGTACAAAATATGCCTTTACCAAGATTTATCTCCCAATTCTGTATTTTAGAACCCTGATGCATAAAATTCAGAGTTGCTCTTTATACAGCATTAAATCCACTACTAATCACTTCTGTTTACTTCATGTTTCACTTAACACATTCTGAGGATTTTTCAAGCTTTAGTTTGCAATGTCAAAAATGTATTTGTTTTGATGATAACCCTAAAAATTATTCTCCTCCGAAAAAACAACTTATCAACTGTCAACACAGTAAGAAATGAAGTAACTCAACACATAAGTCCTTTTAGCATAACATACATTTACATCTTTAATATGAAGAAGTGTAGCATTCAAAGCCTTCTTATTAATTTATTTTTTTAATTGCAGTGTATTATGCAATTAAAATCATGCCATAAAACAGAGCTAATGGTCTCCAATGACAGGGATGAACATTATTCAGACAGAGCAGGCCTATTACCAGAGGTAGGCCTACTGGGATAACTCACTGATTGGTCATTCAGTTTAACCAAATGCTCATTTCACCTGAATTTCTAGTCTTAATGTAAAAAAATATTTTAGTGAATCAGGTAGGTTGTTTCTCAAATTTTAGCATGTATCATAAAAACCTTTTAAACAGAATTGTTTCAATTGCAGAAAAAGAGTTATACAGCAATCAGATATTTTTCTGTCGAAGGAAAGGAAAAACTCATAGAAAATAACTTCCATAAAATAAGATTCAAGTAGGTATTATTCATTACCTTCTACTTCAAGTGCTTTAGAAGAATGAAAATTACATGGAAACACCAGAAGTATAAACTATACTCAATGGAATACCCCATTGTTCTATGCAGCCCATGGCAGCATAAAAATAATTCCTTGTTTTAACAAACAGAAATTCCAGGTATTACAGGTGTGCTTAACCCTTACGCTCTAATACTTCTTAATGGAAAGTGCATCAAGTGGCTAGCACTTACGACTGTTGAACACTTTCTTTTTTCAAACTGCTCTTAAGCAAATGAAATTACTTGGGGATTTATTTTAATTGAAGATTCAAATGGACTATACATTTCTATGCAGTTTCCATAGCAACATTCATTTCAAACTAAAGAAGCTGCTTCTCTATTACTCATTATTACTAAAATTCAATTTCATGTCTCTGTTGGAACTAAACAACATTAAAAGAGGCCTTGGGAAGAATCCATCTAGCACAACTAATTAGTTTTCAAAATAGCTTTTTAAAATCCACCTAATTTAAGTTTCATCCATGTCGAAGCCTTAAAAGCAACAATATTGTCACTGAAGTAAACAATGGCCAAAAGGCACACAACTGTTTTCCTGTGGTCTGAATAAAAGAAAGATAGGTGCTGTAAAAAAATGGCTTTTAGAAAGTTCACAGCCCCTTTCGGACACAAGTCATGAATTGACAGTCAAAATAGTAAGACTATAATCCCTAACATTCAGCTTTAAAAATGCATTAGTTTCATTACTGTTCTGATCTTGGCAGTCCACTTACAAGGGACATGACAATAGCACAGACCAGAATATACACTTATTCTGAAAACGAACAAATAGGTCAGAGGAGGGAGGTTCTCTTTTTGCTTACTTTTTCTATTGCTGTCTTGTTTAACATTAACTCTAATATTCCTCAAAGGCATAAGCTACATTTATCTTTACTGTTTTACCTGTCTCCCTGATTGCAGTCCCCTTGTTTTTGTTTGAGCAATAATGAAGATGAAGAATAGAAACATGTAAGTTACAATGTGCACACTATTTCTTGACCTGTTTTGGTAAATTTCAGTGTGTACATGATTTAAATACAGAGATCCACCCATTGAGGAAGAATACGGTATCATACAAAAAAAGAGCTATTTTGAACTGTCAGACATACTAAACCAAGTGATTTTAAGTCAAGAATAATTAAAAAAAAAAAAAAGAAGTTTTAAAACCAGCAAAAACTAAGGTGGCAAGAGGAAAAGCCATGGATTTCTAATACTAATTACAATACAGAAATTACACCTCTTGGATCTAAGCCAGTATCTTATTGGCAATGCAATGACATGCCACACAATCAAATTAAGTATTATCTTCATTCCCACATCTCTTATGCAGTATCTACATGCCCTTATTCAGGTCCCAGGAGCTTACAAGGTCCCTAATTCAGGTCCCAAGAATAAAATTTCATTGAGAGAAAAATGCCTCACAAAACTGCAAAGAACAGATTAACTGACTTGCCTCAGAGATAACTCTCCTTCCTTCTTCTGCTGATAACATTACTACAATATGCTTGTGAGACGGAAAAGAAGAACATTTTACATTAAAAGGATGACTATTAAGAAGAGGAAGTTTCATTAAGTTGACAGGTCAGTCTTTCTATATAACTTTGAAAATATCATTAGCAAATTTGTATTTAGTCACATATTGTCTAGTTTAAGATGAAATTATTTGATGCTATCCTGACATCCCATTACTAAGAAATGCCCACATTCATACCCCAAGTGTAACTTAGAACCTGATTACTCCAGCTCATTATAAAACAAGAATTCTACACTTCAGTTTACTAATGTGCTACTCTGGACTAGATTGTGGCAGCTTGCCCACTGTTAAGTTTGACTGACAGAAATAAGAAGAAGCTTTTGGATTATTTTATTAAACATGTACCACACTACCCCATTACTGTTACAGGGAACCATTAATGCTTGCCTATTTCCTTCCAACCCTAAACCAGCAACTTTATAGTTACTTTGTCATTTCTCATCATGGGAAGGCATGTGCATTCTTGCCTGAAAGATGATAAGGGCTTTCTGGGGGAAAAACATGAGCATTTTATTCAGGAAAACATCCCCTATTTTCTTCACTAAATAAAGTGGACGATACTTAAAGTAACACCATACCATAGTGTAATTGTGAGCCACCTTGTGCAAGTCAGTGCAGCCCTGCACATCAGCGAAAGATCGGATTCCAAGGCAATTGGAGGGGTGAAGCTGCTTCATTAGGAATTTACAGCAGGCTTCTACAACCTGAGAGAGCTGAAGAAGGCAAGCTGTAGACAACAGGCACTCAATGTTATCTTCTTTCAATTCAAGGCGACCTAGTAACATTAAAAAGATCACATTGGTTTCATAGAATCATAGAATCATAGAATCCTAGGGGTTGGAAGGGACCTCGAAAGATCATCTAGTCCAACCCCCCCTGCCAGAGCAGGGTCACCTAGAGTACATCACACAGAAACTTGCCCAGGCGGGTTTTGAATGTCTCCAGCGAAGGAGACTCCACAACCCCCCTGGGCAGCCTATTCCAGTGCTCTGTTACTCTCACAGTAAAAAAATTTTTTCGGATATTCACCTTGAACCTCCTATGCTCCAATTTACACCCATGGTTTGCCCTTATAATTTGTTGAATTCCCTAAAACTCAGAGACAACAGAATTATTTACAGATTATATGACAGAATATAAAGCTTAGCAAACATCGGCCTCAGCAACAGATGGACAGTTTTTCAAAATCAGTACCTATAATTAACTAAGGAAAGGCAATCCTGTAAGATTCCTTTTTTTCTGTCCGTTATGATACATTAAAAATATTCACATGATTTGTTAACTAACTGGATATAGTATTACCAGATAAACTATATCCTACCAGGTTGCCTCAGGTAATGGCAATAATGATTTATTTTTATTTATTTATAAGGAATTAAATAATGTGAATAATAATTTCTAAAGAACATTTGAAATCTAGTAATGGAATATAACGCTCACAGGAAGACAATTCATTAGATGAAATTCGCATTTTCATTCTCTTTACCTGTATATGCATATTGAACCAGAGCCCACAATGCATTTGGCTCCACACCTTCCATCTTGATTTCCTCCTGTCTGGCTTCCCTTACATCATTAGTGAACATTGCTGCAAAGTAGTCCGAAACAGAGGAGAGAACCAATCTAAGTATATTGTGCAGGAGAAAAGGAGAGAGACAAACAGGAAAAGAAAAAAAAAATTAGTTAACCTGATAGTCTGTTAATTTACGATTCATTACTTTCCCCTTTGAAGAAACACCGTACTGAGAAAAGTGTTTTGAAATGGACAAACTGCTCCATGCTCTAGTTCCCCTCTATGAACAATACAGTACTATTACTGAATCTACATTTGCTGCTCAAGTAAATGAATTGCCCTTTCAAACCTCAATGACTTTTAATAGCCAGCACAGAAACAACCCACAAAAAACACAAATTGGGAATGGAATATAAATATACAGTATGGAAAGAATAAATTGAATTGACTTGCATTTATATCTTACTTTTTTAAACATGAAATAATTACTTACTAGTCTTTTTCGAAGTGCTTTAAAATGCCTTTACTCTTGGGGCACACATATGCATTCATTTACTGACACTGGTAACAGAACTAGGCACAGTAAACATGGAGACAGCACAGGGTGATAATTTATGGATATGTATTTAAACTCTTGTTAACAATTCTGAGTATTTTAAGATACTGAGTAAGTATGTTAGTGCACTACAGACATTTCTTGGGATTACTGAGGGTAAAACACTGAGCGGACATAACAACGGCACTTCACAAAATGTGCAAGAGTTTTGATGTCTCGGTGTGTGTTCAGAGGATTAGGGTGAAAGAGAAAAGAAGTCATGTGGAGCAGGAATATTCAACCCATACCTCTGTTATATGAAACCTAGCATAACTATTCATGATGTCTACTGATCTCTTCCCTAAGAGACCTCCAGGAACAGCCTTGTAGTTTGGATAATTTTTTGTGCTTTAGCAGTCCACTGTTGCCTTACTCACAGGGAATTAAAATATAAATACACTTGCCTATGTACTGAGCTATACAAACAGCAAGTCCAAGAATCAAGCCCATTGCCAATACACAGTCCTTCTGTATACATTAAATGAATCCAATACTTCACAGAACATTAGTTTATTATGTGCTGAATCATGATATCGGCTTGTTGAGATGCCAGAGGTCAGGAACCACAAAAGAGAGTAAAATTAATTAAAAAGGTAAACACCAGTGGTCAGGAGTAAATCTAAACACGTATTAATGGGGAGGATTTGCAGATACATAGACAAAGTCATGAACTACAAAGAATTGTCTCTTAGTTAATTAACTGCAAAGTAATAAATTGTTAATGTAAACTACTTTTTCCTTGCTTATTTTCTGACCATAGACCTGTCAGAACGACAGTAGGGTAATACTTTTTCTTTCAGTTGCTGAGGCAACAGACTTGGGTTAAGAGCATACAGGGAGAAGATTGATTTTACAACTTGTATGATTGAGGTGAAGTTTTGTAATGGAAAATAAAGTTCTGTTTTGTTTTGTTTTTTTTTTTTTTAAAGAGAATATTGCTCTTGAAATATGAGGTTTATTCTGTGGCTGACTTGCTAAGCAAAATTAGAATATTCTGCCAAGGTAGCACTCAGGCATCACTTCCAGACATTTTGATCTCAGTTTTAATGACATCTGCAATTAAATGAAAATACTGCCTGCTAATGATCTGAAGAATTTTAGTGAAATTAGAGAATACATTCGTGTAAGCATCAAGAGAGAGTTTCTGCAACTAGTTTTGATACTAGAATGAGATGATAAGATCAGATTTGTGTGTACAAAATCGCGATTCTAATTGGAAGAGTGATGGACAGATTTGAATAACAACTATCTCTGCAGGTCCAATTCAGAATTAAAAGTAGCAAAGCAAAACAAGCAACTTTAAATATTCAACTCTGGCAATACTGACTTGAACTTCTCCATGGAATACAGCTTGAAAAAGAAAGGTCGCTGTGATGGGAAACAGAACCTAGAACACAATCTTAACACAGTTTGGGGTTTTGTTTTTATTTTCTTTTTATTTTCTTTTTTACTTCCCCCAACAATGCAAACAGTTTAGTTCGCTGCACTATCATTTAGAAAGTGGTTGGACTGTACATATCTTAGTGAAAGCTGTTGAAAAAATGCTAAATATTAATTATTAATATTCAATATTAATATTAATATTAACCTGAGGCTCCAGACAGATCCCTTCTACCAGTTGTTTTATATCAGCAAATTTCTTCCTGTTATTTCCAGTCTCAAAGTGCTCCAAAAGAAATAATTAGAAATTTAAAATGCAATCCATTTACTATTTCTGCAAACTTCTGTTTGGATTCATGAGAAGGTATACATGCTTCACAGCATTAAGTGCTTTCCAGAGGGTCACTTGCACGTGCCGAAACAGAATGTGCAGCCCAAGAGTAGATTACTACAAGTAATATACCAAAGCATAAATTATACCAATAACAGTTTTGTAATAATTTTGGCAAAGAAGAATGTTCACAAGGAAAAGCCTTAGAACAGGTATCCACACTTTTAATTCATCTAAATTAGAAAACAAATGTTCTTTCAAAGAAAGGGGATTAAAAGATACAGTGACAATGCATCGAGGTGACACTGAGCTAGCATAAAAGAAAATACAGGCAGATCTTCAGCCAACTGGCCTTTTCTTGTCCTGTGTTTTTCCCACTAGTCAATAAAAATCAATTACTACTTTACTGATGCCATTTGACACCCACTTGTTTATTGATCTTTCAATCTCATGGCTAGCAACTAATTTTTTCTTCAACCTTTTTTTTTTAGATAGTCTGAAATTAAACTGCATTCCTACATACAGATTATACAATGTGAAGCAGCTAATACGTTCATGAAGAATCCACAGAACTTTCCACATCCATATTTGATAATTTTTTTAAGAAGTTCTAAATAGGTGAAATAAATGATTTTTCAAAAGAAAATCTGTGCAATTACTATAAAAACTACACTTTATTTAACAAGGAGATTGTGAATGTGAGCTGTCACAGCTCTGTTAGTATGTAACAAAGAGAACCTCTGTGTTACTTATTAATAATTAAAGTTAACATTCATCCATATCAAGACTTCACTGGTACTGCTGATGCTATAAAATACAGCCTTTTCTCAGTTTAGAAATGGAAGAAAACTATGTTTTTTGTATTTTGAGTTTGTAGCCTTTTTCTCCCCTAACCACAATATTTCTTTCATCACTGGTCCACAAATAAGTATACATTGACATTAGAGAGTCTTAACAGTACAAAAATAAAAACCCATCAAGAAAAAACCTTAATAAAGTTGGCATTGTATTGTTCAACTGTGGATGTTGAACATAATTTACCTTTGCTCTCCTTCTTACCTTATTACCAGCTACTGCCAAATACTCAGTTCTATGTAGGTAAGATCACAAGAATTTGGCTACTGAATTATATACAGTAGGTTGGCTGCTCTTTTCCAGTGCACAGGAAAAATGTAGAGAAAAAGGAACACATGAATAGCAGAATTTTTAATCTGGGAGATTGTAAAATATCTGAACAAGTAATCTCTGTGGAAAAATGCTCAACAGCTATGAGCTAAATACTGAAAATCTGGGTGTTACAGTACATCTCCCTGTTCTCACAGGAAGTTCCAACGTTACTGATGCCTCTAATTTCTGTGGTTTGTATTGATCCAAAAATAGAAACATTTACCATGATGGCTTAACTTATTTTGAAGTCTTCTACTGAGTCAGTAAAATATATTTAAGCACAGTGGCATGATTGAATTCAATTGAACTTCTTGTTGGAATTACCACAGGCTGCATCATTTAGACAGTTTTCTAGGTCTTCAAAGCAACTATTACATTAAATGATGATAGCTGTCAAACCTGGCAATTTACAGACTAGTATCTTCCAATCTGCTGCACCTGACAGAATGAAGTGAAGCTTCTTAACATCTTAGAGATAAAAGGGACAACTCCCAGACAAGTCCTTGTTTATGGCTGTGTAATAGTTGAAAATAGTCCTAGGGGACTCAATAATAGCATTCACCAAAGTTGTAAGGTGATACTGAATAATTCATGCATCCTAGTATGAAGCACTTCATAAAAGTAGTTGCTTCAGCTAGTTTCTATTCTTGATAATAATACATGTAAGTAATAAAACTAATACATGAAAGTAGTGCTGTCCCACACTATTAATATATCTGTATTTATTTAAATTAAACTCATTTAAAAACAAGCAATACCTAAAAATACATGCACAGTATGTTTATGATAAAATTATTCCAATTATAGGTCTCTTCCAGGGAAATCAAACCTTTCACAATTTGTTTGCTGCTTCTGACACTAAAATGATGATTACAATAAACCCTTTAGTAAAACTTTTCAAAACAATCACACTGTTAGTAGCAATAATATCTTTTTAACATAAGGCTATCACAGAACTGCTTTTTTATATACTCCGACTTTTTAAAAAGATGCTTCATAGCTGAAATAAAAAAAGGCTGTAGGATTCACAAACAAAAGCAATACAGACTGTCAAAGTAGTATTAAGCCATATGGAAAAGAAGTACTAAGATAAAATAAGCCTCAGGATAAAAAATGTCTACAAACCTGGATTTGTGCTCTACCAAACAAGCTTCCTAACCCCTAGAGTACATAAGCTTCCATTTGCCTTCTTTCCTTCAGTCCCATGTCTTTTGTATTTCCATCTTTCAGTGTCAACAGGAAGAAAGATATTCACAGATATTTAGATTGCTGGTAAAAGGATGCAGAAGGGGCTTTAGATCCCTCTGGCCAGGAATTTACAGACATCCCTTTTCTTATGTTCATATTCTGATCAGCAGATTATTACAAAACAAATCAAACTTTTATTACGAGATATAGCAATTACCTGAACATAATGAATAGGAATGTAAAAAATGACCAAGACATCTGAAATTGCAGTGGACACACAAAAAGCACCTGATATGAAGAACTTAATTAAATTTAAATTCTGGCAAAATTTCTGTATGGAACTGCAGGCTAAGGGAGTGGGACTACAACACACTGTCACCTTTCCTAGTCGCTTCTTATCTCCTAAGTAATTTCTTAGCTATAATTCCAGCTCAGCATAAGAAACAGTCTTAGAATCATAGAGACTGACATAAGAAAAATCATTACTACATGTGATATTCTTACAGTAGTAGACCCATAGTCTGAATTCATTGACTAGATAAAAACCATGATTTTATGCATTACCTCTGCTTATTACTATTGCAGACACCAAACTCACTGCTCTTTTCTCTAAAAACATAGCATACACCTCAGAACATTCAAGTAGCACAAGTAGAAACTGAGAATTAAGAAGAAAATACAGGAATTATTAAAAGTACAAAGTTCAAAACAGAGAATCTGAATACTCTTCTCTCATCATATGAGCATGATTAATAATAATAATAAAAAACATTCTTACCAATTCTGTGTAGCCACTTATTAAGAAAATCCCTTCTATCTTTGTTAAGAAAAAAAAAAAAGAAATAAAACCCTGTCCAGTGTAAGTGAACTTTCTATTTTCTCACATACCTCGGAATGCCAAGCCATTAAGCTAATATCTATTTAATACATTTGTTGCTTATTAAGTCTTAAGATAAAATAATCACTAGTGTTCTGAAATATACTCATTGCTCCAGCCTGCAGTCAACACTAAATAAGTCAGAACTTTGATGCAAACAGTAAAAAAATCCTACAGAATTTTTTTCTTATAACATAGGCTACTAAGAATACATAAAACCCATCTTCTTGGTGGATTTCTATAAAATTCTGAACTAAATTTAAGATTCACATCTTTATCTTTCCCACTATGGGAAAGTTCAGTTTTCAGTGAGATACTTTGGAGGTACTGAGATGAAAACTGTAGTTATTACTATGTTTCTCTGTGAAAACAAAACAGTAAGAATTACTATGCAAAAGGAAAAGCTTCTTTCTAAGTTGCTCCCACATTATAAAGTGAATTAAGGCCCATCATAAGCCTCCCATCTCTTGCTACAAGCACAGGGTGTGCTTCTTTGGCTTAACTTTCATGCACATTTAAACCAGAATATACCAACTACAGCAAGATGTTTCTCCACCTAAGAGAAGACCAGAACAAACAACAGGTGGTAGCATGTGCCTAGTGCACTACAGAAATAGATACAGTATCAGAATCTAGAGAAGCAAAGTCAGTTCTTTTATTAAATGAGAAACAGGTACAAACCACATTAAAGAATTTTGTAGCATGCTGTCCTTCTGCTTATCATGTTGAAAAAAAAAAATCTTCCAGTCTTTACAAGATATTCACAGCTGTCCTCTGCACTCTTTCTACACTTTTTAACTATGATATAAACCATCCTCCAGAACTGTATATTGCAAAGTTGCTACCTTGGCCATATAAGGAAGAAAGTTATTTCCTTTTTATAATCACATTTTTTCCCATTTACAGCATTCCAAAGCTCTTTGACTTCCAAATTACTTCAGTTGGCGTGAATCCACTAGAGGTGTGTGCATGCCCTGTACTCATCTCATTTGCTTTTTCCACAGGGACTAATTTGAACAAAGTGAAGATCAACCTTAAGCAACTCTGTAGCCACAGGGAAAGCCAAATTCTCTTGCTCATCTATTGTCTCTCCAAAAAGGATTCATCCTCATCCACAGCTATGTGGCTGTGTTAACAAAGGAATTCAGGTCCGGGGTTGGGTGGAAAGCAGAACCACCATTTTAGCAGTAACTGCAGTAAGATTTGCTTAAGTCAACTTGGAAAAACCAAGGATAGTGACTATTTAAAAATGAAGGTTCATAAAATGAGAGCAATAGTAAGTTATGGTGTAAGTGGCTCCCTACTCAAGTCAGTTCCCATGCCTATGCTATCATTCTCTCTGCTGTGTCAGCACAGAATCCTAGGGGTTGGAAGGGACCTCAAAAGATCATCTAGTCCAACCCCCCTACCAGAGCAGGGTCACCCAGAGCACATCACACAGGAATGCGTCCAGGTGGGTTTTGAATGTCTCCAGCAAAGGAGACTCCACAACCTCTCTGGGCAGCCTGTTCCAGTGCTCTGTCACTCTCACACTAAAGAAGTTTTTTCTGATATTTACGGGGAACCTCCTATGCTCCAGTTTGCACCCATTGCCCCTTGTCCTATCACTGGACATCACTAAAAAAAGCCTGGCTCTGTCCTCCTGACACTTGCCCTTAACGTATTTATAAACATTGATGAGGTCACCTCTCAGTCTCCTCTTCTCCAAGCTAAAGAGACCCAGCTCCCTCAGCCTTTCCTCATAAGGGAGATGTTCCATTCCCTTAATCATCTTTGTGGCTCTGCTCTCAACTCTTTCCAGGAGTTCCCTGTCCTTCTTGAACTGTGGGGCCCAGAAATGGCCACAATATTCCAGATGCAGCCTCACCAAGGCAGAATAGAGGGGGAGGAGAACCTCTCTTGACCTACTAACCACACCCTTTCTAATGCACCCCAGGATGCCATTGGCCTTCTCGGCCATTGGTTCTATCTGCAATGTATTTGAGGAAGCCCTTTCTATAGCACGTGAACGATACCTGAATAAAAACATAGATCTGGCTTTTTAAGTAAAGTACCAAACCCAAACCAGCAACCTCTTCCCACCTTTTTATTTACATTATTATATTAATACTATTATAATATTAAGCTGTAGTTTCACTGTGGGGGTAGGAATGAGCGATGGAAAATAGGAGTGCTTTGGGCTACTATTTCTGTTGTAGAACTAATCTTATGAAACCACAGCTTAATTATACCAAGGTTCCTACTTGAACTATTAGTACTATGCATTAAATACCGTAACATGCTTCGGTCATTCCTATTTTGTTTCACAATCTTTTTGTATTTTCCTGGCTTTTAAGTGGCATGCTATATGATCTGCTAATTACACAGATGACAGATAAGAGGGCTAAATTAGATCAAACATTACCCTAACACTTACTGTCAGCGTTCAGTAGTCTGCTATCAAAAGCTTCTTCTCACTGTGGGAGCAAAAAACTTTATGCAGACAGAAGACTGTCCTTATTGCTAATTATGACTCCAGCAACTTGTTAGTAAAAAGAAAAAAATTACATCTAAGAGAATTTTTATGTCATTCTATGGTACCGAAACCACCACTAAAAATTCTGAGGGCAAATTTGGGACTTTGGGGATTTTTTTGTTATGCAAATATCTTACTTTATGCTTGAAGACAAAAAGTAGAATGTGAAAACATCACAATTAGTTTTGATGCTGTGTTACATACAACAGACAAATTAACTTTTAGTTTCCAAATAAATGATAAAAACCAAGCATGTTTAAAGTATTCTAAATTGTTTAAGATTAAAGAAAACACAACACAGGACACACGTTGAAGGTGCATTTGTAAATTATATGAAGTTGTACAAATAACAGTAAACTTACCTGTGAGCTGGAATTCTACGATCACCAGCAACTAACACCACATCACACAGCTGTTTGTGTCTAAGATAATTCTCCATCTTTTTAAAAGTTTGTTCAGCGTGGTTGAGAGCCTGAAAAAATTCATCTGAGGTACAGGGCTCCATAGCTGGACAAGATGATAAGGTATGACTGCTGATGGAGGTTCTGCTGAAGACAATAACAGAAATCTTAGTTCACACAATATTAAGGTGCAGCAATTCTATCTAGAGATGATAAAATAAAAATCACGTGTGATTAAAAAAAATTGAGTACATTATTAGTTTTAATATATATTCCCTTGCTATTTTATCTTCATATTCATACTTTCTCTCCTCCTCCTAATCTAAACCCCTGTGAAAAAGGTATAATCACTTAATATTGTACTCTTCAACTAAGACACACAAAGGTCAGTCCAGTAATCGCGTCCATAGCGTCAGATGGTTAAGGAAAAGAGCCACTAAGAAACACATCAATATACCACCACTCCTACTGCATGAAGCCTGATGAGTCTGAAATGAGCTCTCGCACAGTAGAAGCCAATACACAGGAAAAGCAAGGGTGGCTGGAGAGAAAAATTATTCCTGTCCATACACAGAGCGGCTTGGGAGAAAAGAGGAACAGAGAAAACATAGAAGGAATGCACAGGCCTAGAACATAAAGGAAATGAATCCCAATTATGCACACTGAAGGAAGCACCTTTTCTTGTTCACAGTTCTTTAACTGACCACTACTTGTTTTTCCACAGTGCAGGCAACTTATACAAAACCCTGGACCTATCATAACATTTGAAAGGACATGGATTCACAATATCTGCATCCAGACCCCTGCTTTTACAAAGATGTCATGAACTCAGGCATCATGCTCAGGGCTAAATTCACCAAGAGATTCAGCTCAGTCCTTAACCCAATATATTAATTTTAAGATTAAGCTCCTCAAAACAAAATACTACATTTTCAGTTTTGGTTTGGTTTATTTTGGCCCAGGTAGCTAAAAAGGCCACACAATTTGACCCTTAATTCAAACCTAAATCTAGTATTGGATCAGCAATTAGATACCTGCCTACATACTTCCCTTGGAGAACTTATCTTACATGTGCTCTCTGAAGCTGTGGTTAGCCATTTATTTAAGCAGCATCAACAAATTCTCACCCCCATGAGTCACTTGTTCTGCTCCACAACTGGCCCTCTGACAAGCAGGAACAGATACTCTTTGTGACCATTTTGGAAACTGCATCAAGTGAAAAATGGAACTATGTAACCATAAAAACCCATCATATTGGCAAAACCGGATGGCATTCTCACAGTGATTGCACAAGAAGCACTCAGAAAAAGCAACTCTTAAGTCAGCAACCCTGCAAATGAACCAGAAGAGGAAAAAAAACAGTGCTGATTAACAACAACTAACTGCTTTGGAAATTCTTGTTCCCTATCACATTTTATCACATCCTCAATTGTATTGGTACAAGGTTTTGTGTTTTTTTGTTGCTGTTGAACCATATTTTTACCCAGATTCCTCACATTAACCTCATTAATAATGATTAAAAGAATTTACACGATAGCAGGGATTTGATTTACATTACAGCCTCTCAAAGCATTGTGCAGATAGAACTGAGGAAGCAACAGACTAGCAGGGAGAGGGGAAAAAACTTTAAGCCAGCACAGTGCTGGACCACACCCTCACTAGAGCTACTGCCAGCCCCATGACTGCACACGTACATGATTCTGCACAGCACCCAGTGGCAGTCACCACTCTTGCTCAATAAGGAAAAGTCATTGCAGTGGTGCCCGTTTTCCTCTACCCATGATAAAGCATTTATTCAGGACACAGAGCCAAGCTTAGTTGTTCTTCTCACCTGAAGAAGTTCAGCCCTATACCTGTCCTCTAGCCAGTAATTTACAAACCATTTTCTATAAGGAAGGGAAAGGAGAAGGAAAGAAAGATTCAGCTTCAGTAGTCCATAAAGATAACATGAAAAATACAGTCTAACAGTTGATGTACTTGCAAAAAAGGAAAGATACAGCTTCAAGGGCTATTTATGCCTATTACCGAGAGACTGGTTATGAAAAATTCAATCCTCCCTCCCTTTCCAAACTGTTATATGAATCTGTTTTCCAGTTCGATTTGCCACAGCCATGACAGATAGGGAGAACAAGCAAGGAAAGAACAGAGGAAGGGAAGGACTTGCTTTTCTCTCTCCCAGCAGTAATACTGAAATGTCTTCCAAAATTCTTAGCCTACATCCACACAGAATCACAGAATCACCAAGGCTGGAAAAGACCTTTAAGATCATCAAGTCCAGCCTGAGACCTAATACCACCACATCAGCCAGACCATGGCACTAAGTGCCACATCCAGCCTTTCCTTGAACACATCCAGGGACGGTGCCTCCACCACTTCCCTGGGAAGTCCATTCCAATGTCTAATCACCCTCTCCGTGAGGAAGTGCTTCCTAATATCTAACCTAAACCTCCCTTGGAGCAACTTCAGGCTGTGCCCTCTTGTCCTGTTGCTGGCTGCCTGGAAAAAGAGCCCAGCCCCCACCTGACTACAACCTCCCTTCAGGTAGCTGAAGAGAGTGATGAGGCCCCCCCTGAGTCTCCTCTTCTCCAGGCTAAACAACCCCAGCATCCTCAACCTCTCCCTATAAGACTTTCCCCCTGGTCCTTTCACTATCCTTGTTGCTCTCCTCTGGACCCGCTCCAGCACCTCAACGTCCTTCTTGAAGTGAGGGGCCCAGAACTGCACACAGTACTTGAGGTGAGGCCTCACCAGTGCTGAGTACAGGGGGAGAATTACATCCCTACTCCTGCTGGCCACACTATTCCTGATCCAGGCCAGGATGCCATTGGCCTTCTGGGCCACCTGGGCACACTGCTGGCTCATGTTCAACCAGCTGTCCACCAGCACTCCCAGGTCCCTCTCTGCCGGGCCGCTCTCCAGCCACTCTTCCCCCAGCCTGTAGCACTGCCTGGGGTTATTGTGGCCAAAGTCCAGGACCCTGCACTTGGTCTTGTTGAATTTCATGCTGTTGGCCTTGGCCCATCGATCCAGCCTGTCCAGGTCCTCCTGCAGCCTCTTCCTACCCTCTGGCAGATCAACACTCCCCCCCAGCTTGTTGTCATCTGCGAATTTACTGAGGGTGGACTCAATCCCCACATCCAGGTCGTCAATAAATCCCCTTCACCTAGAGAGAAGAAGCCTGGGTATCTAACACTGACCTGTGAATCCCATGCCTAGACCAAACACTCAGCCCATGAGGTCCTGCAGCTCTGAGTATCAAGGTGACTCTGCTCCTTGTGGATTTGGCTCTCAACTCAAATTTATTTTTAAGAACAGTATGAATTTCCCCACCCATAGGCTGGAGGTATTGCCACTTAACACACCTCACACATACCTACTAAGAATATTATGTTGAAGCCTGAGGCTGCTGGCACATGAGATAAGCGTATCAAAGAAACCTTTCTGCATATTCCTTTAAGATTTAAGATGGTATTTTTAACACAATAAGTGGAAATATTATTATGAGTATCTTAGAATGTTAGACAGTAGGATTTCCTTTTTGTATTCTTAAATTTCAATCACACTTTTCTTGGTCTTTTTTTT
The DNA here is from genome assembly GCA_020745705.1 of Hemiprocne comata. NCBI lineage: Eukaryota > Metazoa > Chordata > Aves > Apodiformes > Apodidae > Hemiprocne > Hemiprocne comata. The sequence goes on along the minus strand of CM036589.1, from coordinate 25,151,915 downwards.
CTACTCTATTTATATGTCAAAAAGATCCTACCTAGCACTGAACAATTTTTATGAAGTGTGGTACAATTTCAGGATGGTTATAAAAATGTACATTACTCTAAAGACAAGGTCTTTCCCATGCTAGCTACACATTTTACTACTCTGATGACAAACATTCATATACTAAAGATCACAGAATCACAGAATCTTAGGGGTTGGAAGGGACCCCAAAAGATCATCTAGTCCAACCCCCCTGCCAGAGCAGGGTCACCTAGAGCACATCACACAGGAACGCATCCAGGCGGGTTTTGAATGCCTCCAGCAAAGGAGACTCCACAACCTCCCTGGGCAGCCTGTTCCAGTGCTCTGTCACTCTCACACTACAGAAGTTTTTTCTGATATTTACGGGGAACCTCCTATGCTCCAGTTTGCACCCATTGCCCCTTGTCCTATCACTGGACATCACTGAAAAAAGCCTGGCTCTGTCCTCCTGACACTCGCCCTTAACGTATTTATAAACATTGATGAGGTCACCCCTCAGTCTCCTCTTCTCCAAGCTAAAGAGACCCAGCTCCCTCAGCCTTTCCTCATAAGGGAGATGTTCCATTCCCTTAATCATCTTTGTGGCTCTGCTCTCGACCCTTTCCAGTAGTTCCCTGTCCTTCTTGAACTGTGGGGCCCAGAAATGGCCACAATATTCCAGCTGCCTCACCAAGGCAGAATAGAGGGGGAGGAGAACCTCTCTTGACCTACTAACCACACCCTTTCTAATGCACCCCAGGATGCCATTGGCCTTCTTGGCCACAAAGGGCACATTGCTGGCTCATGGTCATCCTCCTGTCCACCAGGACCCCCAGGTCCCTTTCCACTACACTGCTCTCCAGCAGGTCAGCCCCCAACTTGTACTGGCACATGGGGTTGTTCTTCCCCAGATGCAAGACTCTACACTTGCCCTTGTTGAATTTCATCAAGTTTCTCCCTGCCCAACTCTCCAGCCTGTCCAGGTCTCGCTGAATGGCAGCACAGCCTTCTGGTGTGTCAGCCACTCCTCCCACTTTAGTGTCATCAGCAAACCTGCTGAGGGTACACTCTGTTCCCTCATCCAGGTCGTTGATGAAAATACTGAACAGTACTGGTCCCAGCACCAACCCCTGAGGGACTCCACTAGTCACAGACCTCCAACTAGATTCTGTCCCATTGACCACAACTCTCTGACTTCTTCCTTTCAACCAGTTCACCATCCACCTCACTACCTCATCATCAAGACCACACTTCCTTAGCTTATCTACAAGGATGCTGTGGGAGACAGTGTCAAATGTTTTCCTGAAATCAAGGTAAACCACATCTACCACTCTACCATCATCTATCCACCTAGTTACTTCCTCATAGAAGGCTATAAGGTTGGTCAAACATGACTTCCCCTTGGTAAAACCATGCTGACTGCTCTTAATGACCCCCTCAACCTTGATATGCCTAGAGATAGTGCCAAGAATAAGTTGTTCCATCACCTTTCCAGGGATGGAGGTAACGCTGACCAGTCTATAGTTACCCAGGTCCTCCTTCTTGCCCTTTTTGTAGACTGGCGTGACATTTGCTATCCTCCAGTCCTCAGGCACCTCTCCTGTTGCCCACGACTTACCAAAGATGATGGAGAGTGGCCCAGCAATGACCTCTGCCAGCTCCCTCAGCACCTGCGGGTGCATTCCTTCTGGACCCATCGATTTATGGATGTCCACATTGCTTAACTGATCCCTAACCCAATCCTCATCTACCAAAGCAAACTCCTCCTTTATCCTGACTCCTTCTGGGGCTATAGGGATCTGGGGCTCCTGGGGAGAGTCTGCAGCAGTAAAGAGAGAGGCAAAGAAGGCATTCAGTACCTCTGCCTTCTTTATATCCTCTGTCACCAGGGCGCCCACCTCATTCAGCAGGGGGCCTAGGTTTCCTCTAGTGTTAGTTCTATCTGCAATATATTTGAGAAAGCCCTTTCTATTGTCTTTGACCTCACTTGCAATATTAAGTTCCAAGGAGGCCTTAGCTTTCCTAATTGCCATCACTACATCCTCTGAGAACAGTCCTATATTCCTCCCAAGTGGCCAGCCCCTCCTTCCATGATCCATAGATTCTCTTTTTCCACTTGAGTTTGCCCAGCAGTTCCTTGTTTAACCATGCTGGTCTCCTGGCTCCCTTACCTGATTTCCTACCCATTGGGATGCTCTGATCCTGAGCTTGGGAGAAGTGGTCCTTGAATGTTGACCAACTACCTTGAGCCCCTTTACCATCTAGTACCCTGTCCCATGGGACTTCTCTTAACAATTAACTGAAGAGGCCAAAGTTTGCCCTGTGGAAGTCCAGGGTTCTGGTCCTGCTAGGTATTCTGTTCCTCCCACACAGGATCCTGCACTCCACCATCTCATGATCACTGCAGCCAAGGCTGCCATTGACCATCACTGCTTCAACCAGACCCTCCCTGTTGGTGAGTACAAGACCCAGATGCTAGCTGTCTTCAATTTCTCTGCCTAATAAAGAATTTATATAAGAGTATGCCTTTTTGAAATCAAAATTATGCATAAGCCATGCTATAAACCCATTCATTTTTAAAGGATTTTATTTCTTGAAGTACGATGTTTGGCCTAAGGATCTCTGCCCAATGTAACAGTTCATCGCAAAGCAATGAAGCAATTAACTGGGCTAGTGAAGTGGTGATAAGTTTTAAAAATAAGGCATATATGTTGATAACTGGAGAGCAGAATTCACACCTCTGCTTCTGGTGTTTCAGTCTTCATTTTTGTAGCTTAAACGAAGCCACAGCACAATTTTCAATATAAAACCAAACCATAACCATAACATTTACAAGACTTCTTTCCTCTCACTTTTACTAAACTCTCTCTCTCAAAAGAGAGGTATTGATGTTTTTCAAACGTGACGGAGGAGAAGCACAATCTGTTTCTACTAACATGATTCAATATTTTAATTATTTTAAAACATCGAAATTCATTTTAAAGGAGATTATTTTATAGCAATTATACATATTAATTAACAACCTATGAATTCCAATAAGTATTAACCTTGGCTATAGCAAAGGTTGCAAAACTTTTTTCAAGCATTTTATTTTATGCATTTTAAATTATTATTTTACAATTATTTATAGGAAAGCATCGTTCAGGTTAAATGTCTCTGTGTTTGTCTTTGAAATAAAAATGAAGCAATAAAAACTTCATTAAGAAAAAAACAAAATACACATTTCAAACTTTTCATTTTGGGGCAGAGACAGAGGAACAAACCCTGAAATTTGAAACTAATTTAAAATATTTGTTTCTGAAAAATTATGTAAAATTCTGTCCTAAAAATTCTCTCTGCAAATTATGCATAAATTCACTCATATTTAATTTTTTTCTACTGTCATCATCAGTTCACCTAATTTAGCTGTAACCTCATCTTTTCTTCTGAAAAAGGTCAATTTGTCCACAAGACAATATGAAATCCTATGACTCTGCAAAAATGTAGTTTTACTGCAAGACAGTGAAACAGTTGGATCAAGGGTACAGTACCTTATCTAAAAGTACCACCTTGCCTCTTCTAACCTTTCGCAGCAAGTAACAACTTCTTTCCTTGCATTAAAAATTCACATTTCTTTTGACAGAAGCAACATGTTGAAGTGCAGCTTCAAGGTTACTGGAGCCTTGACTGGACAAAGGAGTCAGGCAGCATTACAACAGGATTTGTATCTGCAAAATCTTGACAGAAAAGACTTCAAATATACTGCTACTACATCTGCTCAACTGGCTGGTTCACAGAATCAACAAATGAAGTCTGTTTTTCAAAAGATTTCCATGCTCTGTCTCCTTTTCCCACTCCATCCACCACCACACATCTAGCTCTTCTCTCCCCTCAATTCCCAAAGGCATTGCCTCACTAGGCACCAGACAGCAAATAACATGACTAACAGGAAGCTGTGCTGCACTGACAGCTTTGCAACACAGCCAGCTTTGCAGCAGATGAATTCTGCCCTTTTTCAGTAGAGACAACAAGCTGGGTTCCTCTCCATTAACTAGCTGCCATTTGCAAGGAGTGACACTACCTTTGGGACTGCTGCCTACCCTCACATGAAGATGAAAATTGCCCATGGCTTTTAAAGCTACCAGGGAAATGGCAGAGGTGACACAGAAGAACATAGCTGTGTGAACTTGGCCCTGTTAGGAAACCAAATGCTCTATCTATGCTACTGAAATTTGCAGGCAGCACTATATACCAACCCCAATGTCTTTCACAGATACACTGAAAACGGTGCAAACTGGGAACTGGAGCAAGAATAACATGCATAGAATTGGCTTAAATTCTGTTTTACATGTGTTTCTCTGACACAAACTGGGTGTAGATGAAATCATTAGAAGTGGTAAACACTGGCAAAGCTGTAGAGATGGGAAAAAATACACACTTTTCTCCTCACTACTGTGTTTCCAGTGAACACCACTTTGTTTCTCAGAAAATTAAGCAACTAACAAACATTTAAATCTGAATGCATGCATAAAAAGTATTACCTTTATAAATACGACATGTAAAGAAACAGAAAATCAACAAACCATTGTAGGCATCTCAACATATATAGACACTAGAAAAACTGTCATGACATTTCAAAGAAGAAAAAGAGTAAAAACATTGGTTTTATTCACACCTCAGAAAGGTTCAAAATAATAAAAGGAGTTTAGAGATAAGTGATGAAAATTATTATGTACATGCAGGAAAATGGGTGTGACTGGGTATTTGTCCCAAACTGGGCAAGACAGCAGATGAGATGTATATGCACAACACAAGATTTATTGCAAACAGTAATAAAGTCTTAACGACCAAACTACCAAAGAAAAACTCAACTGAATTGCATGGGAGTTGGGGTACTAGGACAACGATACAGAATGTTAAAGGAATAATGCAAAAAGGTATCTTAACAATAAAATGCACAACTAATAGTCAGTTAGTTGGCAGAGGTTAACCATTTAAATGCTAGCAACTTATTAATAACAGTTTAGTGAAAAATTTCTTAATATTGAAAACCAGTTAATAAAGACATATAGGGAGTTGATATCTCTCACCCTCTCCGGCCACAGCCGGGTGTCCTTTGTCTCGTTTCTTGACTTCAAATGAGTAATCACTCAAGCAGGCATCCCCACGGGAGAGGAGAAAGTGCAGCACACCTCCTAGGGAAAGTGTACAGGAGTCTCTCCAATTGAAGAAGAGACCAGGCTTTCATAGAATAAAGTGCATTAACTGCTGTCATTTAATTATTTAGCCGTACCTCCAAAATCTCTCTTTGGAGAATAAAAGGAAAACAGTGGGAAAAGCCAAGAAGGCCCTTTTCTCACCAAGCAAACTCTTTTGTTTATCTGTTCATTCTTACTTTGTCTCCATTTTGGGCCTAATTGTGGGTAGGCTGGACTCCATGTTCTTCAGGACTGGAGAGCAGCTGATGTTATGAACATCAACATGGCCTCTGTTTATACCTTTCAAGGTTGTTACCAGCTGAGAGTTTGCTAGGCCTTTCCCTTTCTCATGGGAATCTTTCCACTCCAGGCTCAGGGCTGCAAAACTGAGAGAGCAATTGAAACCTAAAGTGAAACTGAGGCAGGCACACAGATGGAGAGTCCTGCTACAGTATTTCTTTGTTAATAATATAATTAGAGGAGCTGCTGCAATTTCAAGTAATCTTTAGGCAAGGGCAGTCAATTGTTCAGGTCATACACATTAGTGAAGATAGAGTATGCCTCCCCTTGGACAAATTAGCATACATGCTAGGATACATCTTTTGCATTTTTAAACAGATCTTAATTTGGCAACTTTCTTGCTGCACTAAGATGGTTTCCTGCATTACAGTTTCTACATACATTTCAAAATAGTTTTAAAAATATTTTTTCAACAATTTGGATGTTTACACTGTTGTCTTCAAGCTAGCTGACAATTTATTGCATACAGAGAACAGAACACAACTTACTAAAATAATAATATGCCAGCTTCCATGATTTTACATTATGCTGTGTATGGAGTAAAATATTTCCTTCTTCAAAGTCAGTAAGGCAAGAACCTTAGCTGCAGAGATTGGAGTTTATTGAAAAGAAGAATGCTGAAAGGATTCTTTGAAAAAGCAAGCAACGGTTAAAAATCAAGACTCTCTTCCAAAGGCTGGGAAGAGCAGAAATAAAAGGAGAAAGCCATAGACAGTAACACCAAAGACTGCCAAAAATCCACGGTGTATCATAATTCAAGATGAGACAATGGAAAGACAACAGAAGTGGGTCTGGGAAGATTGAAGAACAGTAACAGGGAGACCTCATTGCTCTCTACAACTACCTGAAAGGAGGTTGTAATGAGGTGGGTTGGTCTCTTCTCCCTAGAAAAAAGCAACAGACCAAGAGGGAATGGCCCCAAGTTGCGCTAGGGGAGGTTTAGATATTAGAAGAACCTTCTTCACTGAAAGGGTAATTAAACACTGGAAGAGACTGCCCAGGGAGGTAGCTGAATCACCATCCCTGGATGTGGTTAAAAGACGTGTAGATGTGGTGCTTAGGAATACGGTTTAGAACTAGACTTGGTAGAGTTAGGTTAGCGGTGGGACTCAATCTTAAAGGTCTTTTCCTACCAGAATGATTCTGCGATTCTGTAATTTTAGCAGCAGTATGGAAGAAAAGAAACAAGAAGGCTTGAGATTTTCTCCTGTAAACCAACTTGTCTTTCAACAAAGTTTCTTATTTTTGTCTAATTCATGCACGTATCCTAGCAAAAAAAATGCTCTTTTTGTAGTTTTTCATTTAATTTCAAGTATCATGCTGCTATCATGCCACAATTAGGGAATCTACAAACTGTCCTTATTTGACAGTTTACATTATTTTGTGATAGGAGAGATATAGAAATACACAGCACAATTGGGGGTCTGAAAGGTTTCTGTAGATTGAAAACTGGGGGCGGGGGGGAGCAGGGCAGACTTAGATTGGAAGTTAGAAGGTACTAACTCCAAGCCGGTTCATACAGAGTAATACTGAAGAGTAGCTACTGCCTGGTACATCCAGACCTTGTCTTAAAATCCATCATAGACATCTTAGTAAGCTGTTCAAGGTTAGGACACCACTGATGAATTCTTAAGTATTGCTTGTATTTAATGTTAAAATATAAATATACATTTTCTATTATATTTGAATACGTCTCCTTACTTAACTCTACAGTAAAGTAATTCCAATATTTTAATGCATGTCTGGGTGTCTAAGCTAATAGGCTTAAATCTGCCATACACGACTCTGCACAGCTACTGGAAAATTTTAAAAAGTGTACAAATCCAAAACAATGACCATTGCCTCAGGAATGTAGAAGAGTTAACAAACTGCAGCAAGAGAGGAAATCTAGGAGACAAAAACAGGCAAAAAAATTCAAACCTCACTGGCCCAGTAAACAATAATTCAAGCTAATGCTGCTTACGAACACCATGTAGGAGTATGATGTGTACAGCTGGATTAGCTCTGATCCCTGAATCTGAATGATCTGTTTGCATCTCAGAGACAGGCTTTGTCGAAGATCTGCTACTAAACTTGGAATTTGCTTATCCTTGTGCTAGGAAGCTCTGTAGTAATAACAAATTACTTTTTCAGCAGTTTGCCTCTAAATGAATCATGTAATGATTTAAAGCTTTCATAATGACAAAGACCTGATCTCAATGCTTTTCTACCTGTCCTATATGACATGGCAAAGTGGAAGGATAAAGCAGTAAGGTGGCTTCTATCACCGTATGCTTTTAGGGCTTGTAACTGGGCAATAATTTATGGAGTTACCTTACTTCTTTGCTCCTCTATAGCTTCTACAGAAGGTTTTAGAAAAGGATTATTTTCATATACACAATTTGTTTCTAATGGAGGTAACAGGATTTTCATATGGGAAAAAAGCCCTTTGAAAACTACATAACGGGGTTGGTGTTGTTTTTTTTTTTCCCCCTCTTAAGTCAATAGATAAGAAGCTGTATTTTAGACTAATAAAAAAGACCATATAATTAAGTTCTTAGCATCAGAAAAATTCCAGCTGTTGGACAGACTATGTAAGTCTGGCTAACAGTTTATACATTCTTAACAAAGGGAGTGAACAAAACATTATTTAAGTACAGTCTCCCCATATGACTAGAGATACAGATAACAATACAAAGCAAGTTCTTATATTACTGTTAGTTATATATCAAATTGTACCAACACTGAACTCAATTTTTTTCTAAAATATTTACTTTAAACTATGAAAGTAAAACACTAGCAAAAATAAAAACTGGACAATAAAGGAATTACAAATAACTCTAGATACTATAGATGACTAAGCACATCATTAAAAAGATACTTCAGATTTACTAGGTCCAAATCCTATGTGTATTTCCTGTAGTATACAACTCTGCCTGCAAAAAAACCCCCAAAACCAAAAAACCACAGCCTCAATGCTATATAGACTTCTCACATCCCCTAAATAAATATCTGCAGTTCTCCAATTTTACAAAGTAAAAAATTAGGTTTGTCATACGTAAATTCCTCTGCTACAATAAAGAAAAAATAGTAATTTCAATCTACACATTTATGTCTTAAAATTACATGCTTTTTCTACACTGAGTGCCTTGCTATTGTGAGAATATTCTATTTGAGGTAATGCTGTACATAAAAATTTCACATCACAAGTAGATGTTGCTGAAATAGAAGGTGATGTTACACCTATATAATATATATTATCCAATGGCACAGCTAATTAAAAATCCATACCTGAATTATTGCTTAAAATAGGACCTCTTCAGAGATAATTATTTATAGCTATATAGTTGTTGCAGCACAATAAGACTGCTGCTATGAAGCATCAGAATGCAGTATTTCCTCACCCTGTAGTTCTAGTACTTTTGCCATTCAGTGATAAAAGCAAAGACCCTGTTGACTCCTTAGCATTTTTACCCTCCCTCCTTTCCTTGAATCTTTAAAGGTTACATAAAACATAAATAGTTAGGTGTCTATATTATGGACTACTTTGCCCTCGCACTAAATGAATTCCTCTCCTAGGGAATGCAAAACACAAACTACTAAACTAGATTGGTCTGTCCTTAATAGGCTTTATTAAGCACTGTATGCTTTTAAATAGTCACACATTGTGAAATGCTGCATCATTGCAAAGTTATCTTAAAAACAAGAAAGCAAACATCATAAAATTGACTTGAAATGGCAAGCTAACTACTATGCACTACGTGCAGTATAAGCCACAAAAAAGACTTCCAGTGAAGAATGGCTGACTTATGTAATAAAAGGAAATAAAATATTAAATTGATAATTAACAAGAAAGGTTATTAACTTGCCTAATTTACAACTGCTAAACACCTTTAATTTAAGAACAAATTTTGCAGTTTCATCCTTAGTAACAATATATGAAAGAAGAACACCAAAACATCTTTATAGACACAGTAACTTTTTTTTTTCTTTTTAAGCTAGATGCACAGCTTAAGATACCTGGACAGACAACTACAATGACTTTAGAGCACAAATTGCTTGGCTATCAACAGATGATTTTTTTTTTCCTTCCAGTTCCATCACAAGAAAAAAAAAATCTTTGTCTTGTAGTCTAAATATTTTGTACAGTTTCATCTCTCTCAGCTATAGAAATACGTGGAAACATCAGATAAGAGCTACAAGAAGCTTACATTTTCATAGTTTTGTCCTAACTGGCATGGGACTAATTCTCAGCATAACTAAACAATCAGTGTTGCTTCAACATAATTTAGAAAGCGTCCTGTAACATCACCGGGTAACAGCCAGTACCTTGTTCAAAGGAGCATGTGCTTGGTGTACTGTTTAAAACAAGTACATCCACGTTTGGGATTTATTTATGCACACTGACTAAAGTTGCCTTTTAAAAGGTCCTAATATACACTCAGAACCCCGATTATAAATCATTTTCTGTTTCTGATGCACAGCAGCTGCTATGTTTCTAAAGCATTTTAATCTAGAATAAAGGCTAGTCTATATATGCATGCTACATGTAAACATGAAATACAACACATTTCTCACAATAGGAAAGTAATAATTAACCTGCACGAACTGCTGTCCGATTCATTTTCTTCTTCACTTGCTCTATCATCTGTTTCTTGTCTGTCAAGCCAACGTGCACCTTCACAGTCTTCTGCTGCAAATTCAAATGTAGGGATTTCTGAGGTGGATGCCATTGGCCAAGGATGAGAATTCTGCAAATCCTGTTGGCTGGACCTTCTGTAACCAACTGATGTTAAAGGTAGGTTACCCAAATTTAAAAACTTTGTGTCACCAGTTGTTACATTTTGTCCTCTATTCCAGAAGTCTCCCTGGTGGTTTTCAACTGCAGAATTAGGGGCTGACGCCTGATGACCAAACCACCTCCATCGGATTTTTAAAATCTGCTTCACATCAAACTCTTTACGAGAACCAGACATCCTTAGTGAAAGCCAGTGATCGTCTAGGCAACGGGGTAAGAAGCAGCACACATAAAAGAAGATTTGTGCACCCAACCAAGACAAGTGAAACACACGCTCTGTCTGTCTGTGGCAAGCAGATTTTCTACAGGAGGGGAAAAAGCATTGCATTCGCATAAAAAAAGGCTTCTTTAACAGTATGTCATTTGAATATAAACAAAAGGTAATAGACGTGAAAAATCCTGAGATAAAAAGGAAAATCGGGAAAAACGCTGATCAGTTTACCCTAAAACCTCCAAGGCTGTTTCTGTTGCTCTTCTCTGACCATTAGCTCTCAAAAACACTAAACAGTATTCATTAAAGCCCTTTCAAGAGCTGAAAACCACCCCCTTTTCTTAAACCACAAATGACAACGTAATTCCTGTACTGCATCTTAGAATCTCTGCTGCTTATTCTTTTAACTCTTGCTACTACAGAGGGGAAAAAAAAAAGCAAAAAGCAAATTAAAATCTTCCTGTACTGCTAAAGAATAAATTTACAGAAAAAACTTAAAATTAATCCAAAGATAACTGATTATTCTGGAAAGAAACTGAACTGTAAATAATTCTTTTTCCCATTACAGGACATGCACCAACTTAAAAGGACAAGAACAGGCTGGAAGGCTCAAGAGACTAGAACTGAGTTATAAAGCCTTTCATCTTTATATGCTTTGATTCAAATCTAGGTCTGCAGTAACTGAAAATTTCTATCTGAAATGAGCTAATGATTTCCATTCACTTACACATAACTAAAATGAAAGCAAGAAGTTGTTAACTGGTCACTATCCAAGACACAAGAAACACCCCCTGAAATATAGACAACAAAAGATGACTGTTCAAAAGGCTTTTTCTAATCATAAAACATCAGTTGCTCCAAGACAGGTTAAAAGTACCATGCTTGAAGTGTGAAAAAGAAAGATGTATACTTTTGAGACAGAATTCCCTCTAATACGTAATTTATGTAATGTATTAAAATATCCAACAAAAGTTTTCACTTGAATGAGGAAGAGAAAGCCAAAAGGATAAAATACACAATGGCAAATTTACATTTCCTATGAAAAACAGCCTATTTCCTCTATGACATATGGAGCTAGTTAGGTGTAAAATGCTAAGACTAATTCCAATCACACGCAAATAGTAATGACAATTTTAGAACAACACAAAGGCCCTGGATTTTTTCACTCATTGATAAACAGATCTATATTTTCCGTCTTCACAGTTCAGTTAGTCTGTTCAGCTCTCCAGGATAAATATGCAACAAATGTATAAGAAGTGCTTATTGTCTACCTACAGTTTTCATCAAAAGTGAAAGTCACTATCTCTCAGATAAACATGATGAGCTACAATGTATGTGATCTTGTAATTAGGATACCTGCAGTGTTCTTGAAAAAGGTTGTATGCAGTCTGTGTGAAAATGTAAACCGCGCCCTATTTTACCACCCAAGAAACAAATACTCCATTTCATACTCAATGGCAGGAGTAAATAATGCTATTTTCCTGGGAAACACAATGCTGAACGGGGAATAAAGTTGCTTCTTGCAAATGCCAGCAAAGCTCATTTCTATAGAAATAGCATTCGAGCTGTTCTCTACAAAAAGATGCTGCATTTCAGAATGTGTACCTTGCCAGCATCCTGGCCTATCAGAAGCTATACACCAAACCCTTTGCAGCACGTCCAGAAAACAGCTGAAGACACCTGGGAGGCGAGATGGTTAAGTAGATAAATATACAACTGTTACCATCTTTACTGAGGATTTAATTTAAACACAGACAAACAGGGAAATATTTAAGAAGGATAATGACTGAATATATCAGCATAAAAATGTTTAACCAAAATGATATGACATGTAGAACCTACTCACCTTGTACACATTCAGCTAATAGTTTAAAGCTTAACTACAGTATTCAAACACGATCATTTGTGTAACTGCAAGTTGGGTGAAACTACAGTACAGCTTTGGAAGTGGTAACAAAATGTCATCTTTTTATTTATCCTCTCCTTTTATTTTGTTTTAGTGTCAGGTATTCATCAAGGGTGGAGAAGCAGGACAGGCAACCGCTGTATTTGTTAATATTAATCACAGCAGTAATACTTTAATTATCCATTTAACTATGAAAAGTAAGCTTTAAATACCTTTATTTCTGCTGGTATGGTAAATCCATTATACATACGGACTGACCTGAATTCTCTTTCTTGTGTAACAGACTCATTTAAAATTCAAACTGTCCCAGCACAAGCCTACAAAGACAAAGGCAGATTTGCCATTTCTCGTGCTTTTTCAGCACTTTTTCCGCTTTTTCTTGACTTACTGGGAAATACAGCCTAATTACTGCTTTTCTTCAGCTGTGAAGCTAAGGGCTCAGAGATTAGAAAACAAAATGTGCTGTAGTTTCGAGACCAAAACACAAAACTGTTTGCTTTATTTCAGTTTTCTAGATTATACAAACTCTTGCTTCTCTATATACTCTTCCAAATTACAGTTCTAAGACAGACTGCATAAATATCTAAAATATTTCTGTTTCATATAAATTAGATACAAGTTTGTATTACAAATGACAGGATGAGACAAGTGTTGCTTAATTCTTCAGTTCAAATTGAAAACATTGCTTGGAAATAATTGAAGGCCTCTTCTTTGTTCCAGACAATCTTTATTACTATGAATAATGTGATAGCTTTTATCAGGTCCCCTGCTGGGAGTTAACAGAGTTTTGAGGAGATCTCCAATGATGAACTGTTGGGACTTCCACTTATTATGACCACCCAAACCTCATAATTGACATTTTGTCTGATGATTGGTGCTCACAAATCCAAATGCTCACTCTTAGTATATGGCCTCCCATCATACATCTTTCTAGGGCACTAACACATTTCTGAGAAACCCACTAACAAGGTAAGCTGAATGCTACCATCTTAGTCAAACGCATCATACACAGACTTTGCAAGTATTCAAAAATATTTTCTTCATTTACTAAGGCAAAAGTTTTCATTTAATGAAAAAGACAAGAGTGCTTGTACCCTTTTTCTTGACCTTCGACACTGCTGCACTTTAATAACCATTTTCTATTTTTGTGGCAAATCTTAACATTTTAAGTGCAGGTACACTGTCCTCTTTGGGAACATAATTCTGTTCACATTAAGGAGGTTGTGTAAACTCATCGTGACGGCAATTTTGATAACTCAAATTCTGATGGATCAGATTGATTATCCTATGAGTGGAGCACCTGAGCATTTTAAGTACACAACTTCTTTCATAAGAGAAGCTCCACAAAGTTATAAATTCCTGCAGTTAGCAGTGGGAGACAGTTTCCCAGATTCTGCCTTGTGAATGAAAGGAAAACATTTAAATGCATACCATATTTTAAATCTGCAACTGTGCAAACAGGTAACACCAAGAACACAGCATGACAGCTTTGTAAATCGCTCTTTTCAAGATCTTCAGAACAGCTTATCTTCATAGAAATATAAATATTTTTTTACTAGCTAAAACTTAATTACACTGACATTTTTTGATATTGTATAAATGTTTATTCCTACAAGTGTTAAAGGAAGATTGCAATCTAAGATAACTAGTTAAAATTTTAGACATTTTTAATCTTAATATACTTCTATGGTATATTTTGAGGGAAGATACACTCTAAATATTATTAAGTACATCACTTGGAGATATGGAAAAATTATTATTTAAATAATCTGGTCTAAGCACTTTTATTTATTATGACTTTTCCTTTTCCACTAAGAAGTATAATTTTCAAATGAGCAAATATTTTTATGGAGTACTTTTTTGAGGCACTTTTAAGATTTGAATCTCAACACCACTTTTCATGGTAAAATTTTTCCTGTCACTGCTATGTTTTAGCTTCAAAAAACTATCAGCACAACTTCAGGGCAACTCAGATACAGTATTTTCAAGGTATTTCATCACTCAAATGGATTTTAAATTATCCATTTTAAAAATTAAGATTAGGTCATAAAGGCTCAGCTAGTCCTTTGAAGATATTAATGGTCCTTTTAAGTGCCAGTTAAGAATGAAAATGTCAAAATAATTAAAGTATTTCTTTTGAATGCAGGAGTTGTTTCTGTCTTGAAAAAGTACCGCTTAACAAAACCATTAAATTTAAAAGATGTATTTTAGACATAACTACACTCATTAAGATGTGATAAAGTAATATATTACCAATGTTTAGCAATCCCAGATACGTATTCTACAGCATAAGAAAGGTTCACTGACCGTAAGATGTTCATCAATTAATCAAATGCATACTTACTGCAATAAAAGGCATTCAAAATCTAACACTTTTAAAAAAGGGATTTTTAAACTTTAAAATATGAATGAGGGATTGAAATAACTGTTCAAAGAAAATGGCTATAGACAATCCCCAAACTGCAACTCTACTTACAGCTATGCTCATGTTAAAAGACATGTTAAATGTTTACTTTCTTTTCTCTTCCCTAGTCCTGTGTTCCAGCCCCCAAATTACAGCAATAGCTTAACAAAGACTTCAGGAAGATAGTTATGTCCATGTGCTGATTCTACGAAACAACAAACACTTCCTATCCCAAATTTCTTTATAAGTATGAATACTTCTGGTTCATGGTTACATGAAGAGTCCTTTACAGCAGCAACAGCATGGTTCATCCAGAAGAAAAAGAGGAAAACACCCTACAGTTACTGACTGTATGTACTCAAATTCATTGTTCTGACTGGCAGAAATGAGCTGCAGCCAAACTATTTGCACCACATTGCAACTTTTTGCCACTTTACATTACACATTTCCCTTGAGAGGTGCAAGCCATATGTTTAGAAACACTCACTTTAAAGCACTCATCTTAACAGTCGCATGAGACCTGTACAGAGCTGCTTATTTTGTTCAGATAAGGAAGGGGGGGAGGGAGAAAGATTTCCATATGTAACAGAAGACTTCACTGTCACATCTTAGATTTTTTTTTTTTCTAACTCAAGCATCGTACTGGTTCACACAGAGCAACAGTTGTGATCCAAGACATTTACATTTCTAAAACACTAAAACATTAACATGGATTTTTGTTTATCCAAGTAATAACCAAGCATTACCAAGAACTGTACCATCTACAAGTAAAACTGTAATGCAAGGCTATTCACAGAATTATAGAATCATAGAATAGTTTGAGTTGGAAAGGACCTTAAAGATCATCTAGTTCCAACCCCCCCTGCAAGGGCAGGAGCAACTCCCACTAGATCAGGTTGTTCAGGGCCCCATCCAACCTGGTCTTGAACGCTTCCAGGGAGGGGGCTTTCAGCTGCACAAGGGATAATATATAAGGATATTTTATTACAGATTTACAAAAGACATGGTCTGACCTAATCTGGAACTCCTTGTGTGCAATTGATCATTGCAACTCAAAAATAGTGTTGCAGAATACAGGGTTCACAATAAGCCAACAAATATGACCAAAGTATTAAACCAACAATCATCATGCTTGAAGGCAGAATGCTTACAAAAATCATATCAATGCTTTTAAGTATTAAAGTATTGTTTGAGAATTGTATTGATGTCTCATCAACATGAAAAACAGAACTTTTATTTAGTTCAAAGAATTGATGTTACAAGACATGCATTTATGACATTTTAGGAACTGAACTGTGCATAACATCATAGATGTCACACCAAACTTCTCATAAAAATCCTTGCAATACAAAGAATTCTACCCCTGTATGCCCACCTGGAGTTGAATCTCACAGGGGATGTCAAAGGCAACACGTTACTTCTATATGTACACAGGTGACAAAAGAAAGACTAAGGAAAATGTGGGTCTGCTGGGTGACACACAGGGCCCGGGTGACACAAGACATGGAAAAGGCTGCAGTTTCAAACTGAAAGAGGGTAGATTTAGATTAGATAATAGGAAGAAATTCTTTAAGGGTGTTGAGACACTGGACCAGGTTGCCCAGAGCAGTTGTGGACGCCTGCTCCCTGGAAGTGCTGCAGGCCAGGTTCAACATAGCTTTGAGAGACCTGGTCTAGTGGAAGATGTCCCTGCCCATGGCAGAGATCTTTAGGGTCCCTTCCAGCCCAAACCATTCTGTGATTTGGGTAAGCTCAAGATTAGACAGATAAAAAATAAAACATTTTGATCTACTGCCAGTTTGTGGTTATGATCTTTGCAATTACAGAAGATGATTACTAACTGCCAAGCATGGTAACTAGATGTACAGGAGGTGAGGAATTCAATGCACCAGTTCCATGCAACTGAATGGAAAAGTTGCTCCATAACAGGTTATTCTCATCCCCCAGCTAAATGAAATATTTCTTTTAACTTTTATACACATAAACAAAAATAGTAAGTGCTTTACTTTTTAAAGCAATACTTTAGAAGCATTTTGTTAGAACATTACCAAAAGAATACCATACACGCATGTTCTCCTCCCTCTAGTATGTTATAAAGATGTTCCATGCCAACTCTAAATATATATTATTTACTTTAACACAACAGCACAGTACAGAATAACATTTCTCCAACTCAGCTTGTCAGTGATGATTGCTCCTTATACAGTTCATTGAACTCAGATGAAGCCATGACTATGCAAGAAATGCCACACAAAGAAATTACCTCAATTTCCTACAAAATATACTTATAATAGTAAAGATTTTAAAAGACCATTTAAGTGTTCATATTCCAATTACGGACTTGTAAGATGAATCATCACTAATCAGTACAAAAAGTCCTGTTTATCATTAGACTGACTAGTAGCTGACAGATATACATTATTAGAAAGTATTATCCTGTAGCACGAAAAACCAACTCTTTCATCTTATTTCTCCTTAACAAGTGACATTTACAGCAGTAACTGTCCATCTGAAATCAAATACTGAAATGAGAGATCAATACCAGAGAGGCGTATTTATAATCAAATAGTCCCAGAGATGTTTAGATTGGATCATACATATATTTGTTTATAAATATAAAAGAAAATGCCTTGTATTACTTGCTTTAATTACAAGCATTGTATCCTGACAATAGGTTTTTCATGTTACAATAAGCTTCACAAAGTTGTAACAGCAACGTGATTAAATTAGAGATGTTAATTAAAGGCTTCAATTGATTTTACCAGTGATTTGGCTCAAGGAAGTATTATTAGGAAAAAAACATGCAGAACAAATCACAGTACATTTAATTACACCCTTCACTCAAAAACAAAACTAGCCCTCTGCCTTGGGTTAATGTTGCTTAAAACAGTATATGTATCTGAGGCACATCAGGAAAAATATCCTTTCATTCTGTATTTGGATAGTATTAAATCTCAGATTAAACTATGTATCAAAGTCACCATGTATTCCTAAATATAATAAGAAAACTGCTTCTTAGGTTCTCCCTTCTGATTCTGCAGTTTCATGCAAAAGTAATCTCAGGCTCCCCACTATTATTTATTTTACAAGCTCTTCTAACAATAACTCCAGTTCTCCTGCATACTTCATCTCACATAGTCTCCCTCACCCACACTCATGCATATCCCTCCCTACTAAGTACCAGGACAAGCAAGACAAGCAAATCCTTTGTTGTATTCAGACCAAGAAGCAGACAGGCTCATCAACTGGCAGGTCAAGGAGTATTACTTATTTGGCCTTCCCTGCCTACCCATATTTTCAAAACTTGTCAGGAACACAATAAGGGCTTCACTCTGTCAGAGCTTGACTGAAATAGGCAACTAGACAGAAATGTTATTAGGGAGGAACTGATAAACCAGAAGACAAAAGCCAACTCGCCCGGGGAACTTAAGAGACTCACAAGCTGCAGATCTGCTGCTTCTGAGTATGCACAACTGCGTCAGCTTCAGTGGCTACGTGTCACCCAGGATTTAGAAACAAAGTAGAACAGAAATCATCACAGTATCTGACTGATTGTTCAAACACAACCATGAATTCCTACCCTTCCACAATGGTGTAAAGCTGAAATGACCTTGAAGAAGAAGGCAACAATGGTAAAAATCTAGATCACCTATTAAACCTTTAAATCATTAAATTACTTGCAGTTAACTGTTCAGTTACCCTAAGAGGCACACTGATCTCCATCTTAGCTGCCTCACCCTTGTTTTTAGAGGAATCATAAAACATTTTCTGTCCTGCAGAGAGTGAGAAGTAGACAACAGTAATATAGATAAACTTCCAGGAGGAACACAGGATACTAATTCAAACTGTCAGCACTCCTAGGGGCATGAGGTCCGCTACTTAAGTAGCATGGTCAAAAAAAGGAAACCTCTTGCACCCAGATGGCTAAACTGTCAGAAGGAGAAGTTATAATTGAGAAAAAACTTTCATTATTTGCTTAATAACTGTTCCTTTCTCTGTTATCAACTCTGGGTAAATCTTAAGGGAAAAACGAAACTAACATGTTGTACTTCTGCATGTAGAACTCATCAGGTTTAGATCATCTGCAATCGCCCATCTATCCTTCCCATCAGCTCAAAGTTCTAAGAATTTCTAATTTAGCTTTCAGTATTTATAAAGAGTATTTCTCATTCACTGATCTTTTTAAACAATAACATTGATAAACATTGAGTTTTCAAACAATAATGTTTGAATATTTACTGAAACTATTACCTAATCTGTTTTAAGTACAATTGTTCTTTGCTCAAAACATCGGTCAATTTCTCACAAAAAAGTGCAATTTAAATCTCTGTTTTTTGAAACATACAGCTAATGAGAAGTGAGAAGAGGTATGAAAGACTGAAGTTCTATTACTTACCACTTGGTCTGCCGACATGTTTATAAACGCATAGATTGATTCTAGTTAATTACCTTTATTTACTTCAAAAATACTTCCAAGCTTAAAATGCTATGTTCCTTGCTGAAGAGCTTGCCAAGCCTTATCAAGTTATGATAGCATTTTCCTAATATTTAAATTATAGTTTGAATGCACAAGCTTGTGATTACATTTACATCCAAAATACCATTTCTCTTACTGCATGTAAAAAAGCAAGATTTAAACTTCGATTTTATCTTTGGCAAGGACCAAGTGATCATTTAATATACAAAAGCACTTATTTTTAGCATATAAGAATGTATTTTAAAATATCATCCAGACAAATCTACCAGATATGGATATAATGAATCATCAATGTAGAACACTGTACTTATCTGGAAGGCAACTGTCAGGCTATTTGTGCAAAAGTCAACATAAAATGTCTACTCTGGTAACAAGTAAGAACTTGACTGCAAACAATCCAATCATCGAAGCCTCTGACAAAAACCTCATCTTCCTGTGAGCCTCTCCCATCTCCTCACCACATACACACTACTTGCAAACATTTAATTAATTTGTTACTTCAGCCATGTTACTATTTGTATTATATTTTATAGTTCAGGTTAGTAAACCTCTTTGGGTTTGATTCTTGTCTTACTGTACACTATGAATATGTATGTAGCATACTACATAGCCAGGTGCTGTTAATGTTTCATCTGTTCTATTGGGTATACTTGAGCCTGATTTTGACAAGCTGCCTTGGCTCTGAAATGGAGGCTACAGCAAGTGTAAGAATGGTGTGCACTTTTAAAAAAAATGATACTATTTGCACCCAAATCAACTGAAATCTGTACTAGACAGAGTACATCATCATCACCATCTTGCCTATATAGCCCATATAAAAATGTTATCAGTATTTCCTCTTACACCTCCATAATATACTGCAGAAAGGAGGGGAAGTGGAAGAGATGGAAGACACATCAGAAAAATACACCAGAATTCCAAAAATAACCTAAAAGAGGCTTGAGATAATGTAGCTATCTTCTTTTTTTGGTTCTAAATAGCTATGATTGCTCAATAGCTTAGTATACTTTGAAAGAAGTTTTTGAGAGCAGGATGGTATGAAGACATGACCACAGGTTTTTCTTCCCTCTCTTTCTCTTCCTTCATTGCTCTTTCCCTTTTATGAACAACACACACAGAAAATGGATGCAGAAGTGCAGAGAGTCCCTTCCTACAGGTTTAAGTTCTGATCAGAACTGAGATTAGAAGGGAGAGATTTCTTTTTAACCAAACACAGAATACTATAATCACAAAACAGAGTGATGAAAGAAATAATCACGGCTCTGGCCCCATAATACCCAGTGTTTCCTAACACAAATTTTTCCTTTAATGTTGTCCTTTCCAATGCTACGGGTCTAATGCCCTGCCAAGGAGAGAACTGCTTTATTGTTGGAGACAGAAAGCCTATTTAACTGAACAAAAAGTCTTCAATTGCAATCCACAGGAAATAATTAAGGAAAGACTATCAGAAACAGATTTGAAAACATGAAGTTGACCACAGCACTCTTGTTACATTACTTAGGCTTTCATTCTTTTCAGGTAAGACACATTCTGCTCCTTCTCTCCCCTCCTCATCAAATCCAGTAAGTGTAGGCATTAAGAAACATCTTTAATTTTCAATATATTTTTCAAAGGCTTAAAAGGCTGTAATTTTGCAAAACATTTGGGCAAACTGTGGCTTTTTGAAACTTTAAGGGGTGACATTTCTCAAAATTAAAAAGGTATTTATCCCTTAAGTAGGAAAGTACTTATATTCTGTATCTAAAAAGATGTCTAGAAAAATTGATACACTCTTTTAATAACCCCTACCACCAAATGTCTAATACATGGCCACGGGAGTTTTCACAAAATAAAAGTAGAATGTTGATTTAAGTTGCAATTTCTTGAATTGGAAAGCTTTGCAAATTTTAAGCAAGTTGGTTAAATCCTTAGTAAGTTTTAAATAAAGTTAAATTATTTTAAATGAAGTCAATACAATGCATATTGACTATTTTGACAAAAGTATCAACTAAGGCAGTGGGACAAGTCTAACCAGATACATTTTAGAAGAGATTAAGCCAATGTCCTATCTTAAATGTCACTGTTTTACAAAAAACACCCTGTACAATTTTATAAACAGTTTTTCATTAATTCTGAAAATCATATCGATGCTGCTGGAAGAATCCAAGCTACTAATAAACATTTCTTCCTTAATGTATAACCTGTTTTTTTTTATACAAAGACATCACAATTTTTAACATTGTTTGCACTAGGAATTGCCAGAATAGGTAACTAATTGGCTAAGTATTCCTCTGAACAGATTGAAATCAATACCTCTCTCAACTTCACAGAAAATTGTCCTCTGGAAAAATGCCAGCATTGTCCCTAAGTCATAATTATTAATCAGAAGCCATGCTTGATAATTAGTCATTCTACCTTTTCAGAAGCGTTCAAGGCCAGGTTGGACGGGGCTTTGAGCAACCTGGTCTAGTGGGAGGTGTCCCTGCCCATGGCAGGGGGGGTTGGAACCAGATAATCCTTAAGGTCCCTTCCAACCCAAACCATTCTGTGATTCTATAAGCATTTCCCTAAAGCAGTATTTTCTCTTACAGATTCCGTATCAACTTTTTTTGGTTTTCCTATCAAAAGATTAAAATTTAGAGATGTCTCATACATTTTTAAAAGACTCAAAGTAAACTTTGCACAAACACTGATAGTCTTCTATAAAGCATACTTAGATGAATAGCATAAGTGATTAAATGACTTAAAAATGTTCCAGACACTAGGATGAGAAGTTCACAAAAGTAAAGTAAATTCTTGCTTGTGTACACTTACCAGAAGGAAGCCCTCACAAGATGTATAGCACAAAAAAGATGAAATTTCAGGTGTAAAGAAGAGCCAGTACCTTTGTGGGCCAAAATCACATTCCTTGTAGCATACCTTACTGCTAGAATTGAGTAAATACATTAATTACCTAAAACACTGGAATGACCTCTAAGTGTTCAAGGAATCACGTAGTTCCATTTGTCTTCCTCTTTCCAAAAATTTGAGGTAGCAGAAAAAAAACCTAGAGGCAGAAAAACAACAGCACAAATAAGAACCAGCCATTTGAAGAAAAGAAAACAAACCCCAAACTTGAAAGCATATTGCCTACTCTATTCAGATAGAACTTCCTTCCATTTGTCCTGTGATTCCTAAAGTTTCTGAGAGGAAGGCGATAAAAGCGTGTCACTACCCAACAGTCACCTTAGTTCCTTCCAGAACTCCAAATCACATACACATTAAGAAAGGCTCCAAAGAAAGAGAGGAAATTAATCGGAAATTTTAATACATAAACTCTCAAGGAACATTGGATTACAAGACAATGTTGGTTTTTTTTTTGTTGTTGTTGTTTTTTTTTTTTAATTAGCCTCAGTGCATTTTCACCCCTATCTTTGTCTAGCTGTAATTCCATGAAGGGAGGACCATTGAAGAATTGCTCTGCCACATAAAGCACTTAAACTGAACACTGTTGCCAAAAAGTAACATTGATGGTACCATCACTAAACATGCTTCAATAAATGGAGCAGCTCTATAAAAATTCACTTGCTCTTACAGTGCTTCTCAAACCTTCCCTATTTACAGGCCACCAAAAATTTTACAGCTAAAGACAGACGGAGCTCTACTCAAAAAACCTAAGCTTCTGAAATAGTACCTATCTACTTTTGGCTCAGCACCAAGAAAATCGATCATATGCACTTTAAAGTGAAAGAAAATGTAGCCCCTCAGGACACCTGCATGCATAATGTGACACCTAACATTTGACCTCTCATGGTCTGATCTTCTTTTACTAGCTGCAAGAACCTTCTAGCTGTCTGAATAATAGTATCACCTCGTTCTTGCACCTAAAGCATGTAACCTTATCTCTCCCATATGATGGGTTTTTAAAGCCATACAGTCAATTAATACAAGTATTTATGGTCAGCAGTAGTTTTGCTGGTAATTGATTATTTTGAATGAAACATTTTGTTCTTATGAAAAAAAGCAAACAGGCTGCTACAATAAAAGGCAATTTAATTGTCAGGGGAGGAGGTGAACTTCCCCATTGTAAGAGTTTTGCAAGGAAAATGTAAAAAGCACGTTGTAGTTTCTTAAGAGCTGTAGAAACTCTCATCACTGGGTCACGTCTGTCTGATTACCTAATCTGCTTTACCTCATCATGAAACACTTAAGTACATCAACAAAAACACAAGATACCATCACAACCGAAGAGCAATCTTTTTAAAAGCACTGGTGATCCAAAAGTCCAGAGAGCTGGACAAGTTCATCAACATGAATTGTGACTGTTGGCAACAGCTTGCAATTCTGTTTGATTATAATGGTCTAAAGGACAATCTTTTCATCTCCACTCAAATTCCCTTCTATTTTACATTTGCAGTCACTGCATTTCCGTGAAACACAATGTGTCAAAATCAACTGCCATGGAGTAAACATGCTGGCTTTGGTAGCAGACCTGCCCATCCGGAGGATACACTTGAACTACAGTTCAATGAGGCTGATACACAGCAGAGGAAAACACTATCTGACTGAAGTCAAGGTTGTTATTATTATTTTGATTCTACCCTGCTTTATACTCCTTATCATTGTTCAGCAAGTGGAAAACAGGAAAAACATCAGATGGGAACACAATCTTCTATATCAGGAACACATCTATTAAGTGCAAGAACAAGGCTCTTTTTTATTTTTTTTTTTTCATTCATCCACGTGTCTCTGGAAATTCGCATGCAAAAATACCTTAATGAGAATTTATCAGAGATATTTTCTAGCAAAATTAACAAACTGCTCATGAAAACACACCTTGTGATCTGTTTTTGAAAAGGTTCCATCCCCACAACACAGAGTACAAAAACTACACCAACATAACCATGAGTTCAAATTTTTATTCCTTTCATGCTAGTAACTAGAATTGAGTGATGATTACTTGAAAATAAGACTGTATTTGGAGCTTAGCTCATATAATTTAATAATTAACTTTTAAGTAAAAGAAACCAACAAACCCAAGCTTCTTCCTCGTCTTACTGTTTTGATGTTCCTGCCTAAAAACTGATCTTACCGCTAGAACACCCTGTGACAATGAGCCACGGATGGCTTGACTTCAGCTGGACTGCTAAGCTACATCATTGTTCACACAGCCAAACGGGTGCGAGTTCAAAGCCCAAAGCCACAGAAAGGCTTTAAGGAAAAACATGAACCAACAATACATATAAACAGCAGTCGTTTGATGTTCAACATTTATCCTTTGGGGTTTTTTTTTCCCGTGTAACAATACCACCCCCCATTTTGGTGATTTTGGCAGTCACTGCTCTACTGTTCGACCAGCCTCAAAAAAAAAAGAAAAAAAAAGAAAAAAAAAATTAGTTTTTCACTATTTCATATTACGACCGTGAGGGTTAAGAGACAAATGGGCAAAATACCTGAAAGCATAGTGTGTTAAGTGCACTTTTACCGGGTCTTCGCTCTGAACTGAGCTGAACTGATGCAGCTAGAACTGAGTCGGCCACGGGGGCTACCCCTCCCGGCGGGGCACAGACCGCCGCCTCTCCATGCGCCCCGCCGCCCTGCCCCGTACAACAGCCTCTCTCGCCCAGCATCAGGCCTTCGCCCACCCGCCCGGGTGCCAGACCTCTCTTCCCGCCGAGCCTCTCGGGCCGCGCCTGGCGGGGACCGTTACCCCTCCCCCGCACCCCGGGGACGCCCCGCAGAGCGGGAGCCGACGGCCGCTCTCCACGGCCGGCAGGCAGGCGAGAGCACGGCGGAGGGGAGGGCGGGAGCCCGCCCCTCGCTAGCCTTCGCCCTCCTCCTCCTCACTTTCTCCTCCCCCTCCCAGCAGCCCTAGACTCCCTTCTGTCGCTACCAAGCCCCGGCCGCCCTTCTCACCTCTCAAGGTCCGGGAAGGGGGCGAGGTTGGGAGGAGGCGGGGAAAGGAAATAATCGCACGGGAGGCCCCGGCACCCCCCTCCCCGCTCACTCCGCCCCGGCGACGGCCAACTCTCCCGCTCTGCCGGGGTGGCCGTGGGCACTGCGCGATCCGCCCCCGGCGCTAGCGGGTCGCCACGGGCCCCGCTCTCGGCCCCTCCCCTGCGTGCTCGGGCGGCTCCGGCCCCAAGGGCCGGCCGGGCGCGCGGGGGGAGGGGCGGGGGCAGCAGACCCAGCTGTAGGGCGGGGCTTGGCCTGGAGGCCCCGCCCATCGAGCCATCGGCTCCGCCTCCTGCCACAGGGCTGGCGGGAGGCGCGCGCGGCGTCGCCACCTAAGCGCCGGCTTCAAGGCTCCCAAGGGCAGCGACACCCCCCGCTAGACCAGGCTGCCCAGAGCCCCATCCAACCTGGCCTTGAACGCTTCCGGGGATGGGGCATCCACAACTTCCAGTGTCTCACCACCCTCACACTAAAGAATTTCTTCCTAGTGTCTAACCTAAATCTCCCCTCTTCCAGTTTTGATCCATTGCTTCTTGTCCTCTCACTACAAGCCTTTGTAAAAAGTCCCTCCCCAGCTTTCCTGTAGGCCCCATTCAGATATTAGATGTTGATTAACCCCGTGAAAGGCCACATCCTGTCCCTCGGTACCCTTGCCTGTCTCCTGAATTCCACAAAGATAAGCATTTCTGTACCTTCCCGTTCCCTCATTCAAGGGAAATTAATCTGCAGTGACACTGAATGCAACCATTAACCTGCTCTCAGAGCCCTGGCACCGTGTGGTGCTGAGGCAGCCTGTACTCACTGTCTGACGGGCAAACATGCTCCAGCCTTTGCTGGCCTTGTTACGCAACACTTTACTGGTGACGTCTGCCATCCAAAAGTAGAATAATTTTCCAAGTTAATAGACTGTGTGACAGTCGGATGTGCTTCCGACTGGTAAAACTGATTTCAGGGCTTGTGAGATCATTGCTGAGGTGTGGCAGTACGAGTTTGATGCAGTAATGAGGTGCTTTCTTTGCCTTATTCTGTAAGGAAATGTGGCCTACATGGCTCTGTGCTTTGTCTGGCTGCCAGTTCTCATCCCAGCTGACTTAGCCAGTTTTAACTAAATTTGACCAAAGGATAAGGTTTTCAAAGGTACTACTTGTTGCAACTGTGTAAAAATTATTAGCTAGGTGGAGGGAAGCATGGCCTCAAGAAGGAAAACTCCTGTTTTTCACTTACCTTGGTGGGTCAGGCCACACACGCAAAATGATTCAGCTAGTTCACACTTGCACAGCTGCTAAGGGCAGTAGTATCTAAAGCTCAGGATCTCCCTGCAATGTGTTGACAGATCATATATGGGCTTCCTGAACTCAGAAACTCAACTAAAATGTGCCATCATGATAGCCCTAAAATAGGTATTCCTCATGTGCTTACGGCAGAGTTCTTGGGAACCTTCTTCCGTAGAATCTGAAACTCGACATATTCCACAGCCTACTAGTATTTCAGGCTGAACTTGGGTGGGAACTTGTAGGACAGTTTCTATTCTGACCTTGGGCACTACTAACAAAGATGAAAGTCTGAATGTCTCAGGAAAGGATAGATACACATGTTACTTGACAAAGTCCTTCTGTTGTTTTCCAGTATTTTCTCTGCTCCTTCTGGGCAGAAAGGGTGGGAAAACACCATGCAACTTAGAAAACACGAAAGCATAAATAAATGAAAAGGAAGATACTCAGGGGGCAACATGGTCTCTCACAGCTAGTTTGCTAATGGATGACAAATACAAATTGTGCACTGGGTTTATTTTACTTTTTAAATTAATACCTATGATTTTTTGTATCCTTATTACTTCTGTTGTACCGTACTGCCAAAAAAAAATCAGTTACTTTTGCTTTGGTTTCATTGCTTTCGTTGCATAAGAGTGCTAAATTTAAAATATCGTATTAACAAATTTATATTCACTACAGTTCCATTAGGAGTCTTTCTATGGAATGAATACTGTATTTGCTTCCACCTGGCTTACTCGTCTTCTGAGATAACTAGATTAAAAGAAGGACATTTCAGGTTTGTAGGACATCTCTTATTTTAACTTCTACAGTATTGATTCATTTTGTTAGTACTCAATATTTAATGGGTTGTGGGAAAAATACTGTATGAGAAGAGAGCTTTTGGAATGAATTAGATCCTTCTTACTGTATATACTCTATACTTGAGTCAATTTATTTTTACCTATGCATTATTCAGAGGTCTTTTGTTTGGAACTTTTCAGAAATTTTCTTCACAGTCTCATCTGTAAGAAGAATTTATGGAATAACATGGTGGATGTCAAAGACTTCCATTTTTTAACTGGAAAATTTAGCTGAAAAATGGTGACTACAATGTATAGGAGAATAGTAATGACTCTATCCAATCTTCTTGTGGTGTAAAGGATAGTAGCATACACACTGAAGACATTCTACAGATTGGGAACACATCTGTTGTCTTTTAAGAATACAGCAGCAATGATAGTATGAACATCTCACACTCAGTTCATTGTACTTAGTACATCACTAACTCTCAGATCAGAAACTTTAAGTTGTAATGATCAAAATAATAGTCTATTAACGATTCTGTATTACATACAATTTTCTTCCCCGGGCCCCAATGCATATGTATATAAATTAAACAAGAAAATCTCCATATCTGACTCATGTTGTTCTGACTCATTTCTATAATGAAGGTCTGACTAATTTTTAAACAATCTTCTTGGCCAAATGAGAACAAAATTCCTTCACAAGGATCCCTTTACTGCTTAGAAGGTATATGAAAGCAGCCATTAGGGGGTGATGTTCCTAAAACAAAACTACCCCAAAAGAATGAAACAGTTTCTATGCATGATTTTTCGCTTATTTTCATCATGCTACATGAGTTTTATCTTCAGTGTATTCATTTGAATCATCCTCATCTATGCCAATGTAAGAACAGAACTTGGCCCTCTACAACTTCATGTAATGAGAAGTAACAAGAAAAGCCATATTAGAAAAAGGAAATGAAGAGACGTTATTTTGCATAGTCTGCACTAAGTTAAAAGCTAAACCAGGAAGGAAGTTACCACCACTGCGCTAGATGGGAGTGCTTCAGTGACATGTGCTTGCTTTTGAAAAAATCAGAACTCTTCAGATTAACCCTAGGAATAATTACCATGTTTATTTTATGTTTACCTGAATTTTTCAAAATCCATGAAGGTGAGTGATCAGCTTTTAAAATAGCCCTTTATTTACTGTAAAGTCTGCTTGCAATTGAAAATTTGGCACATGCTTTCCTGAAAGCGATGGTTGGGATGCTGTACTCATATGGACTTTGCAGAGCATACAGATATTTTTGTTAGATTTTAAACTAACACAGTTATTTATATGTGGTAGTTTTAAAGGAGTTTGTCATTCGTTTACATACACTGCAAAATGTTGGTACCTATTTCCATGAAACTGTACTTTTACTATCTTCATGATGAAGAGCTGGTAAAATACATATGCTCTTTTATACCAGGCACTATATGTCTTAAAATATAACTCTTCTTACAGTTTCTATGCTTAAATGCCTGCAAAAGTTTGTACAATTACTATCTAGTGTGAGATAATGTCTATGAAAACAGAGATATGCAGTGGTAATGTGACAAAAAGTAGAGCAGAATAGGTGTAACTGAGTGAAGCAATTCTTTTAACATAAATCCCAAATACATCTTGGTGATCACAAAGGTCAATACTGGATTTAGAATTAATGCAAAATTTATGTGCGGAATTTCGGTGCTTTCTTAAAAATCCATAAATAAGTATTTTAAAATAGTTTTGATGCATCCATTCCTAAGTAAGCTTTTGAATAGATAAATGTTATAATAAAAAGCATCCCTTCGACAAAAGGCATGCATTCCCAGGCATCATGAAATAAATTATTTATGAAGCATAATTTTCTGGGGAAAAATAAATTTAAAAAAATAAAATCCAGATTGGGTTACTTACATTTAATTTCTATTTTCATTAACAAGAAAGAATAAACACAACAGTGAGTAGAATATAATTTGTAGATTTTTATAGTTCATAAATAAACAAACTTGGTGAGATTCAAATATAATAAAACTCATTACTCAGTTTAAGATGTTGGAATAATTAATGTTTTACCTCCATGCAGAAATTATCAAAGTATTTGCTAGCACAGACTATGCAAATAAATAATTATGTGACTCCTGCCAGAAGAGGACATTGACCTTATTGTCATTACATCAAAGAGTGAATAATTTCATTTTAATGGAATTCAGTTTTCTATGGAAAAACACCCTCTAAATGGAGACTTAATAAAGGAATTTCATAATCACAGAACTTCCTAGCATTAAGCATGCAGGTTACAGGTCTTTGAATATACTGCAGTTTTCTGGAAATACTTTACATGGTTTCCTCTCAGTGGTCCTCTTAACTCGTCAGGCTGTCCTGCGTTCAGCTTTCACAAAAGCCTTTCCACATTTTCAATTGTGTTTACACTAGGGAGGGTGCTTCCCAGCACTGCAGGAAGAAGCAAGCCTCGTGTGGGTACAGTTCTCTGCCTGCCATGTAATCCACAGCGAACTACTTACAGTTTCAACAATATGTATCCCTCCCTAGAAAGTCCACAGGCCTGTGAGTTGGAAGAAAATGATGAGTATTGATGCCAGATGGTAATTTGAATGGCTTTCTCCATAGAGATCTTTTAAGAGGATGGTAAGCATCCTCCCTAACAGGACAGCATTAGAACTTTTTTCCACTCAGATAACGTGTCTTTTACAGATCTCCAACATGGCTCACTGGCAGCTCTCAAGCCTGTTTAGCTGTGTGTGAAGTCCAAAATGGACTTCATTGTGCTGTATATTGACTGCTGTCACAGCACAGGCAGCAGATTCCTAAGTCTGTGTACAAATTATTGGTGAAAGGTGTATGGTAGGGAATTACCATTAACTGGCCTGGAGAGCTGTAGCAGAGGTTTCAGACTGCCCAGATGCACACACGCCTTGCCATGAGAGCAGTGCAAGTATTCAATTTCTGCTCCTGGCTCATCTCCGCAGGGAAGCTCTGCACAGAATGCCTCCTTCAGCTGGAAGAATTTGACCTCAGGAGCCTGCTCCACTCCAGGTTGCGTGGGTCAGATCCTAAGCCTTTCGAGGGAAATGGTTTGGCTTGCCTCAGGGAAAGATCAAGCACTAAATTTTGCCTGACATTTTTCCTTTTTGTATTAAAATGAATTATTTTCTTACCAGTTTAGGATGTGTATTTCAGATTTCAGTTAATTATGTTTTATGAGGAGTTTATGACTCTCTGATGTAGTGTTAGTAAAGTGAAGATAATTGACTTTGGCTTTGGATTTTATCCCTGTATCCTGTCTGAAATCTTTCACTGAACTGTTCCTGAGGTCAGCCTGATGCAGTGTGAGCACAGGTGGCCCATTGAAGCTGTCAGATAGTGGCTGAGCACTGAAGCCATAAAAGGCTGTGTTTTTCTATCTATACACAAGGATTTATGAACATCTTACTCCAGTTGTTCATAATAGGCATTAGATGCAAAATCTCCTGTTCAGAGACATGCAAGGGCACCTCTAGAATCAGAAGTTCAGCTGCAAAACTAAAGGTTAGTGCTGCATCAACTCCAGGAAGCGGTTGTTTGTATTCATAAATACGTATTTCATGTTGGGGTCAGGAGTTTTTTGTTTTGGTTTTGTTTTTTTTTATATTGAAAAAATAGTTCAAAGTGAACTGAAATAAAAATGCACAATTCATACAATAAAGCCTTAATTTAATGTGAAAGACAGCTAAAATAACACCATTAATAATTAATTATATGTGTTTTTTGCTCCTGCCAGAACCACATTAATGTACTCTAGCTACAGTAATTTGCTACCGAAATTTGGCTATGAATACCAAACACAATGGTCATAATTATGATCTGTGTTTGTTGACTGAATACAAGAGAATGTGAAGGGTGTGGTTGGAGGATTCAGCAGTATTTCTGTGGATTTTCACTGTGTGGTTTCAATGTCTTTGGAAAGAAAGTTTTCATTCTGATTATAGCTATTTTACAACAAAATTGCACTGATATGTTGCTGCACAATTCCAGGCCTAAGCTCCCCCTCCAAACATGAGTGCTTTCATCTTCTTTTTAAGTCCAATAAAATCAGAGCAGGTTTGAAACAGGAATGTGACTAGACACCACCACAAATTCGAGTTACTATTACAAGAGATTTCATACAATTCAACAACAGAATCCAGCACTGAGACTGTGGGAAGGCTCTGTTTGCTTTCTCTCACTTGTTGATGTATTCAGTGTGCTGCCGTAACCCTCAAGAAAGTGCATGTCATTGTAAGATGGTTCAAGGATCTGTTACATGATGCTTTCATGCACATATTTCTCCATGTGTGCTATATGACTGCCTTACTAATATAGTACTCTTGTTTTTACAGCTAACACAGTCATTGTGTCATGCGTGGATACCTGTTCATCGCATAACACCACTTTTCCACTTTGTACATTTAACAATTCTTGCAAAAGATCAGTGCAACAAAGAAGAGAAAACCAGACCATTTTACTGAAGGTCTATGTAAATCATTCCAGTTTCCAGAATATTCTGTGTATTTGTCAGTCTTTCATGAGCAAACAACAGTTACATACTAAACACACAGAGTGTGAATCCAAGAGAGATGTGAATGTTGATCATCAAGGATCAGGGTCAGTAGCTAAAAAAAGTAAGTAGATTAAGAGAAATACTTAATTTTGAAATAGTTAATTACAACATAAAATATGTTTTTGTTTGGTAGTTAAAAGAAAATTGTAATATGCTGTTGGTTCTCTGTAGTCTTTGCAAATCTATGAGCAATGTTTTTTTAGCTTATCTTTCTTTGCATGGCTAGAAAATGTAGGTTTTATGCCAGATTCTCAGTGGCGTTCATTTCTGGCAGTCACTGGCAGAAACATGTCAGTAGCAAAATGACTTCTTTTCTTTGAGGATCTTGAATAAAATTGTGGGTGAGGAGGTATCATTATTTTCAGAGGGCTTTGTATTGGTCTGGAAGGAGGCTGCTGTGAGAAAAGAGTGCCTTATCCAGCAGCCACCTGGAATATTTCTGTTGCAAATTTGGCCTCTGCCATCAGGCTTTTATGAATGCTTTTAATACCCCCATCTTTATTCTTAAATCTTGCTAAATTTTCTAAAATATTTATTTTATTTTTATGGAGTTGTATTTTCTGATCAGTTTTAAATGTTACCATGGAATTCTACATGTAGATTGCTGGTATCATTTGAAGATAGGTTGTGAGCAAGTATCTGAAGAACTAATTAAAAGACAGTGACTATTCAGATGGCAGCTATACAAGAAATAACCACTTTTGTGCTTGTAGTGTGTGAGATCCACAAATACGTAGTGTCAGGAATGGCTCTGTGAGTTTCCTGTAAGGCAGCACTGAATAAGGACTGGCACAGCAATACAGAGAAGAGTTCAGCAACATCCACATCTTTTCAGAGACAGTGGCAGTGTACTCCTTCTGTGCTGAATACACTTGCAAAGCATGTGGAAACTTTGGGGAAGAGCATGTCTCTGAATTTTGCTTCCCTAACATTGTGAGCCCCAGGGGCAACAGGCCAAGCCCTAAATATAAGAAATACAGTTCTTTTCCAGCTGCATAATTACAAAATAGCTGTCTTAACAAGTATGGAAAAGGGCAAAACAGAAAATATGTGGATGAACTCTGTTCTCAGTTATACCTATACAACTCTTGACACTTTTGACAACATCTCACCTACCTGTGTTTCTTGTTAACCTTGTGCAAGTCTCACAGCTTGTGTGGTTTGAAGTGAAACAAGGACCTTCTGCAACTGATAGGAGATAGACCAGATGTACACATCAAGACTCCATCATCATGCAGCTTTTACGTGGTTTCAGTTTTTTTCAGGGCCTGATTTTTGGCAACAGGCAACAAAACAACAAAAAAACTTGAATGCTCTGAAGCTGGTAGTAAAGCAAAAAAGGGACTATAATTTGCAGGGGAAGTATATTTTGTATAGTCAATATTCTTCAGATTTTTTCAGAATAACTTTACAAGGTATCCTTTTGTCCATTTTACCATAAATAATGTAGAAGCCTAGTGTGTATTTTTGCAAACAAGATAGAGAACAAATTTTATTGTTCATTGATAGTTACCTCTTTGTCTACCATGTTTTATAACAGTTTTGCTTTAATTTTTGTTTCCAAAAGCAAAAGGCTCACTTGAAGTGAAAACAGAAGATGTTATTTATTTTTATAAATATTTGAATTTCTCTACGGTTTCTGAGAAAGAAGTGGAGCATAATACTTACTACCTTCTGGAAATCCACATCAACAGTTCTATATTTGGAGGAAGAAATGCAGCCAAAGAATACCTCAATCATTCCTGTCTAGTGGCAATGATGGAAGACCAAAATGACTGTATAAATATTTCACTGCGACTGAAGTCTGATGTGGAATGTAAGTTACAAAGTAGAGTCAGAATGGAAATCAAACCAGAAACAATATCCATCTTGCAAAAAATCTCCAGTAGGTAGTTCTCTGCTTTCAGCAACCATTTGGAAGTATTTAAGTATTTCACAAGAAGATAATACAATTTTGGTCATCCCTTAGTAAAAGACCATCTTTAGTAGGCAACTGACAGCTTTTATAGTGATTTAAAGCAGGTTTAGCCAGGGCCCTTTTTTTTTTCCCCCTAGAAGCAATGCAGCAAAGTGTCTGTACATTTTTTTCCTTAATGGTGACAGACTCACAAATTACATGTGTGACAAAACCTGGAATTAGTTTTTTCCTCTGCCCTCCCTGATAATGGCACAACCCTGTTGTCTTGGAGGTAGAATAAAAAATTCCTGTTAACTTCTGTGGCAGAACCAGGAGACAGATTTGACTTTTCTTAATGTTGTACTGCAATATCCTATTATACAGCCTTACCACAGTATACTTAAAAGAGAAATCTTCATCTGAACTAGGCTTAGTTTTCCCAGAGGACAGCCTGTAAGCTTTTTAAATTTCTCTTTGTGCTGCAGGAGTTTTTTGGCTGATTGCCTGACCGTGGTTAGGGCTTCCAGTGAGTCTATATGCAACTCTGCAACGCTTGCCATCTGGGAATTGTTGAATTATTGCATTCATTTAATTTTGTATGGCAAATGCATTTTATGCTGTAGCTTTGCTGGGAAAAAAAAAAAAAAAGTGTTTTGGAGCTGGCTAAACCTATGTTAAATAAGTCCAGGTAAAATCCTAGAGAAGAGAGGGCAGCTTGTTTTTCTAAAAAAAATAAAAATGTAGGTCTAGCCATGAGAGGAGTATAGTTTGTAACTTGCCCTGCTAACTTGTGTCAAAACTGTGAGCTAACCACCATTTGGTAGTGATGATTTACCTGGGAAGCAGTTATTGCAAATTAACAAGGAAAATTAACAACACATCTTTTTTTATATTTACTTCAAAACAAAGCTAGAGGGGTGCTCAGGGCTTTCACCTGGCAAGGTTAACATACAAGTCATTGCAAGTCACTACAAGATGGGGTAGAGTACTCTGTTTGAAAGGAGCCTAAATGACTGAATAGAAGATATTTTTAGTTCTGAATTAGAAGGCATGAGTTGTGCTTACCTCAGAAAGCCATGGGGTTATTGGCAGTTACCTCATGACTTCTTAGTGGAGAAGATACACAAGGGAAGTTGATGTAGGTCTAATTATACTATTCTGAGTCAAAGAAAGAAAAACAGTGGTTTGGCTGTAGTCTGTAATTTTATTTTGTATGAGTCATAGTAAGATAATTGATTTTTAAAATAGTTATTTGACAATGCTAAGGTATGCATTAACATGCAGCTGCCAAAGAAGCTTGAAAAGTTTTTCAAAAAAACAGGGAGGAAGGTTTCCCACATCCTTTCTCTGTGGTATATAGTCCTGGCTTGTACTAGTCACTGAACTAATTTCCTGTGGAACGTGGGTACATTTCTGCAGCAGATGTTGTCCAAAAGAGCAGCTTACCTCCTACATCCAGTCCCATACTGATTCTCTTCCAAGGTAGCTTTGGTTAAAAGAACTCTCCAGAGAGGCCCTGTTGGTGGCATTTCCTCACTTTTTTAAAAGAAATTCAGTATATGTAGAATCTTAGCTTCTCCTCTATGTGAAGATGGACCAGGAGGTTGGGAATGCTAGTGTTGGACAATGGACCAATTCCTTCTGTGCTCCATCCAAACAAAGAGGGGATATATATTACCCTTGTCCTACTTCAAATACAAATGTTGATCTTTGAAGCGTTGGCTTCCTGACTGAGTTGCATGTAACAATTTATTCAAATAGGAAAAGTTCTCACTCACTTGGCTACGTATAACTATTTCAGACATGGGACGATAGATGCAGGTGAAAATGAAGCTAAATTCTACATAGAAAACTTAATTTCAAACAACAAAGCAGGCTGAAAGAAAAAAGCATCATATTCTATTTTGTTCTAAATTTTCATCTGGGGGGATAAGCATGGTCCAAAAACCTACCAAGATCGAATGTTCTGCTTTTTTCTGCAGTGTTTTCCTGCTTCATTTTGTCTCTTCTACATTTTGTGCACAGATCCAATGTGTATGACGAAGATCATTTGGCTCACTATGATTCCAGTAGTATTTGTCTTTACTATTTCAGTGGTCATCTACAAAATAGTCCAAGAAAATGAACAAAACTGTAAGTAACAAAAAGTTAATCTGCATGAATTTAGATTTCTATGCAATGAAAAATGTATTAATTTACAATAAGAAAGCTGTTGATCATTAATGTGGTTCAGACACCAGTATTTTAATTGTACTGTGGTAAAAGGTTCTTATAGAGGGACTGAAATACTCAGATGATTGATAGTATCACCTCTCACCTCTGAATTGTGGATGCAAATCCAAGCTTGTTGATGGTGAATGAAATATGGGGTTTTTGACAGGTGCTTGGTGGCCTATGATCCTTAGTGATATGAACTTCTGGTTTTAGACTGATTTTAGTTGATAAATCAGTTCCAGTTGAACCTTTTTGAAGGTCTAAAGCAGAAATGCCAATGGCCAATATAAGCAGATTGAAATACCCTTTCCTTCCTGAAGATTATTCCTCTAGGTCATGGTCAAGAAAAATTTGGATAAAATTTTGGAAAAAAAGGATAGATGAGGAGATGCACTCAGCTGCCTTTCCTAAAAACTGGCTATCTAAATTAAGCAGTGGTGTAACCTCATACACACCAACCAAGCTGCACCTTCTTAAGGCCAGATCAGAATTAAGCCCAGATAACACTTCTTCTCTTCGCTGTTACTTCAGCAAAAATATTGCTGTGATCTCTGAATCGGCAATATTGACAATTCCAGGTGATTACAACTTTGCTATGAAAGAACTTGTCCTTAGTTCAGAGGCTGAAACAACTGTTTCTACAGAATGCCTTCACCAGCCAAGACAGGCTCTTCCTATGCAATTCACCTGGGAAACAGGCTGAAATCAGGATTTGCAGTATTTCTTCTAGCAATATACAGTGAAGAAATAAAGAATAAACATGTAGCAGTACCCTGAGCTTGAGACTTTTGAGCAATCAAGATAAAGTAATCTCCACAAAAACAATGCAGAAAATCGACCACTTGTCAGGTGCCGGTCCTCGGTTTTCATCCCAAGTCAGAGGCAGGAGGTACAGGGAGCACCCTCCCTTTTGTCAGTGCAAAAAGTGTGTTTCTTAACCTGTTACCTGTGAGAATAGCCCCTGGATGCTTTTCACAGCAATTTCCTGAGACTTTCTGCCTATGTCAGCCCTGGGTGGGCAGAATGCTTCTGGGCAGCCAGCATTTAGTTGCTGTTACAGGCAGATGTCCATTCCCCTTGTAGTCCAGAGCTGCTGAATGGAAACCTTGGTTACAGGGGTAATAAAAAAATGATGAGCCATATCCATTGCCCTGAACATCCTGACTGTATCCACGGGCAGCTTTGTAATGAAAGAGAAATAGGAGTCTAGCTTTAATCATAACTGAACAGAAGGAAGAAGAGTACTCCCACACAAAATGCTTCTGTGGGTTTTTTTTTTTCCACAATGTAAATATTTTATGTGTAAAATTTTAATGAATAAGCAAAATAGTTGCTTAAAATGGCAAATCTGTGCCCCCCACCAAACTATTAGATAAACTCCTTAGGAGATTATTTTGGTTAAAATATGTGATTTTTTAACTTAATGCTAGACCCAAATTCTGAGACCTATTTTATGTATATAAAAAAACTCAAAAAGTGTAAATTAGGTCTTCATAAGTGGGCTATTAAATGCTCTAATTTAAAAGACTTTTATATGTAATTTCAAAACTACCTATAAATGTCATGACTATGATTTTCTATTCTTTGAGTCATAACCTCCCATTTTTAATGCAGAGCTATTAGTAGTGATGATTAATGATTTACTGCCTTTATTCTTACACATCAATTTTCTCTTAAATGCAGTTTCTTCACAGCTGTCATGGACACAAGCAGGGAGGAAAAGATGCCCTTTTGAGGCTTCTAATTACTCATTTGCATCTAGAATACATTTCTGTTAATAGAGGAATAGTGTTTTTATTACTTACATTTACAATAGATAACATTATAAACAACATCAATATGTTACTGACAAAAATACAAGCACATAAAAATCAGATTTAGGGGTTGTATTTCTTAGGAGTATATATTATGATGCCACCTTTAATTGCAAGTCTATATACTGCTTTTTTCAGGGCTGCCCAAATATTATTATGTGCCTGAAACAGCTGCTAAAATTTTTTACAGTTGTAATACAGTTAGTAGATCTTATCTTTATTTCTGATCATGACTGAAAGCTGTTAAGAAATATGGAATTATTCATTTCCTCTTGAGACCTTCCAAGACATTCTGCTAGGCAGACTCTGAGACTCTCTGAAACATTAAAGAAGTTATTTCCATGAGTGCATAAAACAGAACATACAAATGAACTTGGTGGAGGTTACAACCGATCCATTACAAAAGGAGCTAAATTAGAAATTAGACCTTTGCCTTTTCTCTTCCACTCATGTCTTATGACCACTTCCAGAGCCTCCTTTGACATTAGCTGTTCCAGTGGATGTTCAGGGCTTCAGAGCATTAGATCTCCATTGGTACAAAAATGATGACCTAAGTAATGCTAGTTTCAATGGACTTCTTAAAGATGAAGTTTTCTAGTGTTCCCAAAATATAAAGGTAAAAATCAATTCCGTTACATAGAATGGGAGTGAGCCTGTCCTCAGAAGCTGGCTGGGCCCTGAACTGCTGCTGTCATAGTAGAACAGGGCTGCACAGTCATCTGCAATAACCCCACCAAGAGCACAGTATTGAGAGCAGCAGGAGGATGGAAAGACGAAGAGTTTGTGGTCTGGGTGCTGAGGACAGTCAGAGGTGTTCAACACAGCTCTGTCTTTCTCTCTCTGGGTGGTGTAGATCTTGCTCTCAAATTGTGCTTCCAAAGATGAACACCCCTCATTTGCAAAGAATCTGCCAGCTTCCCAGGATGCCAGCACACTCTGTCCTTGCTATTCCACCATCAGCATCATGACTCTGAACCTGTACTGGATTATGTACTCCTTTGATAACGTTTTAAACTTTTTTCAAGCTACATAGTATAGAGGAGGGAAGTAATAATTTGAAGGGGACAAACCTGAATGGAATTTCCAGAAAATTTCACTCAGGAAAACATAAGAAATCTGGCCCTAGTTTTTCCTCATTGTCTTGTTTCAAAACCTTCCTGTTTGGTCATGGAAGTTGCTTAACAGTTTAATAATAAGATGTCTGCCAGCTTTCTGTCTAATTAGTGCCATATGTAATTCTATAGTTGAGGATAATGCATGTTGTTTAAAACAGATTGTAAACACAGAATAGCAGCAGTTTCTACTATTCTAAGAAGAAAGAATTCTAGACATGCAAGACGAACCATATCTGCTACTAAAATTCATCCTTTTCCTGGTAAGTAATACAGAAGTTAAATAAAAACCTAATGAATCTTGAGGAATGAGGAGGTCAAGAAAGACCTTTCAAGTCTTTCCTGTCAGAAGATGCTTCAGGTTTGTTTCAGAGTTACCTTGGTCCCACACAAATTTGATCTGGCTTATGTTATGGAAATATTTTTATAACATAAGTAAATAATTCTGACAATGAAACCATAAGGAGGCTTATGTATATCATGTGGGAATGTTTCTCCCAGTCTTCCAAAAGTTTTGCATTAATTATTTTGGGGTTTTACCTCCTTTTAATTTTTTACCGTGTTCTGTGTCACATTTGAGGTTTGGCAGCTGAGCGCTTTGTATGTGTGTGAAAAATATACAGACGTACACACGTTTATGTATGCTCTATGTGTTTATGACTCTTGACAAAATCTGCTGTCAAAGGGTGGAATGGACTCAGAGAATGACTCTGCTGGCATTTTGGAGCCTATTTTATGGAAAAATTCCCCCAAAAGTACAATTTTCTGTCTCAGATAGGAATTAAAATGTGGTCTTCAGAGAGTGTAGTCTATTTCGCACAGATAAATTAAATGGCATAGCTAAACTCAAAGTTCTGGTTCCAGGTCTTATAATTTGGTAACAAATCTCTGTGTGAAGGGAAATTAATAGCTGTAGCTCTGTGTGTTACTGATATTGCTGGTTGAGTCATATGGTTTAATAAATTCCATTGATTCTCGTTCACAAAGCAAGCTCTATCTTTAAAATATTAACATAGACATATATAGTGATAGCTCTGAATGGCAAAGCAACCTCCCTTCAAAACAAGAACAACTCCAAAGCCAGCAAATAAAAAATTGGTTTTGATTTGGCTGGGCTTGTGTACCTCCCTGTTTGTTTTGTCAGTTTTTAAAGTGTAAGAGGATACTCAATAATTTCTCTCTACAGCTCATTAACTCGTGGCATTTCAATTTTACCTAGGAAAGAGTGAATAGCTTCCTGTCTGTCTAAACTCTCCTGGGAGTACAATTTATGGTCCTCACTTTTAAACCACTGGCAACATCTAAGATGTATTTATGAGCTCATTATTTTCATCCCACAAGAAAGGAATTGTCTTTCTGACATCTTTTGTATTGAGTAGCTTCACTAATACCATACCTGTATTATCAGCATGTTCTCAATGGCATTTTTAGTGTTGTATATCCAAAGGCATTTTTGATAATGGAGTTTTATGGAAATTCAAATCTAGTTTTACTCAATTTTACTGAAGAGAATAAATATCCCATATTGGTCTGTCATTCTCATTTCTATGTTTCTGCCACTTCAATCTATCCATTTAGCCCAGAAAGATGCTTAGTTGTATGAACTGCTATAATGGGTTTTATTTTAATGTTAAATTCCTTGATTTCACACACCATTATTCTAGTCAATCCAGTCAATTTCCTGATTTATACCAATATAATTTACAGTGGAACCAAAGACTATATGAAAACGGTTTATTTTTTTCACAGTTGCAAAGTTTAAGATTTGCTACCATGATAATGGATTATAATTAGCTACAGGTTACTTCTTTGACAGCCCTTGATAATATTTTCACTATCATTAGTGTATAGCTTGGAATCTTGAAACAAAACATTGAGATCCACTAAAGACAATTCAATCACCCTGGAAGCACTGCAGTGAGACTAAGTATATACCTGAGGGGTTGTAACAGTATCTCCTATAGATGAAAAGATGTATAGGTACTACTAAAAGGTTATTCAAAGTTCAGAAAGGATAACAGAAGAAAAAGAAGGAAACCTATACTTTAAGAATGAGAATTATTTCCTAGGCAGGCTCAGGAAATTACTGTCTAAATATCACTGTGGTCCTACAAAAAGATAAGTTACAGCATGGATGCTAGTTTTGTGAAACTGTTCATGGCTCTGTGTCCATGAATCATTACCATTAAGTCTGGTGGCCAGAAGAAAGGAGGGAAGATGTACAGTATGTTCCCTAGGTTAGGCTTAAGGTGACAGCCTTCCAAAACGATGTTACTGAGAAGGATTAAGCACAAGTAGTGTGGCTAGGGGAGCTTCAAAGCATTCTGGTCATGAAAGCTGACTAAATGTTGTGTGTGCTCTTAAGAAAAAAAAGTATTCTTAAGAAAAAAAAGTATTCATGAGAGCATGGGCTGTACAGAGCACATTTTCTAGACTTTGGATCTGTCCCTGCCATGGCATTTATGCAAAACAGTCCCTTGAATTGAATGAATTGATGAAACTCAGTTGCCCTTGAATGCAGCCACAAAAGGAAGGAAAGAGTACAGGGTGCTTTTTCTTCAGTGCAAGAAAAGTGGCTGATCTGTATTTCCAGCCACAGAGCATTTTTGTATCATTTATGTATCATTTATGTATCATTTATCATTTGTATCATTTATGTAGGACTCCATAGTAGTAGCACATGGAAAATAATCCATAGAAGAAAATAAATTCCTTGCTTTATGTTCATGACAGAGAATCTTAGAGAGATTCCCATATACGAGATTTTTATTGCAAGAATCTATTTGAGGAGCTTTCTCAAATTGAAAAGGCAGTAGAAGAGGTTTTGGAATAACTTAATAAATTAATAATAGCAAATAGAAGGACTAGACAGTATTCCCCCACAGTATTTGAAAAGAATGCTGATAAAAACTGCTAAACTGTCTTGTGCAGCATACTGCTTGTATCAGCCTCTGTTCCAGAGAAAGGGAAGGCAACTGTACTTATCCTACTCTTACACCTTTCCATCAGGTCACTTTCCCTAAACTGCTTTAGTACCTTTTCCACTATTAACAACTGATTAAGTATAGCTGTTCTCATACAGCTGCATAAAAATAAGCCTGGGGACATGGCACTGAAGGACTTGTTAGGAGCAGGCCATTGTGTGTGAACTGTACACTACATTATAAAAAACAAAACAGAAAAAGAAGTTGCACATGAAACAGATTGCATACATTAAGGCATTTAACACCTGGGCTGAATTGCCTAGCAGGGTCTTTTCATACTGGAAGTTCAATTAATATAATTATGTGAGTTATACTTAGGTGTGAATTGATATTACTAGAAGTTTACCACTATAAATTCCTATTTAGACCTTCTTTTCCCATCATGAGGATGACATTCCTTGTTTATTTTTATCCTACTTTGAAAGGGGAAAAAAAAGGCCTGTTCCCTTTCTTATGGTAGAATGGGACCAGGCAGACAAGGAATCATATTGTTATCATCATGGTGTTGTTATTCTACAGTCTATGTGACAACCTTAGTTCAGACCTACTTACTGCCTTGTTCTACAAAGTTCAAGCAGTGTTCTCACATTTTCTGGGATACTGCATTGGCTCACACAGTCACAGCTTGGTTCACTACATTTTAGGATACAGGATTCCCTGACTCAATTGTCTGACACACAGTCATGCAAAGTTAGTTCTGATGAATGAAAATGTTATAACATTCTGAAAGAAGAACATTGTAGGATCACAGTAACAACCAGAACAACCAGGAGAATAGGACCTCAGAGTTTCTGATTTGCAGTTGTTTTCTGGACCGATTAGGCTTTGTGACATCCATATAATTTGATACAAGTGGGCTTGACAGCTGTAATTTGCACACAAGAAACAACAAGACAAAATTCCTCTCCTTCATTTGAAATCCTGTGTTTGTTTTACTGTGCTATCTTATTCAAATAACAGTTAATCTCCTACAAGATTAGAGGAAATAGGTGAAATTCTGTCTTCTCTCTGATACATTGCTACAGCTTTAGGTTAGTCAACATGTTGGAAATAAAAGCAAACACTGGCTCAGTAGTGCCAGGGCTGGCATCCCAGTGAATTCAGACTCACTCCCCCATGTATTCTGCAATACATTTTCTTTTTAGCAAAGAGCACAGGCAATATACATCTTCTACAGCAGCAATATTCAATATTTAACACTGACATGTGTGTTTCTGAGACACAAGATTTTCAGAGAAAAACATGGTCTTATTACCACTCTGGGTCTTCTTTTATGTTTCAGAAAGGAGGTTAAAATCCATAGGATGCAGGGAATTTTAGGAGATTTTCCTAGGCCCTATACACTTTCAGTAGAGCACAGGCTCTGAAGGGAATATCAACCTACATTCCAGTTATTTTCAGGTTCATCCTGAGGGTGAAACAAGATCCATCGCTATTTTTAAAACTACCCCAATTTTATTTTAACTTTGCTTTTCATATTCAGTTCCTTAATTACCAAGATTCAAACTCTACTTTTTAATTGCATTTTTAAAGAGAGAAGCCCAAATTATATAGTCAGTGGAGAAGGGATGTAGCTAAATGTAAGTGACACAGTTAATTCTCTTGTTATGAACTCAGTAGAAACCCTGGTTTACAGAAGTTATGGATGGTCAGGGACAGGATGGA
Source organism: Hemiprocne comata (assembly GCA_020745705.1). Taxonomy (NCBI): domain Eukaryota; kingdom Metazoa; phylum Chordata; class Aves; order Apodiformes; family Apodidae; genus Hemiprocne; species Hemiprocne comata. Next base: position 25,108,401 of record CM036589.1, on the reverse strand, counting down.
CCTGTAGTTAAAATACTATTATTGTTTTACAGTAGTTCTTTCAGAAATGCATTAGATCAACAACTGTGAGTTCATTTGCCTGACAATGCTACTTCTGTGAGGAGACCACATAACGGCCTTCCAGTACATGAAGGGGCTACAGGAAAGCTAGGGAGGGACTTTTTACAAGGGCATCTAGGGATAGGATGAGGAGGAATGGTTTTTAATTGGAGGAGGGTGGGTTTAGTTTAGACATTAGGAATAGTCTTTAGTGAGAGAGCGGTGAGACACTGGAACAGGCTGCCCAGGAAAGTTGTGGAAGCCCCATCCCTGGAAGTGTTCAAAGCCAGGTTGGATGGGACTCTGAGCAACCTGGTTAGTGGGAGGTGTCCCTGCCCATGCAGGGGGTTTGGAACTAGATGATCTTTAATGTCCCTTCCAACCAAACCATTCTATGATTCTATGACCTGTATCTGCATCTCTAGGCAGTGAAATCCCACTGAAAAACTGGCTGTCCACCGACCTCTGCCTTGTGTTCAGATATGTCTCAGTTGTTTTGAGACTCAATGTTTAACCCTCTGCACATGTTTGTACTGTTTAATAATGTGGATAAAAATTATTTTAACTTTCAGTAGTGAAAACCAGCAAACAACAGATTTCAGTTACTTTACAGACCACAAAGATACTGCCCATAATTCCTGAACACAAGCATTGTCATGTGGGTGCATCGACTGTAGATGGTAAGTAAACAATTTACAACTCCAATTATTCTGTTTTGCCTCATATTTTTAGAATTAATGGTATGTGATATCTGCTCAAAATAAATTACTACTTCTTCTAGCCAAGTATATGAGATGACTGGAAAATGTGTTTTGTGAGAGCTAGGTGGCAGGGAAACAAAATGAGTTTTCCTTCTGCTACCAAGAGTCTTCTGTAAACTAATGTGTTAGCCTTTTAAACCCTGTGTGTCCCTGAAGATCCCAGTGCAATTTTTGGCATTATTCTTCTGGTGTGGAATATTGTGTCCTGGATTTCAGCATTATGCTGACATTCATTTCTGACACAGGCAGAGGAAAAAAGCAATTTGCAAATGATCTCTGAAGAGAATCATGCATTTGAAATAAAGAGTTCGCTGATCAAATTCCCCAAAGAAAATACATCGATTGCTCTGTCTTTATTACACCAGTCAGAAGGAGTGACAAGAAGCTGGTTTCAGCTTGGAACTAAAACTAGGCTCCCACTTCTAACTTTCGCCACTGTATTTTTTTTGTACTCCACTATATTTTTTTTCGGGGAAGTCCAGATGTAAGAAAAAAAGTCTAAAAATAAATGTGCAGTGAGAGATATCTCTTCCTGGCAATACTTGTAATGCCTAGAAATGGAACAGATGCTACTTGAATAAGTGGTACAGACCAATATATCAATCTTATAGACAAGTCTATGGCTACTTGCACAGATTTATTACTGTTTATGGTGAATTTTTTAGATTAAAAGCTTAAGAAGGTCCTTCTTTACATCTATTTAAATTGGATAGAAACTTTTTATTGAAAACTCAATATCACATCCCACTGTCTTTTTAATGTGTTAAAAAAACCTGATGTATTGAAGAGTGGTTTGATTTTTGTGCTACATGTGGAACCATAAGCAATGAAGTTGTATGTTGCGAGCAGAACTAAAGAAGAAATTTTGAACAGCACTTCTGACAAAAGATGAGGTACTACTCTAATAAATAATTAATTAAGCTAGATTATTGTTTGGCTTTTGAGAGAGACTAGCTGGGTTACAGGACAGCGTATTATAGTAATTAAAAATCCTAATCACTTTTAAAGTTATTCCCATCCATAGATCTTATGAGGACTTACAAAGATGGAAAGTTGTCATTATTACTATTCTAAAATGGGGATCTCAGGATGCAGAGAAAGATAACTCAGCTTGGGAAGTCCAAGACATAGATGTGAGCAGTTCTCAGACCACCCGAGTTCAGCTGTTTACTATTTGGACATCAAAGCTTTTGCTGAGTGAGCAGGCCCTTTCCCAGAGCCTCATCAGCCTTTCTGTAGGGCAGCTTCTTCCCTTCTCCAGGGACTTCTCCCAGCCTCTTCAGTACTAGACCATTTCTTTTTCTGATACCTGCCAACTGTCTCTCATGTAAACTTTTATCTTCCCATGTCCCTGTCACTTACCTGCCCACCGTAATTGTTTCCTGTGAGAGCATTTACTCTCAGGTTAAAAAAGAGTAATTTCTAAGGTTGTAATAGGATGTGCTGCTACAGAGGTGCTCGCTCGTCTTCAGTGCCTTCATTTGCACAGTACTATGGATGATTAGTAGCAGGCTTTGTCCTTCCAGGATGTTGAGTTCACCGAAACTCATCTTTTAGAAGCAGAAGTCATGATCCATTCTGTGCAAATTTAACTTTTGTGTGGTGGGAGTAACCATTGAGATCATCGACCTATTAGCTTTTCTTTTGCTTTCATTATCTGAAGCGTTACGTATTAAAGGATAGAAAGAAGAGGTGGAACAATTTTGCTGGTCTTTGATTGTTCTGTGAGGCAATATATGAGATCCAGGACACTCTGGGATAAAGTTATCCCCTTCCTTAATCTCTGGGTCAATGACTGAAAGAAAAAAGATCAGGTATCTTGAGAAGCCCCAGATACCTTGTTGCAAAGCTCTGCTGTACAGAAGCAGGCTTGTTTTCCTGGTTGTACCACAGCCTTCTTGTCAGAAGACTGCTGGCAGTGAGTTGAAAGCTGGATGTGATGCGTGGGATTAATGCTGAATACACGAAATTGCCACATTACCTGGCACGGTGTGGAAAGACTATTAAGGAGTGTGTCTGGAGAGGCAAAAACTTAGATCTAGATTCTTGCCTTTCATCACATTAGGCTTTGAATAACATTTCTCAAAGGAATGCTGTCTCAAAGCTAAATACTCTGTGAAAATAATAAAAGCACTTCTGCCTTATTTGTGCTTCACTTCCTGCAGAGAAACACTTCCCCCTTCATCTGATAAGGTCAGATTCAACTCATTGCTACTTGTGTTTGTGGGTGGCTCCATGGCTAGCCACACTGCAGTTACAGGGAGTTACTTCTCTATGAAGTCTCTAGGATGCTACTAAAGACTAGTTTGCTCAGCAGGGCGGAACTGGCTGCATTAGAAGTACTGCGCATGGACAGCTCAGTACTGAGACAGAAAAATGCCCAGATGGTAACATTCCCAGAACTGACAAATTATAGACCCCCTTCAACTTGATAAAACCTGTATTTTCCAAGAAGGAGGTGGGGTGGAGATAAGATGTGTGTACCAGGAGCTTCTTGATCAAAAAGCATCAGCTTTGAGTAACACTACCAGCTGCTCCTCTAAAGCACATGCATTTGACCACTGCAACAAGGGAGGGTTCTAGCCTGAGCTGTGTGTGTGTACAGAGATGCATGCACGTGCTCCATTACTTACTGTTAATTGGTTACTATCACACTGACAGCTAATTCAGCTAATAAAAAAATGTACCAACTTCTGCACTTGTACCTTTGCCAAAGTGGAATCTTTTTAGCATAGGTCACTTCATGTCTCTGTGTATTTTCACAGCAAGTATTATTTTATATCTGAGTGCTGAAGTTAAGAATCCTTCTCTGTTTCTGCCATTTTTCATTAAACCACCATATTAACAACTGCCTGGAAAAAATGAGTAAGCCAAGTCTCTCAAGTGCTTTAAGACATTAATCTCTTTACATATGACAGCCGCAGATGTATTTCCTTAGTGCTGTCAAAAGCTGACATTAATTATCATAAATTTCAAGGCTTCTATTTATTTATATAGGAAGCATGAACATTTTATTCAGGGCAAATATTTGCTTTTGTAGACAATGCTGTTCAGGGTACAGCATGCTAGAATAAGGCTCTGGAGACCCAACTTTTTCTGTCTCTGATGATGATGCTTCATTACTAATTTGCACTGTGGTATGAACAGTTTATCCTCAGCTAAAACCAAGATTGTGTAGTTCTTTTGACTTAGAAAGCACTGCTTGCATCAACTATTATTTTTAGCAGCTCTAAAATGCTATGGGATGTGTATCTGGGTCTGCTTTTTTCGAGTGAGTACTTTCTTCTGTGACAGATGAAAAGACAGAAACAAGAAGCTGGACTGGTAGCAAGAAATCTGGGAGAGCAGACCAGAAGGATAAACACTGAATTTGTATATTAAAGCAAGGCTACTAGCTACCTTTACTTTAAAAAATGCAGCACGTGAAACTATAAGAGGGCTAACATTTATGAAAGTACTTGATTCAATGGCTGTTCTCTAAAACAGTGGGGGCAAAGAATAATTTTAGTTAGACATAAAAGTGGGCAAATAAGAGTCAAACCACCATGCCCATTAAAACATCCCTACATGTGGTGAACAGCCTATCTGAAGATATTAGAGAATTCAGCAAGATGATTTTGCTGATGGTTAGCCCTGGAATTATTGTTATGTAGGGAAGGTTTTGGCTACACTTGCCCTTGGAGGCTTAAGAAAGCCCGTCTCGAGGAGGGATTTCTCCATGTGCCTCTGTCCTGCCCATGTGGCATTCCATCTTTCCCCAGTGGTGGGACCATGTGGACTCTGGGCAGACAGGCCGGGCAAGTCTCACTGGCCTCTTCCATACTGAAGTGCACTTCAACCTTAACAGTGATCAGGGCAGAATAAAACCCACGTGTGTAGCATGAAGAGTAACTGTGAGCCCTCTCCTGCAGTACTTCTGTCCTCTGCCTGTTCAAGGGGAAGCAGCATTGTATTCTCTGAACCAAAAGGATCTTTAATGGATTTTGTGAATGACTAGAGGCAGAAGAGTGTTCTCTCTTATTAGGGGAAATTAGAGACAGATACAGACCTGATACTTCTTGGATGAAGTGCTGCCTTTTATGAAGAAATAAAGAATGAAAACTCAGTGTTTTAAAGCCAACTGCTGTGGACTTTTTTTTTTTTTTTTTTGGTAAAAAGTATCCAGTGTCATGCTCTGAGCTGTTGTTAGATCAAATTCACACAAACTGGTCACTATTACTCCAAGCATTTTATTCGCTGCTTTTCTTTGAAACTCAATTCCCCAAGGACAAGATGAAGCAATCTTAGTCCCCTGCCTCCCATTAATTCTCTTAATAAAACCAGTGGACATGTCAAAGGCTGCATAAAAGCTAATGAAAGTTCCACATCAGCATTTGCCAGTGATTTTTAGTACACTGCCTTTCACCATCAGCACTTCCATCTCTCTTTGAGATCTTTGAGCTTTGAGATCCTTGAACACATAAGGTGCTTCACATCTCTGTGTTTCTTTCTGAATGACAGTGCAGCTGTATAGTTAGACAAGCTGGTCTCCCAGTAAGTATAGAATTTAAGTGACAATCTTATCTTCAGGTGAAATGGATTATAAAACTGGAACATAGGGTAGATAACAGGTAAATGACAGGGATGACAGACAGGGGAAGCATGTGTTTGGCTAAAAAGGTGAAAGCCTCTTTCACAGAAATTGTAAAATAAAATAATTTGATGGGTCCCTTTCCTCCCTTATAATCTAAAAGCATGCAGACACGAAACCTCCCATGTGGGCTGGTTGGCACCACCAGTAAGTCACTAAATGTAGGAGAGGCTGATTCTTATCCAGCTCTATGCAGAGGATCACCACTACTGTTGTTTCCTAAGGCTACCCTAGCCTAGTGATTTAGAAATTTAATTGTACAGATTCCAGTCTAATACCAAGAAATTTCAATGCAGGTCCAGCTAGGATATTACCTGGCCTTTGGCTCAGGTCCCTGCTGCCTCCTGAGGAGGTCTTTAAATGCCATAATTACGGAACCTAGTAGCTGAAACAGAGAGGGCAACTAAAAATATTCTTTGCCTGCTTTTTCTTACGTGATTGTGGCTATATAAAAATGTTTTCATATTTCAAGAATCCATCTCTCATCTATCTTCAAGCAAGACACCCACACAAACAACAGAAGATAGAAATTATGCAGGGAAAGCAGTGAAGCTCATAGTTTAAAACATGCTAGCAAAGGCACATACCAAGTCTACTCAGAAGTGAGAAAAAGATTACAGTTAAGATGTTTTTAGAAATTATGCATGTATTTACAAATATCAGTAGGTGTGATTTTAAATTGCTGGGATTCTGCCAATTATCCTTTTGACACTTTTTCTGAAAAGCATCATTTCAGTGCTCAGAAGTGATGGTACTGTGGTTAAAGTCACCATAAAGCTGGCTGTGATGCTGAAGGCAGAATTTCCTACTAGTACTGGCTTTGCCAGTTGGCTATTTTTGTAAGACATCATTTTTATGCTTTCATGAATTCCTGCAGATAACTATGAAAAAAGATTTATGCCCACATGCAGCTTTAAGTTGTTTCCAGGACTGCATGCAATCACTCAACTATGTTTTACTTTATAAATATAATGGAAGAGAATTCCTCATCTGCTTCTGCTTCCGTAACAGATTCAAGTCTTAATCATACATTAAAATGAAAACTCCTCTCAGTATGAAAGAGCTCATGGAATCAGAATGCTGAGAACATTGCAGAGTACTTGGCACAATTACTGGGCTCTGCATAAAATTCATGCCAGGATGTGTTTCTCTCCAAAACAGACACTTAAGAGGTTTTGAAGGGAAGCACTCCTGCTTGCTTGTGGAACTGGACTGTAATGGGCACTGTGCAGGCTGTTTAAACCCCCTGTTCCATTAGCCAGCATCAATTTTTGATGCATTGCATCCTGCCTACACTTGTCATTTTCTAGCTCACTTCAGCAGCTGCAGCCTCCAGCAGCCAAGGAATGCTTCTTATCCCAGTTCTTAAAATGTAAAGCAAAAGTGAGACAGATGTTGTTGTTGGGCCCACAGCTACATGAACTACCAGAAGGGGTGACAAGCTACATTTGCTTTTTCACCCTTCCCCTGCCACCTGGCACTGGATAGTTCTCTAAAAGCTAAAGATGAGCTTGACTGGGATCTGGGCATTTTCATATTTCAAGGCTCCTTATCACCTGCTAATCTGGGAGCTGAAATCTGAATTTCAAGAGTCTCATTGATAATTACTGAGGAGTGAGTATTTTGCTCCTAGGAATGTGGAAAAAACTGCTTTTATTTAATTATTTCCAAATTTGTCCTACTGTATGCAAGTATAGTATGAGCAATGCAGTTGGACACAGATTTGCAAATTCCCCCATCCAGCTGGTGGCTTGGATTGGTCTATTTTTATTTTTTCCCATGAAGATAATCTAGCTTACTTTGTCTCAGCTGCAGAAAGACCTTGTTAATACCCTAAATTTAGTTCTGAACACTCTGCTGCAGGTGGAGTAGTTCATGAATTGATGCCCAGGAGCTGACACAGAGCAAGAGATTCTAGAGTGGAGGCAGATACCACACAAAAATCTTATCTCCTCCTCTAGCTGCCAGGAGGGAAGAAGAGAGTGAAGCCTGCCCAGTTATCTCAAGGAAAGATATCAGTCACCACCTACCTTTAAAAGAGTTCCAGACTCAACTCTGTGTAGCTGGAGGCATTCTGCAGAAAGCCAGTTTGAGACACTTCACGGACATCCTTACTGGTGCACCTCAGCCAGGTGGATGTGGTGAATGCTCCCTAGGGCAGCTTCTGCCTCTGCCCACTCTTCCGTTGCCAAGCTTCCCTGAAAGTGAGTGAGGTCCAGTGTTCCTTACTCAGGTTCCTCTATCCTGCTCTCACGGGGCAGGTACCTAAACCACCATCCTGGTGGCAGGTACTGTCCTCAGGTCTTTTGCTCCAATCTGATGTGTACGTTCTATTTTGTCTGCCTCTTAGTTACAATGTTTTTTTCTTTTGCAATAAAGAGGAGAATTCATTACGGTGTAAGTCAAAAGAATGACATTTAAAATAAACTAGGAAAGACCGCTTTTTAACCTCTTTTTTTCTATTCTGTTTTCTTTAGTTTCAGATGTCACCATATGAAGTATGATTTCTATTGGATGAAAGAAGACACATCATAGATCACAGGAGAAAGCATCTCCCTTTTCAGTTTGGGGACCTATGTTATCTACCATCAAAACATTTGGTATTAAGAAAATATGAATGATGCACAACCATGTTTTGCTGTTGAAACAACTCCAGTAGGAGAGTATAGACTTCACATCTATTTTCAGTTCATTCAGGACTTAATCATATAGTTGGGAGATAATCCTTGCAATAATTTTGTTTTTTATCAGAGAAGAAATTTTATATTTTACATAGGATAAGAAAGTCTGTTTAAAGATGGAAATTATCCTCTCCTTTCATGAAATGAGCACATTTTTTAGCCTATTTAATGCTCTAGGTGACTGAGATGCTTAAAAGATACAATTTCTGGATGTTGAGGAAGGCGGCCGAAAGATCACAGGAGGGAATTCTGCAACACATTTTAGTTTCTGCAGTAACCTAAGAAAACCTTCATAAATTCTGCAACATCTTAGTGGATAAAGAAAAAAACTGTGGAAAAACATTAATTTGGCTTCAAACCACAAAATCATTATTATTTTTTAATAACTCATTAAGACACCAAATGGGTTTTGTACTTTTTGATAAATTGCATTTCTATCTTTTGTACTAGGTCATTAGTATTCAGACTCATTATCTCCTGGAACTTTTCCTTACTTTCCATTTATTACTGCTCCTCTGAGTGAAATGGAGCTGTTTGGGCTGAGCAGGGTCCCAAACTCATTTGGTGCAAACACATTATTTGTGGGTACAATTTAAGCATCAATTGCTAGGCAGAGACAGAAATTGCAGAGCCAGAACTTTGGAATCCCTTATGCTAAATCCATCAGGATGAACAGATTGTAAACTGCCCATTGCAAATGTGATAAGCAGCAATTTAGCATCACGTTAATACTTCGTAACCCCCATCCCTTACATTTATATAGCTTTTCCCTCCTGAAGCTTTCTGAAATTGCTTCTCCAGGCATTATACTGCACCAAGCAGTTCAGATTTAATAGGAATAGTTGTGAACATTAGTTTCTGAATTATTTGAGGCCATATGGAATTTTTTGTATTTAGTTGGATAAGTCTGAAGTATTTGCTTCTATTGTTTGTTACCATCTTATAAAAAAATCAGAGGAAAATACTGACTTCCTTGATCTGGGGGATTTTTAGGCTTTATTGCTTATCTGTGGTAATAACATAAAGCTTTTCAGAAATGGATTTTTTAATACAGTCTATAAAACAAACCTTTCACAATTTGTTTCTGGTTGTGGCTTTTTTTTTTTTTCCCCTTATGAGAGAACAGCAACTTACACATGAAGAGACACATACCTTTCTCAAATCACTGCAGAATTGCTAAGGCCATTTTTGTCAGTGTTTAAATGCTTCAAATGATGGCACTACGTATCACTCTTCCCTTTCAGGAATCCAGGGGTCATGTTGATAGGGACAGCCTGGCTCCTTGTGACCTCAATTTAATTTCCTTTCTTGTATAATTTAATTTCATTATTCTTGCTGCCTATAACCTCCCTCTTTTCCTTTTCTTGGATGGCTAAACTGTGACTTAGTATTTTATTACCCACAGGTATGCCACAGCTCTCTACATGTTTGGTTTTACTATCTGGGAAGGTTCAATCTTCAAAGTTACCTTTAAAAACACCAAGAAGTAAGCACAAAAGGCTCTTCATAAGCCTTTAGTATCTGTTGAGTAGAGCTTACTTTGTTTTGCAAGTATGATCCAAATGACAGGAAATGAGGAGAATGGGGAGACATTGGTAGGAATGGTAAGAAAAAAATGTAATCCTAAAAGTAATTCAGATTGAAAGGGACCTCAGGCAGTCTCTAGTCCAAGCTCCTTACACACTGGAGGTGGAAGGAGCGTACTAAAAAGCAGCCAGTTCAGTGTCTTCCCATTTTCTCCTGAGGTCCTCTGGGTTTCTCTCCTCCCATGTCCTCTTAACCCCTTGTCTTCATCTCTGGCTTTTTCAAAACTGAACATGTGAGGAAAGGATGTCCTGGTGCAGTCTCTCAAGTACAAGATGATGGGCAGAAGGGGAGAACCTCAGGAACCAATAAGGGGGAAGGAAACTTGAAGGGGGAGGAGGGTGGTATTGTAGCCATTTTTAATAATAAACGTCTTCAGTTATAACTCTCACAGAGTTGTGTGAAGTCCGTTCGTGAAGCGACGTGGTCTACGAAGGGGTCACCACTTGACGAGGCGCTTCACAAACGGACTTGACACAACTCTATGAGAGTTATAACTGAAGACCTTTATTATTCTGACTCCCAATCACCCGCCCCAGTACAAACCCCATTGGTTACATGCATTCTCAGCTTCTACATAATTGGCTACATGTTTTGTCACTCGCTGTCCACACCCCCTGACGCATGCACCATTGCACCCCCAGCCGGTGCCTCTCAATTCTTGCTACAACATTCTATTTTCTCACTACTTCCTGAGATAACAACTGTGGGACACCAGCTTGTGGGACACCAGCTTGTGGGTCACCAGCTTGTTGACTGGTCCCACAGCTTGTGGGACACCAGCTTGTGGGACACCAGCTTGTTTACTGGTCTGACGGTTTGCCTCAGCAGCACCTGCAACACTGCTGCCTTCTTCTAATTCAGGCACACTGATTTTCCATAAACCCACAGGGTGGGATGAACAAAATTGGTGGGGAAGATAGAACTGATGGTGTACAGAAGTGTGCAAAATGGACATGGGGCAGAACGGGTAAGGGAACCGGAGGAAAGGCACAGACCACCTTAAAGACAAGGTGGTATGGAGTCTGCGATAAGCAGGGGCAGGAACAGTAGGATTGCATTTTTTACAAATCTAGTACATGGGTTGAGAGGCTTCTGAAGGTGTGTTTAAAAGTTGCTGGAATTACCCAGTGCTCTGGCTTTCATATGAGTGACACTGTCTTGACTCTAGAGCTGGCACCTTTTGTTGAATGCCTTTTAGCTTCCACGCTGTAGTGTGGAAGAGAAATAGCACACATTTGCTTGAGTCACATCTTCACGCTTTCCTCTTTACAGTAGCAGCAAATTCAGTTAACTAGGAATTATGATTAGTCCTTGGCTGCAGTGTTTTCAGATGCCTTTTGCACATTATTGTAGTGTTGCAGGAGAAATACTCTCTCACTTCTTGGGTAAGATGTCTGAAAGGCAGAATGAATAACTCACGCTCTGCTTTGAGTCTATTACGGCACCTCCTAAAAGACTGTCACAAGATGCTGTGAAAAGGAGATCAAAGTGGGGAGACTAATAAGGAGTTCTTAGCAGATCTGTGCTTAGGGACTTTTGGGGTGCAGGCAACAAAGGGGAAATGAGCACTGCAGATCTAAAGTGATCAGATTAGCTGTCTTCTTTCCTTTGAGCTCCTCCTCTTTGAATGTTCTTCTCTTTGACTTAGTTCCTTCGAGTTCAGCAGATTTTCATTTTACTTCATAACTGACGTTATTCCAGTTCTGCTGGAACTAGTCAGATGTCATCTTTGGTTTATTCTGAACAATGCTGAAAAAAATCTTTTAGAGAGTCTTCTCTAATCCAACCTTGAAAATTATTGCTATTTCCAGGGCACATGACTTTTTTTTTTTTTTCCTTTGAAAACCATTTTCCCTCTCATCTTTTTAACGCAGCTCAATTTTTTGACATTTTATTTTCTATTTTTTAATTCTAAAGCTGCACACCCTCATTGATATTATAAAGGCTGAAGTTAGAGCATGGAAAATGTACAGGTCGCACACTAAAAGCAGCTGGTTACGTTCTCATATTCTCAGCAATAGAGGTGGACCTGAGACAGAAAAAAGTGTTTAAAGTCCAGAGGGCTTTCCAGTCATACTAAGAATTTCAAAGTAGGTCAGGCTGGCTGATGGTATCACATTAAGCCTTCCTCCGAGATGGTTTTAAAAAGAACCCAGGAAAGTCTTTTTCCACCCTTTACATTCTTTTGAGACTAGCAGAAAGGACAGGGCTGTCATTTGAAATAGAAGTGGAATGTCTCAAAGATAATCCTATGAGCCGGGTGACTGCTTGTATGATAAAAAGCACTTCTTTTCACTGAAAAAAGGTGAAAATCTGTATTTGTCACTCAAAATACTGTTGCACTTCAGACTCATTAAAGTTGTTCTCAATCCTGACTGGTGGGTGACACTGGAAACATCATTAAAAAGCACATCAAATTGTAATGATTGTGATTTTGTATTGTGTGATTGAGGCACATTTTAGAGGAAGGTATTAACGGCTGCAGTGGATGATTTAAGCAGCAGGAAAAAAGTGGAAGAGACAGATCTTTTGTTCAGCTGTCTCAAGCAATGGATGCTGGAGCGTAGGAGCAAATCATGGGGAAAAGATGTTTACACATGAATAGACTACACCCTAAAAAGCAGCAAACAACTTACAGCTTGCTTTGTTTTGTTTGCCTAAAAAAAAAAAAAAAGGGAAATACCTGTAATACACGAGTACAGCAAATTACTTCCCTAACAGTTTACTGCTAGCTCACACTTCAGTGATGATCTGTAATAGTGGATCATCTGCAAGACTGTAGTTTGCAGGCATTGCTTTAAGTTTCATCTTGATACATTTCTCAATTTAGTGAGTGCAAAATCCTGCCTCCTTTGTCTCTGCATAAAGAGGTGCACTCTTAAGTGAATGGAATGCCATGAAAAACAGATCAGCTCATGAGAACAGGTAATTTTTACAATATAGGTTATTTTTTAAATAAGTACTTAAACCTAGTAATTTAACAAGTGCCAAGGCACACTCAGTGCACTGACCTGGAAAAAGGTGGTGATGAAAGAAAGAACAGTCTCCCTTAGAAGTTTAAGGCAACGTCTGTTTTTGTCGGACTCTCAGTAAGATCACACTCATCATTCCAAAGGTAAATCACAAAATCCAAAAATGAAAGACTTCACTGAGTACATCCTCCCATCACATTATTCTTCAAAATGTTCTTTTTTAGTATACTGTCTCAGTTCAGTATCTCAAATGATGTAGTTGACTGATGGAAAAATACAAACTAGTGTAAGCAAAATATTCTGGTTATATCCACATAGTACTTTTCTACTGAAATATTATTTACCTAAAATTGATTTAAAGATACAACATTCAGTTTTCCTAGGACAAGATTATTGCATCTGAGATCAGATGCAGTATCTCTGTGTTCATATTCTGCCCTATTTCCTTTCCTACATTGTAGGCATGTAAACACTTTAAGCCCACGTTATTTTTTGTAGCTTCTTTTACTTTAGGATAAGGTACTGTATTCAATAAATACATAATTCAAAGAAAACAGTGAAACTGCTAGTAAGGACTATCTCCAACAAACTATCTTTGTCTTAAGAATGCCCCTCAGTGATTTCAAACATTTTCCCCTGGGGCTTCTAATACAATACTGTTCAGCCTCTGCTAAAAGGCACCACTATTGGTCAACACACTTTTCTCCCAGGTTTAACACTATATATTCTGCACTGCATTTAAAAAAAAAATAAGATCCATATGAAAAAGTCACTAAATTAATTTATGCCTGAAAACATTGACTCAGCATAGGAACAATCTGAAACAGCTTTTGCTGTGTTCTATGACGCATTCGGCAGTAATACCACATTTATATGTTCCTGATGCAGAGCTCTCCTCCAAGGTGGACAGAAAGATTTCTTGATGACAAATAATTATTAAATTAAAGTAAAAATAAACCCAGGATGTAATGATTGATAGGTGAAAACACTAGACTTGATAGTCTTCATTTGAAAAATAAACAAGCTTTTAACGAGGTATTATATTCTGCTTGCCAGTATAGAAAAACAGAAAAACCAGTTTAAACAAACAGGCCTTTTTACAAGCTACTGAATGGTTTCACTGATGTCCAGATCTCTGAAATTGCAAACTGCTCACAATGAAGTGTACGGAGCAAGTACATGGCCCTCAGTAACCCATACTGAGGAGCTGTTCTTCTGGGTCAAACTGTGTATACAAGAATGATCCCTGGTCAAGTAAGTACCAGTGTGTGTCTCTTCCAGAAGCCAGAGAAGACTACTAGGGAAGATGACATTTATTCCCCCCAAAGTGTAGAAGCCAGAGAAACATTTGGTATGATGCAGTGGTTTGTATCAACTGAACATTATTTTGTAATGCATGGATATAACATGGATATAATGGTTGGTGGGAGCTGTGTTGTAGCTTTGGGATAGTGAGTCTGGTTGCCAGTTGCATTTTCCGCTGTTTCTCCTTCTCCCATGTTGTAGTAACATCAGCCGTTCAACCAGGCATAAATACCAATGGACGTCAAGCCTTGTTTGTCTTTTCAGCTGCCAAGGGGCTTTCTTATTTTTGCTCACATTGCTGTAAGGTTTTTCTACCTTCTGTGGAAGTGGATTTGAAGACTGTACCCATTCTACTTACCCAGAAAGATATCTCAAATCTGTTAAATGACAGGGTGGCATAAAAATAGATTTTGCGCAATAAACATCATTTCAGGCACAGTGAAAATTTTATCTCTAAACAACAAAGATGGAAAAGTTACAATGCATGTGACAGCAAAACTGGGACCACAGTAGTGTAAGACACAAACACACCTTTCTGTTCTGTCTTATTTGGACTCACAGAAGTTGCCATGCACAAAGCTGATACACGGTTTGTCATTTCTGACAAACAGGACAGTACTTCCTCCTGCTCTTTTTCATTAATTTTACGATGTATGAACTGTGCTTCCATGATTAAACATAGTAAGATGATAACTACAATTAAAAAGCATTTAAATACAATCATTAGTGTATGAAGAAGAAAAAAAATACAAAATAGCTGAAAGAAATGCAATAAACAAGATCCAGGAGAACAGGTTACATAAAATATTGGAAGGTTCTTCCTGTCTATGAGGTAAAGTAGCCTAAACAAACCTTGAGGTTTGCAGCTCAGGGCTTTTAGCTAAGGATATGGACAAAATATCAGGGTTGCTGGTGTTACTATGAAATGTCATTCCTGGTGCTCAGTTATGCTCTGTCTAGCTACTGCCTCAGAGACACATGACATGCTCTGACATATGACCTCCCCATCCAAAGCAACTGCCTTGTAACTTATTTTCACAGCTTCCTTTCTATGCCCAAACCCCATATTTCTGAATTGTCAGTATCAGTAACTCAGTTTGATAAAAAAGTTCATAATTTTTAAAGCCCAAATTAACCCCCAAAGTGCCAACCGGGTAACACATCTGAAAGAAGAATATTTTGCGGTGTTTCAGTTGCCAAACAAAAGTGAAATTTTATATTCCTTGCATATTAAAAAGATTACTTTGGCCTGAAATGTTGTTTAGTCATTAGAATTAAAAAACAGGCATAAATTAATACAAAATTGTGGGTCACCAAATACAGAGCTTTACCCATACTCTGGCTCAGAAAATTTCGAGTACAATTCTGCATGCATACCCTCCATAATTTTAATTTTAATTTAGCAAAGTTAATGCCTATTATTGTACAACTCTTTCAACACAAAGTGTTATGTAATAGTACAGATTATTATGATATTATTTGCTACTCTAAATAGTATTTAACAAGCAGAACACTACAATTATTTGCTCATGTTGGCTAAAATTAAATACTGAAACCAAGTTTTGAAATAAACATTTTTAACTGACAGTTAGGATGCAAACAACAGAAATGGTCATTTGGCCTGAAATGTTTTAAAAAACTTTACATTCTAATTTGCTTCATATATCATCTACAACTGAAAGGGTCCAGGTTTAGAATCCATATTTAAGTCAATGCTAATATCAATACACTTCAGTTTAAGTTAATGCAAAGGATATATTCAAATGGAAAATAAATTGCTCACTTTACTAACTACTTTTGAAGTCTAAAAGTCTGAAAGAGCTTTAAAATGTTGTTCAATATTGTATGTGCAAAACTGCATTTAGTGTCTTCAAAAGACTCTAAGTGGCCAGACATCTCTCATACCATGTCTCCTCTCCGCATACATTAAAGACATCACGTCTGTTGTTTCTGTTAAGCCCCGTGGTGACAAGTGCTGAGAAACTGTCACTCTTGTGCTTTCAAGCAACTGGTCTGGATATGTGAAATTTGCAGAACTGGAAGCAATAACTGGAAAGCATCCTGAATATAGGTAGTACTGTTGCAGCCCTAATGGGGAGAGAAAACGTGTGATTCATCAGTATAGCTGTCAAGTATTTAAGGACTGACACTGTACATCTAAAATAAACCTTTTTTTCACATCTACATCATATTGTATTAGTCCATGCAAGAATATAAGCATATATTGCACATATAGCACATATAGCATATATTAGCATTCACACGAGGTTTTAGAATCTGTAGATAACAAAAACAATAAATTACAACAGTTTACAGCTAATAAGCATAGCTTGAATCACTGTGTAAAAATCTAATTTCCCCTCAGTTTGAACTCTTGGAAAGAGTTTTGTTTGTAAGCTGCATCAAATGGCAGTGTTCAGAAGCAGATTTGACTTTTGAAATACAAACCAGATAGTCTCTCCATCAACAGAACTAATTTTGAATTTGCTGTAGGTGGAAGAAGAGTCACTGATATTAATGGTTTGAATTATTCTAATGGCTTTAACACATAGTACTATTAGTGGAATTTCTAATACTGAACAGTATAGCAGCTTGAAATACTCCATGAACCTAGGCTGTACTAATACATATTTGTATATAAATATGGGAATTAAGAGGTATAAAACATTATATTCCACAATTCTGGATATTCTCAGATTTTGCAGTTCTTGGAGCACGGAAAAGATACATCAGCTGCAACAGCAAATTTACCCTATAACAAAAGGAACTGCACAGTAATCTTTACCACAGCTCTATTCAACTTGCCCTGATTTTCCTTAAAGGTATTGTTATTACAGTGCAAAATTTCTTATTGTAAAGCAGTATTTTCTTCATTTTTAAGGGACCACAGATATAGGATACAGAACGACAATCTGTAGTCACTACTATATGTTTATTTGCATTTAAAGAGAAGCGTGATCTAATTAGCAGAGTTCTTCTTGACCTCTTTTCTCCTCAGTAAAAGCAAGGCACATTTTACTCACTGTACTCTCCTGATGAAAAATAGCTCATGGTGTCTAATGGAAGAAGTCACTCATAGATTGTGATTATCTGATAAATCACTCATGAACATTCTGGTGATGTCTGACACATTAGTTAACTATGCACTGACCAAGCCTGGTGCTAGACTGTAAATCTTTGCAGAAATCTAAATGCCTGTGGATGGAAAAACACTGTAGCATACCTGCAACTCAAATTTTAAAGAAAAGCATAGTCTGAAACTATCTGTGAGTAAGAAATACTTTGCAAGATTTGAAGCAGGTAATGGAACAGTAAGAATGGACTTATCCCAAGCAACCCGTGAAGACGATAAAAGGGGCTAAACAGCACACTGCAAATTGTCTGACCAAAACAGCAGCAGAACATTAGAGCTGGCCAGTCTTGCTTCAGTCATATAGTTCTGAAGAATCCTCAGTAAATGCAGTATCACTACTACAGTATTTCTGGGAGCGGCTGAACACAGAACCAAGAGGTTTATGAGCTGGCATTGAAAGTTATTGTCATTACTTTTTATATAGTACTTTCTTCTGACGTATATGTGACTGTTTCATTCCAAAATAATTTTCCTAGAATATTTCCTAATGTGAAAAAAGTGAAGGCTTACCTCTAATAGCACACTGTCAATGATGGGGTTGAGAACCTCTGCCTTCATACTGCTCTGTAAACCAGAAAATGGAACGAAATGTCAGGACAAGAAATGTATTTAACAGAAATACACTGATATCTGAGAAGTGGTTTTATGAATTCTGTGAAGATCTTGCTTCACCTTGATTCTTACTCAGACTGTTTATCACAGTATTCCTGATAACTGTGTCTACATTTTATACACACTTCAGCAGCAGACCCTATGTATTTCTATCACTGAGTACAATGAACTAAGATGGGCTCAGGGTTTAAGTTTTTCATTAATTCAGAATATAATACCACAGAATTTCAAATTGCCTGGTTTCCTACGGCTATGAGATTTATGAGATTATATTGTCTGTCCATCTGTCTGCCAGTGCCCTTTTCATGTCCCCTAAAATGTGTTAACCCCTTAGCTGATTTCAAGGAAACAAGAAGAAGAAATACAGGTCAGAAAGATAATTAAATTGTTAGAAGTTTAGTGAAAATCTGTGATTAGGTGGAAATGAAAAGCCTAGATTAGCTCCCCAAACTGGAGGTGGTATATGTTGAGCTGGACAATGCAGGCTAGCCAGTACCCATAGCTCAGCACATACAGCATTTTTCTCAACTGCCAGATAGGAATAAAAATGGGTACAATGAATAGTGACATTACCAGAGGCTACAGTAATCAAACCCTTAGAAAACCAACATACGTCAGCTCTTTTGCTTTTTAAAATGCCAAACGTTCTTTCCGTTTTTATTTCTCACTGCTCTTTGCACTGTGGTTTTCCAGAAGGACAGTAAACTCCATCAAAAGTTGACTTCTTCCAATACCAAACAGCGAGCTTCATTAGAATGAAGAAAACATAATATAATTTAATGTAACTGAAGGAGGTCCACTTAAAACCCTGTAGCTTTTATTACACATTTATAGAAATATGAAACACCTTCATTTTCATTTGAGAAAGATGGCCCAACAAAGGGAAGACGGCTAGAGAAAAGAGTAATTGTACTGTCCATTACTAGAAAATCCACTATGGCGTGCACTGTTTAGTTATTGTCAAGAAACTGCAACAGAGAGCAGTATCAGTTAAAATCTATTGGTTGTATGAATCAGTAAGTTAAAGTTGGAAAGAAATCTTGCATAGCAAGCAAAACTATTATTTATTACTTCTGCATTACTGCTCAATCAGAAACATCGTGAAGGTCACAGCCTATGTGTACAGCCAGCTCTACCACTGATGTCTGAATTACACAGATACAGCCATAGGGATGGCATTGTGTTTGAAAAGAACAGTATTTTCTGTTCTAAGCCATTCCTCAGTTTCCCACAGTTTAATGCACTTTGCAGGATACTGGAATGTGCTTGTGAACCTGGATGCTGTTGGCAGGATAAGGAAGAAGTTGAATCATTGGGACATGCAGGAAGATGTAGATTTTCTACAGCCCTGTGTGACAGGTGCTCCTTACATTCCTACTGATCATGGTAAGCAGAAGGCCCACGTCTTCCTCCAGAAGCCTACAGGGGTGGGACAGCACATAAAGACCACCAGACTGCTCTACTAAAACTCTCTTCTAGGGAGTATTATGGCAGTGGGAGGAGTCTTTGTGCTCAATTACTTATGTGTACACACAAATGTCCACAAAAAATTAATACACAGTTGGTAAGAACAAAACCTACTGCAATACCTTTGAAAGCTTTAGTTTCCAGTTTTATAAGCTGGGCCATCTTAATATTTCACGTGCAATTTATTTTTATATGTCTGTGCGTGTATTTATTGCAAGAGTCACACAAAGATATGCTAAAATACAATCCCAAAATACAAAATAAGCAGTTTCTCTTAGAGTAATGGGAAGGAATGTAAATTATTCAGAATAAAAGCAACCAAATACATCGTGTTCTCTACAAGTAACTCTGAAAAAAACTTGCTCAGAGATGTGCTGGAAGAGCTCAAGGGAGATCTAGAAAAATTTCCTTTGATGTACATTCATGTTTTCATGGAGTAATTAGGAGAGCCAGATTTTGTCCTTCTTTGACGTTTACAGAACAATTTCAACAACAGCACAATTATTGCCTCTGGATCCTGCTAGAATACTCAGATATCAGTCATGTTTGAAACATCTTGAAAAGCAGGATACTACTTCTAGCAAAAACGTTTGTAGACAAATGGTTATTGCTAAATGGAGTATCTTGAGATGCAAGACAGAGGGTTAGTTTTTTTGTTTTATCTTTTTTTTTTTAAGACGGACAACCAAACAGACCTCTTAGTCTCTTAAACCTTTTGAAAACACAGTGGCCCTAGGCCACAGTATTTAGCAAAGGCTAAGCAGGAAGCTCATGAAATCATCTTAGGGTGCTGCACATGTTATGTCTTAATGACTTTTACATAAATGCATTCAAAAGAGATAGGCTGAGTATGAGAATAAAATATAAAATTGTGGGACTTCAAATGTGGGGTCCTTTCAGTATGAGAGGATAAGATATGCGGAGTAGTGATGAGGAAAAATGGGAAAATGTGTCTGGGAAGAGAGAATTTAGAAGGCAGGGGACACACTGCAGTCTATTAAGGCTTATAAATTTTCTCTGCAACAGGGAATCTGCTGTAAAAGTGCTCTTTGTTCTTTATCTGAGGAAAGAAGTGCCCTCTTTTCTGGTATCTCATGTAAAGCCACCAGACCCGGATAATAATTTCTGTTTCAAGAAGTGAACTACACTTAAAAAAAGCTCAAATGCTACAGAAAATGCTGTTATCTTACCCCAGCTGTTGTTAAAGAATCAGAAAACTTCTTTGATAAAGATGAAACTTCATTGCACATGGCGCTTGTTAAACTGGTTAAAAAAAACACAAGAGACTAATATAAAAATACAGCCTTGTCCTGTCAGTGAATAAAAGCCCTATGACTGTACCAGGCACAAACTTCACTGTAGAAGCCGAGAATGTTCTTAAGGCAATTTTCTTCTGGTAATTTAAAAAATATTTTGGGGTAGACTTTGTTCATTAGATAGTCTTTATATTCCTCCACTGAAAAATCCATTGCTGACTACAGTAGCAAAATGGTGTCATGTGTCAATGTTGGCTAAAGACTAGTCTTTTTTGATAGGGCAATGTTTCAGTTTTTTAAATTCCAAGCTTCCAGTTTAACTGTTTTTTTCTGATGATTGCAGCAACACAACTCCTAGAAATACTGTTGGACATATATCAAACTTTAACAAGAACAAAGAGAAGTTTCCTATTTAAGCAATAAAACATCTACTCTCTAGTAAAAGAGGAAGTACCCCTGTGGTTAAAATATGAGAGAACAAGGAGATCTAGTTCTATTCCTAGGTTTTTCACTGTTTTGCTGCACATTCACAAGTGCATCACATAGAACCTCATCCTGCAAGGTGCACCATACCTTAGCTCTCTCTAATTCTGCAAAATACTTGATCGAGTAGAAGTGTTCCTATGGAGTTTGCTATTGTTACCAGCACTCCTAAGGATAAACACTTGCTTAAATACTTCACTTACTTAGGCCTGAGGTGCTTACAACATCTTAATGTCAAAACCCACTGAAATCTGTAAAACTGATAACCACAGAGAGCTTGAGATCTGAATTTTGAGTCCCACCAGATAATCTGGTTTCTTGAATTTATGTATGTTTTGTTGTGGTTTACTGTGAAGTTGCTGACAAATGCGGTCTTATTGTTTAGAACAACACATGGATTTTTGTATAATTTTGGCAGATAATGAAACTCTACCAGCAGATAATAAGACTGCATTATGTGCTCTCAAAGCAAATTCTGTATGTGCTAGCACAGTATCTTGTGCAGAGGGAACAAGAAATGCAATTCAAATTAGCACATACATTCACTTGCTGGAGCAGAAACAACTTTCAGTCCCTGAATAGGGCATGTTTTTGTAAACATACATATGTTAGCCCTGCCAAAAAATGACAGGTAGCCTATGTAACTTAATTACATGAGAAAATATAGCACCAAGACCCCTAAAGCCAATGCTGTTGCTTAATCCATGTAATTTACTGTGCCTTCAAGTGACAAAAGCTCAACGGAACTTCAGGACTTAAGTAAATATCCAATGTTCATATATGAACTACGTAATACTCACTTTGTCAGTACTTTTGCTTGATCTTGAGCTGTTTTTTCCACTTCCTGCCCATGTAGAATTAGTTCTGCTACCTTATGAAGCTGTTCAATACAACGAGCAGTTACCTCAGCCAGACTTTCAATGGACAGCATGTAGATTTTCTTAATAAAAAAAAGGGAATAATATAACCCATTATAACAACAGTGAGTAATATAAATATAGATTTATGCATATAAAAGAATTTGAAACATAGGAGTCCTTTCTGTCTCAATTTGAAATAACACCACATACATAGGCAAGTATTATCAGCCATCATGTCATCCTCACAAAACATACTGGGAAATTAAATGTCCACAGATTATAAAATACAGACCTTATACTCAGCCTGAAAAATTAGTAAGAACGGGTCTACCATTTATTTGGACAGAAGCTAGGTCAGGCTCTTCCATTTTCTAACACAGCACTTTTAAATCTAGTCTTAACGAAGAGCCCTTCTAGAATAAGTCATAATTGCCTTCAGATGGAGCCAAAGTATTGCGTCACCTTTCAGGTGAATCTCCAGAGTAGAACTGGATAGTAAGCCCCATGAAAGAAGTTGCTTTCATCAGCAATGATAAAAAAATTCTACCTAGCACTACGGCATTACAGATTTCACAAGCTGATTCCAGGACAAAATAGAAAACCAACACACAAAGATAAAGAAGTAATCTTATCAAAGTATGACAATTGGCTTAATGAAACTTATCCTGTAAAAGCTATTTTACCTCCACAGTTTTGTTTTTATCTACTTCTGGTTTATCAATGTTGACTTTATCTTCTTTTTCAGTCTTTCCTTCAGCAGGTTCTCCAGTTGTTTCTTTTAGCTTCTCTTCTACGTCAACTGGGGTGGAAAGACTGGCTTCTTCCAGCCATTCATGAGCTTTTTTCCTGGCCTGCCAAACAAAGAACCCAAACCCAACATTCAGTTCAAATACAGAACATCAAATGATGTTCCTGAACATTAATTAACAATGCATTTCATTACTCCCTTTTTACATTCAGAAGTTTAAATGTATCAAGCCCCTGCATGGCATTTATTAAGCAGATATTTAAGAAACTGTAGGGACAAGCATTTCTGACTCCCTAAAGATGGATCAGCCCAGGATAATTTCTCTACAGATGTGATATTCCTAACCAATACATAGATTTGGCAAAGTTACTAATATTTTGGCATTATGAGGTATCTTTCAAAAGAATTTGCAGAGGAATATTTTTCCCAAATAAAAAAATAAGAAGGTGGTATAAAAAAAGTAAAAAAATATTGGAGAGGTAAAAGAGATGTACTAAATTCTTAAAGGAAAAACAAAACCAAAAAATCACTGCATCTTTAGCTGCATTCCCAGTAGATCAAAGTGGAAAAGCCTTCCTGAAGTTTTATACAATTTCAGATTACTGTTTTGGTTAGTAGGAAATTTATGATGTCTCTTTTTTAACATGAAGTCAAGTTAAAATATGTTAACACCGAAGCTTAAGGCAGTTATCCATAGCCTATCTATGTAGCTAAGAGAGACAAACATTCATCTGAGCCTAAGATCAGCAGATGAATCACCTTTAAAGGGGCTTGATAGTATAAATGTGAACAGTGATGTCAACTGAGATAGGTACTGCCCTGTGTCAGATTTCAGAACAAAGCCTTCCCTCTTTGGCTTTGTTCACAAAACAGAGGGAAGCTCCCTAACAGGTGCTAACCTTATTTAGTTTGTCAGGAGTAGCAGCGACATGTAATTCAAACAGCAGTTCAGTGAGCATGCTGACAAACTCTTCTCCCATATCTGCTGCAAGAAAAAACAAGACAATTTTTCTTAGGGTGTTTATCACTAGAATATTTTACACAATCAAATACATAAACACTGATGGTGATACAAGAAAAGAGGTGTGTGGGTGTCTGTGTGTATACCCTCAAATAAAGAGGATAAGCAATAGAGATACCTCTACAACCAGATATGCTAGCTTCACACTTTGTCTTCTCTTTCCACCTCATTCTAAATTCCACTAAGTTTCACAAAACAGGTAACAGGAGAAGAAGCTACATGATCCCTAGTTCTCTGATAAAAATACATGACCCACAAAACAATAAAAGAAGATACACTAACCTACTCTTTCAAACCAAGGTATAAAAACTAACAGATACAAATAAGTTTCAGAGGAAACACTGGAAAACATGTCCTCCATTGCTCTGTCTGCAAGCCACAGCTAAGAGGTGTGTTTTCTTTCTATTTTGAGATTGATCTTTGCTTAAATGAAGAATGTTTTCTGTTCTGCTTTGGAGTAACAGGCCTTCAAGAATCTGCACTTTTATTTCACAGGATTTATGAGCAAAGATAAGTATCACTAGGATTTGAACTTAATCTTTATTATATATATTTGAGTATTTGCAGTTGTTGTATTCTAACATGCTCTAAGTTCCTAAAAGTTGGTATTTTGGCTGGTTCTGTTCGTCTGCACTTTCTGAGTTTCAAATCTTCATTAACATTTCCTGGTGGAATATGCAAAATGCATTTTTTTTAGCCTGATGACTCTAAAAGGCCAAAGTTCTCATACAGTCCCCAGTACTGAAAACGTCCATTTTATGCAAATTTTCAGTACTGGGCTTGAAAGTGGTGGGCCATTACTCTCCAGTGAGTTTGGGGATTTTGGTAGAATGGTTTACAGCCCTGCAATACTTTGCAACCTGCATAAAGGATGGTGTATTCTGACACTCAGATGGTACTCTCCTACCTAGAGCAAAGGACATCTCACCCTTGCTTGTAAAGAGAGTGTCCATCTTTGGTGATGGTAACTAGAACTCTTCATCTGCAATGATCATGAGACTGAGCTTTCCTTTTTACAGCAGTGCAACAGGTCAAGAAGATCATATTCTGGCAGGCCAAAGAGATGCAGAGTTCATTTCACTGCTGCCCTTATCAGGAAATTTTGGCAATAGGATTTTCAGCACCTCTTGGATACACTGAATTCACCTGTTCTTAAAACAATGCCAAATTGTTTTATAAACTGCAGCATGCTGAAAACTGATAAGCAGCTCACTGAATCAATGCAAATTACCAAAATTGTCAATAACTGGCATATTCAATTCAATACTCACTTTGGTTATCGTCTCCCTTAACCTCACATATGAAATTTTTTGTGTTAATGGCTTTCAAAATGTAGGTAAAGCTACTTTTTCAGTAGGTAAAGCTACTTTTTCAGATATTCTCCTCTCATTATTTCATAAACAACTGAAAGGAAAAGAAGCTGCAGTGAAAAATACCTGAAAGTGTTGCATAATCAGAGTGAGAGGAAACATTCAAGAGAAGGGTATGCATTTGGCTTTCTCCTACTTGTGCGAGAAAATATCTTCCTTTTCTTTCTTTTCATATTGATTTTCCACTTATCTAACTGTTAAGTGAAGACACAAAAAACCTACAACTCCAGGTTTGAAGTTGCCAAGAACAAAGTCAAGCCCCAATTCTTTCCTAGAACAGTCCTCCAAAGATCACTGCAGTAATTTCTCCTCGCGTAGGGCTGAAGTGTTTATGGTAGAAACTAAAGCAGCACTAACATCTCTGAATGACATCCTGAGAGTCTAGGATAAGAAGGGATCCTGTGAGTTTATGTGAAACAAACAGCCACCTTTTTCAAACACTTGAATGCAAAGTACTGGCTTTCCTCCCAGCTTGTTTTTTCTTTTGCTGAATATATAAAGCACTAACAAATGACACCATATAAATAACATTACTTTGATGACAAGAAAGTGGTAAAAAATTAGCAATAAGTGATGATTAACTTGTTTTCAATTACTGCTTAGTGGCTACATAAGATGTAATCTTTTCAAACACCATTAGTTAATCTCTGTCTTTTGTAGGGAGAATGGCTTCCTTCCATAAAGGAAAAATCCACAAGTTGTATTGAGCTAGGAGCCACAAATCAAAATCCTACTGAAGGCAAGCTAGTTGTAGCTTTAAACTTTTTAGCAAACAGGATTAAAACTCAAAATTCCACCACAGAATTTAACATAGCCTGCTGTATCTTGTTAGATTAGCTATCTTAAGTAAAAATCACAGAATCACAGAATCCTAGGGGTTGGAAGGGTCCTCGAAAGATCATCTAGTCCAATCCCCCTGCCAGAGCAGGATCCCCTGGAGTACATCACACAGGAACTTGTCCAGGCGGGTTTTGAATGTCTCCAGCGAAGGAGACTCCACAACCTCTCTGGGCAGCCTGTTCCAGTGCCCTGTCACTCTCACACTAAAGTTTTTTCTGATATTTACGTGGAACCTCCTATGCTCCAGTTTGCACCCATTGCCTCTTGTCCTACCACTGGACATCACTGAAAAAAGCCTGGCTCTGTCCTCCTGACACTCACCCTTAACGTATTTATAAACATTGATGAGGTCGCCCCTCAGTCTCCTCTTCTCCAAGCTAAAGAGACCCAGCTCCCTCAGCCTTTCCTCATAAGGGAGATGTTCCACTCCCTTAATCACCTTTGTGGCTCTGCTCTCGACTCTTTCCAGTAGTTCCCTGTCCTTCTTGAACTGAGGGGCCCAGAACTGGACACAATATTCCAGATGCGGCCTCACCAAGGCAGAATAGAGGGGGAGGAGAACCTCTCTTGACCTGTATTAAAAATATGCTTTTCGAAGAGAATATGGTTTACTGACTTGATTTTATAAGTGTAAAACCTATTAATGTGTTTAACAGGACCTTAATTGTATTAACTAGCTTGAGCTAAGAACACAAACTAGAATGAAGCCTTTCCTTCACAAAAAGACGTGAGCTGCATTTAATCCTGATCAGCCAACCTGCTGTTAAACTTCACAGCCTTTTACCTATGCTGGATGCCAAATGATGTTGAAAATGTTGGGAACATTAAACACAGACCATTTTCTTAGCGTAAATATTAATTATGCCACAGAAATATGTTTAAAGTCCCAACAAATAATTTAAGGTAAACAATTCCAGTTTAAAAAAAACACAACCCAAACCTACATCCTTAAAGATCAAGTGTGCTCCCAGAAAGACACGTATCGGTGCCCACCCCAAAAGCTAAACTTGTTTGTAAAATATGACTGAAATACTAAGCATAGTCAATAGTGAGTCACCAGAATCTAACTTAAATTATGTAAAGATTGGCAAAATAAAGTATAAATGAAACATTAGAACTCCACTCCATGAGGGGAAATGGACATACAAATCACATACAACATTACATGGAAAAGTGCTGGATATTTTTTTAATCTAAAAATGGCAGACAATTGTCATGTAAGGGGCCATTAAAGGAATTATTTAAGTTTTACATTTATGCTTCTGCTGTGTAAATGCATATAATGAAAACATTTAAAATCCTACATGTTACAAAATTCAGGAAAAGGTCTGTTTTTCCAGACTCGGGAGAATGATAAGAAGCCTTCATTCACTCTCACAAGACTTTAATGAAGATACCACATTTTTGTGACTGGGAAAGGTACCCAGACTGGGACACTGTCTAGAAGGGACACGTCAAAGCACTCTACAGTGTTACGGGCACTATCAATGCAGTGTTGGCATGTACAACGGTTAGGGGTAAGAGGCTGAAGAAAGAAGTAAAGGCCACATGTCCCAGATTAGCAAACTGACCAAAGGCTCAGCCCTAACAGAAATCTACTTTTGAGAAGTGATTAACCTTTCTATTGTTTTGGTGTCCTCCAGCGGAACTAAAATTTATCTAACTTTATACTAATTAAATTTATCGGTAGTTCAAATACTAATTAATCTTGAGCCTGGTTGCACTAAAGGACGTGAGTAATTTTGAACTGCAGCCTGAGGTTAACATTTATTCAGCTGCAAGGTGGAGGGAACATGTGTGTGGTTATTATTTCCGCTGTCACAGAGAGGAGGGTATATTTCACTGTTTACTGGTTTGCTTTTGCAGGGGAAAACCTGCAGCACACCCTGATTTGGTCTTTTTTTTTTTTTTTAAGGTGCTCATTGCCTCCTTTCCAGTCAGTTAATGTTTCAAGAAGCACAATCAGCAGCTGTGGTTCACTGAAAAAACAGAACTTCTGACCACCAGAGAAAACATCACTTTGTGCAAGGAAAGAGAGCTTTTCCTAGGGGCTGGTTTCAAAGCAAGCAACTATTTCCCACAGAAATGAAGGAACAACAGACATCTCATGAATCCTCACTCTTAAGCAGGTAATACACTTTTACTTGACTTCTTTTTCTCACAACTCCACACAGGAATGTGGGGTTTTAAAGAGTAATGAGGGGAAGAAAAACCATCATGCTAAGCCTTTATACTGAACAGTTGCCATCTCCCCCAAGAAGAAACAATAAGCTGCTTGTGAGAGACATCAAGTACACTGAGTATGCACTGCTAAAAAGAGCAGTCTGAGTGGAAAAGACTTTCCAGTTAGAACACATGGATGTTAATACAATTTTTCTAACTTTTCTGAAGGCTGGAGAAATCATACCCCACCCACTTGCAAAATGTAGGCTTTATGGGCAAGGCAACCCTGAGAAGATCAAAAGGAATGGAAGAAATGCCTTTTTATGTTTTTGTTTTTCTGAAACACAATAAATATATGGTTCAATGGCATCATCCAGTCTTCAGACAGGTCAAGGGGATTATTTCTATTAGCTAGAAAAGATTTCGTATGGATCTCACAGGCCTTGGAGTCATGAACTATGGTGCCTCTAAGCTAACTTCTTATCCTTCTGTTCTCAGCCTATTCTGGGGAATGCTAAAATTCCTGACCTGTTCAAGATGCCCATTTTGCCCCTACCCAAAGCACCTGCCCATTTTATTGTAACTTTGGTGAGCTGATCTATGGACTGTCATGCTGGTCTTCAATGTCTTCAGTGTTTTCAATGCTGTGCACCATGTCAGAGGGATGGCATGCTTCTGCTTGCTTTGACTGCTTTCTAACGCTCCACTGCCACCTCTTGCCAAAGGATACCTAGAAAGCACTTTGTAACTATGTTTCAAAGGGACTTTCCTTCACAAAGTTCAGGGTTTTTAAGTCTCTTTATAGCACACTAGTTTTTTCCCTATCTAGCAAGGGAAGGCGCAAACTGAGGATAAAGTTGGTAAACAGAAAAGCGTTGCTAAACACTCTAAACTTTCAGATTACACAATTTCATAGATTCTGCAAGAAAACCTCAGTTATCCAAAAGTTATTCCTTTCCTATTTTTGTTTTGCTTTGATTGATGATATAGCAAAGTAACATAGTAGTTACTATTATTTTCACTCTCACACTTCAAGTACAATACCAATTCAAAATTATGCATTTATCAGGTTCCAGAACTTTCAGAGTATTAATTTGAGTGACTACCTTAGGAAGAGTATTAAGATATCAGAAATTATAATTTGGATTGTATTATTTAAATTACTATATACAGAATTAACAATTATTTATATATTTAAGTCTCTGTATTACCTTTCTGTTCCTGCACCACTTCATTGTCTGATTCCTTTGGAACAAAAATCTCTTTTATAGCAATTAAATCATTTTTCACAGTCTCCAACTGCTCTTCATCAAGTGTTGCTAAATATGTCTGAATCTGTAAAAGAAAGGATAGTAAGCATTCCTAACCAAACCAGAGCACTTCTTAAGTTGCTAATTTAGAGCCTGATACCAAAATAGGCTAAGAAATTGAAACTTCCATTATGCTCAAATCTTGTCTCTAACCTTCCAATGGGGACACATTTTTAGTTCTCCTCAACAAAATTTGTTGAGTATCACAAAAATTACACCAGCCTTGCAAGATCATCAAGTCTCTGCCTTCTCCCAGAACATTAGTTTTGAATTATAAATCTATGGTTTAATTCCAAACTGTAATACACGTTTTGGGACTGCTTGGATGAAGACAGTAGACAAAAAGAGCACAGGCAGAATTCATGCTTAGCCCGAGCACTCATGGGAAGAGCTGGAAAAAGAAGCCTGTTTCCCCTCCTTCAAAATGCAACCAAAATTATTGACTACCTATTGTGAAGAATGTATTGACAGACCTTTGCATGTCTCAGGTACCTGCAAGGCCCTGCATATGTAATAGGGTGGCACAGCTAACTGTGATGGAAACAGACCCTTTGAACCCCTGTTTCTCTGCACTACAGTTAGGCAGCTTTGATCGCATGACTGCACTCTGCCTATGGAAGCCAAGAGAAATGCCTTCTCTGCCTGTGATAGAAAATTTCACTTTTAGGTCTCTTTCAAGGTTTCTTTTTAGAGTTTGCTAGTCAGACATGGACACTGGCTCCATGAGAGACTGGAGAAAGACATTGTTTTCTTATGTTCCTCCTTGATGTGTGCAGCTTATGTGCTCAGGGTTAAATGCAAGATAAAGTTGGGAGGCCCAACTCAGGCTGTGAAGGACTACCTAGGGCTTTTTGGCCCTATCTACAGCCTTGTCAATTTCATAGCATTAACTGGGACCTTTTTTTACTGAAAACTTTTAAAATAAAAGCTTTAAAATATTTTTAAATCCCTGCTGTTAGAAGGACATAGGACATCAGCAATGCCTTTAGTGTCTCTTGCATTCCTGATCTGGGCCATGAGTTATCCAGGACATAACATGAAGCACATCAGAAACCTCATGGTAACAACCTGCACAAGTCTTCCTTACCCTGTGGTATTTAACAGTAAACTAAAATAATTAGCCTGAACTTGTTTTCTGTTTATCTCTTTCCTGTTTCGTGGGGTTTTTTTAAATTTTTTTTATTTTTTGCAAAAGCAGGTCCTTGAACCTCACATGTAGGTTTTGAATTTATAATTTTGCATTTAGACATAATTGCAAAAAACAAAAAACAACATGGACAGTATGCACCTATCTGTTATTAAAATAAGCTGCTTTTAATTGTGACAGCAAATAAAACATTAAAAAAAAAAGGTGGTTGTTATTTATTTAAAATAACACAGAAGGCAAGGAAAATAACTAAAAAAAAAAGAAAACATGTATTCAAAGAGATGTATTAAGAAAATTGTTTCAGTACAAAATACCACTGCTGGGAATCTACAAAAGTTCTGTTAATCTACTGTCAGAGAACTACTGACAGCTGAAATGAAAAAATATATTTATCATAAGTGCCTTAGTAACCTTAGCATGTTCTACAGAGGGTCATCTAGCATTTGTACACTTCCAGTAGTATCTCTGGGTCATTTTAGGTAAGTTTAGAACCCAACACAATAAAGAAGACTTAGGAATTGAGTAAGTAACCTGAAATTCATTTCAATTCACTAGCATCTAGGTGTGGTAGGTCTGGAATTCCTGAATGTATCAGTGCCTGATAAAAAAACAAAAGACATCAACCTCTTTGCAAATTCTGAAAATACATCTGCATAGTGTCACAAGCTGAAAAAAACATACTACTTATGGCCTTAACCGAAAGCAACTTGCAGTTCTGAAGTTTTTTGTATTGAGTTAACCTTGGAGTTAAATTTGTGTATTGAGATTGATTTCCTGATGCCAAGGACTGGCCCGTGCGACCAATCCAGCTTTCTCTGAAGTTCATGAAAAACTTACTGTTCATTTCACATGCACTTGCAGAGCAAAAATTTTTTACCACCCATTTTGATTCATACTGTCTGCACACTGTACCTGGGCTTCACTTTCATTTGACAGGATTTCCAAGGCTTCAAGATGAGATAAACCCTGGAACTCATCAAAAAGTAGTCCATAATGTGCTGTTCTTTCAACTGTAACTTGCTGGGCCCGCCTCTGTTTCTCTTTTTCTTTAGCTTCTCGCAACAGCTGCAAAAACATAAAATAATTCCTATTATTTTATAGGTAGTGCTGTAGGTATGACAGATTTTACTGCTTTCTGCTTCTGCTTGTCTAAGAAGTAGTAATAAAATCTGGGACTACATCACACTTGCAGAGCTGAAATTTTAGAGCTGAAATACCTAACTTCTTTTTTTTATAAATGTCTCTAATAAAATATTTAAGTAGTATTCTAAGTGTAGTTTTTCCCAATGGTAATTGCTACCATCTTTTTTAAAAATACAATGAGCAAACAAATAATCTTGCCTATGTTCTCAAAAGCAATGTCAGCTATGGATACCATATAATAAATTTAGCCACCAATTACAATGAAAGAAAAATAAAAATGAGTATTTCATATACAGCCTTAAAGGGTCATGCAATCCATTCCACAGACCACAAAATGGGAGTATTATTTTCAGCACCTACCTACCTACGTGCATGTGCACCTACATAAACACGATAAAGTATTTTTAGCAGATAGTACAGTCAGTTTTATGTGACAGGAGGACTGACAAAGGAGACTGGCCTAATAGGGTACGACTTCTACCAAAGGTAGGGCAGAACTATACTCTGTATACTTGGGGATATTTTGGAGTCATCTTCTTACACACTTTCATTAGTGTATAAGAAGGACAGAATAGTGTATAGAACAGGATCTTCTATTCCTCCTTTCTATTCTCAGGAAGGAATGGCCTCTTGTATGAATTTGCTACAGTAGAGCTGGTAAATACATCTGAACTGCATCTTAACTCCCATATAAGCCCCTGAATACCAGTGAATTCTCGCGACTTACACTATTCCATCATTCAAATTTCTATGATATTGTCTTCAGTTATTAATTTGTTAGAAAAGAATTATAATGGCAGATTTTTCAGTCTTCACCTTCAAAAGATCACTCACATGGTTTTATGTACAAGTTACAAAAATTTTGTACTGACAGCCTTATACTTCTGCTCTGTTTTCATCATGTCTCTGACCTTTAAAACGTGAGTCACAACTGTGTAAGGATGCCATTAGTTTAGATGGGCATTAAGACAGAACTTTAAACAACTTTAATTCCTAATGAAACATGTGGCATATTCTAGTACTCTTTTCAAGGAAAGTAGTATAGTGATATTCATGCTGGAAGGTATCTAATTACAGCTGTCACAAAAACACCAATAATTTGATTCTGTCTCCAGAGTGTAACGATATATCAACACATATACTATCTTACTAGAATCAGCTATTGTACAGATTATGCAGAAAATATGATTTTACACTATCTTTCATGGTTCTGTAAAGAAAAAGAAATTGGAGAAAACATAAAGCATAATACTTATGTCCATACACCTAGCCAATACCTACTGCAAAAATTAAAGCAGCTCCCTGAAGCATTTGAAATTCTGGGACAAGAATCTGAAAACGCATTGACAGAGCTGTATTTAAATAAACCCAACCTGAGATAGAGAAACTGTTCTTGCCATCAGTGTTTTGGTTCGTTTAAATCCAGGATCACTTTCTGCAAGTACATTCATAGTTGTCTTCCCAATAAATTCCAAAGCATCCAAGCCTCCAGATAATACACTCTTCCCCTATATAAAATAATGCAATGTGGTTATTTTCTTTCCACTTTATGCTAATATGAACTGTAAAGAGTATGGGTTTTGCTGACAACATCTTTGAACATTCAGGTCCCTAGACTTTCTGTGCTTTAACTAGCAATAGGATTGATAAGTTTATAAAACTAAGTTACTTCGTTCCCAATAAATTAAAAAAAAAAAAAGAACAATACAAATATTTCCAGTTAATTAAAAGGCTCACACCAAAGGACACGTAACACCTGTTACCAACGAGAAATGTATTAATAATACCACTTTAATTTTATTCAAAGGAGCATCTAGTTTATGGGAACATATTTGAGATACAAGTAAGATGGAACCAAGGTCCATAATGAACAGGATGACCCTGCTTTACCTAACTGATTTCTAAAATTTTGTCGTTTGTTATGACTCTGGAACTGTCTATTGAAATAAAGTTATTTTTTTCTGTGTCTTTGTATTAGCATTAGCCCTCACTCATAACTTTTCATGTACACTGAAAAAGAATTTTCACTGCCTAAAGATTTTAATTTCAATCTGGATTATTAATTTGTCAGATACTCACATGCTGATGTAACCTGATATGTAATACAAAACCCTTCCAAAGTCTCAAATGGCATTACAGGCAACTTACTGAGACCTTAAGTTATTTTTTTTGTTTGGTGACATTCATCACTGTGGCATAGTAGCCTCTCTAGGTTTACATTAGAGCACATTTATCTTATTTGAAAATCTTATGCAAGGCTCAGGTGATCTTACTGATGTCCAGGTCTCACAAGCCCTATGATGCTCCAGATTCTTTAGTTTATAGGAATCTCTGTCTGCTCCCCAAATCCTTGATATTAGAGTGACGAGACACTTTACAGTGAACTGGATATAAACTAAAAAAGAATTGTTACTTCATAGAACATGCTCAATGGGCAGTGAGTCTTCTATGCTTTTTTAGCTAATGCTTAAAGTCTTTCATAATTTAAAGGGAAACACCACATTTAAAAGCTCAGAGAAAAAACATTTTCTATGGTAATAGTGTGTAAAAATAGTTGGGGAAGAAGATGACACAAAAATTATTTGAAAACAGTATGCTACAGGATTTTGCAAAAGCTGAAACACAGAAAACCAGAAAGGGATGAAGTGAAACACACAGAAAATATATGGAGAGCGTACTAGGAAAGAACCGTGGACAAAAGAATCTGCCTCACTGAGTCTGCAACCAGGCTACCTTCTGGGAAGGCTAATATGAAATGAGAAACCAGGTGGAGGGGTGGAGGTAAGGACCAGGGACTAACAACACAGAGTTTAGCAAAAGACTTAAAATAAACAAATGGAGTATTTTCTTACTTTATCTGCCTTCAAAAATGGTAACAAATCTTATACTTTCTCTGGAAGGACTTAACTGTAAAAAAATTAGACAATGGTACCACAACTATAAAAAAGATTTCCCGAGAATTCGTAGAATTTTATATAGTTTTGGAGAAGACCATATTTTTCACTTAAACTGGTGCCGAAGTAGAAACTGACTTAGTTGTGTGTAACATTTTTTTTTACTTATTTGGTAGTTATTTTGCTATGGAGGAGACTCTAAAAAGACTTAGAACAGAACTGTTTTTACAAAGACACACAACTTCACAAACTCTACCTGTTAAATGTGACCTGCAGTGAAGCTGCACATAAAAATGATGAAGACTAGAGCAGAAAGGTTGCTAAAATGACTCACTGTGTTCTGTACAGCATTCGTGATAGCTGACAATACGCCACGAGATCCAGGTGAAGGAGAAGAAGGAATATTCTCAGAAGAGCTTTGGTCCAGAGAATCTTCTGCTTCTAACAGAAGAAAAAAGATAGCTACAGCATACTTTCAACTCTACAAGTCACGAATTATGGTAAACCTGAGTCTGTGATCAAAATCTTAAAATTTTGTAAATTGGACTAACATGGTAGTGTCAAAGAGTTTTGTACAATTTCAGTAAACTTGAACTTACGTATAATTGGTGTTTCAGCTGCAGGAGGCTCTGCTCTTTCTGAAGATGCTGGACTTGCGTTATGAATTCCTAGGGTAGTTCCTGCTTTTTCCTTTACTGCTGTTATCCCATGACCTGCAGTAGAAGCGTATTTTAAATTACATTATTTGAAAACTTACAGTGCATAGTGTCCTTCTACTCCACGAATCACAACAATTAGACTACCCATTAAACTTCCCAAATTCCTGGGTCTCACTTAAATAACTATTAAACATTGTAAACTAATGTCATAAATACTCTCTGTCACATTCCTTTCCTGTGCACAACTTCCTGAATGAGCAAAAGTTCTGTTCTTTCCATTGGCTTAATTTTTCTTAAGTACTTGACTTGCTAACAAAATACTATCTTCCTGTAGTTATATAAAACATTAACTACAAACATTAAGCAAAAATGTCACTTTAGCCGTGTGTGAAAGTTACAGATTTTCAGATTAATTTTCCAGGTTTTTTCTGTATCTAATTTTTTTTTAATTTTTATTTTTTAATATTCTGTAATTCGGTTTTCATGGTTTTGCAGACATACTTGTATTTCCAAGAAAGGAGGCACACAGTTCCTGTACTGATATTTACAGACTTATAAAAGGCAGCATTTTCAGGGATGCGGTTACATGCACTAGAATAAGAAAAATTCTCAGGTCAGCTAGGAGTGGTTTTGCTGAACGAAGCTGTATGGCTTGTATGTTTGATTACAACACCAAAGCCAGATGGGATCAGAAGACCACAACTGAAGCAGGTCAGCACTGTTAGACACACACACACGCACAAACACAGCAGAAGCGCATGT
The DNA here is from genome assembly GCA_020745705.1 of Hemiprocne comata. Classification (NCBI taxonomy): domain Eukaryota; kingdom Metazoa; phylum Chordata; class Aves; order Apodiformes; family Apodidae; genus Hemiprocne; species Hemiprocne comata. Next base: position 25,072,558 of record CM036589.1, on the reverse strand, counting down.
TGCTTTGGAAATGAAAATTATTATTTGTATATTCAAAAAGCACAGAAATAAAAGAGATGGGAGATGAGACCAGATTTTAGAGATAAAGGTGCACTGCTTTTGATACACTGGGTAACTTGGTGGTTACACAGTTGTAAGGCAACTGAGCTGATAAAGTAAACTTACGAACACCTCCAACATCTACATTTACTCAGCTGTAACAGCACAGACAGAAGAGCTTTGAACAGGTATTCTTAACTGCTTATTTTTTGAAGAAAGCATGTTTTTCCTGGGTTGTTGCTGTTATTTTTCTTGCCTACATGATTTCTTTCTGTTGCTGGCAATTTCAGCAGAATTTTATTGTTCATCTTGGTAGCTGGAATCTTTAATTTGAAAAGGAGGTTTCGCAAGCAGTTCCTAAAAATGTGGCCTGCCTTTGAGTTTGCCTGATCTGCTCAAGGCCAGATCAACAGCACTCACAAATGCTCTAGTCAGAAACATCCCACTCCACTTCAGGCATTCTTATCTCCCACCTTTCAGCTTAGTAGCTTTGGATTCCCTGCAGCGCTGAAAGAAGCAGACAGACACCTCCGGAGGGCAGCTCAGCATGTCTGAAATCTAAACCATTCTCTGCAGAAAATTGCTGTCCCTTGTCAATCTAGTGCTCCCAAGCCTCTGGACTGCCTGCTGCAGCGGTACAGGTAGGGAGGGTGAGTTTGAGATCTTGTCCCTGGTTAACACACAGTCTTTGTCACCTGTGTTGCACCATGGGGACAATTCTGATGAACAACTGACCAAAATTCAATCTGGTAAAATGATGAAGCATCACCTGGTTCAAGCTAAAGATGAAGATCAAGGCTTTAAATTAGCATCTGACACTGTCTGAGAAACTGAGGAACCTAAAGATGGCTGGGGTGGGAATCACTCTGCTATATGAAGTACAGGTATGTGGAAAAGCCAGGTGTGCTCTGCTTTTGTACACTAAAATAGTGGGACCTCATTGTGCTCACTTTGAGGCTATCCAACCAGCACTCCATTCACTCGAAGACCTTAGAAAAATTATTTTCCTTGTAATTAAAACAAAAACACAAGCTAGATTCTGATAATAACTATGCTATCCAGTCTGCGAATCAGGAATAAGTCCAATTAAGCTAGTAAATGAGACTAGTTTCAGATCACTTTATTGCAAAGGTAAAAGGTTTTAATAATAGCATAGGCATAATGCTGGTCTCTTCTCACAAGTAACTGGTGTTAGAACAACAGGAAATGGCCTCAAGCTGTGTCAGGGGAGGTTTAGAGTAGACATTAGGAAGAACTTCTTCACCGAAAGGGTTGTCAGACATTGGAACATGCTGCCCAGGGAGGTGGTTGAGTCACCATCCCTGGATGTGTTTAAAAGTTGTCTAGATGTGGTGCTTGGGAATACGGCTTAGTGCTGGACTTGGTGGAGTAGGGTTAATGGTTGGACTCGATGATCTTAAAGGTCTTTTCCAACCTAAGTGATTCTATGATTCTATAATAAAAGCTGCTACAAGAGATCATTGGTTCTTAACCTCCTCTAAATCATGAGCCCATGTTAAAAGATACAAAGAAAGAAAACAGGACTGACATCCCCAAAAGCATGCCCACAGTTCCTCTCAACTGATACTTGCATTCAGTATTCTTAAAAAGGAGAAACTGCAGAGAGGGGGTTTTCGGCTACAGCAGCTGAATGTGTTATTTACAAAGCAGTTGAGTGACCACCATTTGATTTCAGGCACAAAACAGTTTTCCCTTAATCAGCTGAATTTATGCAGTGATGAAAAAAAAGGTCTTCGGAAGAGATTAACTGTCCTATATAAGGCTTAAGCATAACATCCACCCTTTGTGGGTTTTTTAAACATCATTCTTTATTTCACAACAGGGGAATAATATCTGTAGAGAATGGAAAAGATATTAACAGCATTTCAAGAATTTAGTTTCACATTATCTGATGCGTTTGCATTTCTGTTCCACACAGACTTCAATTTAAGCCATACAAGGCAGATTATTCCACATACCTATCTGTAATAATATCCAAGCTCATGAACACAATGACATCGCAAGTGACATTTCATTCTGTCATACTGAGACAGAAAAAGGCTGAAGAACTAGATAAGGAATATACATAAGCACAAAATACTCAAGATAGCAGAATATTAATTGCGAGCAATGCATGACAGTGATGCATTTAAGCAGCCTTATCCTATGAATTTCAGAGACCATGTAAATTAAATAACTGGGTTCTATCTTTTATTACTTTTATGGTGTAAGAGGTATTGACAGATGTTAGTCTTACCAATGGCACTAGAAGTAACAAAAACAAACTTACATAGACGAAAGCACATGCATACTGCACCCTAGAGAACAGACTTTGCTTGGAAATGCAGCTCGTTAAGCACTGTAACTTAAGCATCTTATGAATGCCATAATTCATGCATACCAAACACTACAGCATGCGAAAGGCAAGGCTTGCAGGAGAAGGTAGTAACTATAATTAACCTAGCAGATAGCTTAGTTGGAAAAATAAAAAAACAAATGGTCAAGCTTTCAAGCTGTTTCTAAAATCAGAAGTCACAAGCTTCAAGTACAGACTGAGAATATATTTTGCTTCTCTTAAGCCCTTTGGACAAAAGGTTTGCTGTTACAGCTAAGGTGACCTAATGGCTTCCCAGTGCTGGTATGTGAGGTTCTACTTCTTTCATGTTCCATATTTGTCCCTACTGCTTGCCCTGGCACTTATCTCAGTGAATTATCTTCATCTCTGGAGATATTCAAAACCCACCTGGATGCAGTCCTGTGTAAAGAGCTCTAGGTTATCCTACTTCAGTGGGAGAGTTGGACTAGATGATCTCTAGAGGTCCATTCCAACTCTAACAATTCTGTGATTCTGAGAACTAGTTAAAGGAACTAAAGAGACAGAAAATGGATTTTTCTTCCTCTAGAGTTACTCTTGTGTCAGTTTTCCTTCCTGAACTGGATTGCTAGGAGCCCAGAAGAGCATGAGTAGGAGGTACACAGGTAGGAGGAAGAAACATGCAAGAAAAAAGAGAGGTGCAGGACAGCACATTTCAGTGACTCCTAGCCATTAGATTGTCTTAGTTGCAATGGTAGAGCAGAGCTTTATCAACACTGTTACTAAAGCACTGAATGGTGCAATTAGTGATTTACTAAATACAATTTGAAAGAGAGTAAAATGGTGAAAATAAGTAAAACAAGTTGTGTCTCCAGAGATCACAGTGAGCCTTCTTTCTCCCATCCCATCATTCCAGCAACTATTGCAGCGGATCTACTCCACTGAGGTTCCACAACGGGGGAAACCAAACTTCTTGCACCTTTTAAAAACAAATGAAAACTCTTCATCTCATTCATGAGGCAGATTCAATAACTTTCTTAGTGTGACATCTAGTGTCAGACACTAAGCATGGTTCAGTGACTGCTACTAATCCAAATGCATTACAGATGCTGTTGTGTAGAGGAGTATCACACCTGCATTGTGGCAGGGACCTTGATCCAAATAATGTCTAAATGGTCCCAAGACCAGCCCCTGAAGAATGCCACTCATCACTGATCTCCACTTGGACTTTAAGCTGTTGACTACAACTTTTTGAGTGCTAAAGGATGTAATTTGGGGCAGTGTCAAATGCTTTGCACAAGTCTAGGTAGATTACATCAGTTATTCTTCCCTTATCCACCAATGCTGTAACCCTGTCATAGAAGGCCACCAAACTTGCCAGGCATGATTTGCCCTTAGTGAAGCCATGTTGGCTGTCACAAATCACCTCCTTATTTTCCATGTGCCTTAGCATAGCTTCCAGGAGCATCTGGTCCATGATCTTGCCAGGCACAGAGGTAAGACCAACTGGCCTGTAGTTCCCTGGGTCTTCTTTTTTCCCTTTTTAAAAATGGGGGCTATGTTTCCCCTTTTCCAGTTAGTGGGAATTTCACCAGACCGCCAAAATCAGCTATGCTAAACAAATTATAGCCATGCATTAAAAATGCTAATCTCTTTGGGAGCATAAAATCAGGGTTTGAAGGACAATTAAACTGAGATCCTTGGAACAACCAATTCACCTCCGTTTTAAAGAGAAAGGAATATAAGAAATATTTTTTTTACAATAAGCAGCTATATGGTATATGCAGTCCCACATCCTGTCTATCACACTGACAGAGAGTAAAAACTTCACAGGATCAAGCATAAGTTTCCATAACAAACAACTAGGAATTAAGCCTTCTATATCAGGAATATAAACTATTACCTGCTGCACTGATTTCCTGGAACAAATCTAAGATTATTTATATGGTCTTCCAAGTCACCTTAGGTTCAGTGAACATGGCAGAAGGTACATTTGATTTCTGCTTAATTCAAAGTATATTTTATTTAGTAAATGCACAGAGAAAAGTTAGATCCAAAATTATTGGATAGTAATATGGGAACTCAATCCTACCCTGACCTCAGGTTCAGGAAGTCCAAGCTGTAGATTCCAGGAAATGGTAAAAGAAAATAGGGGAAGTGTGACTTTACATACATCTGGTTTTAAGGTCTTTCCCAGTTGCTCTTGGTCACTGCCAGAAACTAGAGAGTAGATAGGTCTTCAGTGTGAAACAGTGCCACCATTCTCATGTAAAATTGAAATTTTAAAAGTTTCTTTTTCCTTTTCTGCATGTGGATGCTCCTTTGCCCAGACAACTTGATCTGAACTATGTGCATTTTTAAATAATCACAGAATCACAGAATGGTTTACGTTGGAAGGGACCTTAAGGATCATCTAGTAATTCTTAAAATACATATACTTGGTGATGATATGCCTACTCAAAATAGACAGTATCACACAACCTTATCAAGTCAGGCTACCTAAACAACAAATTTGTTTGCAAATTTACAATCTGTGTAGTTGTGATGCTGATACAGTTAGATGGTATGTTAAGAAGCCAGTATCAATTAAGCATGAATTTTTCATGTATAAGAACCAAGATGTCACATGGCCTACAGAAAAAGAAGATGATATAATTAGAAATAAAGAGTTCCAATGCTGGCAGCAGGTTTTATAGACAAAAGCAACAAACAGCTACAAAAAGGTATGTTTACTTATTAGACAGTACAAAGGATTACAATACACATTCTTGTTTGTCTCCCAAACTTTCTCCAACAGCATTCATGATTTTCAAACAAGCTCACGTCAGTTGGGCAAGAAAATACCCATGGCCATACTGTCCCACAGAAAATGTATACACTTTGTGACACTAAAATGACTACTCGAGAGGCCAGGACTTCTAAGCAACAGAAGACTGTGAGTGAAATTGCCACTGCAAGCCTGGATGAACAGTAACAGTTTGGTAACAAATAATCTTATCACTCACAAGCAATATTAGAATGTCCGTTTGATAGACTACTATTTCTTGCAAAACTAAATAGTACATAAATATGGATATCTCACAGGCAAAAACTGAATGACCTGAAAAAGCTCTGTTCCAAGAAACCCACTGCTGCAACTATACAAATGAACTGAAGAATTCATCAGCATTACAATTTCAACTGATCAACAGTAAAATTATGTTTATGCACATAAATTATCTTCTTTAGTTATTTATGCTAGGCCAAATTCTTTTCAGAATGCTGTTGCAATGATGGTCTGAGAATGTAACAGAGGCAAGGCTTGTGGAAGTTCGTGAAAGCAGTATCCTTTATTAGACCTACTAATAGTGTTGGGAAAAAAATGGGCAAAATTTTTGCACAGAGGCCCTTCTTCAAGTTTGAAAGAGAAGTGCTAAACTTTAAGGTTAAATACAAGTTGAGAACACTTACACAGTTCCACAGCTAGTTAAGCTGCCCTTGTCCCCAGCAGCCTGTTCTGTGTGTTCCCATCATTTTCCAGTCAGTAGCATTTGGGTGATCAAATGGTGAGCCAGATTAGGGAATTTACAAACCAATCCAGCTGAAGATCCATCTCTTACCTCATTTGTACTTTTCAAAATCAGTCCCATAAGCCAGCTCCCCACATCACAACATGAAGGCTACTGTTAGCATAAGAGAAGGAAGAAAAGTATTGCTCGGGCAGGGTACACCTGTTCCTTTCAGTAGCAACCTTCACTTATGTAAATAGAAAGACATTTTAGAAACCCATTCTGAGTTTAATTAGATATGGTAATTGGTTGGACTGTCTGAAAGCAAAGGTAGTTACAAACTCTGGAGTGTGGGTGTTACTGAAAAAACAGTGAGGATAAGGAAATGCTTCCTACTCCTCTGAGAAACGGACAGAAATAATTTATTGCCCATGGAACGGAGGAGGATAAAGAGGAAAACTATTTTGCCTTATATGGGATCATAAAACAAATATATCTCTGTTGAATCATTATTTTTAGTAACTAGCAATTAATTTTAATTCCTAGGCTCATCTTTTGAAGGTGTTTTGTGGATTCTTTATGAGAAGTGACTAGTTACAGCTTAATAGCTGTTTTGTGAGAAATTATTTCCCACTGATGATTAGGTATTTGCATGCTTTGCTTTTTGTCTGTTGAGTTTTTGACTTTTTACCTAAAGTCTTCACAAGGACATTTTGTACTGACATAATATCAGAAAAGAGAGTAGAGGAACTACAGGGTCCATGTTTCCATATGCTGTTCTACTCTCTGAAGCCTGGTGTGATAGCTTAACAGTTTCACTGGGTGTCAATGAAAGGTGGAATGATAGAGTCTAAGAAGTGAACTCATATTGTATAGATAGAATTCATGGTGTATAAACCACAAACATGCATGTGCATGAATTTGGGTGGTGTGCTTTGACTTCAAAAGCCATAAGCCTCTGGCTGATAGTAATTGTATCAGATTATGTATCCTTTCTGTGAAGAAGCCACAATGAAGTAATTCACTAATCTTACAAATAAGCCAAATACCTTGTTGTCCTGATTTGAGCCAGGGTGAAGCGAAGTCTCTCTTTGCTGATTTTTTTTTTTCTTTCAGTGAACTTTTTTTTAGCAGCGCCAGTGGACTGATAATAACCAAGGACACTTCTGAGTGTCTGCAGCCTCCCCCCCTACGGGGGAGCAGATTAGACTGAAGGCAGAATCAGCAAATCAGAATATTCCCTTCTCAGAGTATTTTCTCTATTTGGCTTTCAGTATAGGTTAAGACATCACGGAAGTCAAGCCTTTCATTTCCTTCTCTCACTTTTCTGCTTACTGTCGCTTCTATCACCCTCTCTTTGGCTCTCTTTATTTTTTGTTTAATTTCTTTCTTCCCAGCTGACACCCGAGGGCCCCGTCCATGCGCCTGGACACTCCCCCCTTCAGCTGGAGCCACCAGGGAGAAGAGTTGCTGGGAGAGTCGCTGGGGGAGGAGGGAGGGGATCGGGTGTTGCACATCCCTTTACAAATATATATATATATTCCCTTATCACTAATAATTAAAATCAATCTGTTTCACATTTCAACCCAGAAAGCCTCTCTTTCTCATTTTTTCTCCCTCTTTCCCTACCTTGGGGGGAGGGGTGGGACTGAGAGCATTACTGTTACTGGTTTGACTGCCAACCCGGAGCCAAACCGTGACACTTGTCCATAATCTGACACAAAGAAATATTTATGTGCTTTGACAGTTTAGGAAGGTCCTTCTTCCTATTGTTCACCAAACATACCAGAACAAAACTGTCTATGAATCTTTAGAATACAATATTAATGTTTAACGACACATTAAAATTATTATTTATTTCTATGTACTTTACTGATTGAACACTTACCCACTGTGGCAGAAGCTGATGACAGAAGAGACTTTCCCCAAGTACCCCAGGCTCCCCATCTACTTGCTTTAGATGAGGATTCTGTGGCCTATAAGAACAAAAATATAACTGCTTTGTCTAAAATTTGTTACCTAAAGGCAGGAGGAAGCAAAACCAACTTGTCAGGCAACAAAGTGCAACATGTAATAAATAATGATCCAAGTAAAAATGGTTGTGCCTCTACTTAGGAGGGCAAGCAATCTGAAAACAGGCACTTTGTAATATAATACGTGGCTTCCCTCATCATGGTGATGCCTTCTGAACAACGATTTTTAAGAGACAGAACACACAGAGATATAACCCAGAACGATGACTGACAAAACCTGTGTCAACCAGCTCCTCTGGCAGATGCTTAAGCTTTTGTGCAAAATAGTCCTTGCATGACTGGTGTAATTCTTATGGCACTGCAGGGTTGTTTACTGTTCTCACCTCATCTTTTCTTCCCCCAGGAAGAAACCATGGTCATCAACCTTGCTCTGTGTCTGTGTGTTAAACTAACCTTGCAGGCTTTGACTGGAAGGCCCCATAATAGTTTCTGCAGGCTCTACGGCAGAGCGTAACTTCTAGCTGAAGAACTGTAACATCTGGTTGGGAAGGTGCTAATACTGGTGCACACATCTGTACAGTGAACCAATGAGGACAACTTCAATGTGAAACAAGAGCATCCATATGGAGAATTAGTTAAGAATTTAGTGTCATACTAAACTAAAGCTTATTTCACACATAGCATCCCTGAGCAGACATGCCCTTCTCTAGCTTTATTATAATCACTGATTTATATTGCCTTTATTTTCACAATTTGGTCACTAAGGCCAGATTTTTAAAGGTCTTTTAATTCCTGAAGATGCAACAGATTCTTAATGGGATCCTAAACACTTTTAGGTATTGTGTGGATTTCAAGCTTCTGTGCACAATAAAGCAGATTGGGAAGCTTAGTTCAGATCACCTGGAAGTGCTTAAAACTCCGGAGATGTCTTTACAGATATGCTAATATTTCATCAGGTACCTGATTCCATAAAGCCATACAAGTTTATTAGGGCTATTATGAGGGAGAGGCAGGAAGGAACCTGTCTCCTTCTTGAGTTCTACTGGGAGCCAGAGTTAGAGACTTACCAGCCTGAGTCTCTTCAGAGGCATAACCCAGTAGATGTGCACAGGGAACTCCTAACTACTGACTTCAATAAAAATACAGCCAGAGGAGGTGCTGCCCACATTTCACATTAATGTGTGGTATTAAGCAATTATCAATATTCCATATTTAAATCATATTAAGAAACTGTTGTCTCGAGAAAGTCTCTAGTAACGTATCATCTCTACATGATCAACTCAAAATCAAAAGCTGAAGTATTCCAAGATAGATCAGCATTGTGCAGTGTGCAGACCCCTCTCACTGGTGGATGGATGAATGTGTTTTAACCTTTTCCAATTTGTGGATGCCTGAACATTTTTCAGTGGAAATGAGACCATCTTCAGCTATGTCACGTGTATTGGATTTGGATGCTGTGCAGACCATAAAAAAGCCTTGTTTTTCTTAGTTTTCTTTTATTAACTTCTTGCAATTACTCACAGGACTCCCAAAGGTCTGTGGATCACAAATTAAATACTACTGGCCTAGAAATAATAAAAAACTACTAGCTGTTTCACCCAGGCTTGTGATACCTACGGTGTTTTTGTAAAGTCAGTTACTTGAAAACCAGCAAGTACAAGATTCAGTGCAGCCTATGCAGCTTCAATTCTGTCCTCTGTTCATTCAGTGAACTGAATGAAGCAGATTTGAACAGAAAGCCAGATAACAAAATCACAGAAGTATTGCATCTATACAAAATGGATTAGATTCTTCATAACATTTAGGCTCTGGAATAACTAGTTTCATTGAAAGCAGGCTAGAAAGACCAAATCAGTATCATACTGGCAAAGAGAAATTCAACTGTTCCTAGTTGGACTTCCCAGGGAAGTAGTGGAGGCACCGTCCCTGGATGTGTTCAAGGAAAGGCTGGATGTGGCACTTAGTGCCATGGTCTATCTGATGTGGTGGTGTTAGGTCATAGGCTGGACTTGATGATCTTAGGTCTTTTCCAGCCTTGGTGATTCTGTGATTAGTTTCCAAAAGCTTGGTGCTGCAACTTAACTTACTTTATTCCCATGCAGGTTCTCTGCATATAACTCCCCAGGCTTTTGTGTACATACTGTCCTTATAAAGCAGGAAGGGGAGGGCTTTTATGGAAAAGGAAGTGTTACTTACTGGATTGCTTTGTTCATGCAGTGTTTCTTCAGATTCAGGTTCTGCATCAAGGCTTACAGTCTCATTGCACTCAGTGGGGACATCTTCAGTTGCCTCTCCATTGGAAGGCAGACTTTCAATTATTCTTTCAGTCAAAGAGTTTTCATTAATAATTATGTCTCCTTCCTGTCCATTACTGGCACTCTGAGTGGCCTGTCGATGTTCATCATGTGAAGGCTCATGCAAGACCTCACCTTCCACGAGGTGTGGTACTAACTTGTGAGGCAGTATCTCATTGCTGGGCATTTCCATTACTTCAGGTTTTTCTTCAGATGAGATGCCATCACATATGTCTTCAGACATTTTCAATTCTGAATATAGAAAATAAATTAAGGCTTTTAGGTTTAATAAACATTTGAATGACTATAAAATATGCAGCATTTACTATAAGCTATTGCTAAAAAGCAACACAGCCTTGAGGTAAGGCCTTCTGAAGCATGGGGCCCTGTGGCACACACATCATGCCAGCACTGATACCACAATTATACTCCTGAATACTCTATTCACCTTGCAGAATAGCACTCAAGTACACAGAGCATTACTGTTTTCCAAAATATGGTTTGGTGAAGGAAAAGGGATGTTAATTTGTCTGGAGAAGCCAAATTTAAGAGCTTCCACATGGTTAATTCCTATATTCCCTATTAGATGTATATGAAAGACGACTGGAGAACAGGATAATCTGAGCTGCAATATCCAAGCCGCTCTTGGTCTCCTTCCCATCATTTCTACATACACAGGCTCTCCTACAGCCCGCTGACTGATGGAGAGGATGAGAAACACATAAAACTGTGGTGATATTTATGTGTTGGAGAAGGGGCTTGATTTGGGAACATGACAGGTCATGGTCCCTGAAACCATTTCATAGACAGGAAGCATTCACTGCTCACACCATCTCACTTGTCTCAAAGGCTTACTGTTTAGGGAGTGCAACACTTCTTACCCCTTCCTACAAGTCCAGACATCAGTTCTGGAATTAAGCTGTGTGATTAAACTTCAGTTCTGAAGCCAAGGTAAGCTTGCATGAGATACAGTTATTGATTTTTATTTTTTTCTTGTAAGTTACAAACACATTGTCTCCTATTTACTCCTTATCTTTCAATGCAACTTTCTTTTTCTTAGTGTTTTCCACCACTGCACAGTCATTAGGCTGACAATCCAGGAAGGGAAATCAATGGCCACTGAACGAGCTCTTCAGCTGATTAAGGAGTGGCACTGACAGAGTCCAAAAGGACTACTGTACAGTGATTACTACCACTTACTTGTCACTCTACTCAGAAGATGATCCTTGACAGAGAATTGTAATCACAAGCTCCTGACTATATGCAGAATTGCATTGCACAAAATAAACTCACAGAATCCTGTCTGCAGATGCTGTCTTTTCATTTACTCCCATATTAACTAAAAACAGTTCAAAGGTTTGTACCTGTTAGGAAGGAATAAGGTTCTAAAAGAGCATGAGGAACAGAAAAAAAAAAGGCAAAAACCAACATGTAACTGGGATTTAGAAGAAGCTTGCTTAAGAAACATCGATTTAAATCATAGAATCATAGAATCATAGAATCATAGAATGGTTTGGGTTGGAAGGGACCATAACAATCATCTAGTTCCAACTGCACTGCATAGGCAGGGACACCTTCCGCTAGACCAGGTTGCTCAGGGCCCCATCCAACCAGGCCTTGAACACTTCCAGGGAGGGAGCATCCATAACCTCCCTGGGCAACCTGTTCCAGTGTCTCACCACCGTCACACAAAAGAATTTCTTCGTAACATCTAACCTAAATTTACCCTCTTCCAGCTTAAAAACCTTCCTCCTCATCCTATCACTGCAAGCCCCTGTAAAAAGCCCCTCCCCAGCTTTCCTGTAGGCCCCTTCAGGCACTGGAAGGCCGTTATAAGGTCTCCTCAGAGCTTTCCCTTCTCCAGGCTGAATAGCCCTAACTCTCTCCCCCTGTCTTGACAGGAGAGGTGCTCCAGCCCTCTCATCATCTTCATGACCCTCCTCTAGACTCACTCCAAGAGCTCCATGTCCTTCCTCTGTTGAGGGCTCCAGAACTGGCCTCAGTACTCCAGGTGGGGTCTCATGAGAGCAGAGTATTTTATTGAAGTCTACAGAATCATGTAAATTTGTGGCTTTAGCTGCTTGCTTATCTCATTTGATTGTAGATCAGCTGCTTGACTAACAGCATTTGGGTGAAGAAACATAAACAAGTAAGCACTTGTTTACTTATATTTACTTATATTACTTAGCTTACACTATAGCATAATTATGTTTAGAACACATGCATTTACCAGTCAGAATCTTTCCATCTGTCACTTGTCTTTGCAATTTTCCATTACAAATATAGCAAATACTACAAAATGTGTTAGTGTAGGTAAATATGGCCATTGTTTTAACAGTGTGCACTGTGTGATGGGCAGCACCACCTAAAGAAAATTTATGTTTTTGTAAACCAAATTCCACCATCAACCATGCGGATCCTCTACTAAAACCTCTAAAATCTGTACATACGTACATCATAATTTTGCATAAGGATTAGAGCTGAATAAGAAAATCCAGTTTGTAAATGATCACACAGAAATGTGCACATTAATTTTTGCAGGACTTGGTCATCTTCGGGGACCACTCAGGCCCTGCAGTTGTCTGCTAAACCTTCCTCATGACAGCAAAGCATGTAACACCAAATTACCACATCTGTCAGAAACCACGAGCCGTGCTTGACGCTGGAGTAAGGCGTCCCTCAAACTGGCATCCGAGAGACTACACTGATCTCAACCAACTCGGACAACTCGCCCAAAGGTAACGACTCTCCACAGACAGCTTATGTGGGCGATGCCAAGGCCACCTCTGGGCCGGGCGGCAGGCGAGCACCCCGCACGCAGCCACCGGCCGCCCTGAGGCGGGCAGCGCCCAACGGCCGGCGGGACCGGCCGCCTCTCAGGAGGCGGCGGTGACGGCAGCTCCCGGCTTGGCTCGGTGGCACCTGCCGATCCGCTGTCTGAGGAGTTTAATCCCGCCTCGAACGCAAAGCTCAGCCGCCGACGGGCGCCTTCGGAGACGAATCAACGCCTCCGTGAGGGGCAGCTTTTCTGGCCGGCGGCACCGCGCTCCTCTTTCGCTCGACGCCTGAGGTCGCTTCTCCCGCCGCGGGACGTTGCGGACCCGGCGAGCTGAGGCGAAGCCCCCTCGGGCGCCTCGCGCTGCCGCCAACTCCCTCTACCCCGCTGCCACCTGTCCCCGCGCCCAGCGCAAAGCAGGAGCAGCCGGAGCGCCGCCGAAGCCCGCAGAGGCCACAGCTTCTCTTTTTTTTTTTTTTTTTTTTTTTTTTTTTTGTTGGTGTTTGCTTTCGAAATCCCCTCTGGGGCAGAGTTATTACTGAGGAGCCCGCAGCCAGTTTCAAAAGCGGGAGAAAAAGAAGAAATCGCTGTGCTCCTTACCGCTCAGCAGTCCCCCTGCCACCGCGCCCCCTGCTCCTTCCCCTTCTCCGCCCCGCCACGTCGGCAGCAGAGGGGGGAGGAGGCAGCGCAGGCCGGGCAGCCGCGGGCCCGCTGGGCCGCGGGGAGGAGGGACGGCTGGCTCTTCTTTCCTGGCTCGCCCGCCGTCTCTCTGAGGCGGCCGCCTGTTGCGAAGGGGCTGGTCCGCGCCGCTGCTGAGCCGCCCCCGGGCTGCAGGCTGCGGGCAGGGACGGCAGCGCTAACCCGCAGCGAATAGCCGTTCCGGCCGCCATTATCGCCCCTCACGGCCTCCAGCTCTCCGGTGCCACTCGGCGGAGGGGCGGTGAGGCGCGGGCTGACAGACGCCAGTAAGACATGGTGTTCTGGAGGGCAAGGCGGGCCCGGCGAGGCGGACCTGGCGCTGGGGATCCCGTCGGAAGCGCCGATCAGAACAGGCGCACTGGGGCGAAGCAGGACCGGCCGCCTCCTGGCTGAGGAGGCAGAAGGGAGTAAATTTGAGAACTTTGATGTGATAACGTTCATACTGAGGCGTTGTAAGTGTAAATAAGCCTAGTTACTGATCTGGCGTAAATTTTTTATTTTTTATTTTTTATTTTAAGTTTAGTCCTCAAAGGGAGCTGCAGCTAATCACCTACTGAAATGTGCGGCTGCGGAATTAAACAACTGAGGTTTAGCTTTTCACATGTCACTTTTCCCCTTTATATCTGTGTGCAGAAACAAGCTTCACAACCCCAGACAGGTTATAAAGAAGGTACGTCTATTACAGCGCTGGGTGCAAGGGGGATCGCTCCTCCTAGCTTGCACGCCCTGTGTTAGTAAAGCTCTGTTTTTATCTAGCAGGTACATGAATATTCATAAGGTCATGAAACATATTCATTAAATTCTTAGAAAAAGCCTTGCTTATGCTAATTACTTCCCCGCCTAGCTGTCTGGTAGTGGTCTTATGGGGTCTTTAGGATGAAGTCTGGAAGTCTTCCTCACAGTGAACTCCGAACTTTGAAGCACTTTGACTCAGTTAGTGACGAATAGTAACCGCAAGTCCGGCTGCATCTAGTTCTGCTTACCCAAGGAGAATTCCTACAGCACAGTTAAGAGACTGCTACTCCCCTTATCTAAGGAACGTAGCACACCTCGGCCTTCTGTTGTCTGTTCAAAAAGTCTTAACCCTTTTTTTCCCAATTCATGTGTTTACAGGAAATGCCTCTAAAAGAAACTGGGAGGTGCGTAGATATTTCCAGTAAATTCGTGTCAGCGCTGGGCGCCTGCAGCCGTGCGAGAAATACTTGGTTGAACATGGCAGGGTGCAGGCTCTTGCCCAACAACCTGTGGTTCTTGTCTCTTAATTCCTCATACATTTTCCACTTTTTGTCACTTCACTTGAAGGCAAAACACGCCCTTTTACTGTGATAAAAGGCCGTTCCACAATTCATTATGGCATCCTTTATATCAGTAGTCTTGCCGAAGAAAGAAATCCTGTTGCCACAGGAAGCAAAATAATAGGTGTTAAGGGAACAACTACATTTGAAAATTTTTAACAAAACACAGAAATATGCATAACATTTGAGGAATATATTAATTTTCTTCCAGTGATTGCACAGGTAAATATGAGTGGTAGAGATGAAAGCTAATGGCATGCAATAAATGGTAATATGCTTATTTTTCTGCTTAACATATGCCGTATCTCACCAGCGGCAAATCGTGCTTGACAAACCTGATGCAGAGTGAGCAGTGGACATCGTCTACCTGGACTTCTCCAAGGCTTTTGATAGCGTCCCCCACAGCCTCCTCCTGGAGAAACTGACTCGTTATGGCCTTGGCAAGTGATCTGTGCAGTGGGTGGGAAACTGGCTGACATACCATACCCAGAGGGTGATAGTAAACAGCTCCTCCTCAAACTGGCAACCAGTCACAAATGGGGTCCCCCAGGGATCGGTATTGGGCACAATGCTGTTTAACATCTTCATAAGTGACCTGGGTGTTGGGATCAAGAGCAAGTTTGCTGATGACACCAAGATGAGTGGAGAGGTTGACACTCCAGAAACCACCCTCCAGGATGACCTAGACAGGCTGGATGAGTGGGCTAGTGAAGTTCAAGGGGGAGACATGTAAGGTCTTGCACCTGGGAACACGTAACCCAGGAGCACAGTTCAGACTGGAATCCACCTGTCTGGAGAGCAGCCCTGTGGAAAGGGACCTGGGGGTCTTGGTGGATAATAGGCTCAACATGAGTGAACAGTGCTGCAGTGGCAAAGAAAGCCAACAGATGCTGGGTTGCAGCAACAAGGGCATCACCAGCAGAGATAAAGAAGTCATCATCCTGCTCTACTTGGCTCTTGTCAGACCACATCTGGAGTATTGTCTTCAGTTTTGCTCCCCACTCTACAAAAAGGATGTGGACAGGCTGGAAAGGGTCCAGAGAAGGGCCACAAGGATGATCAGAGGACTGGAGGACCTGCCATATGAGGAGAGGCTGTGAAAACTGGGTTTGTTCAGCCTTGAGAAAAGAAGGCTTCGGGGAGACAATGTTCCAGTACTTAAAGGGTGGCTATCAAGAAGTTGAAGACTTCCTATTGACAAGGAGTCACATGGAAAATACAAGGGGAAATGGGCACAAGTTGCTCCAGGGGAAATTCCAATTGGACACGAGGTAAATTTTTCACCATGAGGACAATCAAATATTGGAATAATCTCCCAAGGGAAGGGGTAGATTCCCCCACATTGGACAGTTTTAAGTCTCAGCTTGACAGGGTGCGGAGCCATCTCATATCAACTATAGTATTACCTAGAAAGGCTGGATCAGATGATCCTTGAGGTCCTTTCCAACCTGGCATTCTGTGATTCTGTGAATTGGGGGACTCAGACTTTGCCAGTGGCCAGCTCATACTGTCAATTTGGTAGAAGCAAGGTCTTACCTTATGATTTCATTGCATCCTAAGGGTCGATAGCAAAGTTTTTCTAGCTAAGGGCATATCAGTGGTGAGATTTGTATGTAAAAAAAATTGTAAGCTGTCATTTGGAAACCAGATATTAATACTCTTGTCTGTATTGACAGAAATGGAGAAAGAATCATAGAGTACCATCATAAAGCTCCTTGGCATAACAGCAGAGAATATGAATTGGCCATATTCTCTTGCTTACTACCTGTCCTATCTTTCCCTTCCTTTTTTGGATGACCTGTTTTCACTAGAAGCTGAGAAATGAAATATGATGTATAGAATAAGCTTAAAGTGGAAAAGTAATTTTAAAGATACTTCCTCTGATTCCTGAATCATTGTAGTGCTGAATCATTGAAATGTTTAATCATGAATGTGTTACAGTATGCTAACCCAGACAAGTAGATTGGAGTGTGGCAGTTCTGTATTTAGATCTCAGCTAAGATGAAATTTCTGACCAACACTATATGGAATTAAAGAGAATCTGGTTTATGTCTTTTTCAGGACAATAACCCAAGTGTTTGGGCATTCAGTACCAAAGTTGTTGCTTTGTTTTAATTAAAAAAAAAAAAAAAAAGACCTCACCCACTGTTTCCATGTCCACTATTTAACCCAACACAACACTGCTGGAACAGGAGAGAGAGATTATTTTTCCATTCCCATTAAATGGAAATTTAAATTAAACAAACAGTACTTTTTGAAACCTGCCCTGATAAGAACTCAGCAACTAAATCAGTATAGCTAACTGGAAAAAAAATCAGAATAATGCACATAGACTGAGATCATTACTAAGTACAAAGAGGAAGATGTATGAATTTCAGTATAAACCTTGCTCAAAAGAAGTACTTATTTTCGTATTGATTTGATGAAGACAGAAAGTTGGTTAAAGGATTACTTTTTCCCCTGCTTAATCTATTGCAAAGCATGAAAACACATGGTTCAATAGTAATTAAATAATGAGGAAATTACAGTAATGCTGTATGGGGAAAATACATCTAGAGGAAACCAAATGCCATTTCATAAGCTGTCAGTAGATGGCACAAACATGCATATTAAAAGTTTGGGTGTTCCTAAACAGAGTAGGATAGTGTTACAGGAAGTTTTTGTCTTTTCCTGAGTACTTGTGCTTTTTCGGAGAGGAGGGATTTCTGGTGAGAAACTTTTTACTTTACTGATTTTATGTGGTTGCTGGTTTGCTAAAACTGTTTTATATCCTGCATCTTATTGCAAATGAGCCATGTTTTCCATATAGGGTTACTAGCAAGTGTATGATGTACTTTCAAGTGGGTAAGAAATGAGTGAAGTTGCTTATATTTAATAAATTTATAAGAGAAGCGGGCCAAATAGCAGTCTCTTTATATTACCACTGCACCCATAGTAAGGGGATCACAGTGATTTAACAGAAATGTTTTTTCTGCGGTTCAGGGATGGATCTAATTTGATGGTATGTTTCATCCATTTGAAACGTATTTTTAACATTGGAGTTTTGTATTATGCTGATAACTTGCGAAGTGCATGCCTTAATAACTGAACTATCATAGCTCAATGCTTTCTGTACATTTCTTATATGAAAGTTTAGTCAGTTTATATGGAGATTATATTTGAAAAACTCTTTAAAACCTCAATTTTTGTCTCTTCTCTCGCTCTTTAACAATTTCTCGCTATGGTCTTGGTTTGCTTACCCTGCTGGATGGCTTCTCTGCTTATATCTTGATAATATTCTTTTTGTTAAGGTTGAAGTCCTGAGGGTACTTCTGAATTAAAAGGGATATGACTATAAAGGATAATTTCTCCAGTGTTAGCTACCAAATGATGAGTCCAGTGTCGTAACAGTTGTTAATTTTGTTGGATAGGATATTCTAAACAAAGTTTTAAGGTACTCATAAATAATTTGACAGAATGCCAGGATATAGCAATGAGAAAAAAAATTAGGCACATGTGGAAGACCATATCCTTTTTTCACCTATTGCCTGAATATTGCTAAAATTTTGTTCAAAGAAGTAATAATTATTTGAAAGTAGATTTTTTTTTTTCCAGATTTCTCTTGAAGCTATGTATTTTGTTTGATATGCACATTAGTAGTGGTGCCCAAACAATTGGAAGAACAGGCTAGAGGGTGCTGATAATCTCTTTTTCTCTGCATATGCCCAAATGCTTTTTGAGGGCTATGATGGTAAAACTGCCTATAATTTTTCCAAGTCAAAATCTGGAAAAAAACTAGAAATGTTTTGCCATATTGCCCCATTAGTTATAGCTGATTTTCAAGCCTAGTTTGATGCATTCTTTCAAAAGAAGAACTCAGTGGACTTTTTAGCATTGTACTGCTGAGATTTCATAAGATATGTTGTGTTAAATCGAGGAGAATGTACATTTTAGATCCAGTAATGTAGCTCTAAGAAAGCTTGTGGAATGGTTAATGGTACAGAAGATGTACTTGTTGAGGTTGTGGCTTTAGTCCAACAAGGGACAGGCATTACTGTCTCATTGTAGAGTCACTAGAAATATAAATTCACAATTTGGCCATTTCAATATCAAGGGAAAACTGAAAGCCTGCACAGTCATGGATAAGCACGATGGAAAGCTTCGGACAACAACTACTATTTAAAAGTAATGGGAAGAAGAGGGGAAGAATGTTCCAAAGAAAAAAACCCACAATAATTCAGAAATCTGGAAAACAACTTTAATTCAAGATTTACGCATATTCAAAATGTTAGTTAAGTTCTTACCAGTTCCTCTTTCAGGAAGGCAGTCTAATAGATTTATGGCAATATCTAAAAGGAGATGTAAGGAAATGTTCACAGTGACTGACTTAAAGGGAGGCTGGCTACCCTAAACTCCTGCATTGGACCGTACTGACCTCAAATACTGTACTTTCTGATCAAAGTATACTATAAAGTTGTGGGAGGTCTTCATACTACATTGAATCACAGCAGTAATTGTGTAAGTAAGCAGCAAATTTTAGTCACCTATGAAATCAAACACGTTTTGTAAGAAGTAGCCTCATTATGTATTAAATACAGCATATTTGCCCAATAGAAATTTTGGTAATGTTCTCTTAATTAAGAATGTCTCTCTTGAATGATAATCAGTGCCTTCATTGCTTTCTGAATCAAAGGGAGAGGTGAGAAATTGGAAACTTAACAATTCAATCTCTGTGATGGTTCCTGCATAGCCGCTTAATGATATAATCTGTTTTGTTTGTTTGTTTGTTTTGTTTGTTTGTTTTGCTACAGGATTAAAAGAAAGATGGACAGATAGAGAAGTATTGAGCCATCTGTAGGGAACCAGAAACCAATATGACAAAAAATAAGAGATCTCTCAGAAACTTTTTTATTTACAAGTGTCTGTTTGCATTAACTGTTTGGAGCCATGTCAGCCTGACTGTGGAAAATGAACTCTTTACATCTGTTTCTAATGATTTTCCAGAAGATGGTTCTGACAAAAAAATTAAGATCCTGCCACTCCTGTATAGAAATACTCATTGGTCCAAAGCTAATTTTAACTGGGTTGTGATACAAAATACTACAGAAAGCCTGTCATTGTCAGAAATCACAAATGGTAATGTAAAAAAATTAATAGCTTTGTTATCTAGTTTCAGACAAGGCTCCAGGTTACAAAATCTGACACTAACAAATGTGTTAGTGGACTGGAAGGCTCTTATTGAAATTTTTCAGACTGTATGGCACTCATCCGTTCAATACTTCAATATTAACAGTGTAACACAATTGTCTGACGTTGAAAGCTGTGACTTTGACTATGCAGGTACCTCTATGAAAGCATTGACATTGCAGAAAGTTTTAATCACAGATCTGTACTTCATACAAGATGACGTATACAGAATATTTGCAAACATGAATATTGCAGCCTTGACAATAGCTGAATCAGAGATGATACATATGCTATGTCCTTCATCTGACAGTCCTTTTAGATACCTAAACTTTTTAAAGAATGATTTAACAGATCTTCTTTTTCAAAAATGTGACAAGTTAACTCAACTGGAAACTTTAATCTTGCAGAAGAATAAATTTGAGACCCTTTCCAAGGTAAGCTCCATGACCAGCCATATGAAATCACTAAAATATTTGGACATGAGCAGCAACTTGCTGAGTCATGATGGAGCTGATGTGCAATGCCAGTGGGCTGAGTCTCTGACAGAGTTGGATCTGTCCTCAAATCTGCTGTCAGATTCCGTGTTTGAGTGCTTGCCAGTCAACATCCAAAAACTCGACCTACAAAACAATCAGATCACCAGTGTCCCCAGTGGGATGGCTGAGCTGAAGTTCTTGAAAGAGCTGAACCTGGCATCCAACAGGCTGGCTGACCTGCCAGTGTGCAGTGGCTTTACGTCCTTGGAGCTTCTGAACGTAGAGGTGAATTTGATCCTCACCCCAGCTGCCGACTTCTTCCAGAGGTGCCTGAGGGTCAGGGAGCTACAAGCTGGGCACAACCCGTTCAAGTGTTCCTGTGAACTGCAGGACTTCATCCGCATGGAGAGGCAGTCCGGGGGGAGGCTGTTTGGCTGGCCGGCGGCCTACGTGTGCGAGTACCCGGAAGGCTTGCGGGGAACGCAGCTGAAGGACTTCCACCTGAGCGAGCTGGCTTGCAACACGACGCTCTTGCTTGTGACAGCTCTGGGGCTGATGCTGGTGCTGGTGGCTGTCGTGGCCTTTCTGTGCATCTACCTGGACGTGCCGTGGTACGTGCGGATGACGTGGCAGTGGACGCAGACGAAGCGGAGAGCTTGGCACAACCACCCTGCAGAGCAGGAGGCCGCGCTGCAGTTCCATGCATTCATTTCCTACAGCGAGCGCGACTCGTTGTGGGTGAAGAACGAGCTGATGCCAAACCTGGAGAAGGGGGAGGGCTGTGTACAGCTGTGCCAGCACGAGAGGAACTTCATCCCCGGCAAGAGCATTGTGGAGAACATCATTAACTGCATTGAGAAGAGCTACAAGTCGATCTTTGTGTTGTCTCCCAACTTTGTGCAGAGCGAGTGGTGCCACTATGAGCTGTACTTTGCCCATCACAAATTATTTAGTGAGAATTCCAACAGCTTAATCCTCATTTTGCTGGAGCCGATCCCTCCGTATGTTATCCCTGCCAGGTATCACAAGCTGAAGGCTCTCATGGCAAAGCGAACCTACCTGGAGTGGCCGAAGGAGAGGACCAAGCGGGCCCTTTTCTGGGCTAATCTGAGGGCAGCTATTCGCATTAACTTGCCAATGTGTGATGGAAGGAGGTGTGGGGAAACAGATTAAGAATCTCTCTAATGGAGTTGCTTCTGTTTTTGCTTGGTGAAGCAATAAACAATTATGATTTTCATTGGTTGTCGAAGTATTTAACATTTTGTTACAGAGCCTTGTTTCTACCTAGTTGTCTATGCTTCCTCCTAACTGTAGGCAAAATTCAACTCACAACACTGGAATTCTTTTGAGATTGATGCAGAGATAGCAAATCATGAATAAGTTTGGATGTGGAGTTTGAAATACAGCTTGAAATACTATAGCGAATTTTTCTCAGCAGAACAAAATCTGGAGTAGTTGGTATAGTCATGTGGCAGAATGCTTGAGTTGCTGGAGAGTTTGCAGCGCTGCATTAATCACAAGGCTTATGCAGCTCGATCGTAGGATCTCTTTTGCTAAAATGAGTTTGTAAGTACGAAAATTATGCATCCTGAGATGTCTAGGAGTCCAGAGATTGAGATGGTTTCTGAGTAGTGTTTTCTCAGATTCAGTGAAGCTTAAAAGGATAGGACCCAGATACAAGACTTTGTAAACATCCAGCACAGGTGGACAAAAATGGCCATGCTACAAGGGAGACCTGAGTGAGGAAGAAAAGTTTGGGGTTATTTTGCTTTCTAAAAAAAAATAAAAAAAAGAAGAGGAAAGATAAGGTACTTCACCTTTAGGGCTCATAGTTTGGCAGTGCTGTGAGGGAGAAGCGATCAATTGACAATTAGAACTCTAATTCCTATCCTCTGATAGAGTCCTTGTACCATTTTGATCCTGAGTGGTACCCTGACTAAAGGGACTGAGAGGGTGTCTGTCTGCAGTGACTTGGTCTGGCTGTCCTTTTCACAAAACCAGGGACAGCTGTATTGTTACACAGTGGCTTGCATGAAAATTTTCTTCAAATGCCTCAGAATTTTAGGTCAGCAGCCCTTGAAACTTCTGTAATACAGTTAAACCCCTATGGTATGTGAAGCTTTAAGAACTCGTATGTCTTCTGTTGGCTGGAGGAAAGAGAAACCCTCTGAAAGTCAGAGAGTGCACCAGGAATCCTTCCTGTTACTGCGGTGGGAGTCCATGGCTGCTGCCAGAAGTTAATTATTTCAGGAGAGTAAGTTTTTAGCAGGGGATTGCTTGGAAAGAACTTGGGAACTATGTGACCTCTGGCAATGTAGCTGATGTGATCATAAGCAGAAATATATAGTTACAGGTTTCTGGCGTAAGTCCAAAATCCTTTTTGTGAATGATATTGGAAAGGGAGACTTGTAATGAGCATAGGGGTAAATTAAAGCTTGTACTTTGGAACTAGAAGCCCACATACTATTAGATTTTCGTCCATGCTATGTGCCAGATAATTGACAAAACAGGTGCACATGCAGGGAGTTAGTGCCACCAGGTTCTCTGATTCCACTGGAGAGAATGAGTTTCTGAAGGGATGCATATCAGAATATTTCAAACAATTATTTTAGCCTCTGCCATACTGTGAACACTTTCTATAAAAGCACTTTCATCTAGGAAGAATTTTTTCCATGCATGGGGCCATGTGTTAGTCTCACACCCCATGTCAGCCACTTTATCTGCACATTTTGGAAAGTAACTTCCCTTTCTGTGCACCCTGGTGATGTGAGTCTGCAACTGGTTCTGCACTGAATGCTGTATGCGCTCCACGTATCAGGAAAAGGGAGTGTGTAAACATATTCTGATGTCAGATACCATATCAGAACAGATTCCTGGCATTTGACTAGTCATCTTGGTGACTAGCAGAAATGCTATTTTTACATACATGATAATATCAGCACACCAAACTGGTAACATGGGGGTTAAACACCCTCCAAGACCTAGAAAATGTGCAGAATGAAGTGAAAGTGTAACTGTTTTTAGGTATATTTAACTAGTGTGTAGTATAAAGGAAACTGAATTGCAAAATAATGGGAGTCCTGACGCAATGTGGGTTACCCTGCTGAGAGCTTGGCTTTATTTTTTTAGATTTATAAATGTTTCAAAGAATCAGCCCTGAAGCTCAGTTGCAGAGGGTTAGAGAAGCAAAAGGCACTCTATGGAAAAGAATGGAACTCAATGTTAGGTGAGGCAGTCTGCTGAGGGGACGGTTCAAAACCTCTGTGAAACCTGTGTTTTTACTCAGGGATTTTGTTTGGCTGTTTTTTCTTTCAGAAACATTTACCAAGATTGACTATAATGCTCACTTCTAGTCACTTCAGGCAGGAGGAAGGACTATTGCTAAACCAATAAATGCAAAAGTTCTGTATTGTGCAAGGTGGTTCTGTCTTACCAGTTGGATCTCCACAGCTTTGATCCTTGTGTCTATGCACAAGTAAAATAAACTTGGGCATAAATCCAAACAACCTCTGCTCACTTTGACTTGGAGTGGAATGGTGTTTAGCAGTCATTTTGCCGACTTCACACAGAGTGTTAAGTTGTGACAATGAGAGTTGCAGCTGAAGATATGATCCTCAAGATGACCAAACACAAGGCTTTGCAACCTTTAATAATTGCATTAACTTTTCATGAGTGCTTGAATGAGTCCATCTGCTCTGGCTATGTTTTAACTCTGTGTTTCACACAGAAGTTCTGCTCTGCAGTTCTAGTTGGAGAGATTCGTCACACTTTGGGCATAGTGCTGGTCCTGAACAGTTTCTGATGCCCAGCCAAGTGTAGCTGCAGTTCCTCTCTGAGTAGGTTGGAAGGGACCTTAAAGATCATCTAGTTCCAACCCTCCTGCATGGGCAGGGACACCTCCCACTAGATTGAGTTGCTCAGAGCCCCATCTAACCTGCCCTTGAACACTTCCAGGGATGGGGCTTCCACAACTTCCCTGGGCAACCTGTGCCAGTGTCTCACCACCCTCACACCGAAGAATTTCTTCCTAATGTCTAACCTAAATCTACCCTCTTCCAGTTTTAATCCATTCCCCCTTGTCCTCTCCCTCCAAGTCCTTGTAAAAAGCCCCTCCCCAGCTTTCCTGTAGGCCCCCTTCAGGTGCTGGAAAGCTGCTATGAGGTCTCCCTGGAGCTACACTGTTAGGTATCCCTGATAACCCTCCAAGGCATCTCTAATGTAAAGATGACTGACCTGTAAAGGTTTTGAACTGTGCTAGTTTGCCAGTGCTACTGGCTTTTGAGATCTGAGCTTTTTCTATCTGTCAGTGTGCTACATTAATTAGTCTGCTTGCCGAGGAAAAGAACTTAGTGGGGTAAAGCTCTGCAAGAGATTTTGATATGAAGAGACGTTGGTGGTGAGGGTTCTGCTTCCTCTTTTCTGTATGTGTGCAAAAGAGGAGATGCAGTTGATGAATTTCTAGAACATCTGTGTAACCAACAGAAGCAGACGTGAAATTTGAATTGCAGAAATATTTAAATGATCTTGCCTTGGTGAATATTCTGTACCGCGGATAGTTTTATTTCTTCCTAAATGGCACAGCTATGTAAATTTTACAGAAGTAAATGTATTTCAAGTTTAAACTGTTAAAATTTTCCTTTCATTTTGCTCTTAATACCAGCATTGTAGGGCAATTCAATTCTTAGGATTATTTATCCTATATAATTCAACCCTGTTCTTTTTACTTCCTGAGGTAGTGATTATTAAGGAATTAGCATCTGATACGAGATTCCCTACCTTGAATTTTACATATATTTGAAGTTCTGTTTGGAGTTAACTGAGTATGCAGAGGTCTTTTGCTGTTTCTTCGATCAGAGCTGAATTCCACACACAAAAGGTGGGTTGTATTTGCTTGATTATTTATATTTTTTTCTTTTTATTATATGTGTTTTGGACTCCACCAAATCTCAGGTGTTGGTGTTTCTTCACTGATGGCAGATACTCTTGCGTTTTGAAATTTCAGTGAAAATGCTCATCTGTATTTTGAATTTCAACAAAGAAGAAAGGAAAAAAATGTTTCATACAGTAATTTTCATTCTCAGCCAAGTCTAATCCAATACCATCATAAAAGAGTGTTTGAGGGGTAACTGTTGGTCCTTAATACTGCTTTGCTAGACATATCTGCTTCATTCTTTGACTGTGACACTAACAGCTAGTTAGTGTAGGTCATCCCTTCTTGCAGTGTGTAGCATAGCATGAACAGTAAGCTAAAACCCATCTGGCAATGGAACATGGACTGTTGTTTTTTATTCCCTTCAGAAAATTTCTTGCTTTGTGCCTGACTCCACTTTTGCCTCAGGGGAAGTGCCTCTAGATAGCTCCACTATCTTTACTGATTTATTTATTTATTTGTTTTGGTGATGTTAATTATACATATTTTGGCTTATTTGAAAGGAAACTTGACTAAGCTTGGTAGGAGACTTGGAAGGGAAGGGATGAGTTTTGATATCAATCAATCAAAATATTGGGGACTAACACATGTTACAACCTAGAATTGAAAAAATAGGGCTTTTGGGTTTTCTTTAACAGAAGGTCACACAGGCAGAATTTTAAAACTTTACTTTTTTTTTTAAATACAGTCAGCAGAGGAAAAAGATTGGGGCTGTTTGTCTCCTGAAACAGTTTATGAGTCGCTTATACTTCAGTTTGTCTGTGTGTTGTGTTAAATGCTTGATGACGAGCAAGTAGTGCTTTTTGATGGCAGAACTGATGCCTCTCTAAGTCTACCTAGGCTATTGATAGGCATGACCACATATTAATTCTACTGGACCATTTTCCATATCCACAAAGTCTTTCTGTCCTTGGGGTTTTTGATCCTTAGATTTAACTAGACTCATTGTCCTTCACGGTTTCTAGAGAGGTTCTTTGTCAACTGTGGGATAATTTGGAAAACGTAGGAAATTTCCAAGGACACCTAGGAGATCCTTGGAAAGGATATTTTGGGAGTATCAAGTGTTTTCTTTCAGGTTTTGGGTACCACTGCTTCATACCTAGTGCCTGGTGATGCTGCGGGTTTCCTTTTTGCATGCTTTTGGGCAGACTGGCATTACAATATAATTCCTCTAGAAGCTCTTGGCTTACTGGAAAAATGGACCCCGATGTCTCTGTGCTATAGCAAAGACAAAGCTGATCAGCTTCTCTGATCGGCTGACCCCGAGGCAGTGCAAGGTGGTGTGAGAAAGTGAGAAAATGAATAATTGGAATGAAGGAATGGGGGTGAGGAGGATTGATAAGAACTTAGAACAAGAATATGTAAAAATAAAGTTTTTATTACATAAATCTTGTATTTATTTTTATTTTAGCAATAAAAAGCAAATTCAACAGTTCAACAATTTTGACAAATTCCATGTGTTTTCTTTTCATAGGGCTGGACTCATCAGTGAGACATATTGAACAGGAAACAAAGATATGCTTCTGTGTTTCTGTAAAAAAAACAAGAAAAGACTGGGAAGCATAATGAGACCCCTTACAAATATCTATGTCTTTGCTTGTGTCTTTACATTCATGCTATGGAATAATAGCCAGCCAACTGTGGAAAATGAATTTATTGCAAATTATTCAAGTAGTTTGCTAACTAATGTTCCGAAAAACATCCCAGTCCATACACATATATTAGATTTATCACATAATAGGATTTCTGGACTTAGTATCTCAGAATTTATTTCTCTTTCCAACCTTCAAGTGTTAAATCTTTCTCATAATCTAATTACAGAGTTTGACTTTAATGTCTTAATTTTTAATGAAGATTTAGAATACTTAGATTTATCTCATAATAATATTTTTAAAGTTTACTGTCAGACTCTTGCATATCTTAGACATTTAGATCTTTCTTTCAATAAGTTTACTGCGCTGCCCATCTGTCAGGAATTTGGGAACATGTTCCATTTGGAGTACCTAGGATTAAGTGCCACAATGATACGAAGGTCAGACTTCATGTATATCATACATTTGCAGCTGTACATTGTCCTCCTAACCTTAGAAGATTTTTCTCTCTATGAGCCTCAGAGTCTGACAACCTTGAACACAAGGAGCCTCCACATTGTTTTTTCAGCAAGCCAAAATTTCAGTTTTGCCCTCTTGTATGATGGAATGAGCACTGCAGAAGACTTAAAAATAGTTAACTTAAGATATAACTTGAGCTACAAGGATTTCCCTTCTCCTCCTTTAACGCTTGTGAAGAAAATCAAGACAACAGCCCTGATGCTTGACACTGTGGACTTACAATGGGCTATCATTTTGCAAATTTTTCTGCTTATTTGGTATTCACCTGTGGAACATTTGACTGTGAGATATTTGACGTTTTGGGGACCACTGGGGGTGCTCAATGAATATGAATTTCTACCCTGGTTAAGCTCTTTGAAACGATTAATCTCTTTGGGCTCCATGACAGCACTAACTTTGGAGCACGTTCATAATAAGGTTTATTATTTCAACCAGGAGATTCTATACAGACAGTTTTCAGAGATGAATATCGCCAGTTTGACAATATATGATGCATATATGCCTCACATGCTTTGCCCCAATAGAACAAGCTCATTTCAGTATTTAAATTTTTCTCACAATGCGCTGACGGATGAATTGTTCCAGAATTGTGGCACACTGACAGATCTGAAATTACTTATTTTGCAGAGGAATAAATTTGAGACCCTTTCCAAGGTAAGCTCCATGACCAGCCATATGAAATCACTAAAATATTTGGACATGAGCAGCAACTTGCTGAGTCATGATGGAGCTGATGTGCAATGCCAATGGGCTGAGTCTCTGACAGAGTTGGATCTGTCCTCAAATCTGCTGTCAGATTCCGTGTTTGAGTGCTTGCCAGTCAACATCCAAAAACTCGACCTACAAAACAATCAGATCACCAGTGTCCCCAGTGGGATGGCTGAGCTGAAGTTCTTGAAAGAGCTGAACCTGGCATCCAACAGGCTGGCTGACCTGCCAGTGTGCAGTGGCTTTACGTCCTTGGAGCTTCTGAACGTAGAGGTGAATTTGATCCTCACCCCAGCTGCCGACTTCTTCCAGAGGTGCCTGAGGGTCAGGGAGCTACAAGCTGGGCACAACCCGTTCAAGTGTTCCTGTGAACTGCAGGACTTCATCCGCATGGAGAGGCAGTCCGGGGGGAGGCTGTTTGGCTGGCCGGCGGCCTACGTGTGCGAGTACCCGGAAGGCTTGCGGGGAACGCAGCTGAAGGACTTCCACCTGAGCGAGCTGGCTTGCAACACGACGCTCTTGCTTGTGACAGCTCTGGGGCTGATGCTGGTGCTGGTGGCTGTCGTGGCCTTTCTGTGCATCTACCTGGACGTGCCGTGGTACGTGCGGATGACGTGGCAGTGGACGCAGACGAAGCGGAGAGCTTGGCACAACCACCCTGCAGAGCAGGAGGCCGCGCTGCAGTTCCATGCATTCATTTCCTACAGCGAGCGCGACTCGTTGTGGGTGAAGAACGAGCTGATGCCAAACCTGGAGAAGGGGGAGGGCTGTGTACAGCTGTGCCAGCACGAGAGGAACTTCATCCCCGGCAAGAGCATTGTGGAGAACATCATTAACTGCATTGAGAAGAGCTACAAGTCGATCTTTGTGTTGTCTCCCAACTTTGTGCAGAGCGAGTGGTGCCACTATGAGCTGTACTTTGCCCATCACAAATTATTTAGTGAGAATTCCAACAGCTTAATCCTCATTTTGCTGGAGCCGATCCCTCCGTATGTTATCCCTGCCAGGTATCACAAGCTGAAGGCTCTCATGGCAAAGCGAACCTACCTGGAGTGGCCGAAGGAGAGGACCAAGCGGGCCCTTTTCTGGGCTAATCTGAGGGCAGCTATTCGCATTAACTTGCCAATATCCTTTGAAGCAAATGAGGAGCAGAGTGATGTTACTTCTACTAGTAGTGTAAGTCAGTATGTGAATGACTTGAGTGTCTTGCATTAAATTGTGTTAATGACATTTTTATTGTTTCTTACAGTATTCCTTGTTTATAGCAGAATGTAATTGTGATACATACAGATATTGCTTGTTCTAGTCATGAAATAGTCCGAAGTTTTTTGTGTTTGCCCATTATCAACAAAGGGAATGAGAGAGAAATTTCTATAGTGATTAGACTGATTTTTGTAGACTTGGGTTGCCTTTATTTTGGACTTTTCTATTGCTTACGGCCATATTAAAAAGTAACAAAAGTAGTGGTTGGTTCAATGTCATCAGGACTGTCAAGGCATGCATTTCATCCTTGTTATGACGTGGATGTTTTGTTGTTAAGGTGGAAGGGATCTGCTTCTTGGGTTTAATTAAATAATACGAAGAAGAAGAAAACTCTGTTTATATCCTTTCCTGGTCACTGGTATAGGAGACGTTAAGGGTACAGTATCCCTGCATGTTCAGACCTCACTGGGCCTTGTTATGAGTTTGTTTTCCCCTCTTGGAAGTCTTTGTCTTCATCACAGACACTTTTCTGGGTACAATCTGAAAGTTGGAGCCATTAATCCCTGTTTAATATTTTTCTTCGTTTGCTGAACTAAACATTTCCATCTGCCTTGATTGACCTACCAAATAATGATTTTATAGAATTCTCTTTTCATTATCTTCAGAATAATAGTTAATACCTGAACTTATGAAATGTTATAGTATTATTGCTGCTTTCTGCTATGATCATATCAAGCTGTATTGGGTTGCTTGTTTTTTCTGTTTTCTAAAATGCAGTTACATATTTAAATACAATATTTTTCTTATTATGAACTCTTTCAGCTGTAAGAGGGCAAAGAAAAAATCCGATGCCTCAATCTACCACCATCTCATTACAAAAATTTTCCTCAGTTGTGCTGCTGTAATTCTTCTGTTAAATTATCAAATGTATTTTATTGTTATCTCTCTGCAGTAGCTAATAAGTAACCTACATTATAATGTAGTTTTGTAGGTATTTAGAATACATTCTATGTGATAATAATGGGAAAAGCCCTCGTATTTATAGAAAATCATCAATGCTGCAAATGTGCAGTAGGAAACAGAACTTGCACAACTGTTGAGAAAGAGTGGTGTTACCAGAACTGTCACTGAATTAGGTCATTTAAGTATTTAAACTCAGAAGCTTGATGTTTGGAGGTAAATCCCCTTTCATGTCCAGATTTTCACTGAATTCTGTTACCTTGCTCTTTTATTAGCAGGTACTGAGGGTCAATGTGCAGGTGAAAAAGGAGTAATTTTCCTTGGGTAATAAATTCTCTGCTAAAATCAAACTAATTAAACTAATGGTATTTGTTGATAGGGGACATCTAATAATTTGCTGTGTTTGGATTTAATTTGACAATCTAATAAAGCTCTCATTTTTTTATCTGTTATTAAATTTCACTGGTGCTGAGGGGTTGGTGGCTGGCCGAGCGCCTGCCAGGCCAGTGTGGTGGCAGCCAGATGAAGCAGCACACGGGCAGCTACAGGACAGCTTCCTGGTGGCCAGAGGTGCTGAGACACTACTGTGCACCTACCTGCCAACTCAGGTTAACTGGGTATCCCAGTAGCGTGCCAGATGCCTGGCTCTAAATGGTGACCTTTGGAACGAAGGGCTAAAAATCTCTGCTGAGTCTGAATTTCAGGTGAAAGGAAGTTGGCTACTGACTTGTTTGATAATGCATAACTGAGATCTCAGGACCAAGCTTTCTTTGTGTGCCTTACAAAGGGCTGCTAAACTCTGTTTCTGCTGAAGTAGAGATGTTAAATCTGGGCTGCAGCCTGAATGCACCAATGAAGCTGTGACACTTCCTTCTTAATAGGTTTTTCCCAACTGTACAGCATCCCTCTGGGTGCAGGTTGTTCACTACCTCCAGAACATCACTGCCTGCTCTTAGGCAGTTGCCTGGCTAACCTTTAGTGGGTTCTGTATTTCAGCTACAGCCAGAATTACATCTGTCTATAATGTAAGACTCGTGCTATACAGCTCCCAGGTACTTCAGGAACTGTTCAGTGGCAGAGTCCAGAGCACATTAAGCTGGTTGGGAGTTTTGTAGCCTTTATCTGTCCAGGGCTCCTGTGCTTTACAATGGAGAACACTACCTGAAAACCTGTGCCCCTCCTTCCTAAGCACTTCTTTCCCTCCCAAGCATTACAGTCTAAGGACATGATTACCATTCAAACTTACTGTTAACGTTTTAATGGGCACGTGTTCTGTCTTGTTTACCAGACAAGAAAAGAGGAAGTAAAATTTCTCAAATCAGGCTTTCCGGTCTCTGTAAATGTGATGCATCAGCAAGCTGGGTTTTTTGTCCTAAATTAAGCTCAGGGTCTGGGCTGTGGAAAAGTCCCTAACCTTTAAGACTGTTCTGAAACCTAATTTGTAGGTAGGTGTGAAAGGAATAATTTGGTTTCTGAAGTCTGCCAAGTATATTAACTTTCTATATTAACCCTGTGGCACCCCTTTATACTCAATCCTTCCTACCTCACAAATCTTTCATGCACAAGTATTTTAGTTATTTACATACAGTTCAGTACTCTATAGCTGCTTCAAATTACACTTCTGAGTTCCTTTGATAAAGCAGATTCTTTTTTTTTAAAAGTTAGCATTTAACAGTGTTTCTCATAACTTCTCTGTTGGAGCTTCCGTTTTCTTCTTCCCTGAGACTCTGTTTCTGTGCAGAGGCTACATAAAATGTTATGTTTTGGTTTTGCCCAGTGTAGCAAATGCTTTTCTTCACAGGTTTTTATGAGGCAATGCTCTATTGAAGATTTTTTATTATTATTATTTTATAGAAGTTTTTCTTGAGGAGAAATTTTCAAGTCTTATAGGACAGGAGTATCTCGTTGAATTCTTGAAGTACTGTCATGCTTATGTCCATATTTATAAAAATGACATCACGTGCTGCTCTCACTGAGCTCACAGGCCTGGAAGCACACATGAAAGCAACATTTTCTATAAACTTTTTTTTTGGCCAGAGTTTTAATCATAGAGGATATGTTAAATGTTTTTGTGGCTAAAAATTTCAGTAAAGACACACAGTTCAGTCTTGAATCCTTGAGTAGATTTCTGTGCTTGACAGGATCTGACTCAGTGATAAAAGGTAAGATAGAGGGAACAGCCTTATTTCTTAACTGTGAGAAAATAAATATTTTCTTACATTACAATCTTGTAAACGTAACCGTTTTCTCAGACAAAGGGTGACACCCAGTGGCCAATTAAATTATCGGTGAATATTTCCTGAAAATGGGGGCTCATGCTATGTAGATATGATGCATTTTGCCTCTTAGGAAAATGGAAATAATCACATTGGCCCAGTGAATGCCGGAGACTCTTACAGGTGTGTGTGGGTAAGAGAAGACAGGTCAGGGTAAGCCCTTCTTCGTGGCAGCTCCTGCACTGGCCCAGGAGCTGTGGCTTGGACCCCTACTCCATTGGTCCTTCCTGCCGAGTGGCTGCGGAGCACAGATACTGACTGGTTTGCTAACAAATGAACTTTATACATCAATAGCATGATGTGAGCACTGACTCTTGCTTTGCACTGAGCGGTCCTTGCAGGCAGGAGGGCAAAATATACAGCTGGTGATTTTCTCACATTTTGTTTGCTGTTTCCCTTCTGTACTTCACTGGAGGCTTTCAAAACCCGCCTGGATGCGTTCCTGTGTGATGTGCTCTAGGTGACCCTGCTCTGGCAGGGGGGGTTGGACTAGATGATCTTTCGAGGTCCCTTCCAAACCCTATGATTCTATGATTCTATGATTCTATGGCAGTGTAGGTGCTTGCTGGGCTGATCTGCTGGGTCCCAGGCAGCAGGACACCAACATCCCAATGCAATTACCTCAGCAGGAATGGAAAGTGGAAAGAGATTAATAATAAATTCAACTGGGCATACTCTTTTTAGGCACCTGAAAAGGTGTCAAGAAATAAAAACCACTCTTCAGCCTGCTCAACATGCTGTCAATCTGTCAGGATACCTGCGGATGTGCCCTGAGGCGGGCAGGATCTGTGTGCATGGATGAGTTGCAATCTGTGTCTGCTCTGGCACCCAGGCCTGGGAAAGTCCCCAACAGTGGTTTTGAAAGCGATAAAAATACACAAACCTGTAGGTCTGATGCTCCAGACCTATCAAAGACCTGTGTAGTGTCCAGATGAGGAGCTATTTTTGTGAGCTGGCCACCAAATGCTCTCCCACGCTTGGCTCCTCCACAGCACAGGAGCTAGGAAAAGTGCAGGTGCTTACAGGCACTGCCTGCAAGGCCTTGTGCTCTTGCCCTGCCTGCTGCTGCCCTGTCTGCTCCTGCCTTCAGTTGTACACGTGGGTGTGTACACATTGGAGGTGTGTACAGGCCCTGCATGGGCCATCCCAAATCCTTGGGGCTCCTGTTGCTGCCTGGAGGCAGTGGGGATACCTGGGCCTAGCCCCCACCTTCGTGCTGTGTCACTGCTCTTTGTCATACAGCGTATGATGACATGACCCCAAACAATATTCTGAGGGTTTTATTAACAAGTATAATACATATGCATTGTATACTAAATACAGTATGAGGACTGTACAGTACAAATTCATGTTCACAGTCGGACATGACAAAATGTCATTACTGAATTCCCATTGGACTACTAAAATAGAAACAGTGAAGGTACATTAAACATTCACATCTTTAGTAAGAAAAGATTACCAGAATGTCTCCGTATTTGCAAGTTATAGTAATGCACGCTAGAAACCTTTAATTACCCATTCTTATTAGCTTATAAAATATATTACATTTTATTTAAAAATTTCTGCATAGTTTATACAAGTATTGAAGTAAATATAACGTCCCTGCTATATTTGCAGGTGAGAGATGCTAAGCAGGACGAGTATTTTGACCCTCTAATATGTGAAGTACATTTTAAAAAGTGCTAATATCTGTAAAATATAATGAAAACTGGTGAAGCCCTCTTAAGATATGTAAAATGCTTTGTAATTTTTAATAGAAAGGATTTGAATTGATCTACACACTGCTAACCTTGACAGAGACAACCATGTATTTGGAGAAGATGGGGCAGTAGAAATAGCCCCACAGAATGAGGGTATATATTGAAATGAATCCACACACAGGAACACCTGGCTTAGCTTTTTGCAATTGGCTTAGAAACAAGTAATTTATTATAATCAAATGGCATAAACAGGCACATTTTAGTAAAACAGTATTACCTGTTGCACACTGCACAGTGCAATACTGCTAGGGAAGAAAAGGGTTCCTTTTTAAATATACATGTTCTGCAGCATTGGGGTTTTCTAACTTGCTATCTAAACTGGCCTCTCTTTAGGGTGAAGATGGAAAGTCTGGCTTTAAAAATAATTAGTTGTGTATGTTTAAAAATTGCAAGATACTCTCAAATCACAGTTTGCTAAAATGAATAAATGGGCTATTTAAGATGTAAATTCACATATTCAGCTGAAAGATGAAAGCATATGTTTGTGAATTTTTTGACAGCCCACAAAAAGACACCACAGACAAAAGTGAAAAATCCTGTAAGAAAGGCATTTACATTAAATAATCTCAGATATTTATATTGAATGTATTTCTGTTGTCTTAAATCACAAGGCAGATGGATAAAGGTATTCTAAAGTTCTACTGAATCTCCAATGTATTCATCCCCACCATTAGCAAAAATATTTTGAGGAAAAAGGTTCATAACCTAATGAATGTGGTAAATAACTTAGATTAAATTCTCCAAAGTAACTGATCTTTACAAAGAAGTTCTGCTTTTAAGGTACCCAATTTTGTATTTCTGATTAAAAAAACAGTATTAAAGAAACCTTTTTGTGAAAGCCTGAGAAACAGAGCATTCAGAAGAAATGTTTCTTAAACACCCATAATTTTATGCATTTGGATTCATTAAGCTAAAAATGGGACCAGTTGCCATTAAGCTGGTTATTTTTATAGGATCTCATCTGCTTGTTTCCCTGTAGCAGAGATTTGTTTTCATCCCAGGATACTGAGTGTCAGTAGACTTGCGATGCTGTAGGAGCTGCACACAGCCTCTCAGCCAGTGATGTGTCTGCATTTATGGAACTGCCATTAATACCTAATGAAGGAGGCCAATTCTGCCACCACTGGCAATGAAAATACCCAACAAAAACCCCCATTCTAGAATAGCTGTTTATTGCTGTAATTCTCTTCCCTAGGAGTTCCCTCAGTGTTACTGACAACCTGGGCAAACAAAGAAAGACCAATCCCAGTTTTTCAGCTCTGAAGATAAGTGGATAAGCACCAGTTACAAGATGGATCTGGCACAACTTCCCTCAGTCCTGGCGAAGTGGTGAGGATGTACGATGATGTAACAGAGCATATGGATCTTCCTCACAAAAGCTTTGCAGCACCATTCCCAGCCCCACGTTGCAAATCCCCATTCTCCCCTTTGCACAGCACACGTTCAGAGCTCTACTCCTTGAATAAAATTGGCAGTTCCATATTGCCACATGTAAGATTTGTTACACAACTGGAACAATACTTTGCATTTCACAGCCATCACTGCAGGAGCATTTTTCCCTGAGGTACAAACTTTCTCCTTCTCTAATTCTATGGGTATGTCGATGTCAGCGGAATAGCTGGTAACCTCCACCTCCAAGTGAAGGCTCTTCATACTCAGCCTCTTGCATTTGCAAGATTATTTCAGTTCACCGCTCCACTCCATGGGATGTACAAGCACAGCCTACCTGCTCTATAAACTAAAATATACCCACCTGCAGATGAACACTCCACCTGCCTCCTCCTGGAGAGTTTTATGAAACTCCTCCTCCCCTCAGCCCTTCATTTTCCAGCAGGTTTTTCCAAGGGGAACAAAAATCTGACTCCAGCATGTTTAATTTGCACGGAATGGTTTAAATTGCAGGGAATCTGCCAGCTAATACAGACAGAGACCTTTCATGGGGATTCCAGACAGGAACATTTCTAGGGTCAACTGCAGGTTGCTCAAATTCTGTTTATCTATAGAGTTGTGTTTGCTAACTGATACGGGAGTTAAGACTTGATAATGTGGCATTTTTTTGCACTAGGCACATCTAGAGGAAAGCTTAATCTACCTAGGGTTGGGAGACTACTGGAGTCACAAATCAGAGTTATCAAATTAATTTTTTGGCATAGGCTTTATCCAAAATGGATACATGACTCAATTTATCCTTCAAAGTGCTTAATTCCTGATGCCATCTTCTCCCCAAAAAAATATTGTGGATTAATAATTTTAAATACTGTAGTGTATTAAAGTCGTACTCACTTGCAACAATACAGTTTGAAGCATTTTTAACATAATGTTTGCTTTTCTGAGGTACAGCAAAAGGAAAAAATATTTAGAGTAAAGGAAATGTAGGGGAGTGACTGTAGAGGGATACTCTCTATCCCTGAAATGAGGTGTGGTAGGTTTCTATGAATATCATTTAATACCATGACATAGGAATGAGTACCGTGTATGTTCCATCCATACACTTGCACAGAAACCAGACATACGGTGTCACACAAGCTCTTCACTTAACAAATCCACCAGGGCATTATGCAGTAAAAACAAGGATATATACTACACTATAATACAGAGGACAAATGACATTGGTGTAGATGCACAGTATTATGTATAGACCAATTCCTGCCTATTTTTCTTCTTGACTGGGGTAAATGATACTGCGACTTAATTTTTCTGTAAAGTGATTATATTGCTTAGATTTATTTTACGCTGTTACTCACTGCTCAGGCAGAGAGGATTTCTGAATCAGGTGCCTTTCTAAAACTGTTCTATTAACCATATTGCAGAAATCAACATGGTTGGGAGCACCCATTCATTGCACGGTTGAGCATAAAATGAGAGTGTATCCCATCCAGGGCACATTAATAAAAGTCTCTGGCAAGGACTAGCATTTTGGATATCCAATAACATTTACTACTTTATCAGTGTATGCTGGGTTGATTATATGAAGAAACCAACAAAAGCTGTTAGTTTAAAAATTCCCTTATTCACAATGGAATACATTAAACATACTGTCTGCAGGAAGGGTTTGCTTAGCATCCCCCAGGAGGAAAAAAAATAAAAGTGTTCACATTCTTTAGGTCTGACCCGTGGCAAGGACATAGAAGGGTTAGATAACAACTGTTACTGACCATATGTAAGCTTTTAATGGTATAAACTTGGAGATTCAGACCAGCTGAATCCAAATTAAAATGCATGTGTGAAAAAAAAAAAAAAAGTGACAGGAGTCAGGGACAGAAGACATTCAGACTAGCATGTGGCGTTTTCTGTGAAGAGCAAGATGGTCCGAACGTGAAAAGCTACGGTCACAGTCTGGGCACTGGAAAGGTTTGATTCCTGTGTGCTTGCGGAAATGCCGCGTCAGTTCATCGGAACGAGCAAACTTCCACGTGCATCCCTCCCAAGTGCATTTGTATGGTTTTTCACCTGGAAAAAGAAACACAGAAGTGGAGATTTAAGACGTGGACACATCAGTTGAATATATGACAGATTTATCCTCTTGCCTTGTCAAATATCAGCAAGTACTTTAATGCTTACTCAAAAAGCCTCCAAACAGCACTGGGCTGCAGAGCACTCTGCGCTAGAAACGGTAGTTAACAGATCAAAAAATTGTCTCCTGCCACAACTTATTTTTTTCTTGTCTCTCTGTTCCTCTCTCTGCCATGGTAGCACTTGTTTTCTCTCATCAAGCCCCGAAGTGTGAAAGTTTAAGCTCTTGTTTAAGTATTTTCAAAACCAGGGCCTCATATTCTAGGTTAGTTGGGGAAACGGTCTGGTGCTACCACTCAGCACAGCAGGTAGAAATCTGGTTGTGACCTCTTAAAGTAACTGTAGTAAATAACTGGCATCACTGCACAACTCACTCAGCTTAAAATCTCTCTCAATCATTACTTTCTACTATGTGATCCTCCTGAACACCATTGTGCTGCCCAATAGATAAAGAGCTGGCTTATGCAGAGATGTAAGACAGACGTGAACTGAGCTCCATTTTACCTAAAAGCATCCCATATCTTTGTAAAGACCTTGGATGTACATATATTTATTCAGCATGCCAAGCCAAGATGAACATTTCTGTGGATAACAGAGATGGGGTTACATTCATTGGAACACTCAGAAAAGAGCAGTCAGACCAGTGGCTGGCACACAGTCCAGACTTTCGCGAATGGGCTACTCCCATGCAAGTCTCAGTTAAATTTAACAGTGAAGTAAGAGGTGAGCTAGTGCAATTTGAACTGATTTGGTGTTTACAGGGTGTGCAGAATGAGTAATCTGCAAGCAACTGGATAGAAAATGAACGGAGAGCCAGTGAATGTAAAGCATACCGACATACATCGTGATCCTGCTTTGGCTTACAGTCTCTTGTGGGTTTTTCCTGCTACATCCTCTTGTCTTTTGCTCAGCTCATAATTATATTCAGAACAATGCCAGATCTAACTTCAGTCATTTTGTTATTTACACCTGTGGTCACCTGGCCACTAGCACAAACTAAAAGCTTAGTCTACTGTTTTACCATAGACTTGACGAAAGAAAAGCACAGCAATGCACAAACCTGTATGGGTTCTTCTGTGAGCTTTCAGATGGGAGCTTTTAGTGTAGACTTTGTTGCAGCCTTCATAAT
The DNA here is from genome assembly GCA_020745705.1 of Hemiprocne comata. Lineage (NCBI taxonomy): Eukaryota > Metazoa > Chordata > Aves > Apodiformes > Apodidae > Hemiprocne > Hemiprocne comata. The sequence goes on along the minus strand of CM036589.1, from coordinate 25,033,448 downwards.
CACATCGATGTATTCTGCGTTTTCTTTGCGTGTCCGGAGACTCCACAGGTAAAGGTCTCTTTCCCGGCTGAACTATAACTGAGCGGTGACTCCTGCAAAGTCAAATTCAATGTTAAAAATGAAAAAAATTTAGCACAGCAAACCTCAGGTAATATGATTCATGACAGAGCCTTTTATTCACTACCACTCCGTCTCTTGGCAGAAAGAGCAATATTACATGCATGTCGAAAAATTCAAGAGGGTTTAGCAAATTTCATACATTCTAGCAGTAATATTTTTAAATGTTTACTCAGCTTTGTGGTATGATGTAGACATTTTTCCTACTCCCTAGCTTTTTTTAAACTTAAAAAGGAAAAACTCCCTTCAAAAATTCCTGGTTTTCAAACCTGGATTTCTCCAACTCTGAGTTCACAGTGAACTCTTCTGGCATTTGTTCACAATTTTTCTTCTTCCTTCAAATGTAACTAATTCACCTTTAACTGCATACAGCTATTCTATATTATACAAGAAATTGTATCTTTTGGGTTTCAAAAGCAGAACTCAAATCTTTATTGTTCCAGCCACTCCTTTAGAAAGTAATTAAGAATTTCCTGTTTGGTGCTGGCAGGAGGGTGCGGCCTCCCAATACCACTGACGTCAATTCCTAAAAGTAGAGTTTAGCCTGTGTGGCACACCCACAGGGTATCTGAAGTTTTCCCTCCACCTTCATAAACATAATTTTTTGAGTTTGAAGCCCACAGGTACAGTGCAGGTAAGACAGGTACTAACTACATATGACCTTCTATGACAAATAAAAACGTAAACATTAATGTGTAAACATGCTGAGCTTCTTAAAAGGTGTCATTGACTGAGGATATTTAGGTTTGAACAATACTCCTACTGTAGAACTGGGGACAACCTTGATTCTTTCTCCCACGTCAATATTGCAAAAGGAAATAAATATGTTCTTCAAAAAGGTAAGCGGCATTACAAATCTTCCAACCTCACAAGGTTGCATTTTTCAACCCATCAGCAGATCTGTATTGACACTTTTAATGTATTTTTTACCTTTTAACTGAAACTTAATACATAACGTGCAGGTATTAGCATTCCTTGTTGCAAAACCAGCTCCTCCACATGACAGAAATAAGCTTTCTAGGACTTCCATCTTTCCTCAGTTACTGTATTTCACATTTCTTTACTGACCAAATTATGTTTTGTAACACTTGGTTATACTAGTTACTTAAACCAAGTTCCTTTAGGGCCTAGTTTTCAGAAACACTGAATACCCACCTCTCAGCAAAATGAAGGGCATGTGCTAAAGGTCCTTTGGTTAGAAAAAAAAAAGACAGACTTATCAGACACAGCAAATAACTTCTTGTGTGTGGTTTAACATGGAAAAAAAAAATTCTATCACTCTCCACAGCAGCAGGATGGGAATTACTTATTTGGGAAAAGTTTCCTTACATTACTCGATTATTAGAGTTACAAGCTTGAAATTGGGAGGCAAATTCTCCTTCTCAGGTGTTTCTGTGACTGTTGAGTGATGTACTCTTTAGGTACACACCGAATCTAGCTAAAAATGCTGTAATGGCAGGAAGCCCCAGATGGTGATGTTAGACATAAATAAGAAAGGCAGGCTTTTAGCTTTGAAAGAAACACTTCTCTAAAGCAATGCTCAATTTTAATGCTGTTGTACACTACTCTTTTTGGAGAAGCTCTGGCTTAGCTCCGGCAAGCAAACTTGGTCTACAACTCTCTGCATGGAGGCTAGTCCTGGGCATGGTAACATATGGAAAAAAAAAGAAAAAAAGATACTGGTTGTGCACCGTTTGTGATGGTTTTCAACCTAAGATCATGTAAACAACATGCTGAGATTTGTCTGTGTCTCATTTTCCCTTTAGAGGAAGGGAGGCCTGTAAGACTACAGAATATTGCCAATGATCAGATAGGGTGTGGCAGTTTAAAAAAAAAGTTAAGGTGGTGTCAAAAATCAGAGGTAAATATTGAGTAAGTGCCCATAATGAAAGCACAGTCCTAATTCTGTCATCCCCTCTTACACAACCGGATGCAAACTCACGTAAGTCTAACCATGTAAGAGTCATTCTTTAACAGGTAAGAGCATCTTCCAAAAACCACGTTACATTATCAACAGCTTTTTGTCCTTCTTTACCAACAGACCACATGATGGTGGCAGCATGTGTTAAGACTTCGATGCTTGCACTTGCAAGAATACAACATTAATGAGGCTTCTTATATTTGGTCAGAGCTTATTACTTCCAGTTTGACTTTAGAAACAACTGCATAGTTACATCAATTATCAGACATGCTAGAAAGTCTTGCAATTTCTATGGAAATGCCACCAGCATGATATATGTAATGTATATGCCAAAACCAACGCTAAAGCAAAATCAATCAGTTAAAAGTGAGAGTGAGGGTTTTCTACACTCCGTTAATGTAGTTTATATATCTGAATAGCACACTTTGGACAGTTGAAATCTGTGAAAAATTATTAAAAAAAATCATTGTGTAACTGTAGCTCATAATACAGAGACAGAGGCTGATGAAGCTGTGAGAAAACGGGAAATTTTATAAAGGTCTAGTCTCTTTATCTTGTATCTTGTGTGATTTATCTATGTATTTTTTTTTAAATGATAAGAAGATAAAAACTACCATTTACAAACTTCTTGTTGCAGATACAGCAGAATGTGAACTCAAAAGGGCTGGCTTTAAGAATGAGCACAAACTGAAGCTCTGCAGGACAGCTAGGAATCACTTTGAGCCATGGCAACGTGAGGACAGCATCACCATAAACATAATGCTCTGCATGGGCAAGCGGAGAAGATGCTTTGGAAACAGGGACATCCAAATGTTTTCCTAACAATGTCACCTACATATTCTACCAAATTTTATATTCTTTGCTCAGCGGATGGGTTTCCTGTGGAAACTGGTCTCATTGGGAAATAATTAATGCAAATCACAAATGCAGGTGACAAGTCTGCAGAAGTCTCAGCCCTGGAGGAAGGGTGTGGTATCAGCCAGGAACCGCACTTACTGGTTTGCTCTTGTTAAAGAGGCCTAACAAAAACCAGAAGTAAACTGCACCATTTGATAGCCCTGACCTAGCAGAGCCTGGTTCCAAGTACATACAGACCTGACTCCCATGTGTGGCAGGTCCATTATGGAGGTAAGTAACCACCTTGTAAACAGGGATGCTTGTTATTTTATTATATTATAATAAAACCCATAAGGTTAATTTTAAATAAACAGCATACTGTTTATGGAAGCTTGCTGGCAACTAGTCAATTCTGTCATAGTGCCCAGAAAGGCAGAAATGGTGGAAGAACAGCATTAAATGCCAGTCATAGTTAACTGCAAAGAGCCTGCTGTCTAGAACCCACATCTGCACTGGATAGAGACTTGCAAACGACGGGTGCCCACAAGAAGGCTGTGCAGAATGCAGTCAGCCCTGGAACTGCAGTGTGCCTTCTAGCCTGGGAATGGTCATGAGCAGGAAAGAGAGACTGCCTTCTGAAGGAAATGCTCAACACCACCTGTCCCACGCGTTCTCTCTCTTTCCAAATCACTCTGCACGTAAACACTGGTTTTGGGAGTCTGGTTTGGAGCCTAGGAGGTGAGGTCTTGTACAACTGCACAGAGGGCAAGCAGGAAGAAAGGGCAGAAATGGATTCTGATGCCATGTACTGTGAGCCCAGCTCAGTTCCCAGCTTCAGCTCCTGCCAGATCCACGCTGGCAGCCTGCACGCTGGCCCAGAGCACTGCCTGCTGAAGGATGAGCCAGGCTCCGGGCCATTCCATGACTTTGTTGGCAGAATTTTTCCTAGAAAAATGGGAAATAGGAGGGTACTCATGGCTTCTCAGGTAGTTCCTGAGATTTTTTTTTTTAGTATTTCCAAATACAAAATTTCTGCTTCAGATCTCACTTCTTTCTAGCCCTTGCTCTGCCTCCTGCAAATGTGACTGTTTTAAACCCAGTTAGATTTGTGTTCCAGTGCCCCCAGTAACAGTTGTACCAGCACAGTGAGTTGGTACTGGGGTGGAAACCAGTGGCTGGGTGGAGAGCAAGCTTCAGGAACTACCTGAGCTGCCAAAAAAACCCCCACCCACAGAACAATGGCCTCAGGTAAACATGGAATTTCACTGGATATACACACAACTTCCAGGCCTGAGGAGGTTCTTTCCACCAAGTAGCCAAATTTTTTTAGAAGAGGTCCTTCAAAAAAAGAAAGGCACAAGAATATTTTTGAAATATTTTAGGTAAAACAGAGATCAATATGAAATGTCTTTACAGTACCTTTCCAGTTTGCTTCTGGTTTCACATGAACAGGTATCACTAGCTTGCTGGGAGTCCTACTTTCAGTTAATTGTAGGACTGGGACAAGCATTACTTTAGAAATGCATTATATAAATAGCAGATCTATGTGGTTGTGATGTATAAATATATATGAACTCCTGTATTGCTAAAGTGGGAAAAAAAACCTTGAAATCTCATCTCACACTGCCAGTGGGGGGAATGATGTTTTTCTCTATTTTAGCACATGTTCTAAGGCACAACGACTCTCCCACTCCTCAAAATTAGTAACTGCTGCAATGAACAGCATTTCATTCTTCTGTTGATCTTGGAACTGCTGTGCACTACTTACTCTTGCATCATTACTTGCTGGGGAGACAATGAGGTCATCAGTGGAGGTGACATTTGTTCAGGATAAAAGTCAGTCTTCGATGGTTCACTCCCCGGCTCTACTTTGATTGTTTTCTTCAGTGGAGGCTTCTCGTAAGACTCAATGACAGGCACTGCATGGAGGAGGGTAGGAGGGGGAAGGCAACACATAAAAATACAAAGAGTTATGGAAATAAACAATATATGTAAAAATCTATAGTTAAAAGAAATCCCCCAGCTCTATATTTAGTGCAACAATTGGTGCTAAAATACACAATCTTCCCGTTTTAGTCTGTGTGTTGATGATCTATGAGTTAAAAAAACTGTATCGATTTTATTCAGTCCAGTGTTTTTATCAGTCCAAATCTCAGTAGATAAGCAGCTTTATGCAGGTATAAATCAGAACAGATTATGACCTTGCTAAGTCTGGTAAAGTATTTATGCAGTAAATTCTATGCCTGCGTATTTTAGAAGAATAAGAGTTGTGTTTCATTTCCTAACACAAAAAAGAACACACAAAGAAGTGCCTGGATATACAGGTATTTGAGCCAGTTGAGAGGGCATAAAAAAGAAACTCTGACACCACCAACCTTGCATGCTACTTGGAGTTTCCATCTCATCCGCAAGAACTGTGGACACCATGATGGGCTGCTGAAGATGGGGAGCATACATAAAAGGAACTGGTTGGACCACAACAGGCTGGATGACTGGGAGTATTCCAGGGCTTCTCAGTCCATGGCGTGAAAGAGCAGCAGCCATTACAGGTGGGATTGTTATTGGCATGGAAATAGGCTGTACTCCTGGGGGTGATGGTGTGAATTTACTGAGAGGTGAGCTGGGTGAGGACAGAGTCAATCCAGGTGAAGTTCTCCTATGCACAGTCTGAAATTTTAGGGGAGAAGGAGAACTTCCAGTTGAAGGTGGTGAGCTCCGTTTATTCACCGTAAGGTCTACTGGCTCCATCTGGATTCCATTTGATAGTCCTTCAGGGTTTGAGTAGAATTTATTGTGCAACATACTTGGTGTAGAATAAATGACGCTGTATTTGTTTGTCTTCAGTTGGTCCATGTAATTGGAGGGGTGTGATTGTCAGAAGGAATGGAAAAAAATAAAGAAAATCAAATAATAAATCATAACACGCACAATTACTGCTGAAAAAGAAAGGTGGCTAATAAATCCAAGGCAAAATTAAAAAGTTTCAAGAAAGCAGTTTAATTAACTTTCTAAATAAAAATGAATTAAATAAACCCTAAGATTTCACACAAAGGAAAGTTATTCAAGTACTGATCCACTAACTGTTTCAGAAGCAATGGTAAAACAGATGATGAAAACAAATCTTCAAGGCTTGTTCTACTCTTTTCCTGCCTTAAAAACTGTTTTTCGTATACTGAGCTGCACACTGCTTAAGTGACCTGGGAGATACATGGTACTAAACTCAGCATATAACTAACTATATGAGGAACATTAAGTCAAGCAAGAAGGGAGTTAAATTTGATTTAGAATTGCAACTAATGGGTCCCAGTCAACTGCTTAAGTAACTGGAAAACAATCATAACTGAAGCAATAAATTATGTATCTGAACTCTGCAAGCAGTAAAAAATATCCAGCTGAACTACATAAGGAATGGCTAAGAAACTAAAGAGTGCAAAATGTAAGTTCTAAACGTTTTTTTTTTTAAATAAAACAGCTAACTAGCCAGTCTGATTTTTGAAAACTAGTAAAAGGATAAAGATTTGGAATGTTGAAAGAATATTCCTGCTAATGACAGCCAGCAGTTCTCATTACAGTAACATATAAACCCCAAAGCTAATCTTGACCTACATGGCAATCTCCACATTTTAGTGGAAATAATTTTTGTAAGCCAAGTATTAACAATCATTGCAGAGTACATTACTATTAAACAACTATCCAAATCAATGTTACATGTAAAAAGCATTGAAAACTGACGTGGTGTATGTACTAACATAACTTAAAATGAAAATAATGTGATGTTCTGACACAGCAGACAGACATAGAAAATACAGTCCACACAGTGGTTTAGCCCTTAAATGTTAGAAATTTTTTGAAATAAAATGCTATCTTTGGATTCTAGTCCAGTAAAGCTTCACATTAACGCTAAGCAGTTTCACACTAATATTAAAAAAACCTGCTGAACTCTGTGGCACCAATAAGACTTTGATGAGTGGGATTAAAAAAAATGTTCAAGCTGTACAAACTCAAACAGATGAGAAGTATAGAACTATTGTATTTTTATACAATCATTTCCATGACATTTTGATTATTTTTTGCTTGGGTGGAAACTTCTAGCAATACATCTTCCTGATTTCTTACCTATGTCTTCCCTATGAGAGAAAGTTGGTTGATTTTAAATGGCGACTTTAACTAAAAGTATTTTTGCAAAATGACCCAAGTGTATCTTTCTTCTTTACAGTTACTGATTGAAACAGTGAGTTTAGAAAATATTAGATTTTCCTGCTGCATTCATAGCATTGTGATGAGAAACAACAAAGCTGAGTCACCTATTCCATAAAAATGCATACATACAAAAATTCTGAGTAATCTTCAAACAGTAAATACTACATTAAAACCTCTGAAAGTACTTATTCTCTTTATGACTATTCATACAAGTTCAATCTAGAAAATGTTCATCTTTGATGGTAACTGGTTTTTCAGAATTTTATTAAACTGCCATTATTGCAAGCCATGGTGGCTAAAAAAATGTCTATAGTTTTGCCACCACTGCTGAGCCAAACAATGAAACACTCAGCATTCTAAGTGATGAAGCCCACTAAATACTGATAGGGTTTAATATTTAACAGTATTTACTATCTACTGATTCTGATCAAATTATGGGCATAGGCAAAAAACCAAAATCTAAACACGTAAGAGGTAAGTACTTATGTCAACATTCCTAGTTTTGGTTTACCACACAAAGTCTACAAACTGGAAAAGTCCCACCACTGAGCATCAGAATATTTACAGTGCTGCAGATTTGTCAGAGATGATCATAAGGTTCACCTATAAACCTTTAATTTTGAGAATACTAAAAAGGAAAAACTACGCAATTTAAATCTTAGGGAAGATTTTTGGTCATTGAGTCTATTAAGGAATGAAGAATCTCCAAGCTGTAACCTTACTATATAAACAGTTACCCTCTTTCAGCTCTTCAAGTAACACCAGGTGTGTGTGTGTCGAAACAAATATCGAACTATTAAAATGTTGTGCAGAACTGTAAACTGGAAAAGTTAAGTAAGATATATTTAGACATGGAAGAAATACCTTCCAAGAATTAGGGGAAAAAACTGCTTTAAAGAAGTATTTATTTGAGATACTTAGGTGTTTTACTCCATATGCCTTGCATTATTTGCATAGGTTTTCATTGCTGTAATTAAGCTGGCACAGAGTTAACATCAACTATTTTTTCTGGCAGTTTGGGGAAGCAGAAAAATTTATCTACATTTTTCTTCTTTCTGAGATTCGAATGGCTATGTTTCTATCTGAACTGCAGATAAAGTTGTAACAGAAAAACGTGGTGCAACAAATTAGCTGTGTTGGAAACAAAAAGGGTGAAAAAGCTGAGAAGGATTCTGGAACAATCAAAAGGAGAGTATCTGCTGTCAGTCAGACCTCTAGTGGAAAACAGTTTTACTTCACTATCAATGAAGTGTGGTTGAAGCCCTGTTAGTTTGGACCTCCTGGTCCTAAAGTTAAGCTTCCTTTATTTTTTAGCACAGCGAAGTTTCAGTTTCTAGCTCACTGGGACACAGCAATTGCCATTAGGTTGATATGAACCACTGCTTTCAAATTTGGTAAGTCACTTCCCCTTTTTTTGCCAGGGAAGCAAACAGTACTCCCTGGGGAATATGGGATGACAGAGTAAGGAAGACTTCACAGTCTCTCTCTGTAAACAGCGAGCATTACCAATAGCAAAAAAAAACCCAAAACAAGCCCAACCACCTCTTCTTGGTTTCCTAAATCCCACCAACTGCAGGAAGCAAGAATGCACTTCATAGCCTGCATAAGCAGTATTTTCTCACCTGTCCTAGAACTGAAGTGTTCTGGGGGAACGAATGAAAATTAGTATCACTGCTCTTTTTGCCTAAAATATTTAAGCTGATACATTTTCCTTGGATTTCTACTGTGGGAATTAACAGTGTATGTAGGAGTTTGGTCTAACTTGGATTGAAGAAAACACAACAAATTCCCACATTCCTGTAAATTCTACTTCCCTAAACATCCCTGTGCAGAATGGTATGTCACTAGGCTAGACTACTATAAAGATGCAGGATTGCATTTCAACACATATTCCTACAGATTCCATCTAGCCCTTTTTTATTTTTTATATAATCACTTTCCCTCTTTTGAGTCTTACAAAGCAATCCAATTTACCTCTCCTTGCTGTTTCTCCATAATAAAACCCAGAGCACGGAAGCCACAAAGAAAATACATCAAAAGAACTTCTCATATTTTATTCCATGTGGCTCTATTAAATCAATAATCCAAGAGGACAAAGAATCCCCATGCTTTTCTTGACAATCTATCAAGAATAAAGACCGGCCAGATATGTCACAAACACACCTATCACCACCCAGAAGACTGCTGCTTCCACAAGGGGACACTATCAAGCACTGATCTGATAGTTTGCTAAATTCTGTTATACTGCCAGTGGAAGGTGTCCCTACCCACGACAGGGAAGTTGGCACTAGCTGATCTTTAAGGTCACTTCCAACCCAAACCATTCCATGATTCTCTGTTGTAATGGTGAACAGATTTTGAAGCAATCCACCAAGTCTTTTATAAACTACATAATCGTATGAATTTAACTTTAAAATTTAGCCAGCCTCCTGGAAAAACAGAAAAAGGTGAAGAACCTACTTAACTTCTTACACTATCTGTCTAATCAGTATCATGAAAGGGGATGAATAGGATTTAATCCAAATAGTAGCTAATACAAGGAAAAGCATTCTCATCACATGAATCTGTATTCCAGTGCACTACTTAAGACCTCAACCAGCACATAGCTATCTTTAAAAATGGGTGAAACAAGTGGTTTTGAGACTGATGGAAGGGCAGAGAAGAACTTTATTTCAATTCAAAGAAAGATGGTAACACATAAAAAACCACCTTTTTTCCTTAAACGGTAACTGTATTTGTGTAAATGTTTTAAAAGTCCCTGCCAGCAAATACCTAAGTAGGACTCAGATGACTTTGTTACCCATTCATTAAGAACTATAATAAAATGTGTTCAATTATTCAATTCAGTAAGTACCATGAGCTGTTGGCAGTGATGAAATACCATGAGTGCGAGCTTCAGTCATCTGAGAAGCCTCGTTAAGCCTTTCAGCCACACACCCTGAAATACACTGATGTCAAAACTATAATTTGTTTTATTCTTCCACCCCAACAGATGGGACTTTTTAAAGATAGACTTTATATCTATGGACAGTTCAGGTAAAATAATTAATAATTCCTAAGGGGTTTCATTTAGTTTGGCCTCTAATGACACTAAGAGAATGACAGACACAATATAAATCATAGAATCATAGAATAGTTTGGGTTGGAAAGGACCTTAAAAGATCACCTAGCTCCAATCCCCCCTGCCATGGGCAGATGCCTTCCACTAGACCAAGCTGCTCAAAGCCCCATCCAGCCTGGCCTTCAACACTTCCAGGGAAGGGGCATCCACAGCCTCCCTGGCCAACCTGTTCCAGTGTCTCACCACTGTCACAGCAGTTCCTTCCTAATATCTAATCTGAATGTACCCTCTTTCAGCTTGAAACCTTTACCCCTTGCCCTATCACTAGACAAGCTTGTAAAAAGTCCCTCCCCATCTTTCCTGTAGGCCTCCTTCAGGTACTGGAAGGCTGCTATAAAGTCGCTCCAGAGCCTTCTCTTGTCCCGGCTAAACAACACCAACTCTCTCAGCCTGTCTTCACAGAAGAGGTGCTTCAGCCCTCAGATCATCTTTGTGGCCCTCCTCTGGACTTTCCCTGGGAGCTCCATGTCCTTCTTATGTTGGGGGCCCAAGAACTGGACACAATACTCCAGGTGGGGTCTCACAAGAGTGGAGTAGAGAGGGAGAATCACCTCCCTCAACCTGCTGGCTGTGCTTCTTTGATGCAGCCCAGGACATAGTTGGCTTTCTGGGCTGCAAGTGCATACCACTGGCTCATGTTGAGCTTCTCATCAATCAACACCCCTGAGTCCTTTTCCTGAGTACTGTTCTTAATCCATCGTCTGCCCAACCTGTATTAGTGCTTGGGATTTCCCTGACCCTGCACTTGGCCTCACTGAACTTCATGAGGTTCCTCTGGATGGGCTCCCTTCCTTCCAGTGTAGACCAGACAGCTCGGTGTCATCAGCAAATTTGCTGAGGGTGCATTCAATCCCAATGTCCATGTTGCCATCAAAGACGTTAAACAGCACTGGCCCCAGTTCTGACACTTGAGGAACACCACTCATCACTGGTCTCCATTTGGACATTGAGCCACTGACCACAACTCTTGGGAGTGAGACCATCCAGCCAATTCCTCATCCACAGAGTGGTCCATCCATCAAGTCCATGTCTCTTCAATTTAGAGACAAGGATGTCGCGTGGGAATATACATCTGGCTTTGAGAATTCTGTCAGCCTGCAGTGAACTGAATGCTATTCTTAGCACCTCCAGAACATCCCAAAAACACTTTGTCTTTCCTTCCACCTTCCCAAAATAATCTCCATGAAAAGAACATCACTCAGAAAATGTCCTTTTGTCTGGACTTCCTGCTTTTCCTTTCCAGCTTTTTTTTTCATTATGCAATAATGAAAACAAAAGCATACAGATTTGCTAAAATGAGCTGAATAGTCTCCAATTGCTGGTCAGAGCAATGACACTGAGTTATAAGAACACCCAAGGTGACTCTAGAGGTCCAACATATGGAAGGTACCACACCTCTGCAAAGAACATATGGTATGCAATAAGCAATATTTGGAACTGCAGTCTTGAAATGCAGTTGACTCAGAAATGCTCCCTCGCTCTTTCCACTGCAGTTTTTCTTTCATTTGGTGGTCTGGGAAAGACTGCTCACTCCTCTCTTGGCCAGTCTGTTGAAGGACAGACCCTATCCATTTTGCAGAAGCACTCAGCTGTTTGGAGCAGGATCATCTTGTGTCTCATGTGCATCATCCCAAGTCATTGCAGAATCTTCTTTGGGAGATGAAGGCATATGTGTACAGAAGACAGCCCACAGTGAATTTCTGTTACTCATGTAACAACATCTTTATTGTAAAAGTGGTCCATTTTCTGCTTTTGATGGACACCATTAGATACCCTTAGGTAACTGCAGACAATCACCACTATTCTTAGTAAGGTTATGCAATAATTGTGATTGAAGTGACAGACAAACCAGCCAATACTAAGGTTCTTTCTTGACCCAGATATTGGAGTTTGTCATACTTACACCCTCAGTGACAGATCAGTTATTTTTCTATCATTGCTCTGAAATAAATAAGCTTGCATTTAAATTGATGACAATTATTCTACATTTTAAATAAAACAAAAAGCAAACTTTCCACTGAAAAATTACATTCAGAGCATGAATTTAATGCACTCTAATTTATGCACTCCGAGTACACCCTTTTAATTGATCAGCCTTTCTACAGGTGTGGTTTCATGTAACACTTAATCTGATCTTATTGCAGGCTACTGCTAAAAGGGGAGGTCCTGTTCCCTTGTGCCCCCCCCTCTCCCCTTGCTCTAGCACTGAGCAGCTGCACAGCATGAGTCAGATCAGCTTCCTCATCTGACCAAAAAATAAGGGTATTTTCGGTGGGTTAGCAATTCTGACCATTCAACGAGCTGATCCAAAACATTCTGTCACACAATTGCTTCATGTCATAGAAAGGAGACACCAAGCTGTAAAGGAGGAAGAAAAGCCTGAACCTTCCCTTTCAGCAGCAGCCTGCAGCACAATATTTGAAGTATACATGAAAATGCTTCCTAAAGCCGTATTACCCTGGCAGCCTAAATCATCACAATTCCCAATGTCCCCCTCCCAGCTGCATGTTCCTGCTGCTCCTGCTTACCAGACTCTTCTGAGCTGACCCTATACACAAAGCTGATGGAAAATTAACCCACCTGAAATGAAAAGTCTTCCCCTCCCTCTTTTCCCACATTTCTCCTCCACCGCCCTGGTTCTCATCTGTCCATGTGGTACGGAAACACACCCACCTTACCCAGAAAAAAGCTATTACTTTTTTGTCAGGAATAATTTACTGCTGTTTAGAGTGCAGAGCTAGCCTCAGACCCACGCTGTCAAGACCAAGCAAGAAACAGAAAAGGGGATGGTGAGAAGCTGTTCACTTAGTTTAAAGGTGTAACATCAAAACCACAGGCTCTTGATGCTTCACTATGAGGTCGAGCAACTTAATTTCAACCCACCTCCGTCAGCAGCACAAGCTACAGAGATCATATTTGCACTGCAGTGGAGTACTTGGATTTTCTCTCCTCTGCTCTGGGGATGGGAGCACCAGCAGAGGTAACGGGGCAGGTAATTTACAGGCAATAAATTCATAAAATACACAAAAAAATTTTCCTAGAACGTGAATTTGATTGTCCCAAAAGCAAAATATAGCTTCATAGCCTTTCCCAGCCTAGTCCAAAGCTTAGAGAAATCTTGGTATGAATTTAAAGATGGAAAAACTAGGGTCATCACAAAGGCTAAAATATTTAAAAAGTCTTACCACTGAAACAGGCTCCATGGCTTCTTGCTTGATGGGGACTGGGTCAAACATTAGCATCTTTTTTATTAACCTGTTCTGATGCCTCTGATGTCCTGGCCTGCAGGGGAAAGACAAGGTGTTGGAAAGCTGCAGGAGAACCCCTAATCAACTTTCTGAACTGTAAAGAACTTACTACTATTTTTTGTCAGACTAATATGCACATTTATGCACCTCTAACATAGCTTCTTAAATATATGACTAGGCTTAATTTTAGTATTTCAGTTATTGCAAGTTTATTCTTTCCTAATCGCTACCAAAATAAAGGGAAATATGTTCACTTTTAATGAAAATGGATTTGAAATTTTATTGTGCACACCAGCATACCAAGATCACAGAACGCTCACTTTCATTAGCTGTCAGTGTGCAAAGACAACACAGTTTACACCATTCATTTCTCACCAGCATTATAATTTCAGAATAATCTTGTTTAGCAGTGGGTTGATTCTGCAAAGGATCTCTCTTTTCTGAGAGTCATAGTATCACAGAGTGGTTTGGGTTGGAAGGAACCTTAAGATCATGTAGTTCCAACCCCCCTGCCATGGGCAGTTCTGACAGAAAAGTTTAAACTTTCACGTACAGTGACATTGAAATCAATGCAAAAGAAAGATCAAAACCACAAGACAAATTTGGAGAGGTACATTTAACACGCTGCAATGACTTAACTTGAAAAATATATCAGTTACTTCCCTGAGCTAATAGATTTACTGATAATTCAACAACAATTTGTGCTAACTGTATAGAAGAAAAACACTTTAAAATATCTGGTTGTATTCTGTGCAGTGTCAGTTGTTTTTTCTATGGAATGTTCAACCTCACTTGTCCAACTTCAGCTTAACTCAAATAAAAGTATTTGGCATAAAGCACATGGTAACTTAACTATCCTACAAGACATGGAAAGATCCTGTGAAGGAATGGAGCAGATACCGTTTTGGAGACAGCCATAAAGGCACTGAGTAAAAACCAGGAGAAGCACAAGAAAGTTGTTCTCTATGACATTTACATGTTGGGCGAGCTCCTATAAATCACTTGAGGACAATAAATCATGGTATGACTCGCTTCAGAAGCACGTTTTCACCATACACTGTACAGTGCACAGTCTTGCCTGGAAGTGGCATGACGTCTAAGATACTAAGAAACACTTACAGAAATTCAATTTTGACCAGTAGATGGCACTGGAAAGAAACGAATACGGCCAGACCACACAGTCCAGACAATTCCGCCCCGCGGAAGTAAGGCTAAAGGCTCAACAACAGATCCGTAGTTGTGGCTAGAAAAGTTCTCCCAGGAATTAAAATGAAAACTTTAAGACGTACCTGCTCAAATTAAAATAATTCTAATAAACCTACGCTAATGAACAATCTCATTAATTAACTATCATGTGTGTTCATACGATTTGTCAAGAGCTTCCAGAGAAAGATGGCAATGAGTTGTTACAAGTCTATTATTAATTATTCAGGCATATGAATGAAGTTGAAAATACACAATAGTGTACATTTTGAATAATGGAAACAAGTATAAAAATGAAATTGAAGTAATAATTCTTCTTACAAAAGTCAAAAAAGACGGACAAAACCAAACTAAAATAAAAAGTTAAATAGAGCAACTCAATGCAATTTCCAGTTAAAACTTAACATATATTTTAGAAACAGTTGTGTAAGATAGCACTATTTGCTAACAGTTGTGATAACTTTGTAAATACTTTAAGTATGTCTGTGAGAAGGCTATTAGCTATACTATTTTTCTTTTAATTGTTATCTTTTTCAGGTTTTTGACATTTCACACAGCTAGAACTAATGCTTCAGAAGACTGTCTTCCCAGAAATATATCCACATGTTATATAATTAAATATGTATATGTATTTATGCACCTCTCGCATTCCCACATATATCTATGCATTGTGAAAACAAAGAAAATTATAAACTTTTAGACTTCAAAAATGTTTACAGTAAAATGTAGCATCTCAGACCTCATATATAAGAATTTGGGGCTACTTGCTTTCAGGTTTCCAGAAACTTCAATTTTTACTTTATGTGTGCATCGATAAAGTGACACACCAATTTGTACTTAAGTAAGGAAGGAGAAGAAAGGAGGAGAAATAAGGAGAAGAAAGCATGAGAAGATTGAGAGAGAAAGAATGGGGGAAAGAAAGAAACAATAAATAACTAAATAAGAAAGAAAGAAGGAGACAGAAAAAGAAGGAAAAAATTTGCTCTAAGTAAGCATTCATGCCCCCAAACTACTCCTTTTGTCATTTTTGTTGTTTTAAGATTGGATTGTCTTCAGTGTAAGAGTTTCTCCTTTTCACCTTTTACTTCAAGAACGTGTGTGAAAGACACTTGATACACATTTCATATGTCATGCTGTACATGGGTGTTTCCTGAGAGGGCTCAAAATTACTGTGCAGGAATTAGAGTGACATACAACAGAAAGTGTAATGCCATGAATAAAAGTGAAAAGTAATTCTCAATCTTTCTAAGATGCAGTCATCTGAGAATAGTAGAGGAAAACAGTACTTTTATTGCTGCCTCATGGTACAGAAATTGAGCACTTTTTTATCACATTACTCTTAAGTGCCAAGTTTGTTTTTCCTATTTGATAGTGACTAGAAGACAATTTTCAAGAAAGGAAAATTAGTTAATAAATAACGCTTCATCCTGTTGGTCCAGATCAGATTCTTATTTGGTGGAAACTAACAGAGCTGCTATACCGTAAATATAAACCAGCTTTGGGTCTGGCTTTTAAAATTTAGCTCAGGACATTTTCCTAACGGTGCAAATAAATTCACCAAGCAATTCTCATTGTATTTTAAAATAATGCTCCAAACTGACTGCTTGGACTACATTCACAAACAAAATACACGCAATGCACACTCACACACCAATAAAGCATGCTCCTTCTAGTAAGAAGTCAGCAGTTTCCCCTGATCTATTTGTAAAATCATGCCTACCAACACAAAAACTCCTGATCTCTCTCTCCTAAACATTTGAGAAGGGGCAATAGGGAAAGTAAACAGCCTTATCTGTTTCTGTTACAGAGCAATGAAAAAACAGTTGGGTTCTACTTTACACACTGATTTCATAACATACTTGTTTGAAAGCACACAAATCGTTTACTAAATGCAACTCATTTCTGGAGAATCAAAATACTGTATCTCATTCCTGAGGTACCCTGGAAAAAACAGTGAGGAGACAACAATATACTTCAAATTAAGTGTATTAAAAAATAAGGGCCTTTGTCTTTCACATTATTAGATAAACTCTTTTGCATTAAAGGTTTTTTTTTTTTTCATGTGGGTTAAAAGAATTTAAAATGCATGTAATCTGAAACTAAATAATTAACTACAATCTGGTAGCCAAACATTCCATCCTGTCTTTTTTTTTTGCTCTCCCTCTCTTTTTCTGCTAACAAGCCACCCAGTTTTACTTTCTTGCCTCCTCCCATTCACTCCACCCTGTGGATTTCTGCCAAGTCAGTCCAACTTGTCCAAACAGGACATGGCTTTTGATAAGATTTTGCTCATACCCTGTACACTTCAGAAAGACAAATGAAGGAATTGGGTTTTGTATGCAAATAAGGACAGGTGCAAGGTAAAGTCCAGGCAAAGTCCTTCAGTATTTTCCTATCTGAAGTCCAATGAAGACAGCAAACCAGAAAAAACAAACTCTGCCCTCATGATCCAACATGCAGCGAGTATCCCTTCCAGGAGGAAAATTCATCTTGGTAGATTTCATCACCTTGTGAGGATTGAAGACTTTGTGATATTTACTTTCTGACAAGTATGGTTTACTGTTTCAGAGACATAATTAAGAGTAAATGAAAGTTTCAAGCTACTTAATGTGTATTCTGACTATAAGGACTTGTACAGATTATTTACCCTAGATGGAACAGTGAAGTAGTTAAAGAATGCTCCCAGACTACACATCTGCTCTGCAAAACAGCTGGAGAAAAGCAACCGCATTGCTGCTACCCCCGGCAGCTCTGTACATCTACCTTCAAGGTCCAACAACTCTGTCGACCTGCTAGGAAAGGAAAGGGTGGGGTGGAGGGCCTGTTTTGGCTGTGCACATTCAACAACTACAAAGCCTTCCTCTTAACATAGAGCCTTTGCTCTCATTAAATACCTGCAAGCAGTCAGTGATCTGACTCGTTGTGGACAGGGGGGTGGTGACCAGAAATTCTGCCTCTCCTCACCCTGTGTGAAAACATGTGTAGGGTTTGCTTTCTTCATCTTTGTGCCTCAGGGAAGCAAGGAATGCTGCCCCATGGTACAGCAAAGCTTTGTCTAGAAGCTTCAAGGTATGATTGTTATTGTTGGTATAATTACAGAATAATGTAATGATATCTGCTAAATTAGCACTGCATGGATGTCCTCCATAAAGATCCTGCAGCTCTTGCAGCACTGTTGGTATCTAGCAGCCAACTGAAGTCATGTGGTCAAAGCTGTTCAGTCCAAGTCCTTTGGGACTTGGGCTGTTGCTCTGAAAATACTACTTCTTCTGTGAGCCTGGAGGCAAACTTCCCCTGACACTAAGGAGAAGTGATAATATCAGAAGACTCTCCACTGATTAAATACAAAGGGTGGGGAGGTTTTCTACAACTGGGTGAGGAGCCTTCTTCAGTGGAACCCTGAAAGAGAGTCTGACAGAGAAAAAAACAGTTTCTGAGAGCAAGATTCCCTGGAAAAGGTAGAAAAAGTGTTTTCCAGGGCTAGTAACAAGGTGTGTTTGCACTTACTCTACCAGTTGCTCATCAAGACCTGAGTCAGCAAAAAAGTGGGAAGTAACTAAGCACTTAACTGCACTGGGCCCCAAAATAGCAGCAGATGAAGAAACTCTCCAGCTCAGCACAGCAGTCAGCCTCAGTCAAAGCAAGCAAGAGTAGGGGAAGAAGTAAAGGCCCAGACGCCATGCTGGGGGAAGTGACTGGAGCAGCCAGCCCACAAGGAGCAGCAGGGGGAAAATCATGCAGAATCACTACACCAAGTAAAGGTTTTACTGATTGACAGCATTCTGTGTTGGTTTATTCACTGGATTTCCACTGGGAAATGGTAATAACTGTTGGAAAAGTTAGGATATAAGGTAAAAAGAAAATGGTACCTGGGTGAAAATTTTCTTCTGAAACTTTTACTTGACAGGCACACAAAAAAACAGTATTTTCATAGGATTCTGTTATTTAGTATTTCAAACTATTTTTGATCTTTATTAAATTGAAAATCTCATGCCTTCCTTCCTTCAGAACTGCAAGCAGGCTGAAAAATCTGTTTTTTTGCACAGCTTGTGCATTGTAACTTTGCTGACGTCACTTTATTTGACCTAGAACTGCTCTGACATAATCATTTACCAGCTGTGTAGCAGACTACTCAGTATTGCCATTAAATTTACAATAATACCGTTACAGGCTCTTTGAAGCCACATATCTGGAAATGGCTTTCTTATATGTAAAAATTTGGGGAAAAATATTCTTGCTGTGTTCATTAAGAAAGTATCTTCTCCACCAAGGGAAAACGGAGCCCATGTAATAAAAAAAAAACCCTGTTCAACCTTCAGTTCTACATACAGTGAACCTAGGGGAGAGAGAAGAAAAGCTCTTGTGGCACCTCCATTAGACAATATTCTCTCTTATCAGGGCAAACTGCTGTCTGGCTTCCTGTCTCAAGCTACTTCTTAGAAGGAGAAACAGTCTAGTAAGGATAAAAGATCAGACTTTTGAAAACAAGTGAAGTATGTGGACTGGTATGATAATCTTTCCCTTCCAAACGGAACTTTGTTTTTTTGTTGTGTTTTTCTTAAGAGGTTAATTTTTAAGATAATTTAAAAGGAGAAATATATACCATATCTTTTTATTATGAGGCAAGAATGGCAGAAAATTCCTGTTCCCTTACGTAAAGGGTTCTGCTATTTCATGAAACATTTATGAAACAGATTCAGTATTTTTGATAGTATGGAGGAGAAGAGGAAAAATCTAATAATAAAGAAAGGAAGTGCACATTTATTAATAATAGCCCAAATTATTAATTTGAATGAGGATCTGAATACAGGGCAAATGTCAATGAACTTCTGTGTACCTATGGACGTGGGAAAAAAAAAACAAACAGGAAGAAGAGATGGATAGTGCAGTGGGTACAAATGAAACAGTGATCAAAGCAGCTTAGATTCTTTCAGAGTGGAAAGTCTGTCATGCCTTCATGGATCAAGTTAGTTTGTTGGTTAACACATACTGACTGCATGATAGGCAGACCATGCGTTCGTTTTTTTTCCATTCTGACTTAGTTTACTATTAAAAACCTGTTAAGAGTTTTATCTCTCCATTTGGCTGATCTACACTTACATTTCCTTGCCCTGGGAGATAACCACTACAGCTACAAAATCCTCACAGGAAGCCTCGGCATCAAGTGAATGCCTAACAGGGAAGGGTTAAATCTCTCCTAAAACCAGCTCTGCCAAGCTTCATGTTCTGGATTGGAAGCAACTAGCCTCGGAATGAAAACACAAAGCTTCAATACTGACAGCATAAAAGAATTCTAAAAGACCTCCTGTTAGCCGTGTTAATTAATATTAAAAAGTTGGTTTACAAAACTATTATAATTTTAAACTCAGTCCCTGATTTTGTAGAACTTCTGGCTACAAAAAGGTGTGAACCACAAAATTTTCTGCATTTATTATACACCAGCTTCCAACATTAAATGCAGTTAAATTTAACACTTTTCCTCTGCTATGGGAAGAAAAGATGACTATAAATATGTTTGAAATACTGTGCAAATTAACAGTACCAGAATTAAGATATTTAATTGGATTCTAATGGATAAACTCATCCATGGTATTCTAAAATAAACCGAAAAACAACTAAGTAAAACCAACTGAGAGTAAAAAAAGAAAGCAACCAATAAAAAACTTACCAAAACTGTGTGGCCGAATACTTCTTGTAATCTGGATTTCTGGACAGACAAAAAACAAGTTGATGTAAGCATGTGCACATAATACAGTAACAATTATTTTCCACATACAATTAAGCCCCCGAAAGAGGAAGTGTAAAGCATCTATTTCAGATCTTTCTTAAAACATACCTGAAATAATGACAAAAAGTTAATTTTTAGCATCCAAAAGAACAAGAGCAGGAGCTAAAAGATTACTTTAAAAAATAGTGAAATAAGAAGGGGTAAAACGAAAGTGTGGATGTATTTCTGTGCATACAGAAACCATGTATATTCTGACCCATAGGTGACAGAGAAGAATAAACACTCTGTCTTGCATTTTCATGGAGGGCCTAATTCAAGGCCCACTGAAGTTCTTGCAAGTCTATTTCAAAGAGCTCTGGCTTGGGTCCTTTAGCTCTTCTGCTATATCCAAAGCAACAGAAAGATTTATGTTCTCTTCCTGAATTTCCTCTCAATGTTTACCTACCTCTGCTTGCAACAGGGGTGAGGGAGAAGACAAATATAAAAACAGGAGTAAAAAATTTATTTTTATGGCTTCAAAAATGCAGAATGTGGGACAGCCATACCCATTTATTCCAAACAATAGTTAGTCAGCAGTGCCTTATTTTCTGAGCAGTTAGCCAGGAGTGCCTCATCTGGAAGACAGTGAATCTTCTGGTTTGAGTAAGGAGAAAATATCTACTCCTTTGAGATGTGGAAATACAAAGTGCTTACTGTGGGCCATTCAGGTTGGATAAGGTCAAAGCCAAAACTCTCCTAGTTGTATGAGCCTATAGACATAGATTCTTTTCTCATTTACACTCTTTTTACACCAGCTCCATGACATTAATGGAGGTATTCCAGATTGGCTGATGAGCAAGCAAGAACAGAGAACTGGCTCACAACTTTCTGGAAACTCGAGTACAAGTTTTCAGCAGAGGGAGTGAAGCTCTCCAGTTCACCCTCATAAATATACTGGAGTCACGAGCATGTGCATTAAAGGTTAACTTGGAAACCTCATTATGACATAACACAGGCATCTTAAGCAATCATGAGTGTGTTGAGACATGATAACTCATTGGGTGGGGATTGGGAGTTGAGGGGCAGTGACAAGGGGCCTGGACAAGGCTACCGATCTGCTAGAAAACAGCCCGAAACAGGAAAGAGCACCACATATGCCACTTGGAATGTGTGACGCAAACCCCAGCCTTGAAACAAAGAACAGGAAACAGCTCTGCTGGCTGTGCTGGGGAGAAAGCACAGAGAAACATTTAGGCGGCCCTCCCTGACCCTATATTCATGAGCAGCTGGAGTCTTTTAAAACAACAACAGGGGGTGGAGGTGTTTGTTCATTGGGTGTGAATAAAAACACTGTCCTTATGCAGGGGACCTGCCCTATTTACAAACAGCCTCCCTTAACATAAGGCAGCAGCAGTTTTAGACACCACAGGTCATGACAATTAGCTGAAACCTACCCTAGGACCAGTTGGTTTATTACTGGATTTACAAGAACGCCACTAGCTGAACTGAGCTACACCTTCAGGACATCCAACACACAGTGCCCAGACTGACAGTAAGCACCTTATTTGTAGACAGAGCTAGGGGGATCACACCACGGCAGGAGTGATTTGTAAACCAAAGGGCTGCTCCTGAAGAGTGCCTCACTTTTGTTCGGTACTGCTCAACAGCTGAGGACCACCACCACTCGGTGTAGCCAAGAATATTTTTCTAAGCAGTCGCATACTTAGCCTTCTACCTCCTTCTTCAAGTTTAATTTAAGACTTGATTTTAGTGGATATTATACTTTTATTTTTGAAAGCTGAGTAAATGAAATAAGCTGCCAACATGAGGCAGAGGAAAGGTACATCTTGTCTACATGGCACGCAACAGAACATTCATTTTCCTTTAAAGCTGTGGTTTCAAATACTCTCTCTTCTCTTACATACTTTTGATTGGTTATTTATATACTGTGGGTGGGACATCTGATATTATCTAATGTGAGAATGTCTTAAGGCAAATTATGTGGACAAGTACCACAGTAACACTAGTAAGTGTTGTAGGGTTTAGTGGCTGAAGTTTAACAATGCACATGAGGTGACAACCAGCTAGCACAGCATCTACACAGCAACATGTAGGTGAAGGCTTCATGCCGATATTATCAGTTACTTACTTTCTTCATATTGAGTATCTGGAAATCTAAGTAATTTAGTGGTTGTATAACTCCCACCTTTATTATCTCAGAGCCCTTCACTAATCTTACTCACATTTACATCATTATTTTTCTGAAGACTTTTACTTTTGGCTAAACAGGTGTTGTCTAGGTCAAATCCTCACAGTACCTAAGGGCTCCCTTGCAGCTCTGCTACACAGAGGAATTTTGCTTGGTTTCTCAGCAAAGGGATAGACCATTTAGTATCTTTTTCCCTGTGCTTACCTCCATTCTCCCCTGTGGTCTGTAACAAGGTGTGCAAGGTTAAAAAAAAAAAGTATTTGCCTGCTTGGGAAAAAATTTAAAAGACCATTCAAGACAGATTTGGGTTTTCTGTATTTTGATACTAGACAAAATATTCTTAAAAATACAAGAGAAAAGTTAGCTTGAAATAAACCCTTCTGGGTCAGGCAGGATTATCTAATCCAGATGTACTTCGTCTCACACAAGAAACAGCTTCTCATGTAATTATCAAGACAGTGTATCTTAGAAGTAGTCTATGGAAAAATCGGCAGTGATCAACCACTAAATCCTTTGTTTTCAGTACAGGTAATGAACATTTATGGATTTTAATTTAAATAAAGCTGAGTTTTCAAAGCTGTCCTATCATCCACCCAAATTCAGCTTTTCCCAGAGTTCAGCTCCACAGTGACACTTTCTGGATTTTCCGAGGTAAGGATGCAAATACATTACAGCAGACAGTGCAGGTACAGCACCCGAATCACCAGCACAGTACACAAATCAACTTTAATGTATCTTTTTCATATAACTCTTAAACAACCACTCGAGCTATTCTGGAATAGGTCTTTCTCCTAACCTTGACTTAGGTGCTGTCATCTCCCAGTGCAGGCTTCTGTTGCTGAACCTTCTTTTTCCAAGGCTCCCCTAAGCTGTGCCAGGCACTCATCTGACAAAGGTCCAAAGCAAATAACTCCTATTCCCATTTCGACTTCTATAAAATAACAATAACCCCCAAAACAAAACAAAACAAAAAAAAACCCTACAAAAACAACAACAAAAAGCCCAGCATCCATAAAAGGTAGGCTAATTGCGATCGCTATTTCTAACTCCTCACTAAACTGCCGTGTTGTCCTAGGCACTATGCCTTTTAACTTTGCCTACATCATGGCTACGCGGTGCCAAAGTTAGATGACAATACGAGCGATAAATTTTTGAGAGCCAGTCTCATCCTTGACTTCAGCGGGAGTTAAACCGGGGACACAGCGCTGCCCATCAGGTTCGCTACTGGTGGGACACAGCCAGAGGCGAGCTGCTCCTGCCCCCTGGTACTTCCCCCACCGCCCTCAGAACCGAGGTTAGTCGCTACACTCTTCACCTCAGCTCCTCTGGCACCATACCCCGTGTGGGATCCGGCAGCGCTTCAGGCTTTCACCAAAGACGAGCCCGTGACACAGGTCGGCGGGAGGCCGGGGACAGCGGCCCCGAGGGGCGGGCCGGCGGCCCGCAGGCCCCCCCGCCAGAGGCGGGCGGGCGGGAGGCTCCAGGCCCCCCCGCCAGGGAGCGCGACAGGCGGGGGACGGCGCCACGGGGGGAGGCGGCCGCGGCCCCAGGCGGCGCCGCCGCCGGCCACACAGGTGCGCTGCCCAGCGGGGCGGGCGCGGCGGACAGCGGCAGCCGCTGTTGCTCCCGCCGCCGCACCGCGGCCACGCAGGAAGTTTCACAGGCCCGCGGAGGGAATCCTGCTGCGAGCCCCCGCACCCCCCGAGACAAGTCCTGTTTTCTCCTCTCCGCAGCGGCGGCCGGCCGGATACCCTGTTCCCCCTGTCCCTCGGCCCGGCTGCGTCTCCCGTTCCCCGGGTTGCCGGCGGTGTCCCACTACGTGCTGCCCCGAGCGCCGCGCCTGGAAACTTTCCTCCTCCGGCACCTCCATCCCGCAGCAGGCACAGCCCGGCCCCCACCCTCCGCCTTCACACTTACGGTCGGCGGGCGATGCGGAGGGCGCCGCGCCTCCGTCTGTTCCCGCGCTTGGTGGCAGGGGCTGGGGGCACTCCGGGGGCACCGAGGCGCGAGGCCGGCGTGTCCCGCGGCTGAGGCGCCTCGGCGGTGTCTCCGGGTCTGTGTGCTAGGAGGAGCTGCCCGCCCGCCGCCCTGCCTCCCGCCCTCCGCCCGCCTTCCCCCCGGGCCCCTGGCACCGGGCCGCGCTGTCACATGACGCCGGCGCCGCTCGCCCTGCCAGGCTCCCCAAGCCGGCGGGGTGAGTGGCGGTGGGAGGGTCACGGCGGGGAGCGCGGCCGGGCGGGCCGGGCGGTTCCCCGCCCGCGGGGTGGAGGCTCCGCTGAGGGGCCGGGGCGAGTCACCGTGCACAAACAGTCGGGCACGCACTGACTCCCCGCCGCCCGCCCTGCCTCCCGGGGGCAGACAGACTCCCATAGACACTAATTATCCCCAGCAGCCCAGGAAGGGGAGGGGAGGGGGGCCGCCACCGCCCCTCTGACAAACCTGCCGGTCCAGCTCCTCCTCCCCGCCTGTGTGTCAGGCAGAGGCGTGCGCCTGGCACCCAGCCCCACAGCGCAGCGCATCCCTTCCCCTCCCCTCCCTCCGCGCCCACCCCGGCCGACCTGCGGCGGCGGCAGAAAAACAACAGCAACACCCAGCGCCTGGGGGGAAGGAAGGGAGGTGCTGGCTCTGGGGAGCTGCCGCCGAGCTGGCTTCGCCGGCGGGGGCTGGGAAAAAGAGCGGGGCGGCGCGGAGCCGCGCGGCGGCTCCCCCGGCCCCTGCTGCCGCGGAGCTGCCCGCGCCGCGCCCCATCGCGCCGCGCCCCATCGCGCCGCGGAGGTGGTGGGGACGGGCCGCGGCGGGGCAAGGCGAGGGCCGGCGGGCGTGGAGCAGAGGTGTCGACCCGCCTCCGCCTCGGCTTGGCGGCTCGCCCGCCCCGGCCGCCGGGACTGCTGGCTGACTGGGGCCCGTGCCGGGGTGTTTTTTTATGGCTGCGATCGTGCCCGGGTGCGCTCCCGGCAGAGGCGCTGCCAGCTCCCTCCGCTTGGCCTCCCCGAGGCGGAGGCGGCGGCCGCGGGGCGGGCCGGTCTCCCCCGCGCCACCCCTGCCTGTCCAGTCCCACGGCGGACGCCGGCCGGGGGCAGGTGTGTATATGTCCCCAGTCCTCCTTCTCTCCGGGTTTCCCTCGCAGCCGGCGGGTCAGTAGCTGGGAAGCGGCGGCGACGGCGGCTTCCGCCTTGCCCGCGAACTGGCTGGGCTGAGTAAGCTCGGCCCGGCCCTGCTGCGCCCCGCGCTCCCGGGGGCACCGGCGATCCCCGTGACGGCGGGGAGGCGGAATTTGCCCCAAGACTGCGCTTGCTGCTTAAGACAGTTTTCAGCGAGGCGCAGCGCACGTACCGCCAGTGAGACGAAAGCCGCTTATATCCATACTCGGACCGATGAACTTCACTCAGAGCAATGCTTTTAAAAGAACATATCCTGGCCTATTGCCCCTAATTCACTGCATTGTGCTTACAGTTGTTATAGTAGAACCATAGCATAGAGTCATAGAACGGTTTGGGTTGTAAGGCATCTTAAATTTAGATTATTTTACTAGAAGGCTGCTATGAGGTGTCCCCACTCTTCCCTTCTCTGGGCTGAACAACCCCAACTCTCCCAGGCTGTCTTTATAGGAGAGCTGCTCCAGCCCTCTGCTCACGTTTGTGGTTCTCCTCTGGGCTTGCTCCAACAGCTCCATGTCATTCTTACGTCAGGAGTGCCAGAACTGGACTCCAGGTAGTATAGTGTGTCATATAAAATCATGTCCTTGCCTGATTGATATGTGGTACCTAAAAATGATGCCAAACAGGAGGCAAATGCTGCTCTTGGCAAAGCCCTCTCTTGCAGGCGAAACTATGTGGACAGATGAAAAGCCAGTGATGCTGATGCTTCTTGTGGATGAAGTGGTCACCCTGCAGGACTCTTGTGGGTAAAGTCAATGGTAGGTGCAGAGCATCTCCGGCTCCCTAGGTTCAGTCTTTGTATTTAACTGCCTGAATAGGACCCTAAGGTAACACACTGGATTTTGCATCTTTGGTTGTTATTTCTGTTCTCCTTAACCCATACAATGATACTGTAAAAGCAAAACAAAGAGGTAAGGTGAAAGGATTGGGGAAGTATTTTAAAATACACTGCTTTGTGCAGGCACATGCTCGGTCTATGTTTTTATTTCTAGGATGTTTTAATGCATCTCTTGACTTAGCTTGCTAGTCTGTATGGCTTTAAAAAGCAAACTAAGGCACCAGTCTGAAGCCCTGAAGGGTATGACTCAATGACAGAACAATAAATCGTAGTATCTCCTTCTAAGCAATTACACTCTATCATGTCACAGCAATGTATTGTTGAAATACTATCATGTAACTCATAAAGTGTCATTTTTTTATTATAAGCCTATAAAATAAACAGAACTGTTGTGTTAGAACATACACACAGACACAAAACATTTCAATAGGGCTGTGAAAAGGACCTGCTGCAGTTTTCTTGCATGAACATGCTCAAGATAAAGTAGTTGAGTCCCAGTTATGCATTCATTTATTCTGGGAACTAGTAGAGGTTACACAGCTAACTTAGAACCCTTAGGTCAGAGGTAGAACTATTTTGATGTCAAATCATGAGAAATGCCAAAGTATTTCATAGTAGCTAGCATGCTGCTCTTGGTAGAATCACTGGGTTTTCCTGCTGACTTACCTAGTTTTGGCCTCAGATGAACCTGTTTTAATCAGGTGTAATTTTACTGTCTTCTTGTGAAGTCACTTTGGATTTATATCAGCAAATGAGAGAAAGGGGGGATTGTGAATGATGCTTGTACTGTGCCAAGCAAGATTGTACACCTGTCAGCATTTCATTGCCTTCTTGTGTTTGGTTTCTGTACTTTAACAACTCAAAAATTTGAAGGGATGTTCAAATTCTGAAGGGAGCAGAATCTCATTGATTTTAATGGAAATTGAAAGAACAGGAGGGAATAACTGGGAATGTGAAGAATCCTTGCCATCTGGTTAGCAGACCCAGCAGTTTTAACCAGGTCTGGAAGTGTTTCTAGATCAAAGAACTGGCTGATGGCAGCCCTTAACATCTTCCAGCACAACACGTCCTCCATCCCTGCTCTGCCCATCATAGCCACAGCATTTTAAATGCTGACATACTGAATAACTTCTTTCTCAAAACAGAAAGAAGAACAGCGGCATACAAGTCCTTGGTCTTGAAAGAATGAAGAATATTGCTTGGCTGTCCTTTAGTTTGTAGCACATGGCATGAGCCCTTGCCATGAGATGGAGGATTTGACTTGACAGGGCCTTGAGGATCCAAATTCCCAAGTGTTATGGAGAGGTAATACACACATACAGATTTTGGGTATAAGCAGACAGTAGGTGGTAGGTAGAGTGGATGGAGGGGAACATACTGATTTTTGTCATGAACAAATCAGTATTAAAATGTTAAATGAAAAAGTGTAATATGTTCAGATGTCTGTTAAAAAATCAAATCCAGCTATGGTGAAATGAACCCTTGCTACAGTCACCTAAATTACCACTGTGATGAATTTTACCTAAATTGTACACAAATTCATGGCTTTTAAAGGTAAAAGCCACATTCTGCTTCCTAAAAATAAAAGAAGTACTTAAGAATTTTGTGTATTTTTTCAGTCCTTAATTCAATTAAAGGCTATGGAGTGAAGTTGGAGTGGTTTGCTGGTCCCAAGCAGCTGATACTTCTTCTGAGTTACTCTGTGTTACAGAATGTACTATATATTGCGTGGTATTTATGCAGGGAAAATGTCCACTGGAATCAGTGGACTTTTTCTTTGTTCTACAGATACAGGTAAGGCCTGGACATGTTTGAGGTATTTGGATATTTGTGTATTAATACACTGTGTTCTGCAGAGTTTCAGGTCAGATAGTCACCTCGTACATCTGGTACCTACCTAACTGTTTCTGAAATGAACGAGACAGAGGTCATCACACAGCCAGCAATAGTCATTATTTTTGTTAAATACGGTTCATATCTTGGAAGAACCATAACTTTCACACTTAAAATGGTGTTTACTTACTGCACCCCAAATGTTCAATCTCATCAGTACAGTGACAATACAGGCCAGTACTGTAATCACAAGTTTTTAGAAATGTGGATGTTGAGACAGTAGGAGTTTAAATAGGAGTTTAAATTATTTAGAAGCTTAGGTATATCTATGCTGTAGCCACAGACATACTAAGCTGGTTTTAAACTACTCAGCTGGGGGAGCTGGTAGCAATCCAGCTGTGCCAGTGGGGAACTCAGAACTGGCTAGAAAACATGCCCAAAAAGCTGGGTAAATACTTAAGGCTGGCCTGAACTCAGTGGCTAGACTACTACTGGTGCCCAAGATAGCTAATTTAAAGCTTGCCTGGCTATGTTTGCGTTACTGCAACCCCATCAGTTGTGGTGGTAGCATGGATGTACCCTCCTCTGAATTCTCTGACTCAGCCCTGTCTTTTGGCAAAAGATTCCCATGCTGTTCTGGGAGCTGTGTTGGTAGTGTCAACTCACTGGTCCTCGGGAAAGGCTTTTGCAGGTATTAAAAACCTTTCAGTAGAACACAAGACACACTTTTATTGCATTGGAACTTCCTATCTTGAAAAGGTTGGCCCTCATCTTGTAGCCACTTGGGCATGTGAGCAACTCCTGAGTTGAGCCATATGTTTGCATAATTGGGACCATATTGTTTGCTTGAGGAAGGGCAAGGCAAGCAGCCAGGCTCACCAGCTCCATCACACTGGTGCGGACAAGAGGAAACCACCGGAGGAGCTTGGGCAGAGCTGGTGTTGAGGTGCATGGGGCCTAGGGCAGAGGCAAATGCATGAGCCGCTCCCCGCCGCCCTCCTCCTGCCCACACACCGGATGATGAGTCCTGCTGCCTGACCTGACCCAGGTTCCTCCTCCCTGCCTGCCCCTTCCTGTGGCCTGAGGACCAAGACACTTGGCGTAGTTGCTCACCCCTGAAACGAATTCTCATTTTATGCAGAGACAAATTTCAACAACCACAACACAGGGCTCTTTTGTGTTCACCGCCTCACACAAGCTAAGGATGGATGGCTGCTCCTTCTAGTTAAAACCACTAAGTTGCACATGACTGCATTTGATAAAAAAACAGCCCTCCCAGGGTCAGCCCTCAAGTCCACTGCAGTAGTCAAAATTACAGGGAAGACACTTGGGGACTGGGGGATGTGTGTGTGAATTTCTTGTTACATGGTGATAATTTTGAGAACAAGCCTGTCTTTGTTGCAGGTGTAACTGCTGCTGCAGGCTGCTGGGCTTGATCTCATTATCTGAAGCACAGAAAGATTGTTGTATTAAATATTGATGTCCAAGATGCAGTTGAGGGGCACTTGAGATTTCCGTATCAGAAAGAACAGCCAAAATTTTGGAAGTAATAGCAGATATGTATGTGTAAAAATTGTTTGGTCTGGAGACCAAATTCTCATCACATCTATGCTGACATGAACTCAAGAGGAGGTGTGGATGTTGATATCATTGAGAACACAGTCTTGCCATCTGTGAAGTTGCTCTGTCTCTTACATCTGTTCTTGAGCTTTATTAATGTAATGACATTTTCCTCAGTACTGGGGCTGTAATTTCTCTTCAGACTGTAGAATAGGAAACAGAAAGATGATGTGATTTGTGCATACAAAAAAAAAATGTACTCAGTGGTTTGGTTTTAAAAGTTCTGTTGCATTTAGTCTCTGTCCACTCTTCCTTCCCAACAGAATGCAATGGGAAACACATGGACAAGAAGTGAATTACTCTGTTCACCTCAATTCAATGGATATAAAATGTAAACTAGTTTGCTTACATAGCTGCTCACTTTCACAGTATAAAGATTTGCTCTGCTTTCCAAAATATGCTGTGAAACTCTTGAAGCAATGGGAAGTCCAGAGAAGTAATTCTGCTCTTTGCTGTTATAAAAAAATCTTATTATGCTCCAGTTAGACAGAAAGTTGAATCGTTAATGGATGAAATTTGGCTTTGCTGTGCAAAAAGTAATTTAGATGTATCTGTTTATATCTGTTGAGGGTCCATATATTGTAAAAGTCACTTTGACTTTGCTCAGTCAGGCAATTGAATGGACACATTGCTGGATTCCTCCTAGAAGAAAAAGATATCTTTGATCTTCCAGGAGATAGTTAAGTCTATCTAATTGTAGTAGCCTATAGTTAAGGCTGCTATACCTCCAGTTGCTATTTATTTGCTTTACAGATGAGAAAATAGATAAATGTTAAGATATTCTGTTAATTTATTTTTTTTTTAAATTCAATAATTTCCCTGTTTTGTCACATTATATTATGTATGGCTTCAACTTTAAGTAACTTGAGTAGGACACAGATTGACCTTTGGAGGCCAGAGATCACTGTCTTTTAGGTGTCCTTCTGGAATGGAGGAATAACTTTGGGTCTAATTTAGGCAGCTGAGAAGTATCTTCAAATATGGAAGACACTAACACCCGTTTTCGCAATTTTTTCACATTTGGGGAGTTTGTTGCTTATGTATTTTAGGATGCATTGTCAGAAATTAGAGTCCAATTCAGGTCTGACATAACTCCATTGACTTATTGGAATTTCCACAGTCACAAATTACTCATAACACTCAATATTAAAAAACAGCCTTCAAAAGCATGCAATTTTGGGAAACAATTTTTTTTTTCTTGCAAAGCTGGTATTGCATGAAAAATGTATACTAGCATAATTTGGAAAGTTAATGTAGGACTGAAAAATGTTGTATCTCTTTAATGTCATTAAATACTTGCTGACCAAAAGTTAGCACAGTTCTTTGTTGATTTGTGAGGTCCTGCAATGACACATCAGACAAAGTACAGAATTTAATTTTTTTGTCTGAAGGGATGTACTGAAGTTGGAATGATATTGTTTCCTCCCCTTATGGTTTGAAACAACTTTGCAGAATCTGACCAGTTTGGACTAGCTACCATCTTTAGGTTTGAGGGTTTTTTTTTTAATATTAAAAATATGTATCGGTATATTAAAAATATCAGTATGTATAAAAAAGTATTTCAGTAAAGGTTGTGACAGCCTGGAGAAGAAATGGCTTCAAGGGGACCTAACAGCAGCCTGCCCCCCCAGCACCTATGGGGAGATTACAGAGAAGGTGAAGCTGAAGCTGAGGAGCACAGTGTGAGAATGGGAGACAGTGGGCATAAAAACAAGGGAATGGGGAGAGTTCCAGGCAAAACAAGAAAAAAACAGTGTATTGTTGTGAAGTTTTGGAACAGGTTGCCCAGAGAGGCTCTTAAATATTTTCAGAATGTTTTAGTGATCTGACTAGATGAAGTCTAGACAATCTGTTCTGAATTCAGAGCTGAACCTACTGTGAACAAGAGACTGGACTAAATGACCTCCTGAGGTCCCTTCCAACCTGACCGATGCTGTGATTCTGTGATTCTGCATTAAGTACCACTTTTAGGGGAAGATAAGGATCATTATGTGTTTTAAAACCAGGCTGTTCATGGCACCTACTACCTATAAAATGTTGTACTTGTTAAATAGAAAACAAATTGCAAGTTAAAATTACCATAATGCAGACATTAACAACAAAATAAGGGAATGGCCAGTGGCTACCATCTCCCATACCTGTATTTAGTACTACATACTCCACGAAGAATGTTACCTGTTGGTTAAAAACAGAGAACAAGTGCTGGTTTCTATTTTTACCAGCAATACCATAAATTTTTATTATTTTTTCCTTTACTGCATATTCTAATACTAAAATTAAAAAAGGATGTGGGAAAATACAGCTACATATCCTTCAAAAATATTTTTTCTTATATCAAAATGTCTTAATTTTTTAACATAACTGCTGTTTTCATGATGCATCCAAATTACTTTTGTAAAGTGATGTTATTTACAATTTCAGTATATAAGAAAAAGATTAATGTTCCGGGTGATATCATCTATGGTGTGAAATATAGTACTCTTATATGAAATGTAATGCTTTGTCTTTTACAGACTAGTAGTATCACTATTTTAATGAAAAGTAATTTGACAGAATAGTGTAATGACATTCTTAGCAATACAGTTTCTGTAGTAAGGAAAATATATCTATCTGGAGAACAAGATTCTAAGCTCATGAATTAATGAGAGAAAACACCTGTTAGATGTCTTGCTTTGACCACCTGTGCTTTGACCACCAACTGTAGTATGAAGTGTAGATGAAATTTCACTAATACAATATAGGCAAATACTTTGAGACAGTACAGCCAGCAGAAACTTGAGATGAGGATTATCTTGTAGGTCTGGTTTTTCATCCTAGCTAGGGTGTGTTACCTTAATAAGTAAGCCAAATAATTACTTATTTACAGATTCAGCAAATGGTAAGGTCACACTGGCATTTCTGTGCCACACTGAACTGATCAGTTAAAGTGGTTTGAATTTCTTTGAAATACTCTGATAGTAGTTAGAATTCAAGTCTAT
The DNA here is from genome assembly GCA_020745705.1 of Hemiprocne comata. Classification (NCBI taxonomy): domain Eukaryota; kingdom Metazoa; phylum Chordata; class Aves; order Apodiformes; family Apodidae; genus Hemiprocne; species Hemiprocne comata. The sequence goes on along the minus strand of CM036589.1, from coordinate 25,000,458 downwards.
GGGATAGTGAAAGAAAAGGTACTGGGCTAGAAAGGGTTGTGGCATTCAGAACATCCAAATGCATGGGGGGGGTACCTGCCTACAGCTCAGTTTATTGTTCAGGATTTCTTGATGAAAGATTCAGTGACATTAAAATGACACAAAAGCAAATAAACTATTTCATAATATGTGCAAGTCTTCCAGATTTGCTCATAGTTTTTTTCAATACAATAGGAAAAGCATTTGTACAGTGTGTTTTGCCAAACACCTTAACAATTTTTGAATCAGATAAAACTAGCACCAGAAAAATATTTTCCAGTCTAAGCTTTAAGGGTGGACTCACCGTTTATCTTCCTTAATCTACAACACTTCATGTTAGTATTGTATTTTCAAAAATGACCAGGTCCTTTTCAAGTCCTCAGCTTTTCAATGTGCATCAGGAGACACTTTTGAAGGAATCAGATTGTCAAAAGTGGAGGAGTCATTACATCCTAGAAATTGTTCTATGTTGGCATTTCTCAAGGCAAACTGAGCTTTTTGTTTAGTTAATTTAAAAAAAAAAAATTTGGTGACTGAAGGAGGAAATAGAACTGAAATGTCTTCATATATATATCTATGCGCTACAGGCAGTGGAATCATGGTCATGTACTTGCCTTCTCAGTGCTGGATCATTTAATATCACTATATTTACATAAACTCTTGTATTTTAAATGTGCAGATGCAATGGACCTGTGTCTGAGCTGTTTTACATGATTTGGAAAAACTGCTAATTTAAGAGGACTAACTGTACACTTACTTAGAATGGTGTCAAAGACTATTTCAAGTACAGTACTGCACACGTAGCTGCGAATATTTGGATCATTGAAGAGTATCTAAATGGCCTTCATTTAACTAAAAAATGCACATGGGTTAGAAAGTTCCAGTATCAGTATAACTGGCATTTGAGGAGCTGTGAGATATAAAACTGGGGTGGCAGGTATATGCAAAAAAAAAGGTGAGATAGGGCTTTTGTTCACAAAATCTGCCTACCTATATTGCTGTGTGATGTTAATTAATTCTTACTCCCCTCTAGTCCTGAAGGACTGTGCCTGATGTCTCTGTATTGCTGAGCTCTCTACTTGTTTCACTGAAGGAGCAGCAGCAGTATCTGTACTGACTGTAAAAGGAGCATTTCTAGTAGTTGTCAAGAAAGGGGAGATTACAACTGACACTAGTCTAAATAAAAAACAGTTGGGCATTTTATATGCCTGTGATGCAGGGAATCTCCATTTCAGCTGTCTTTTACTTCAAACTGTGATAATAAGCATCATGTACTCTCTAAAGGAACTTATCTTTGCTGCACTTCTGTGAAATAGGGAGGGATGATCAGCATTTCACTCCCAGGAAACAGAGGTAGTGTTAGCAGGGAATGGTAAAAATGATGGTGTCTGAATCAGTAGATTCCCTGTTAAAAGTTCAAATGCCTATCTTGTTTTGGAAATATGGACTTAGACTTTGATGTTTCAAGGGGTCAAGAGCTGAACCCAACTTTCTTGAAAACATTGGGAAATCAGCAAACCATCCTTCCCCTCCTTACATGCAGGTGTCCACTTGGAATTTGGTTTTATTTGGTAGAGCAGTAGAGAATTGATGGGCTTTGAGGACAGTAGACTTTTCCAAAATTATGAATATGATGTTGAAAAAGCCAAATGCCTTTAAGCATTTACAAGTTGGTTTATGAACTTTTTCCCTACCATATGATAAAGAAAGTTTCATGAGGAATAGAAAAATGCCTGAGGCGATGAGGATACCACTATGGTTAGGTAACTTTGCTCTGAGTTTGCTCTGACCAAGCTGGTGACTTTTGAACTGTGCTTAGCCAGCCACCACTGCAGGTCTTTGGCACAGGGACAGAACTAACATGACGACTGACTAGCTCTGCTTCTTGAGCTAGTTAGCAGGGGTGCATGGCCACACCAGTACTCTGGGCCTGGAGTTAGCTTCTTCCAAGGTGGGTTGGTTTCAGTGCACACCCATGTCCTGAATAGTCCAGACAAATGCAGCGTACCTTCCTTCTGGTTTCCAAGCTTTGGAATGTCTGCTTGTGTGTGTTGCCATCTCTTGATGTCTGAACAAAATCTGCTGTTACCCTTTCAACATTTTTCATGATTGTCCTATGGCTAGTTTCACCCAATCATTCCCAGATGCCTCAGCCATGTTCAGTCCCTATGGGCCCGAGGGCAGGCACACAGCCTGCCAGGCCTGGGGAGGGGTGTGAAGGATACCTTTCCCTCCCAGTGCCCTCACACTGAACAGTCTGCTCTGCATAGGATTTGCACAGGAGGATGTTGTATCCTTCCTGATGTCCTTGCCCTCGCCTCTGCAGGGGCTGGTTGTGTAACTTTGTGAGGCTGAACTCCAGTATCTATAGTAACATTTAAACAGAAATAAAACAGTTCCCAAACCAGGAAAAAGTTACTGAAAACTATCCAGAAATGAGATCTTACCTCTTCTGGGTCACACAGGCAGCAAAATGTGAGTTGCTGGATCTATATAAACTGTAGTTGAGATCTTTATCCCTACTGTCTCCCCTCACAATATGCAAGAGAGATGGAAGAGAGGAAGAGGTCTTCAGAGAGGGTACAATTGACCTGGAACAGGAACAGGAGAGGAAAGCTGTGTGGCCATGTTCCAAAGAAACTTGGAAGAGGCTTTTACTAGGGATGGAATTGGTAAGATCCATGGGGATGTTAATAGTGGCTGCACTTTGAAGTGTATTGGTACTGGGAGAGCACTGCTGCTCACATGAGAACTGGAGTCTGTCTGGGATGTCTGAATTACATGGGACTGAGAAGACTAAGATTAGGAGAAAATGAAGATGGCTTTTCAGTCAAGTTTACTCTCCTCTGTCTACTCTGAAGGTATGGTTTCTTCAGGCTTCTTTGGATGCTTTATGAACAGCAAAGCTGCTCCTATGGTGATCATCTCTCAAAACCACTCCCTCAGCAAAACTTTCTGGTGAGGCATGACCAAAGCAAGTTCACATCAGTGGAGAAATTCCACCCTTGGTGAACAATTACTTAGAGATACCATCATGAAAATCTGCTGTAGCAATTCTAAAGCTTGATTCAAAGTACTTGTAAATACTCAGTATTCATTCTTGAGCACAAAAAGTTGTCTATTCACATTTCTTCATGCTTATTCTATGAACATACTTTTGAGGGGCACTTGTGCTATATTTATTTCTGCAGGCATCCAATGTGCTCTGTGATCTCTTTGGGGCATACAATACCAAAAATCTTCCTTTGGCCTGTTCCTATTGTGTCTGTATCTCTCCTCTTTATGAAGCCTTTGCTGAGAGCATCAGAGGAGGACAATATATTGTGCATACTTCTAATAAAAAGGCATGGAAAAACTGCTACTGGTCTGCCACGATTCCATGAATCACTTAAAATTCAGAGTTTGGGGCTTGTGGAGCCTCCATTTGTGTACAGAAAATACGTATTTTTCTTGGATAACCCTAATGGCTCTTGCTTCTAATGCAATTCACTTTTGTTTTGTTTTGTTTTGTTTTTGTTCTACCATGTTTGAGTGCTTCACTTTTGAAAAGGAAACGTGATATAATTGTATATTTATATTCTGGCACAAAATTAAGTCTCTTTTTAAAGTCTGCTTATGGGAGGTACAGAAGTATAAATTCAGAGTAGAGAAGTCTCAAATTTCTTATTTATGTCAGTTATTTAAGATGTAAAGTGAAAATAGAAAAGATGCTTAAACTTAAGTGTCAAGCTTTCAGGAAATATTATTTTTAAAATTATGACAGGCAAAATAACATTCATATTCAAAAGCAGTTGAATTTTATTGCTTTGGGGAAAATAATAATATAATTAAAAATGCAAATGAATGTTTTTCTCAAAAAGGGCTATAAACTTCCCTGGAAAAATTTGCCAGTAAGTCTGAAGTCTTTAAACTCTCAAATCTTCCCAAAGAAAATTGTTGCTAAGATAAACATCAGTCCTTTGGGGCTAGAAGTTCTCAAAAATAAGCACTTGAGAAAGTTAGTACTTCTTATACAGGCACCACCAACTTAGAGGAGTCCTCAGTGACACACTTTTTCCACAGTACTCCAGAAACCAAGACTTACTCTGTTAACAAACTAGCTTTTAGTTACACAAGTAATTAATAAAAAGGTCACCAATCCATTTAAACCTTTTCAAGCAGTTATGATCAGGGCTGGGGAAAAGAGTTAAAAGTGAATGGGAAAAAGATCAGACATAGAATATTTTTACCATAAAGGTCATAAATCTGACTTCAAGTGTACAGAAAAACCCAAAACTAACAACAGTGATTTTGGCAGGTAGTAATGAAGAATTGGGAGGATCAGAAATTCTAGAGTGGAAAATCAACATACACACCCACTGGACAAAATTCACCCATGTGTAAATAGCCAGGAACTGCCTGTTTGCCACATAAATACCATTTACATCCTTAAGCTGGAGTAAATATTTAGGAGTAATTTCAAAGGCATACTTGAGAAGAGATTATTTCAGTCTTTGTGAATTAAAAAGTATCCTGGATTCTCCAAAGAGTTACGTATGTGACTAAGCTAATATACTGCAAATATTTCTGGTATAATAACTAATAATGTGTAAACTTAAAATGTTGGCTGTAAAGGTTAGGTAGAATTCGGACCTGAGCAAAGAAACATGAAGAATAAATCATAGGATCTATCTTTAATGTATGTGTCAAGAGTTACAGAGTAGTTAGCATATGCATAGAGCTTTATATATCAAAAGCACTGTCTGAAAAATGGTCCAGATCCAAAATAGCAATATTCATGTCAATAGTTCCAAGGAAATGCAAGGGGCTACTTTGGTAGGGTTGCTGTTCACTAGGCTTTACATGCAGCAGTGTAACCTACGTTATTATCACTCTACAGTTTACAGATGAAATAGCATGATGGCATAAGTAGCAGATATTTGCTTCTTTTTAATATCAGTAAACATCTCAACAAAGCTAAGAGAAAATACCTTAAGGAATCAAACAAGTCATAATTATGTCGCTGTGTGGCTGGGCATTAGTAGGGCAAGCTGGTGTTAGTAGCTTTCTTACTTTAAAATTCATACAAAACAGAATCATAGAATGGTTTGAGTTGGAAGGGACCTTAAAGATCATCTAGTTCCAACACCTCTGCATGGGCAGGGACACCTCCCACTAGAGCAGGTTGCTCAGAGCAACCTGGCCTTCTACACTTCCAGGGATGGGGCATCCACAACAGCTATGGGCAACCTGTTCATATCTCACCACCTTCACAGTAAACAATTTCTAAACCTATTCTCTTTCAGCTTGAAACTGCTCCTACTATGAGGTGTCCCCAGAGTCTTCTCTTCTCCAGGCTGAACAACCCCAATTGTCTCAGCCTGTCTTCATAGGAGAGGTGCTCCAGACCTCAGATCATCTTCATGGCCCTCCTCTGGACTTGCTCCAAGAGCTCCCTGTCCTTATGCTGGGGACTCCGGAACTGGACACAGTACTCCAGGTGGGGGCTCACAAGAGCAGCGTAGAGGGAGAGAATCACCTCCCTTGACCTACTGGCCATACTTCTTTGGATGCAGCCCAGGACACAGTTGGTTTTCTGGGCTGCAAGTGCACATTGCTGGCTTATGTTGAGCTTCTCATCAACCAGTACCCCTGAATCCTTTTCCTTAGCACAGTTCTCAATCTGTTCTCTGCCCAATGTGCAATTGTGTTTGGAATTGCCCAGACCCAGGTGCAGGACTTTGCACTTGGCCTTACTGAACTTCATGATGTTGGCATGGGCCCACCTCTCAAGCCTGTCAAGGTCCCTCTAGATGGCATCCCTTCCCTCCAGTGTGTCGACCACACCACAAAGCTTGATGTCATCAGCAAATTTGCTGAGGGTGCACTTGATTCCACTGTTCATGTTACTAAAAAAAATGTTAAACAGCACCAGTCCCAGTACTGACCCTTGAGGAACACCACTCATCACTGATCTTCACTTGGACATTGAGTCCTTGAGTGCGACCATCCAACCAATTCCTTATCCACAGAGTGGTCCATCCACCAAGTCCACATGTCTCCAATTTGGAGACAAGAATGTCATGTGGGACAGTGTCTAATGCTGTGGACAAGTCCAGGTAGATGACGTCAGTTGCTTTTCCTTTATCCACCAATGCTGTAGCCCTGTCATAGAAGGCCACCAAATTTGTCAGGCACAAGTTACCCGTAGTGAAGCCATGTTGTCTGTCACCAACCACTTCCTTACTTTCCATGTGCCTTAGCAGATTTTCCAGGAGGATCTGCTCCATGATCTTGCTGGGCACAGAGGTAAGACTGACCAGCCTGTAGTTCCCTGGGTCTTCCTTTTTTCCTTCTTTTAAAACCGAGGTTATGTTTCCCCTTTTCCAGTCAGTGGGAATAGAGGTACATCATGCAGCTGGGAAAAAAATGTCCAGATTTTCTTTTTTTCTTAAAGATCCCATTCAAGGAAATTCTAAACCACCAAAAGGCTATTGAGCCTTCATTGGAATGCATCATGCAAGGTGGATTTCTCTTGGGTGGTTGCCACTGTTTTAAGACTTGCGGTAGGCATTGCTTGAATGTTGCTGTGTTGCCAAGCAGGGATCATTTGCTTTAAGAAGCTGCTACATCAGCTTTGTATTTTCTTTGTGACATGTTCTTCCCCTTAAATGGTAAACTACTAATTGGGCTGTTTTGCAGAAATGGGGAGAATTCAAGGTTTGAAGGCATGGTAAAGTCCGTCTGCCCATCAGCACACAATATTTTCAGGCTAAGCTGATTTATTTCCAAATGCTCCCCTCCCAACATTTCTTTGTTGTGTTTTTTTTTCTTTATAATTTAATTTATTGTTTGAAAATCAATTTTACAGACTACAGTGACTGTTTATGTATAGATAGATAAGAAGAACATATCAAAACAGGATTTCTTTCAATCTTAAAAATGGTTTGCATATCCCAGTGGATTGAAGAACACAAAGTGCACAAAAGTGGAATAAGTAAGGTGGAAATAATTCAAATACAGATGGTCTGCCTCCTTGCAGAGGAGTTCAGTTCTTAATTCTAAAATAGTCACAAATCTTGAAAAAACATTGATTATCTGAAACAGACTAAATTCTGTGCTCACTTCAGCCGAGTTGCACCAAGAAGTTATTTTCCCCTGCATATTTAAGAGAAGATATACTTGGGTGTGCCTAGTGATAACTGTAATTGTGAGAGAGCAAACCAAAGCAAAGCAGGTCCCTTTTTATGCCAGCAGCTCACACAGTGAGGAACCTTGAAAACTCTTGTTTCTCAGAAAGGGTATCTGTGGAATTCTTGCCGTCTATGTGTAATGAATTCAGACTGAGATCTTAAAATTGGCTTCCTTCAATCGAGTTTTGTTATGCAGTTGGCATGCTTTCACACCCAAACCTCCCATCTGCAGCCTGCACCTGCATTGCTCAATATTTAACTCAAAGATCTCTGAACTTCCTGGACCATTAAGGTGTCTTGGTTTGTGGCTTGCTGGCTGGGGCTGTTTCTTACCATAAGAATGAGATTTAGATGCACAGTAAATAACGTAGATTTCCAATTTCCTCAGTTTTGTTTCTGGTAATTCAAAAAAAGCTCCTTTGTGGCATGCTGCAGCATTTCCTTGGCATGAAGCATGGGGCATGAAGAGCGGGGTATAGCATTTGCAACCTGAAATTAAAATGCCATTGCTTTGCATTCTTATGTTTTCTCTTTCTGTACAGTAGTGAAGTGCAGGATACACTGCTACCTTTACCACAAACAAACCCGCTGTTTCTGCTCTCAGTTACTGAACTGTTCAAAAAGGAGCGAATCCTTTTTTTCTTATGACTGTTTCTGATAAGCTGGCAGTAAGAATTCAGGATTCCCATGCAGCCTCTTGTATGACACAGCTGAACTGCTCCATGGCATGTTCTCCCCAGCAGCTTGATGGACTAGAGAGACAGTGGCTATTTGCCCAGTGATTTTACAACTACATCACACCACTAATTATTCACCTTGCCTTTATACCCATACCTCTCCCTTCCTGGTCTTGACGGTCTCTTCAGTGCTCTGAAGGATAGGTCTGGCTTGATAAAGTAAGAAAAAATCCCTCTAGGGTTCCGTTATAGGTGCATACAAATTTCTGGTGAGCTGTATACATTATTAGTAAGACCAAATATTTAAATATGAAGAATTTGTTCCTAAAAATTATAAAATTGTTTGCGTGCACATGCAAACACTCCTGGGTACACCCTAATATGCATATGTACATCTATTAATACAGATACACACATAGATATCTATTTATAGTGGCTTGGATAACCTATGAACTTGAAAGTTCATTGGCCTGAGTTTTATGGGTGGGAGACGATATAGTACCTGTGAAGGCTGCAGATCTGCTTTTGCTCATATCCCTTCTTGCCTGGGAAAAAAACCCTTTTCTGGTACAACAGTGTCTCCACTGGAATTTTACTGAATCCAGAGCAGCGAAGGATCACTTGGAACTTCTCTGTTTGCTTCACTTGACTCCATTAGGCCAGCTCAAAAGGTTGGGAGACATAACCAGCCACCCGGTGCCAGAGAACCCATTGTGTGTGACCACTTTTTTATTGCTATTCAAAGGCAAGGCACTACAAGCAATTAATAACCTGTGTAAAAATGCTATTGAGATGTTTGCTGTCCACAAGTATAAACATGTTTGTTGAAAGAGGCATGGTTTAATGGTCTTAACACAGGACTGTGATTGAGGATCTCCTGTGTGCTTCCCATGACTTCGACAGTGATTGCCAGACTGCCTTTTGACAGGTCATAGATTCTCTATATGCTTCTATTTACATTCTGTGAAATGGGTTAGAAAGTTCTACTTAGCTTTTTAGAGCCAGAAAAAAATATTGTTTGTTTACAATATATAAAACATCAATCTTCAGTCTCATCTACCTTTTGTTTCTGAGTATTAGGTACCCTAGATATGCCCTAGAGAGACTCTCCAGAGGATGACACCTTCCCCATGTGTCAGTGCGAGAGAAGTTTTCCTTCTGAAAGAAATTTCCCCTTTCCTGTCATTATAGAGGGAGTCTAGATGATTGAGTGAGGCTGACTTTAAGATGGTTAAGGGGAAGTGAAATGAGCCCCATTGTGAATGCTACTTTTAGGGTTGTTCATACACTCAGCAAAGCAGACAGAGATTGCACTTCACGTGTCTGGTGTCTGAAATGACAAGAAATGCGTGAACAAGTGGGATGAGTGTCTCACAAGGGAATGCTTGCAAAAGAAAGATTCTAACCTAAATTAAAAATGGTTTAAGTAAAATATTCCAGTGAAGTGGAGTCGTTGCCATGAATTACAGTGAATGGGCTTCAGGGCTGCTTGGAGCTTTAGGAAAAGAATGGGGACACAGGCTCACCAAGTATTTCAACAACTCAGGTGGTTGGCTAGGAAAGAGAAGATACAAGGCAGGAAAAATAGTAATTATAGATATTATCATTGCTATGCAGCAAGGGCAGTGCAATAGCCCATTGGCAAGCACACTGTATCATTGGGAAGCTTGTACAGAGGGAGAGAGTTGTAGGCCATCCGAGTGGACCAGTAGAGACTCAGTGCTCAGAAGCGACCTCAACTGCGGGAGGCAGAATGCCAGCCATGTTACTGATACAGTCTCCTTTGCCAGCTGAGCTCTTTGGCACTGTTGGTGTCAGCAAAGCAAAAGAAGGCTTAATGAGATTTCAGGAGGAATGGCAGGCTATGGCTGTGGCTGGGCAAGGCTTCCTTTCAGTATGCAATAGCCACAGTTCATGATGTGTGGCCACAAGGTTGTGGATGGACTAGAAGGCAACCCCTGGGTGGGACCACCCCCTCCACCTGAAAAGATGGTCTTGGATGAAAACAGACCGAAGTCAAAAGAGCTGGGCTTGGAAGGCTCCAGGATCCGCAGCTCATGTTAACAAACTGTCCTCTTGCTGAGAACCAAAATTTCCAAATCCTGGCTGCTTGAACGCTGCTAGTCCCTCACGCAGTCCTCTGGGTTAACTGCACGTTCCTCTGAGTGCTTGTGCTTGATGTGTGGCAGTTTGCAGCAGGGATGTGTCACCAGGCAGCGCTTGGCTAAGGAGCCTGGGCAGGGAGGAGAGCCAGGCCCTACACGGTGCAGGGTTGGATGACCTGTGAACTTGAAGGTGTTTTCAGCAGACTACCACTGTCCGTGTAGCTGTAGCTGTAGCTGTAGCAACCCAGAGTGTTTTCAGGAAAAAAGGAAACATGAGTAGGCATTGCCTGAGAGCTTTTGACTTAAATTATGAAGTGATTTTGAGATGGTAGTTCCTGTTGTCTGTTGCAGTCCTTGAAACATTGGTGATGCCTGATCTTCTACAGGTGGCGGAATCCCAGAAAACCTGTGGGGTGTACCATCCCTGTGGGATTAATACCTGTCAGGTAGGATGATACAATTCAAAAGGACGTTTTGGATCATCAAGTCTGTGTTTCTCCTGTTGCAGACAGTTGTGTCACACAATACCTTTCACAAGTTGATTGAGTTTTTCTCTTAAAACTATTTAGGTTTCTATTTCCACTTTTCCTGTTGTCTGTTTCAGAACCCTGCTTCTTTGCTGGTTAAAAATCTAAATTATGGTGTAAATTTATTAATTCAAATTTCCATCAAGTGCTAGCATTATCCAGTAGCTGAAAAAGTTATTTTAGCTTTCTGGTATTTATACTGTATCCCTCTTTGACCTTTGTTTCTCTAGGTTAAACAAATGAGGCCATTGTATTCTTATGTGTGGTAGCCTATCCATTCTTTGGCTCATGCCATTCATCTGCACTGTCTTTGCATCCTGATTTCATCCCTCCTGAACAATGAGTGATCAGAATTGTATACAAAATATTTCAGATGAAGGTCAGTGCTTTGTACATTGCCATGAATCTTATTCCCTTTCTAATGGAAACATTTTGTCTGAAATATCCTAGGATGACATTACTTAATTCATAATTACATTTGGATCTAATGGACAGGCTGTGGTCCTGGTATCCTCAGACTTCTCTTCTATGTTTTCAGATTATAACCTCCACCAGGCTACAGAAATTTTTGTTTCTAATCCCTCAATGCAGGAATTAGTATTATTACATTTTGTTTAATTTTAACCTACAATAACACTTCGTTCAATGGTGAATTTGTAAAGCATTTAATTAAATGTCAGTGTTTGATATCAATGCAGATATTAAATTAATTATTATTATTTCACATAAAACAATGTGAAAATTGGATGTTCTCAGAGTTTATGTTGCCTAATTTATGAGAGCATTTGGGTGGGTATAAAAAGTTATTACAAATAATATTGAGTAATAAAGGGAGATCTTTAGTTTATATTTCTAAGTCCTTGTCCCAGCTGTGCACAATTGAAAGAAATCTAATCGGATTTCATTGTTTGTCTCATTGCAAAGAGAATGCACTTATTGCATTTTTATTCTGAATGCATTAAATAACTTTTCTCCAGATAAAAGGACACGTTTTGTACAAGAATAGCTGAACAGTAGGACAGTTTAACCAAAGTTAGCTTAATGAATAGACCTTTGCAATTCAAGTATGACAAGGTTGCAGAAGACTGGCTGAGCTGAAGTTCTCCAGCCTATAGGTCTGAAAGGGCCAAACATCAGTTTTGGTAGAGGATATTATGCTGAGTCTTACAAAAAATGGTTTTATGTTGTTTGTGCTATTGGAATCAAGACCAGGTTGGATGGGGCCCTGAGCAACCTGATCTAGTGGGAGGTGTCACTGCCAATGGCAGGGGGGTTGGAACTAGATGATCTTTAAGGTACCTTCCAACTCAAACCATTCTATGATTCTATGATTCTTTGATTCTATGATTCATTTCTGTAACAAATCCCATATCTTAGAATAAATACAGGAGAGTATTTTTCTGCATTTGAAAAATACTGGATTTCTCAACTCTATATTTGCATTAATGGCATTCTTTTTCTTGATATCCCTGTGTTTGTGTGCATGTGTACTTTGTATACATCACATTCATGAATATGCAAAAATATTATATACAGTGCAAGAAAGGCTCATCCATTGTCTAGTTATTACTGGCACTTCTTGAGGAATGGAAAACGGTGCTTACTTTTTTTTTTTCTTTCATTTCAGGCCTACAGAGGTAGGCCTTTGGGAACTACAACATTGTTTTTCCTACTTTGAGGAAAATGTAACTGTCATCCAGCAATGCCGTATCTGCCACATTTTCTCTGCTTGAAGCAAAATTTTATAGAAGTAGCTGGTTATAAGTGTAGAGGGTCTTTGGCTACCTAAGGCCCTCTGGCTTTAATAGTTATTCCTAGGAATCTGACGAGTCATACGTCTTTAAAAACTAAAAGGTGCAGGTCATTTTGGTGCTAACGCTGTTTGAAAATAATGATAAAAAGCTTTATAAAAAGAAATATTAACCAGACCAAAACAATGTCACAGTCTCCGGGAACATTTAGTGCTCCAAGAGAGTTTGGTGTTCACAAGGGAAGGACAGGCCTGTGGGTAAATAGAGAACTTTCTTTTTTTCCCTGGCTCCTAGTGCAGCATCTGGCCAAAGCCATGATCCTCATGTCCCAGGTGTCAGCCCGTGTCTTTCATCTGACTCCAGTGGGCTTTGAGTTTAATTTTTATCTTCTTGGGGTCTTTGGGATCTGTTGTATGCAAATAACCGCTTGTCTCTCTCGAGTATTAGAAGATTTGATTAATTAATCTGTTTAAAGAACATTAAAGTCTGGTATAAGGGTTGCTGTAAAAACTGTTAAATATTAATATTGGTTTGGATTTTCAAAGGTAGGGAAAGGAGGTATGTCCCCAATGGGAGCAAGGCACACTAAAAGCCATAGGGAATTTAACTGTTAAAAACTGCTTTTTATCCTGGCTATCCTTGCTGCTGTATGCAGAGTGCATATGTGAATTAAGATATCTCACATATAGCATGCTAACAATTAAAGCCATAACTCACAGGAGAATGAGGAAATTGTGGGTAAAATACGGCCACATCATTTGATAAAAATTGAAATAATATCAGTTTTAAAAGGACTTATGAGTACGTATTGCTAAAGCATATCTCCTTCCATAAAATCTCACCTTCTCCTCTCAAAGACAACATGTGAATAAACAGAAACTTCATCTTTCACCTTTGAGTCTCTTCCTTTGGTTGGTGAACATCTGACATGCCATAGTTAAGAGGATCACAGAGAGCCTTCTAGAAGAGGAGCTGGGATCAGAGGCAGAAAAAAGCAGGGGCTGATTTGCCAGCTAACTCCTGCTGCTCTAAAGGTGTCCAGATTTAAGTTAGAAATCAGACGTATGTTCCCTATAGTTGAAATTCACACTGTAGTTTGAAAAGAAATAATGAAGAATGTGTTTAGTGGATTTTTTTCTAAACTAGTGACACATCTAGTTTCTCCAACTTTGAGCTAACCTGTACTGTTTTTACAGGAAAAAAAATCACTCCATGCCCTCCAGTAACTTAGAAACAGCTCCCAATCCTGGCAGCTAATGTATGGGACTAAAATCTTGGGTCCCTGTGGAGCCGCAAGGCCAGAGCCTAAGGAGAAGAGCAACAACAGAAGTGCCTCCAGGATGACTGCATTTTGCCAAGAATAGAAAAAGAAACAATAATGTTTAAACCAAAAATGAAATTTGAATAGCAGACGTTTTTATTGAGCAATTGTACAGAGTTCAAAACAAAGTCATATCTACATTTACCTTCCCCCTTTTATAATTTTCTTTGACGTTTGTTTTCTGTTTAAACTAACATGCTTACTGCCCCAAAATTCATTCCTCTTTCTATAAGTAGATTCATGAAGCAGAAATTATATCTTCATGTTACACATACTCCACACCCTTTGTGTTTTATTGCACTGCCGGTAGTTTGGTCTTGTTCAGATGTTTGCTTATAAGGAGATATGGGGTTCTGGTTGTGATAGTAATTTATTACCTGTTTTATTGTTGCCACTTGTCCTATAATTTTAAAGGCAACCTGAAATGATTTCCTAAGAAAAGTCTGTACTTGGACTTGTGTCTCCATTTCTCCAGGATGCTCAACATCCTCAAACTCTTGTATACCTAAGTGAACTCTGTGTATGTTTAACGTAATGTTGGATCTTAGCCAAGTGCTGAATGTCTCACTAAAAGAAAAAGAAAAAAGAAAGCTTCAACTTAACTCAGCTTCTTCCAGGCCTGTCGAAGAATTTGGTTAATGTTTTAACTCAGAAGGTACTTCCCAGCATTTGCTGTGTGGGTAATGTCAAGTCGCCACACAGTTCACTATGTGTGCAGTCATGCGTAGATCCACAAATTGTCATGTCTGGGACATGGAAGAAAAAATGCATTGTAAGCAGCAGCATAATGCTCCAGAGACCAGCTTTCGTTTCCTGGGCTTTGCCATCAATTTTGGGAAAAATGCTTAACAAAATTTACTGTATTTTGAACACAGGCCTGGGCCAGCTGTCATGCCCGAAGTTTGTCTATATGTATACTCACAGATGCAATAACCCAGCTGAGGTTTGTCATTGTATCTCCTTGGGCCACTGCAGTGATGTCATGTAGGCAGATCTGGCCAGATAAAAGGTCCTAAATGCACATCCCAGAATGGTTAATGAGGAATATAATCAGGCAGCAGTCAAGCTGCTGTCAAGCAGTTGTGCTGTACAAGCTACTGGCACCCTATAGCTGGTAACAGGAGTGCGTGGGGTGAGAGGCAGGGAATATACCCCTGCTGCAGGCTGATCTCTGGCTGAGCCCTCCTGTCACCACTCTGCCCTGCTATCTGCTCTCATTTATTTTCATTCTGCCATTTTTGTCCCATAATACAAGCAAAATTTAGTCTCTCCCAGCTTAAGAAAAGCTCCAGCTTTGATCACAATTCCTTCCGTAGCTACTACTCCTGCTTTCTTCTCCTTTTCATGAAGTTTATAAACACTGCTAGGATTTCCTCTCTGTTTTCTGAGAGACCCCATTCAGTCCAGTTTTCTGTTCACTGCATCCCCATTCAAGCTATAGCTGAATTTCAGATCCAGCCTGCCATTTCCAGCCTCTTTACCCTATCAGGCATCTCTGGCACATGATCTGGGCTCCCTTTCCTTGCATGGCCCTGAACCTCTACACCTGAGTGCTTCTGCAGCACAGCCATCAGTGCTCTGTCTGGGTGTCATTGGAACCTGTCCTTGGCCCATGTGTGTCAAAGCTTTTCACAGATCTTTGTGCAAAGCAGTACAGCAACAACTGCACCTGTGGCTGTATGTGCAGTTTTCACACGTGCACTTTATAAGTAGGCAAATAAAAATGTGGATAATAGAAAAGGACAAAAATGCAAAATCACATTGGGTTGGGCACGATAATTTTGCAGGATTTCTGCAATGTCATTGCCTTTGTAAAGGCAGTGGCAAGGTCCTTTTTGCACGTGTCTGAGTGTACCTCTCTTGTTTGAATAATGACCTTTACGGTTATGTGTGGCACACAGGGGAGTTACTTTCAATGGTAAATACACAAGAGATGGGAGAGAGCCGTTTCTGTTGAGTTCAACAGCTCCTGTGGATCTAGCTGATTAAGGAGACACTGTATGTGAGGAGGTCTATACCTTTGGTCTCACTAGGAATGAAAGAGGGTTGTTTCAGGTCCATTCCAGCTTTTACATTCATCTCAGGCTGTGCTAAGTGGTCAGTTAGCATTGCCACTTGTTTTTCCTTCTGTCTTTCTGTAGTACAGAGCAAGCAAGGATTTGTAGTTTCCTAATTTATCAAGAATAGCGAAGCTGAAATGGTAATATTCCACATGTGGCTTCATTTATGGAAATTACCTTCTTTGGCTGGAGTAGGAATTTTACCATTTCAGTTTAGAAGTGCCACATTTAAGCCGAGAGTTTGGTTTTTATATGAGGGCTTTTAAGAGCTGGAAAGGTGTCATTTGTACTGATTTAAGTTACTTCTGCTTGGGTCTGTTACCCCAGACTTATGCCATGTCTACACTGTCATGTCATTGTGTCAGCTATCTAGAATACTAGATACCTCACAGGTGGAAGCAGTCAGGTGCCATCACTTCCAAGAGAAATGCAAGTCAGCTCCAGTCCCAGAGCTGCCTCACTGGTTAGGATGGGAGTGTTTCCATTCCAGCAAGTCTACCTGAAAAGCAAGATTTATTGGAATAGACACATTGCATGCTGACATATCTCCATGGCTTCCACAGCACACTTTTTGTATCCTCTCTGATAGAAATGTGAACAGAACTATGCAACTGTGTCTCCTTCTTTTCGCTTTCTCAGAATTTCTTTCCTCTCTCAGCAGTCAGTCCTCTTGCTGTTTTGCTTCTGATTTCCATCCTTGCGTTTTCCTCTTACTCTAGATATCCTAATTCTCCAGACTTTTCAGGCATCTCAATCTGAACTTCACTACAGAACTTCTAAATCAGCTTAGCTGAGGTCAAGCTTTCCAGGAATTTGGACAAATTTGGATTTGAACGTTGTAAGCTGGATAACTAATTTTCAGTGGAGTTGAGACTGAATAGAGATTTTGGGTCTGGGTATGAGTTTATGTTAAATTAAATCTGAATGTTGTTTTGAAAAACCAACAAAGATGGAAAAATCAAGTCCAGGTCCAAAATCCTAATCCTAGATTTAGGTGCAGTTGTGTCCAAGGTTCTAGTTTTCCATAGCAGAGAAATAGAAAACTCAGATCTATAGTTTTGGCTGTGGCCTATCTCAGTTTTATTCCATAAGGAATGTTTCACAGCTTGAATATACATCCCTTCCTTAATACATATTCATAGTCCTTTACCTCTCTGTCCTTCTGCAAACGTATCAGATCAGGTTTCAGCTCTTTAAACATTTATACTGGGTGTGCCACCTTGTTCTTTAAGTCATTGTGCTTGTCACGCTTGCTGCACAAGTCACTGAATCACGTACACAGTGTTGAGCTGCCTGGTACCAGAGCTGCAGGTCCGAATTTTCAAATGTCACACTGGAACAGCCAGCAGTAAATACAGACTTGCCTGTACACATCTTATTAGTGATTTGGGGTCTGATGTGATTCCCACCAAACTCGAGGGAAAAAACTCCTCTGATTGATGCAGGATTGGAACAGTCAATATGGGAGGTCTTTGTAAAATTATGATCACTCACTAATGTTTATCCAGTTATAATACAGAGCAAAATGTTACTCTTCCCCGCCCCCCCCTCCCCCATAAATGAACAGTCAGACTTTTGGGAAAATACAGTGCCTAGAATGGAAATGATGGCAGAAGAGTGAGTAAGGCTTTTTCATGTCACGATCTCTTAGGATGGAATGTTTAACATGCAAATTCCTACCATGGGGCACACCCTTGGGTCTGCAGTGGGAAGAAATTCCAGGTCGGGGGGTCATGGCCTGTCTCTGGCATGGGACTGGCAGCAGTGATCTCTGAAGGGAAAAGTTATCAAACCTTGGAGAGATAGGAAAGAAAGTGGAAATGAGGAGCTAAAACTACTAGGGCGCCCTGATATTCTCAGCAGCTTGGCTTAGCTGTTCAGCCTGAGCCCCATAATGTGAATAAAACTCAAATCCTAAAATTGGGATTTATACAGAAAAATCTCTGGATACCACTAGACACTGATCAAGAACATTGTAACCTTGCTGTACTTACAGCAGCCTCTGCTGAAACATAAATCCTGGAGCTCTTTAAACATTTTTAATTAAGCTTTCTGCTTTCCAGCAAGCTACCAGGAGTTCCACCGCGTCGTTCTCATTTGACATTTATCTACAGAAATGCAAAAATTATGAGGCTGCATTTTGTTTAAAAGTGCCAATTTGTGATGGCATAGTTTGATTTAACAACCAACAAAACTCCTTGGAATTACTAGAGGCATATTTTGTAAGGATTTCCTGATGTAAAAGCTGACTGGCTTGATTTCATTTGAGTGCTAGGGAAACAGGTTGCTTCTTAGCTGAGACTTTGATCGAGTTGGGAAAGGCCAGGTATTGACAGCTCTAGACACTATTTATAAGGAAAGAATTTAGGCAGGCAGCATGGCTTGCTCAAAGGTTATGTGAAAATTTGCAGCTACTACCGTGAGAACAGGTGTCAGAGAAAGCATAGGGGATCATGTTTGCATAATTGGAATTATTATTAGCAAAACAAGAGATCGCTTTCCATTCCTTTTGCCCAAGAAGCCCTCCCTTATTGGGAGTAATTGGCACAGTCATCTGAATCAGGCAGCTAAGGCAGCCTACCCAGGGCACATTGGGTGGTTGAGCACTGGTAGAGATCACTGATTTTTGGAGACATGCTGATTAGGGAGGGTTGGAATCAGGAGGGGAGTGAAAGCAGAGTTAAAAGCATAGAGTGGCAGTAGGGAAAGATGAAGAAGTAACTTTCAAGTGCCATATAGTTAGAAAATATGTGATAATAGTTCATTGTGAAAGGATTTCACAGTCTTCCAATGGAAAGCGTATAGCTTTTCCTGGATGTACGTATCTTGTGCAGGATCTTCTCACAGAAGTGGGGCTTTCTGTTACAAGTGCCTTAGGTGCTCTGAGACCAAAGCTGGCCCTGGCCCCCTGCACCTGTAAGCACAAATTTTTGGAGAGGTCCTCCTGTTTAATTGACCTCTGAAGCACACACAGTCTCTGTAAATGTCCTCCCCCAAGTTATTAATCAGCTGAACAAGTACAACATAGAGCTAAAACAAATAATAAGCATTTGTGTGCATACCCATCACATAGTTCATGTAGTATATAGTTGCCTTGACTCTGTTATTTGGCTATGCTAAGCTGGAGAGAGGGACACTAGAAAAGGAGCCCTGCGAATGTTCATGTGAATTACAGGCAGAATAAATGCTTGAAAGTGGCATATCCAATGGGTTAGCACAGCACTGAAATTAGGTGGGTTGAAAGGCTGTGTAGGTGGCTGCCTGCTGCTTCTCCTTTACAGGAGCTGGAGGGATCCAGCTGCACAAATAGTTTGGCTGTTCAGATTTTCTTCCTCAGCTCTGCTACACTTTGTGTATGTGTTAAAAAACAAAGCAGTTATATGAGGTCGTGTTGCTTGAAAATGATGAAAACACTATAGCCAGCCACACCACTAGCAGTTCCTCCTTGCCTTCCTGCACCAGCGTGCAGCTCCAGTTTTGCCTTCTGATTTGTGTATGTGGATATGACCTAAATGGCCATCTGCATGCACATGCAGCCAAGGCCTACAGCAAAGCTTGAGATTCAGGAATTTCATGGAAATTCCTAGAAAATTTGGCCTTCTTATATGAATGTGTTATTCCACATCAAGTTACGATAAGTTTGCTTTTCTGCTGGCTTGTTCACCTAATAAAAGCTATTTATATTCTTGCTCAGATTTTTATATAATTCATTAGAATATTAAAAAAAACCAAACACATTCCTGTAACTGTTTGAAAGTATGATACTTTGACTGGAAGTGCAGTAATGGGTAAGTTATTGACCATCTTGGTGTCCCAGAGCCAGAGAAAATGAACAGAATTACAATACCTGATGATGAACTAGGTCTTATATTGAGAAAGATTCAAGTACATAGAAATGGCAAGTTTGTACATCCACATTCTCATGGATGGATGTTGAGGAGTTCAGAAGCCTTCCTCCAACCATCAGAGTTAACTGTCTTGGTTGAGCTCCTACTAATTGTGATGTACAGTTAATTCTTCTTACATTGTAAGAAAAAAAAAGAAAAAAAGAGTGTAAGAGAAGCCTTGGAGGAAGGCTGAAGGAAGGAATTAAAAAAAAAAGCTTACAAATGGCAGTCCTTACATCTATTGAGGTTAAAGAAGCTTAAAGAAGATCCTGGTGAAGCAAATGAAGAGTCTCACAGGAAAACAAAAAGATCTGAAAAAGCAGGTGGTAATACATAGATCTGAAACTGAATCATCAAGAGATGGGCTTAGCTTGATGCTGTAAAGATGAAAAAAAACCCTGAGGTAATTAACTTCAGGAGTTCTGAGGTGTGAATGAGTCAGGTTTTACAGGGAGACATAACGTCTTTTGTTTTAACAGTGCACGGTATTGCCAACTGTGGATGGAACTGCTAAGGCGAGAGGGAAAAGCAGAAATGACAGCAGGGGAAAGGGGGATGTAACGTTCATGGCAAGAGCAGGGTGACTGGGGCTGGGAAACAACAGCAAGCAGCAAACACAATCTTTTCTGAGAACCGCAGGGAGCTGAGGGCAGGGGATGCAGTGAGCTGGCAGGGAACCAACAGCTGAGGAAATGGTGGAAGAAGGAAGGGTTGAATTCGTGGAAAATTAGTTTTCTTTCTCTGGGAAAAAGGTTGTTTTGGTTTTGACAGTCTCATTTGAACAGAAAGAGGAATTTGCCATCTGTGGAGACGCCACTTCCAGAAAATCTTAACCTTTTCCTGACCGACTGTGGAGCAGCAGCTGCCTCACACACTAATTGTGGAAGCCCAGAGCTGGCTCATTTTTCACTACCATCAGTTTGAAACATCGGGGTTCTTTATAATTTTGTAATAAAGAGTTCTTTGGTTTTTCTAACATGACCTATAGTGGCATTATACCACTAGAAATACAAACCTCCTTTCTTGGCCATAACTTACCTCCATAAATCCTATAAGCTTACACCCAAGAACATAATGCACAGTATCACTGTGATGACCGTTTGCTAGGATTGTTGGGAAGCTAATCTTATTACTTCTCCCTTGCATTTTGAAGTAAGAAAGTTATACTATTTATATTCTTTCTGTTTGTCCATCTTGGGGGTACTCAAATAGCCTGAGTGATGAAGGACAGAGAGAGAAACAGGTAGCCATTATTTGCGCCACAGCATTAGGCGTATGGTGCAGCAAACTAATAGTAAACCATGTAAGGGCTGCACAGGAAAATAAAAGCCAGCAAGAAAGGCTAATTCTAAAAATAGCAGAATTTGTTTGTTAGGGTGGTCCAGAAAGAAACAGGGCAGTAAAATTTGTAGATGTCTTTTTATAAGACACTAGAGGAATGTATAAGAAACACGAAGAATTCACAGCTTTATTGTAGAGAAAGGAATATCCTGGCTCAAGAAAAATGAAGATGCATTGATGAAGAAAGCCCATATTCCTCAAAGATACTGGCTTTTGGAAAAATCACTGAACTGATATAAAGTTTTGAAATGGAAATTTCACTTTGGAGAACGTTGCTCCACCGGGTGCAAAATGTACTTCATGAACTAGAACATTGAAAACAACTGGCTTTTTGAATAAGAACATTTCAAAGAAATTCAAAATTGAAACAGGGCATTCCATTTGAATATTCTCTTCTTGTTTCATTTCGATTCTCCTGTATTGCTTTCCTGATTGTTTAGTGTTGGTATTCTTGCTCTATTTAATTATTTTTTTAAAAATTAATGTGTGTGCATGTATGTGCACGTGTGTACTATGTGATAATCCTTTAACGGTGTTCACATTTTTATTAGTTGGAATAATCAGGATTTTTTTCTGCAAAAGATATAATCGGTATTTGTCATCTCAAACCTGCTTGAAAACAGACTCTGGTGTACTGGAAATTCCCCAGGTCTAAATGAACTCCATTTCCTGAGGAGCTGTGCTGGTGGTAGCTGATAATTTGTTTGGGGAGCCAACCTCTACGTTTCTGGTTTCTTTTTCTGTAAGTAGTTGTTTTCTTGTAACTGAATTTTCTTTAATTTGTTATTGCTACTTCCCCTTGATAGTTACAGTGATGTGAAAAATATTCATAACTTGTTAACTACCACTCCTTTAACTGAAATATGGTAAGTGGCCATGAATGTACAGCATCAAAGAATAACTGAGGTTGGACCTCTAGAGATTGTCTAGTCCAACCCCAGTGCTGAAGCAGGTCAGCTTGGAGCAGGTTGCTCAGGCCATGTCCTGTGAGGTGTTAAATACCTACAAGGATGGAGACTCCACAGCCTCTCTAGGAAACCTGTGCCAGTGCTCTGTACCCCTCATAGTGGAAATATTTTCTTTATATCTCACTGAATTTCCCACCTTCCTGCATCTGTCTCTCAACCTTTCCCCATGCAGCTCCACTGCCCTCTCTGCACCCTCCCATGACACAGGTGGAGTGAGCAATCAGCAGATGGTTTCAGTACATCTGTTTTTACTGGGCATCCCAACCGGCTAGAAGCATCCAGGCAGTATGTTACTGCCTTGCAGCCTGCACAGTAGCTGTGGTTCAGGGAAGTGCTGAGAGGTGTGGAGTGGCAGCCTATGAATTACAATAGGATCACAAACACTTGTCAGATCATATAATCAGGTCTGCTGTTATCTTTTACAAGACAATCAAAGATAAATCTTCATGGGTGGTTCAAATCTATTGATTTTTACTCAGTACGAAAGAAGGATTCCAGGTGGTGCTGTGTGTTTTGCAAAGGCAGTGTGTCTGTCCCTATCCAGCCAGTACAGTGGTTTACTATTTGGAGTCACTGGGCTTTTCTGAGAACCTACAAGCTTAAACAGCCAGTTATTACTGGGATTCTTCATTTTTTTAATTTAGGGGGTTTGGTAAGTCAAGAGCAGCACATGTGCTTGACCTGAAAGAACATGTGTACACAGTAAGGATTCTCACCGGTTATTCCTGCCCTGGTGAAAAGGAAGCATTATCACAGCTGGCTGATCTTCTGATTTGATAGTTTATGAAATACTGGGATTAGAAAAGGAGAGGGACAATTTTGTGCTGACTGACAAAAGGCATTGCTAGGCTGTTGGAGGCTCATGTGGAGCCCTGAAGAGCGGAGATGGAGTGATGGCAGCACAGATACGTGCGATGGCTGGCAGGAAACACTGTCCCCAGAGCTGATTCAGCACCCAGGAGCTAATTGTGCAAGAGGAACGGCACTTTTAAGGTGTTTACATTCTCTTATCAAACCAGTCAGTGTAAATAATGTCTTTGTCAGCAGTATGCCTGTGACCAAAAAGCTCTGGGAATGCAGTGTAAGTATTGCCTGGACCTCCTATAGCAAGAGAAATCATGCTTTTAGAGCCCTTGGAAGTCCTTTGGAAAGGGACAGGAGAGTTGTGATTCTTCCGTGGTCAGAGAGTTGTTTCATCCTATTTCAACTAATTTAAACTAGCATGTCTCCAGTAGATTCAGAGAACCTATGCTGATTTAGGTCTAGTTCAAAGTACCTGAATGCTCTGTAATAAGAGCTGTAGCTATGTGATATATTGTAACCAGTCTATTAATGTGGAAAGCTTTCCTTACTGTGTGACTTAAAATTTTATATATACATATATATACATATATTTGCTTAAGATTCTGTTTCTGGCCAATAACAGCAACAGGGTTTTTTTTTTTTCAGTCTCTAGGAGCAAACAGAGAAATATCAGCAGGAAATAAGAGGTTGGGGGGGGAGATTTGTAATGTTTAAACCTATAAGATGAGGAGTTATCATTTCTGCCCCATTCTCACATGGCAATCTGGAGAAGGAAAAAAAAAAATTACTTTTTTTTCCAACCAGAGATGAGTTATCAAACAGAATGTAGAGACCTAAGTCTTTGTTTACAGCCTCAGAAATGCTTAGAATTATATGCCCCAGTAAGGCAATTAGATTCCCACAAATCTGTAATTAGACTTGAGAAACTTAAGCTTGAATATCAAGCCTCAGAATCAATGGGAGGTCACCGAGGTCACAAACAGATTTACATTTAATTTTTCTCCTAATTTTGTGTCTTTCCAAAGTGTAATTGAACTAGAAACTGAAGATACTAAATTGCTCAGAGTAGTAAAACTATCCCACTGTATAAATCCATGATAAACTCCTACTCTGAATACTGTGTGCCGTTCTCAAAAATGGTACAGTAACTTTATACATAGTATAGAGAAGGTCAACAAATATAATTGAAGATATAGAAGAGTTTTCATACCAGGAATAATTAAATAGACCAAGATCCCTGAGCCCAAGGAAAGATAACTGATGGAGGATAAACCAGCAGTTGATAAATGGAGCAAAAGGGAGAAGCTGTGTGGGGCTGAACTCCTTACCATTTCTTGCAGCACAAGAGTTAGGGGGCATCAAATTAAATCATTAGGTGGGAAGTTCAAACAAATAAAAGATGATACTTCATGTAACATGTTGTTAAAACAGAATTCATTGGCTGTTCAGGGTATTGTGGATACTAGGGGCTTTTGTGGTTTCAAAATATGATGAAATTGAAGTAGGAAGTTAAGCATCAAGCACACTGAGAGCTCCTAAAGGATACAGTAAGCCAAAGCAATTCTTAAGGAATTAAATTTACTCAATAGAGAAAATAACACATTTATTCTGTTTTATCTTTCTTTATCATCAACTGTATCACCTCGTGTTTTTAAACTGAGTGGCTCAGAGCAGGGGCTATCCTGCATGTTTGTTCAACACATCTGAATTAATATTCTGTAAAGGGACAAGTATTTTTGTCGTGCTTTCTAAACCATAAGCCATACTGATTAGTCTCCCCACTTGTGCCTGGCTGGTGTGTACCTAGCTGCTTTTCAGGAGGAAAATACCTTTAGTAAAAATATCTTGGGCAGAGTCAACAGCAGATATGAAGAAGAGTTGTGTCACTGCTTCACCCGTCACGTTTGCATGTCCTGATGACATCTTGGTGTGCAGAGAGCTGGCTTAAAGTAAGAGATGTTACTGTGGCTTTTATGAACCATTATGCCAAATGCAAATAACTAGCTTTGCAAATTTTGCTCTAATGAGAGCAAGAGGGTGGAGCTACAAACCTTGTCACACAAATATAACTTTCAACAGAAAAGTATCAGTTTTACAAAAATTACAGTTCAATCATGTCACAGAAACTTTCTCGCAGCTTGGTGCAGTTTATTGCTGCTGAGCTGCGTGTGGTGGTTTGGGTGGAAGACACAGAGCATCACTTGGATGACACTGACACAAATACACAGCTCTCTGCTGTGGCAGCTGCCTGCTTCCCTTTGGCAGCCATCTTCAGGCCCCTGCCATCTAAAACATGGTCCAGGAGTGGCACATGAACTACACCTCCTCAGAAAGGCTTCTTGAAACAATCGTAAAGAAATAAAACATGGATAAACCATACCTGCACACTACCAGGTGGGCAAGCCTGCAAAAACAAGCTATGCAAAAGAAAACACTCTAAATGAACACTGAGAACTTAACCTAATTTTTGGTAGTTGTATAGAGGTCTTGTGGCTGTACTGTTGAAGATGATTCAAGATTTTTTTCACCCTGAAATTAGGTGGTTCTTTGATCAAAAAGACTCGGGAAATACGTTTTTAGTGTTAAGGACCTTCAGCTTCCGTAATTGTAGCCAGTTGTGGTGCAGGGGTCTGGCTGCCTGTTCTGCAGCAGACAAGGTCCCCCCTGTGTTTAGATGGTGCTGCCATGGCAGCCAAAATAATAGAAGTCAGGACTTAAAACCTGCTTATGACAGCACTATCTGAACATACCAATGCTGTACCTGATTCCTGGAGGGGCCTGTTCATGCTTAAAAAGCCAACATAAATCCTCATCCTGAGCAGACAAATCCCCTCAACCCCCTTAAGTGGCAGCAAATAACTTGTGGTTATCAATAAACAGAGCCATCACTGAGACACAGTATATCGCTTCCTTGAAGGTAAACAATTTACTGAAATCTTGGCTTTAGGCAGATAACTTTATAAACTGCTGTTGTTATTTCTTCAGTACAGTATATGCAGATCAACTGTGGTTCGTATTCTAGGATGACATTATTGTTTGCTTTACCCACATACATCTTCCAGCATCTACGTCTTTCATAAGGCAGCAAACATTTCTGTCTATTACATGGACATGACTATTGTAATAAACTCGTGTTATGACAGACTGTAATTACTGCAAGCAGTCTCCCCAAAGCCTACAGCCAGGGTGTTGCACTTAGACAAGAGTATTTCCAGCAGCCTGGAGAGTATTAGCAACTCAGGCTGCACAATATCGTGTATTTTCTGTCAGTCCTTGCCTTTGCTAGGGGGACTGGAGACCAACAGCCCGATACCTCAAGGCTAAGTATGCTGGCTTTTGCCCACTGCCTGTGGAGAAGGTCAGGGAGGAGTTGTCTTGCCCCGGGGAAGGCGAGGCTGTTGCAGAGGCAGGGGAGGGAGGTGCAACGCCCTTGGGTGGCTGCGGTGCACACACCCTGCTGCGTCCGCCCTGCCTGCTGCGGGCAGAAACCAGCTCCTACTAACCAACAAGGACGCGAAGCAGTAACTGTGGAAGTTTTAAAACTTTTTAAAAATCGCTCCCCAGAGCATTACCGAAGTAGGCAAAATGACTCTTTGTACTGCCAGTGTTAGAGTTCAGCACACAGAGGCGTCGTGCAGAGATCTGCAAAGATCTGCTTGTGCTAGTGCTTAAAAATCGCAGCAAATTGAACAGGGAAACTGCTGCCACCCTGGGTAAAATCGCAGAGAGGCTACTGTGGCATGCAAATAGTGAACAGCAAGGGTAGTTGCATAATTAATGCTCAGCCATGTAGTTTTATGTTAGCTAGATTTCAATGTGATAGTTATTTTCCCCCCCACTTCCAAATTAGAAACTGGACTAATCATACTCCTTCTGTTACCCTTTAGCCTTCTGAGAAGCATTTTTCCCCTTTACATTGATTTTAAAAGTGCCTGGCAGGAAAGCAGTATGATCCCACTGCATTAATTGAATAAAAAATTTCTTAATTTATAGTTCTCAAAGAACAAGATTTTACAGGCCTTGTTATGCAAAGAAGCAATTTGCAATAATGGTTTGTCTTCCATTCCCATTAATCTCTTATGATTTCCCGGCCCTGTAGTTTTCTCTCTGGAATCTCTCAGGCTGTAAATCTATAACTATCAGCGCTGGATCCGTGTATGACTGGATCTCCCAGAAGTACATGTTTGATTCAGGTCAGGTGTGGTGCATGATCGCATTTCTGTGTAATCATCCAAAGCACATTTCTGTTGCCTCTGTATGTGGCCTGGCTGGTGAACATCTAGAGGGGGTCAGGCAAGCATCTTAATGCTCAAGCATAAAGCCTGCAGGTGTCAGTCAAAGTGAATCCAGCAGGGATTTTTTTCATACAATCTGAAGTGTCAGAGCGAGTTCATACTAGATACACACGGGGTTCTGGTGTTCTTGATCCCAACTGATACTCTTCACATCCAGCTTTACACATAGCTTTCACCATACCAGCTGTAAGTGCAGAGGCTCTATTTCTCAGCTCCCTGATTTCAGGTTGAGGGCGGATGTGTTGCCTGGTCCTGCCATGGCAATGTTGTACAAGAACAAGCCACCCGCCAGCCCAGCCCTGCATAGAAAATATGCCAGCAGCAATGCAATTGCCAGATTCTGTGTGAAGTATCACAAAGAATGCAGAAAAAAAAAAAAGTTTTCTCTTTGCTAATTTTTATTGCTTTTATTTCATTTTTATTAAGTGGGACTGCATCTTCCAAATACCATTTTGTCAGCTCTTTCCCCCATACTGCTCCCAGCACAACAAAGAAGGAAAATAAAACAACCTCCCCCCCGAGGCTGTTGGTTCTCCAACAGAGGAAAAGTGGCCCGATGTATTTCATCTCTTTCATGTAAATTATATTCCACTGGTGTTCAGCCAAGTGACATACAAAAGACATGCCACTGAGAAAGGAATGGGAATGGACCAAGCAGGAAAGAGGCGGAAGAGGAAAGGAGAGTAGCGATGGATTAAAGTTAGCCTGTTCCTAGGGAAAGCTGGGGGCTAGGGTTTGTGCAATGGTTTGAGCAGAAGCCGGTTTTGCCCCCTGAAAATTTATTTCAAGTTCAGCCTCTCTGTGGTGAAGCAATACCTGTGACCCCAAGCTGGTTCTCAAGGGTGGCCGGAGAGGTTGAGAGAGTAGCAGGAACCCCAAGGGGTGCCGGGTCCGAAGCTGGCGCAGGCACCAGCGCCCCCGCACAGGGGGCTGGGAGCCGGCAGCCACCCGCGCTCCTCCGCACCCGCGGCAGGTGGGGCACGGCCGGGGCAGGGAGCCCGGCTGACTGAGACCCACCCTCTTTTTCTAATAGCTACACGTCCCTCTTCATTATCCTAATGTGCCGCTTGTTCCATTGTATGTGCAATACCAGCGCCTGCTTACTTCTCGTGCTCCCAGGTGCTTTTTAAGGTCTGTCAGCAAACGGTGATTAAAAAGTCAATCCCACCAGAAAATAAAACTTTATCAAAGCAGTGAGGGGTGCTGATCCTGATCTAAGAGAATAAAACATCTTAATATATTTCTAGGGAGCTAGTGCAGAGGAACTATCTAAGCCAAGGCAACAGAGATATTGCACAGATATGAATCCTTAGGCAATAATTTATAGGAAATATGTATGAGTTATAATAAACTTTATTAAATACGTAATAAACTTAAGGCTATTACAAGTTGTTTTTTCTGAGAGGCGTTTGACAGGTGGGTTCAGCCTTTACAAACATATTTTCTTTCTTTTGAGGTTGTCATGCTTGTGTTGACTAAGGATTACTGAGAAGTTTTACTGTGGTGTACATGTATGGAAGACATTTTTAATATTGACATGTGTTTATGTGCCAATACATTCATTATGGAGTTTCATTATGAAATTCAAATATTAATTATACAATTAATTATGCAATTGTAAAATGACATCTATTCAATATACATATACACACAGACACACACACACATATATATATATATGAAATTTGTTCAGTATTGCCAAGATGAACATTTTGGACAAAAAGGAGTAATTTCTTTTATGAGGACCTAAGTCAGACCTAGCCACAATCAGTGATATTAATGAGTGCTCTGCCTGTTTAAAGCTGGCTTTTTGAGGTCAGAAGAGACATAAAAAACATAACTGAGATTCTCTTGCAGCTGAAATATAATTAAATCCACAACTGCTACTGGCGTCACATCTTCTAAACAAAGTGAAAGATGGATCTGTGTTCTGTCATAGCACACCAAACTGGAACTGTGAAGAGAACCAAATTTCTTCTGTTTCAAAGAAAAAGCTGAGTAATATTTTTGTTCACTCAGGAAGGGCACTAGCTGAGAAAGAGTTGAGACAAATGCAAGCCAGAGAGGTTTTCTACAGCTGAAAGACTTCTCACAGGCAGAGGGGAAATGTGGGTGTTGGGAAGTTAGAGCTGGTGTGAATATAGATGAGCTTGTAGATGTTTGCCTTGCTGGCCTGACTGGTGGCATTATCAGCCTGTCACATCCTAGCAGAGACTGTCCCTCAGGTGAGGATGCTGCAGGAAATCTGCATTTCAGATGCATAACGATTTTGGGTGTTGAAGTCCCTCATGGGTAAAATGCTTGTGGAGGAGGAGAAGGGGCACTAGATGGATGGATTGTTGGGGTGAGTAGGTGTTGTTATCAGCCGTATGCTCCTCTGCAGGCAGGTGTGCATGAGCTCTCCCTTGCCCGAGCTGAGCAGAGCCAAGGGAGCTGCTCGTAGGGCAACAGGGGCACGAAGATGGTGGTGATATGGGACATAAGGGAGGCTGGGGTCACCAGCTCGCTCACTCACTCACTCACTCACTCACTCACTCACTCACTCACTCACTCACAGTGGGGGAAGACTCCCCAGCAGTTTTGCTGGAGAAGACTTGTAGCAATATGTGAAAGTAAAATTTCTGCCTTTCTGAGACGCCGGCTATTTCAATACATTTAAGGGAGCCAAAACATTCCCCTGCACAGTCCTTTAATTTAGAAAGTTTTACCTGTAGCTACAACAGAGACTTTTATGTTTCCTTGGGACTATTGTTTTGGATATCATACAAAAAGAAAGAAATGTTTGGATTTGAATGAAGATTGGTTGAAATGACAAGGACTTGAGCTGACAGTTAAGTAATTAAATATTAAATATCTGTGCTTTTAACATGAGAGTTTTTTGGCTGGATTAGAATTCTTATGCTTTTATATTACTGTGAAACTTGATTGGCAAATTGATAAAGCAAGTAATTGAGAAATACCAGGTTTCATAATGGGAACTAAGTCTCCATATCAAAGAAGAATGACTTAGAAGAACGGCTGTTCACAGCACAATATGACTTTATTTTGGTGTAACTTATTACCTGGATATATTTAACACCTGATAATAAAGTCATCTGTAAACATGGACACAAAGCCCTCTTCATTTTACTTCCTGGAAGCTGTCAATTACATCTGGATTGCCCACATTCATAAAAATGCCCATATCTGTACTTCAGCTATGTGATCTGCAGGGTCTTCTCCCCCGGGCAGGAGTGGAGAGCTTTAATGTGCAGGGACAGGAAAACAGCCTACATGTGGCAGATGTTGCTGGGAACACAAGATGGAAGTCTGAACACATTTTCCCATGACATCCTCGTGTGTGCCCATCATGCGTTAACAAACAACTCCGTGAAGTAATTCAGATACATTTCTCTTAATAGTACCCAGATCGTTAAAACAAGTAGTGCAATGTTTGAAAATACTCAAATGTTTCTTTTTCCATTTCTTTCAGACTTGCAGTCTACACAAATGTGAAACATAGGATGTTTCACCATAAGAGAATAGATTGTCAAAGTCACCAGTTAGCCATATCACTAATTATCCATACTATTTGTCTGAGTTTTAAGTTTCTTAGCTAAACTCAATACTTGCTGCAGTCTCTTTGGGGTAGAAGGCAAACTAAGGAGAATTTAATTTTCTCCCAAGATGTATGACTGTTACCACCCTCCTTAATTTATCTCCTGTATTCCAGTCCCTCACTGCCTTAAGGAAAGGTTTAAAGTGGTGTTTGCAGCCTTTTTCTCCAGCTTTCTGCTGCTTGTTTCTTCCAATCTTCCTGCTTTCTCCAACCCTCTGATTAATAGGTGATTTGTCAGCTCTGGAGGTTTCATTGGAAGCTTTGTTCTGTTTGGGGTAAACCACATATTCTGGAGATGTGGGTAAAATCTCATCTTTATTTTCCTAATGGAGGAAAAGTTTGCATGTGAACCCTAGGGACTCAAAAATCAGATGGCAAATAGAACTAACAAAAACATAATTTTGCTTTGAAATCTTGTGATTCTTTGGGGCCTGACTCATGACTCTGGTGTGCTGGAATTTGGCGATGTTAATTTCTTCCTCCCTGTTCTCTATGCTGTGCTCCTCAGGAGTATTTCTAGGAAAGAGCCTCTACTTTTCCACTTTTTCTTTGTTGGATCAGCTCTCCCACCTCCTCTGAAATACCCTGTCTTTAGTGGTTGCAGTGGCTACTGCTGTGTGTGAGAGAGT
Source organism: Hemiprocne comata (assembly GCA_020745705.1). Taxonomy (NCBI): domain Eukaryota; kingdom Metazoa; phylum Chordata; class Aves; order Apodiformes; family Apodidae; genus Hemiprocne; species Hemiprocne comata. The sequence continues at coordinate 24,969,305 of CM036589.1, read as the reverse complement.
GTGCATTACTGTGTTAATCCTCACAGTGCTGATGGTAGGGAGATGATAACAGCTACTGCAAGAGGAGCAGAAGCAGAGGGGCTGTGAGTACTCTCCCCCCACAATGTGGGCTCCCACGTAGCCTGCAGCAAGGGTCCTCCAGCAGCAAAGCATCTCACATTCACACTCCCATTCACACTTCTGGTTGGCTTGAGTTCAGGTAGGTCATGAATCCCATCTGCATCTGTGGCAAGAGACATTTCTGTCCCACTACAGACGTCCTTGTCCACATGATAAAGGTCATAGGGTATGTCTGCAAGGGCAGATGTGCTAGGCAGAGGCTTCACAGAATCCTGGAAACTGTTTGAATTGCATGGGAGTAAGCATGTCCTTGAGTGCACTTCAATGTGTTGGGTGTACCATGAGTACAATGAGTACCAGCTGGGCTGTCTCAGAACCTGCCTGGAAGGTGCTTCTGCAGCAAGTAAGGTGGATAGGAAGATGAGTCTGTCCTGGAGCCTTGTCTTTACGATGCTGCCACACCACAATGGAGATGCACTCTGGAGATTAAGGACTAGATTGACATTTAGGCTGGTATCTAGCTAACCTGATGCTTGTCTGTTACTGAGATCATCAGAACCCCTGTGCAAGGTCTGCTTAGCTTGGGAGGCACTTGATGTCCCTTGATGTTGATGACAATAGTTAAGGCCATAATGCACCTACATTTTTGCTGTGGGCATGCACACAATCCTCACTCGCCTCTCCAGTGCCTCTAAGTGGCTAGTAACTGCTTCCTGCAGGCTCCATGTCTCTCTAGCTCACCTGAAATGTGACCTCTGAGAGAGCATGCCTTCTGCATTGCACCTGTACCAAGGCACGAGAAGCAGAAGTCCCTGCTTCTGCATGCCCCAAAACCTAAAGAAAAAAACCCAACCCAACCCCCCAAAACCTTTCACAGACATAGCAGAAATTAAAGTCCTGATCCCTCTGTTGCTGGATTTAAACCCAGTTTTCCTATGAAAAGTGCCCAATTCAATAGACTAGAAGATACTCTGCAATGGATCTCAGCTCTTCCAGTTTTTATAAAGTAGTTGAATGTTCACTGGATGAGGGCAGGACCATTCATACCAGATTACTAGCACCAGGGCACGAGAACATGTTTTTTTCTTTCTTGCAAAAGGAGTATTCAAAAACACTATGCCAAGCAGTGCAGTTGACACCGAAAAGCCTGGGTGATCAATGGCTTGCAATCAGAGCACTTGTTTGAGATGGAAGACCTGAGATTAAAGCCCTGCTCCAAGTCAGGCAGAAAAGAAGGCATCCAAACCTGAATCTTCCACCTCCCAGGTGAGTTCCTTTGCCCCTGGGCTACTGGGTGTCATCTCTGCCGCCACATCCTCCTCCTCCTCTTTCTGCGTATAATCACTGACCTTGTTTAGCTTGTCCCTGATTGGAAGAATGCATGTCCTTGCAGCTTGGACTCAAGCACTTAAGAGAAGCCTGGCTTAGTATTCATCCCTCTCCTGGCATTTCCTAGGTCACGATCAGTGTCTTAGCACCCATGCTGCATGAACATCTCATTCTCTTCACACAGTAAATTAAGAGCTTGGTAAAGGTAGTGGGTGCCTGTATGCCAAAGGATGAGAATGAAACCTACATATTACATATTTATCCCTTAGTGATTTGCCTTAGCTACACAGGATGTCTCTGACAGTGGAGAGAACTTCCAGTTTTCACAGGCCCCATGCTCATGTCTGAACTGGGATCATCTGTCTCTCTTCTCTCTCTGGAGATCCATTTCTGTTTTTGATGCTTTCCTGTGCATAAGACCATCACCATGCCTGTGTGGCGACTCTGTTTCAGTTGGTCTTTTTAAGCCTTTGGGCAGGGTTTGTGTCTTTCTTTTTGTTCCACATCACATACTATCTACATAACCTGATTTTAACAGGACCTCATGGACTCTTCTGGGATATGTTGAAGTTCTTGCAGGATAGGGCCTTGGAAAATAAGTGTATGTGGCCACTTACTCACTTGAAGCTGGCTGATTACCCGGCCTATCCTGTAATATCTTGATTGTCCCACATACATCTACTTGTCAGAAGCAGAGTTATGTTGTTGGCTTGTCAATATTGCTCCACACAATGTCATAAATATGAGATTTTTCATGAAACTTTGGCATTTCTGCTCCTGAAGACAATCCTTCACAAATGCAAGGGCTACATTTCAGTCCGAAGATTTTTACTGTGGGAGAGAAACCTAATGAGATTGGAGATAAGGTGTGTAGGGTAGGGCGTCTCACTGTCTCTTACGGAGGGAAAGATTAATGTCCCAGTGCCAAAAGCAATGATTTATTAAGTGAGCCATGGCTGCAGGGTCTGCAAATGGTGCACATCCTCCTCATATTCATCATACATTTTTAAGTACTGTTTTTGAAAGACTTCTCAGGCGAAAGGAACTTACTATTAAAGACACCTAACTTCTGGTGGTATGTAGAGCAGGGGAGAGAGAAAACTCCCTGTGGCTTCCTACTTACCATCTACAGTGAACTCCACCACTTCAGGAGAGCTATGTTTTGCAGGGTGGCCTCGTTCTCTAAACGCCAACTAAAATCTGAGTGGAAAGATTGGTCCAGGTAGAATTTCTTTTTGGGGAGGTGACAGATAATGAGTGCTGATACGCAAAATCACTGGGGTTTTCTGTGTGATAACTGGGATTCAAAACACACTAGTTGGCTGCAGACTAAAAAGCCAGTTTGCCACAGGGTTGACTGTGAAAAATTAAAGCAAATTTTGCAACTGGTAGTAAGGCATATTTAAAAGTTTTCTCACAAGCTTGAAATGGGTACGATGAATGTAATATTTAAGGTCAGTTACCCAAATGCAATCCGGACTACTAAACTTCCATTCGAAACTAATAATCATTTTAGCAGGGGGAGAAAAAAAAGACAAAAAGGATTTATCTCCTCTTTACTGCAATACTAAATACAGAAATATCAGTTGCCCTTTTTCAGTAGTCAGTGTGTCGGTTTGTGGTATTTTGGGAATGTTAGTCCACTGCCTATACTAGCAGATGATGTAAGTGGAAAGAGGGGTGTTGGCGTTTGGCTCTGGATGTGCCACAGGTATTGACAAATATAAAGTGTGTGGAAGTGTATGGGGACAGTGAACAAATGTCTTCTTGACTCAAAACCAGAGTAGGCAGGCAAAAAAAAAAGTGAGAAGCTCCTGGAATTTATTGGTAGTGGATTGGCCAGCAAAATAGATAAGATTTGGACAATGTGTGACAAATAGGACCGTTTGATATTTAGTGGCTGTTTTAAGTGCATTAATTAATAATTTTTTTTAGTTACATGAAGAGCAAAAAGTATCCCAGCAGTTACCCCTGAAGCTCTTCAGAAGAGGAGTCTAAAAACGCATTTGCTGCCCTGGGTGGTGAGGCCCGTGTGGAGCTGGGCCAGGGCCGGGCTGCTGCAGCCCTGGGGGAGGCAGAGGCAGGAGAAAGGGAGAGGCAGGGATAGAAAGCCCCAGGGACGACTGGTGAGCAGCGCCAGGGCTGCTCCCCGAGGAAGAGGCGGGCGGGTGGGAAGCGACTCCTGTGGCTGGGTGGGGTGCTGGGTGGGGTCCCCAACAGCCCCAGCCAGCAGCCTCAGTGTGGGCCTCCACCCTCGGCCTGCCCGCGGTGGTGGTGGAAGGCAGTGTTTAGGCTGGTTTTCCAGGAGGACTACAGCTGCTGGGCCTCCTGCCTAGGTGTCTGCCCACTGGCCATGCCCAGGGTTTGCCCTGAAGCTGCCAATGCCACAAGGGAGATGGTGTGCTTCAATGAAATTTTATTTGGAATGTTGTCAAAAGCAGCATTCTTATCTGGAGACCTGGAACAGTTTTCATCAGGAACTGAAGTTAAACCTTAAAAACATACCATCCAGATAACTTGCATCCAAACGTTTTAGCAAAGTCCTTTTGAAGAGTGGCTAATTACTCACGGCTGGTGTTCAGTGACTCCTGATACTCTCAAAGAGCTGCAAAACCAGAGTAACTTATGGTAGAGACAGTAAGACCTGTTATGAATCAGAAGAAGGAACAGCTGATTAGGACTATATTGAAGAAAAATTAAAGGACAAAAATATAATTAATACCAGTCAATATTACTGTATGTGAAATCGATACTGTAAATCTTATTTGCCACCTTTTTTATGTGATAGCAGGTTAGTTTGATAAGGATTATGAAAATTACCAAATTTGACTCAACACCACATAACACTGCAATTATGAAAGCCAAACACTATGAAATTAACATGCCACATGTTACATTGATTGAAAGCTGGCCAGCTGACAGGTCTGGGAATACAAATGCAGACAGCATCATTTATGCTGGAAGGCACTTCTGCAGGTCATGTAGTCTAGCCCCTTGCTCAAAGCAGTACCATCTTCAAAAGCAAATCAGGTTGCTCAAGGTCTTGTTCAGCTGAGTTTGGGATATCTCCACAGGTGGAGATTGCACAGTCTCTTATTTAGTGTGAAAGTTCCTCTTCCTTAAACAGATTTGTTTTAGCAAATTTATTTGAGAAAAGGTTGTTCTATCTGTTCAGTACCTATTCCAAATATATGGGAGAAAGCACAGAACTAGTGCAAATGAAGTTTGCAGAAAACATTAATGCTGAAGAAACTAGCAAATGTCAAGGGGTAGTGTCAGTATTATAATTCAAGTGACCTTGGATTGCTTGTTTTAACATGGTTGAGTATAAAGTCATTGGAGGCAGAACAAAAATCTTAAAAGTCATACAGATGGAATGGACAAATCTGTACTGGGGAAGAGTGTTGTTCAGAGGGACATTGTAAACAGGGTGAATAACAGTCTGAGCATGAGTTGCTTGTTTAGGTCAGTGAAAAACAAACTTCTGTGACCCTTGAAGTTAAAAATATCAGGAAATTGGTTAGAGATTATCTACACTGATCAGTAAAGTGGGCCAGGTTCAGTTCTCTGTCTGTAAAGGCAAGTGAGATAGCACAGCTTGCCTCCATATACCTAGACTCCCCCAGATACAGTGGCCTTATCCATCCTGCTTGCTTGAGCAACTTGTTCCGTGCTATCCCTCCAACCATGGTCAGGCATGTCTGGCAGAGGGCTAGTTCACATATCGCCAAAAATGTGAACTGACCATCACATGGTGTGAGCAAATGTGTGACCATACTAGCACCCATGTTCGGTTTTCTCAGGCAGACACTGCTGTTAGTTTTGTGTTTAGCACTGGTTTGACAACTATTAGTGTTCACTGTTCAGTCCAGGTATTTACAGGACAAGAAGAATGTTACCATATTAGCAAGGGTGCAAACAAAGTCCTGAGGAACGACAGAATGTGCCTCATAACATTCATATTTTCCTGGAGAGAAGGTAAAGGAGGGACCTGGTTGTAGTCTGTGAACGTAGCTTAGATAGTACTGTAATGAATCCTCAGTGTAGCAAATAGGCAGGAGGCTCTGACGGCCAGAAGCTGAATCAAAACAAGGTTTGACAAGAAGGAAGCTCTCCGTTTCATAGTACTAGTCTTACGAGTAGGTCTTTTCCTAGTAGACTTTCTGTAGTTTAAGATAGGATTAATGCAAGTTCTATGGCCTGTTCTGTGTAGGGGGGGCAGGTTAGATGATCACAACAGATTAATAATCTTTGAAATAATTAATGAGCTTTGGACATAAGAATGAAAGTTTGGCACTTGGATCATAGAATCATAGAATCATAGAATCCTAGGGGTTGGAAGGGACCTCGAAAGATGATCTAGTCCAACCCCCCCTGCCAGAGCAGGGTCACCTAGAGCACATCACACAGGAACTTGTCCAGGCGGGTTTTGAATGTCTCCAGTGAAGGAGACTCCACAACCTCCCTGGGCAGCCTGTTCCAGGGCTCTGTCACTCTTACAGTAAAAAAATTTTTTCGGATATTCACCTTGAACCTCCTATGCTCCAATTTACACCCATTACTCCTTGTCCTATCACTGGTCATCACTGAGAAGAGCCTAACTCCATCTCCCTGACACTCACCCCTTACATATTTGTAAACATTGATGAGGTCACCCCTCAGCCTCCTTTTTTCCAAGCTAAAGAGACCCAGCTCCCTCAACCTTTCCTCATAAGGGAGATGTTCCACTCCCTTAATCATCTTTGTGGCTCTGCGCTGGACTCTTTCAAGCAGTTCCCTGTCCTTCTTGAACTGAGGGGCCCACAACTGGACACAATACTCCAGATGCGGCCTCACCAAAGCAGAATAGAGGGAGAGGAGAACCTCTCTTGACCTACTAACCACACCCTTTCTAATGCACCCCAGGATGCCATTGGCCTTCTTGGCCACAAGGGCACATTGCTGGCTCATGGTCATCCTCCTGTCTACCAGGACCCCCAGGTCTCTTTCACCTACACTACTCTCCAGCAGGTCAGCCCCCAACCTATACTGGGACATCGTGTTGTTCTTCCCCAAATGCAAAACTCTACACTTCCCCTTGTTGAATTTCATCATGTTTCTCCCCGCCCAACTCTCCAGCCTGTCTAAGTCTCTCTGAATGGCAGCACAGCCTTCTGGTGTGTCAGCCACTCCTCCCAGCTTAGTGTCATCAGCAAACTTGCTGAGGGTACATTCTATACCCTCATCCAGGTCGTTGATGAAGATGTTGAACAACATCGGTCCCAGTACTGACCCCTGAGGGACTCCACTAGTCACACACTTCCAATCAGATTCTGCCCCATTGACTACAACTCTCTGACTCCTTCCCATCAACCAGTTCCTGATCCACCTCACTACCTGATCACCAAACCCATACCTGATCAACTTATCTACAAGGATGCTGTGGGAGACGGTGTCAAATGCCTTACTGAAATCTAGATAAAACACATCTACCGCTCTACCATCATCTATCCACCTAGTAATCTCCTCATAGAAGGCTATGAGGTTAGTCAAACATGATTTACCCTTGATAAAGCCATGCTGACTGCTCTTGATGACCCCCATGTCCTTGATATGCCTAGAGATAGAGAGACAAGAACAAGTTGTTCCATCACCTTTCCAGGGATGGAGGTGAGGCTGACCGGTCTATAGTTACCCGGGTCCTCCTTCTTGCCCTTTTTGTAGACTGGTGTGACATTTGCTATCCTAGACTCTGTTGTTCTTCCAAACAAGGGGACTGATAGAGCTGTAGGGCTTCACCTTTCATCACTACTTCCTACCGGGATGATTTCTGGCACAGAATAGAAAGATTTGGTTAGCTCTTTTGCCTTTTGTGTACTGCTACTGATAATTTTACCATTCTCATCTCATTATATGTTATAGAAGCACTATAGAATTAATTCATTATAGAAGATTTTTTCTATCTTCATTACATACTATTTTTTGGTAATTTTGCTTTTATGTCTCTATTAGCCCTCACATTTCCTTCCTAACGGAGGGGATGGTGGCCCTTGGCATGTTGAAACTGTGGCTTATTGAACATCTACTACAGTTTCTCAAGAATTCCCACTTATCTTTCACACATTTCTGTTTAAATTATTTATCTCATTTGATTTAGCTAATAACAATTTTCTACTCAGTGATAGTTGTACTTTTAAATCACAGGCTGATTATATTACTGGTTTGGACTTCACTGTCTTGACATGTAACTCATGGTATATAATCCCTTGTGCCAGAAAAACAGTTCTGTGATCAAACTATCCTCAATGAAGTTCTAGTGTACTTTTTACCTTATATCAGATGCAATAATTTTCAAATCAGGAAATTATTATCTGTACTTTTGCATTTGTTTAGTGGCAACAGAAGACATCCAGCATGTTTCATTCAGATTGAAGATCTGGGTGATAACGCATTCTCTAGTCTGGCACCACAGATAGCTGGTTATGGATCTTGTAATCTAGCTAATTGATTTGATAGTCTGCAAAATAGACCACTTGCTCACTCATCTTGAAGTTCATAAGTGGCAATATTAATTCATAAGCTTTCAAGATAATTTTCTTCCTTAGTGCCAGCAACTCAGAGATTGGTTGTAGGGGGTACATCTTTAGCACATCCGCACAGACAGCAGCTTGGTTGCAAAGAGCCTGCTGTGGCTGGGCTGAATGCATGAACTGAATGGGCAGATCTCTGCCAAGCTTTTCAGCTGTGAGTGATTTCTGAGCTGCACACGTGTAATGATGTACCTTACATGACATGCAAGGCCGTCTTCCCTGTTCCCCGTACCTACACAAATCCTAGCAATTCTCTTTAGCATACTTACTGTGCTGGGCTCTGTATCATGGTCACATTGCTTGTAGTTGTGTAACTCCAGCCCCTCTCATCTATTATCCAGCTCTTGGTGCTAACAGTTACATTTTTCTTCTTCTTGTGTCCTTTGGCTTCATGACTTATTTTGTTCTCAACACCTTGATTTTGATAAGTGTTCTTTGAGTTTCCCTTTTCACTCACTCCTTTTTGTATTAGTTTGCCACCTTCCTAGCTCATAAAGTGTGAACTTGTCTCCTAAAAAGTAAGTCTTTCTTCAGGTGTGGAGGCCAGCTGACTGTCCAGCCCCTTCTCTCTCTGTTCCACAGTTTCAAGCCTGCATATTATTTATATCTTCAGAAACTGGGGAACCGTTTGTTGTCTATTCTCATTTGGGCATGAGACATCCATCTTTTGTACAACATCCTGAACTGAAAGCAAGTCAGTCCCTTTAGGATGGAACAATGAGAATTGCTGGTAATTACTGCTTGCAAGTACAAACAATTGTGCCCATGTGCTGAAGGGACCTAACTAATGCCAGCCAATTAAAAGCAACGAAAGGAAGATCATAGTTCCTGGGCTCGTGAAAAAGGTTGGTAGCCAGTAAACACAACTCTTTGCCTGGAAGAACTGAGCTGACTAACTCTGCTTTTGCTAATGTTACATGACCTCTTTTGAATGTTTTCAGGTCTTCTAAGGAGGCACAGTCCACACTTTGAGAGACATTACTGGAAATTTATGAGCTTCATGTGACACTTGTCATTAGTAGAATAAAACAAATCAAAGAGGTAGCTCAGTCCTTGTTAAGGAAATGATATTTCTGAAATCCCTCTGGATCATAAATCATCAACAGACTCTGCAATAGACCCATTTGCCTGTAAACACACAAAAATGACAGTAATGCCCCATATATGCTGATAGAACTCTCTCCTTTCCTGGAAAGGTATTAAAAATCATCTGCAGTGCATTAATGAGGTGCTAGTCTGATTCCTGTTAAAGTAAATGGCAGCTCTTCTCTTAGGTTGAGGTATGTGGCAGCTTATATTTTTTTAACCATTATGATCCCACAGAAGAGGTTACTTTTTATAGGCTAAACTTTCTGCATGGGTGGCACATGAAACAGTGCAGGAGGCTTTCTTCCAGTCTTGCTGGAGAAAAACTTGGGGCAAACCCTAGGCTAGTCAGTATACGCTGCTGCTGGCACTAAAAAGTTTCAAAGGATGGCGTACTTAAAAGAGGAATCCTACAGTGGAGCTGCACGTGACCATTTTCAGCAAAGCTTTTCAGATGGGACCCGCACCACTGAAATCAATGGGACATTCACAAGACAGGATGGAGCTTTAGTGGTTTGTTGGCTGGAATTCTGCATTGACATTTTCTGGGGCTGCCTGAGGTCAGTGCTGTAACTAAGGATAAACAGCAGCAAACTCCAACTGCCTAAATAACAAACTTAACTACATTTTACTTCAAAATGTATTCATCTTGAAAATTTAGCGAAATTGTGCACTGACAGTAAATGAAGATTTTTCTCAACAAATTTATTCACTGAACTGTTGCTAGGTGTGGTTTCAAAACAGATATAACTCTACCAATATAACTTCTTAAATAACAATAACACATGACTCTTCAAGGAATTAGAAATGTGTTTCAACAATGTCCCTTAGCTTTGTTGGTTTGTTATGTTTTGTATGAATACTGTACATAGATACAAGGCAAATACTCTTCTTAGGTAAAAATAGTGTCTCCTATCAGAAAAGCCATTTAATACAAATCATATAAAAATTCTCCATCACATACTGTCAGTCCTTAATGATTTAATTAAGTGTCCATCATCTATCTACTATGTGCAAATTTACAAGTCACAGCCTGTATGCATGTGCTTAAGAGTAAGTTATTGCACTTAATTGGTGAGGCTAATTATAATTCAGAATTGCAGATTATCTGTGGACTCTCAGAGTCTTAAATTATATATTCTCATCAATATAGCTGTGTAAATCTAGAATTTTACACTACTAAAATAGACAAAAACTGTAATATATGCCAAATATAGTGAGTCCATAAAGGATCTTTTAGAAGTTAATCATTTGCCTTTTTTTTTTTTTAAACACACAGAAACAAGGTGAATAAAATAGCTTAGCACATTTTATAGAAAAATTGTTAGGCAAATAATTCTGTATTTACTACTACATGTAGGCTTTTAAAATATTAGCAAAACACAAATGTTATAATTATATTTTCAATAGTTTATTTTTATTCAATTAGCAACAAATATTCGCTACCAGAAAGTTTCGATTTGGTCTAATTAATTGATTCATTAATTAATTTTAAGGATGTGCGTGGGTGTAGGTCTGAGAGCATTTTGGTGCATGTTATTCTATACAGTGATACCAACTGCTATGCTCTTTCTGGATCACAGCTTCATACTTTGAGGTTGTTAAGGAAAACAATGCAAGATAAGATCAGATTGAGGCCTTTCCTGCACCCTGAATACCAAAAATCAGGACAGTACTATTTAAAAATAAACTTAGATTTGGCTTGCAGCATGGTAGGCAGCTCCCACATTTCCATGGAGCAGGAAGGGATTAATAGTCTCTCTCTGCAGGCGGGAAGGCAAGTTGCCACCCTCCCTCTGTACCTGCCAATGCAACCCAGGGAGGAAGGAGGGGAAGATATTTGGATGGGTGAAATAAAGAAGAGAGAAGTCAGGGCTGGAACTGCACTGCTGTGTGGAGGGATAATGGATGATGTCTAGGACAGAAATTACCTCAGGGGATGGCCCCAGGTTATGATCAGACTTGTTAAAAAGAAACATGAAGAGTGGGCTGAGTCTGTTTATTTTTCTGGCAGCAACTGGAGGAGTTTTAACATGATCTTAATTTATCTTTGGGGTTGCTGATTTCAACTATATCTGAATAATTTAGCAGGTGTGCCCACCACTGCTGTGAATAGTTTCAAATCTTTTTTTCTTACATAGTAAATTTATTCCAAAAGAGTTTGTAGATATCTGGCTTTTATTACGTGTGATTTCCCCAGGGGTGGTGGGGTGTGTGTGTTGTGTGTCCTGCTTTGGATTCTTTGTATACATTTTATGAATGCAAACTGGAATAAATGTTGTTGTTATTATTGCTTGCACAGCTTAGCTGTGAATAATAATGGCATGCTTAGGACATCTCAGGGAAATTTTTGGTCAGTTTGGATGTCATGCTGATTTCTTGAACAATGAAAGGTGCCTCACAGGTGTCATAAGTGGTGATCTCCACAGAGGAACTCTTCCCCTGTTATCTAGTTTTTCCAGTCTTGGGAAGGTTTTGCAATGAACACTTAATGTGAACAAAAGCAATGTAATCAGGTAAATTTGGCTGCACCAGTTCTAGGATTACAAGAAGATGATGAGGTGCTGGGGCCATAGAGCACATGGAGGTTGAGGAGAAGTGTATGTGTGCAAAGGGGTGCAGCAAAATGCCAGAGATGTGAAGTGACATTTTCAGCCCAGTGCCTCAAAAGCATTCTGGAAGTTCCTTTATTCTGGACTTTTTTTCTGGATGCCACAACATTTCCCCTTCTCCCCTTGAGAGCTGCAGCCCTGGCACTTTATTCCTCCCCAGTGCTGTGGGAGGGGGAAAGCACAGCTTCTCCCTTGACATTTAATCTGGAGTTAGCAGCTCAGGAAGATAGATTTTGGGCACCTTTTCCATTCAGCTGTTTTACTCCTGCATTTCTGATAGCTTAGTATTAATACAACTAAAAACTTCTTTCCACCAGCCCCATGCTCCCATGCATGATTTCCCCAACATTTGACTGTGGCCATTGTCTCTTGGTAGTGAAAAGTGTGAGTAGGATTCTTTAAAATAGATGGCTTTTTTTTTGCTTTGAAAATGCTTAAAACAGGTTTACAGTATGTTTTTTAATAGCTTTTCAACTGCTTGTAATCTGTTACATTCCTCTGAGGTTGGCTTTATATTTTACCATCTCTGTCTGGAGTTCCTTGTGGTTTTTGCTGCTCTCTGGGGACAGCAGCATCCTAGTGCCACAGAGAGAAATACTTTGAACAAAGTCAGTGTGACAGCCTGCAAGCCCCAAGTTAGGCAGCCGAATAACTATTCTGTATCATCGTGGCCAATGAAGTCCCTTTGATTTAATGGCTATTGTGAGTGCTAAGAGTATCTCCCCTGGGATGTACCCCTTGTGTGGGACTCTTCAACTTAATTTTTACTTTTTAGAGACAAATACCGAGTACATACTGCATCCAGCAGAGCAATGTGAATACAACTGAAAGAAGCATTCAGTAACAAAACACATTCTGCAGTAAATCCAGTGAGAAATCATATTAGACAACTTGCTGTCAGTAGATTGGACTGACTTGTAGAGGTGCTTCAACTCGGATGCTGCTCTTTCTACTTATTGAACTTCTTTTTCAGATTTGTGTTCTGTGGCTGTTTACAGCCATATCCAGGGGTGTTTGCACAAATAGTGTTTTAGACATGTAAAACTAATAACACCCATCCATGGGTGGCAACCGAGCACCACAGCCTGACACTGAGGGATGATCTAATCCCAGGAGGTAACTTTGGCCTGAGGGAAAGCAGGGAAGGACGGGTAGCTTTTCCAGTGGGTGAGACACACTCTGTGGCCCTTAACTTAGGACTTGCTCATCCAGCAAAGAACTGGGAGAAGTGTAGGCCTTTTGATAACCATGTCTGGGTTGTGAAACACCTCCTGTACCATGCCTGCCTGCAGTTGTAACATGCAGTGAATACAACTCCCCAGTCTGACACTGCTCTTCCTGGATTTCCACAGATCTCTTCCTTTTACATAAATTCATTCAGGTTTATGGATGGGCCAGCTTGGAAGCTAAAATTTTATCTTTCCCAAAAGATAAAATATTACTTTTTTCCTTATGTTTTGCTGATTTGTTCACTGCCGGTCAGGAATGGCCACCTGAGGGGGAACTGGTAATTTGCTCCAGCAGGCACCTATGCCACTGTAGGAATTGTCCTTAGCATCCCCAGTTACTGCCAGCTGTGGCAAGGTGGTGCCTGTGGAAGGCAAACTTAGCTAAGAGATAACCAAGCACACTGTATGTGCAAATCGGGAATACCTCCATGAAAGTTAAAGATCTCAGGCCTCTGTTGAGTCGCATCACCCTCTCCACCCCCTGCGCAAATCAGCATCTGAACTGCTAGAGAAGAAACACTGTTTCTGGTCCAGTTTCTTGTTTTCAGATACGACTAATATGAATGTATAAATGTAGGAGAATTTGGAAGAAAGGACTCACAAGAAAACCAGCCTCTTAGAAAAAGTTCTTCCTCATCTCCATCAGTGATGGGCTATCTTGTGAGACTGTGCAACCTTCCAGTCTCTTAAAATGACTCTTCTGTAATGCAAATCTGTATCCTCTCTGTTAAAGACAGGTTTGAGTCCTTTCAAAAATCCTACCAGGCTTTTGGCTTCATTGAACATCATAACTAAAGTTGCAGTGCAGTAAGTAAATGAATACCACTGCCTGTTTATACATTTGTTTATGGATTAATGCTGTGGTATCACTTGTGATACCTCCTAGGAAATTGCAGAGCTCTGGGAACTTGTCCATGGGTACAGTGAGCTTTACTTCCCTACCCATTTCCCCCTTTTATTGGTTTTCCCTTCATGGGCATTTCTTTTTGGGATTATCGTCTGAGTGGCAGGCACAGGCGCTGGGCGGGAAACTGGCCCCGGGGATTTGGGAGGGAACGGCTTGGGTGCAGCCTTTCCCTCCCTCCAGGGCTGCTGGCTGCTGTGGGCCCTCCCTTCGGTGCCGATCCCAACCTGCCAGCTGGGGTTTGGCAGGGAGGGGCCTCTGCTACACCCTGTTCCTGGCGGGTACGCTCTCCCTTAGGGCACGTGGTGCCTCTGGCTGTGCTAACAAACCATCGCCTCCCCATCAGCAGGCTACACCAGCCTGCCTCCCTTTGCAAGAAAGAAAACGGCTCCCTGGTTTATTTGCCTCTCTTGTGTCCTCTGTAGAAGCTGTGGCACTAAGCCAGACCTCATTTACATGTAACTCACTGCACTTGTCCCTTTAAATTATAAAGGCACAAAACTGTCTATAAAATAGCTCAACAGGTACCTATAGTATATATCATTAGCATTGCCTGTGCTCCTCATCTGTTTGTTGATGGGCTACCACAAACAAGCGCAACCTTCTGAGTAATGGCACCAGGCACAGGCTCTCTCTGAAAAAGACACACATCTAAGTGCTCCTGGGGGTGCCCTGTTTTCCTTGCAGATGTGCTGTGTAGGCAGAGGATCGGGGGGGTTTTGCACTGGCCCAGGGTTTCTAGACAGTGAGCAGCCCCGCTGAGTGACTGTGTGACAAATCCTTGCCCGAGCCTCTGTACATCAGGAAATCCACAATGTTTCTGTGGTGTGTGTACAGATTATCTTCCCAGCATGTGCACAGCCAGCCTGAAAGTCCTGGGTATTTCAGACAGTGTTCTGCTTGTGTGAATCGATAGTACAGTTAAGTCTGAAGCATCCGGGATAGTGGATTTGCCGTGCTCGCCCACATTATTCAACTGAGTCAAGCATGCATGCTAAGTCAGACATGTTCCTGAGCGCTCAGATTTACCGAACATCCACAAATCTTTTGTGCCGAGTATGTGCAGTCAGTCTGGACATTTTCTGAAATGTCGAGTTTGTAACACATGGTCTATAGAGCTCATTTACACATATTTCTATCTGGGAAATCCCGGAGAAACTGTTATGGCAGCCTGACTGTTAATTTAATTTTCTATCCTTAAGGGCTTTTCAACTTGCCAGCAGTCAGGGTTTTATTCCCTGAAAAGAAATTCAGAAGTTATGCTTGGCTAACCCTAAATATTTGGCAATTTAATGTTTGCATCCTCTTGTGACCTGTCTTCAGAGCAGCTGATACAAGCCTGTTCTCAGGACTCAGGAGAAGCACCAAACACCCAGAGGTAAATGCTCTTCTGGTTCTGTTCCTCATTCATTTTGCATCTACCTTCTGCTCCCTTTTTTTCTTGAATTTTCAGGCTGTCTGCCAGGCCGGCAGTGGTCAGACTTAGGTGGGATGCTGCTACAAGTGGACACTTCGTCCTGCCCTGGACAGGCAGTCACTTGTGCGGCCAAGCTTGGGTGGTGACTTCAAGTGGTGGTGCTCTCACCATGAACAACAACACAGGGAAGTTCACTGCCTCATCACACATGTGGGCCTGAGGAAACTGGACTGTTTCCAGTGTTAAATATAACATGGGTGAATTCAAGGGTGTGCACCTTGTCACGCAATGCAGAGACTGAATCAGGTCATGTAGCAGTGGGAGGAAAAGCCCCTGTGGGTGCCCTTGAGAAGCAGCTCCCAAGGGACCTGGGTGCGCGTGCAGTGCTATGCTGGGCTGCAGCATGTGAGGAAATTAGGTTGCCTAAGGGCAAAGTGGGTAGTCCTGGGTCTTCTTAGGTGTGTTGGGCCAGGCAGAGCGTTGTGCCTGTGTGTCTGTGCATGTGTACGTAGGTGTACATGGGCTGCAATGATTTGGCAGGGGCTGTGTGTGTGCGATGGGTGTGGGGGTTAGCCCTTGGTGAGTTCAGGAGCTGTGCAGCAAGAAACTCCCATGTGTATCATGGGAGATCCCTGAGGAAAGTGGGATTTCTCCTTGATAGAGGAGATGGCGGTTCCTGTTGGAGAGCCCCATGGAGAAGCAACTCACCATCAGTGCAGGAAGGAAAGGGAGGTGGTGGTCAGAGGGGAGGTGGCACGTCCTCCCACCTGTCAAACGGAAATGGGAGCTCAGCCTTTATTTGCGCTGTGTTTAGAGTTCAGGCTTCGCGGGCAGGCACTGTCCCTTATTGTTTGTACAGTCCTTGGCCCAGTAAGTCCTGATCTTTGCCAGGGGACCCAAGCACCTCTGCAGTACTAATGAGCTGTAACAGGCCCTGTGATATTAACTCTTTCCATGCTTTTTACAGCTGAAGAAGAACAAGATGGGCAGGAGGGTAATTCTGTTCAGATGTGGAGGGAGGAAGGGATGTGAGTGCCCACTGCTTAGCCACTGCATGTGGTTATGGTGGCAAAGATGAGTTTCCTGGATGCAGCTGAATGAGATTTGACCAGTGACTAAAGCACAATATGGAGATGTTTGTAGGACATGAGGGGCATCTGCAAATAGGTTTCTAAGGGTCTGTGTAGTAGAAAAAGTTTTTAAAACACTAGTTTGTATCTGGAAGCGTAAGAAGGGGTGGAAATTTGGCTGAGGAGTGAAAGTGGAAATAAGGAGGTTTAGGAACCTGGTCGCCCTGACACAGTCAGGGCAGCATCTCCTCTGAGTCATGGCTCTATAAAAACTGGTTGGTTTTGTACCTCTAAGATACAGGTCAATTAGATTCATTATATACTTGAAGGGAGCATGAACTCTTGGCAGAAGGAACTCCAAGCCCTTACTTGCAATGGCCTTCAAGGGCAAGTAATTACACTTCGCTCAGTTTGTGTGTCAATATTTCACAGAATTAATGAGATAACTCTACTGAGTGTTTAAGTACTCTGCCCTTTAAGATTAGGTCAGGGGAGGACTGATTGCCTCTCCTCCCAAAAGTTCAAATTCCCCAATACTATCAGAGGGTCTTTATTTCTCTTCCAGCTCAGCTGAAATGGTGTGAATTCAGTGAATTACAATAAGTGAGACACTCCCTATAGCTATTTTCAATCACTTTTCAGATTAGATCAAGTTGCCCTTTCCTTTGAAATGAAAGTAATCCATTTTTATGTGTTTGTTGGACTCTCTGTGTTACTAACATAAGAAAATCAATATCAGGGCAGTCAGCCATTTCAGTGTTGTGCTTATTATGGCTAATGCACCATATTCTCTCATTGAGTGAGTCTGGAGATGTGGATTCTTGAGATGTTGATGATAGAAGGCTCTTGAGATAAAAGGTGAAAAGCAAAGGAGCATAAAGGAGGGAAAATTAGCCAGTTAAATTCAGGTGGTGGCATTATTTGACATATTTTCTTGAAGTAATTCTTTGATCAAGCAAAGTGTTTGGGCACTGCTGATTGCATTCATTCTATTCTGTTCTCCATCCATCCATCCATCCATCCATCCATCCATCTTAAATTTTATTTTGAATCTAGGTGCACAACCTTTTTGATCTGCTGTCAGATTTAAGATGTGCTCATTAAAAAACCTCAAAATTCACTTAGCACTCTGTGAAGGACAACTGATAGCTTCAATCCACTGGGATGCCATTGCCTATTTTGGCATCTCAGAGGAAGCTTTTGGGATGCTTTGTTGCCCTAGTCTTTAGCAATTTATTAGGCAACAGGTTATTGGCTTACTGGCTTTTCATCTAGATACCAACTGTTCCCTGTCTGGGCCCTTTTCCTTTTGATCTCACACCCTGGGTGTGGGACCTTGTTACTCTCTGTTACTTGTGATTTCCTGAGGGGTGGTGGCATGTGTGTGTTGTGTGTCCTGCCTGAGATTCTTTGTGTACATTTTATGAATGCAAACTGAAATTATTTTTTTTAACAGGAGACAGGAGATACAGAGTGCTTGGATCACCACCGTAGACATGGGGTCAGTCCCAGCTTGACCCAGGAGGCTGCCCACTTGCCTCCTTTTTAAAAAAAAAAAAATCTGTTCACGTTTCCCTACATTATCTGCTCCCCAACAGTGATAACATTTTGGGGTGCTATGGAATGGAACACAACTTTGACCAGTCCAGCTAGCTTTGCTGCAGAATTGTAAGAGAAAAAACAAAAGCAACAACAACAAAAAATCTACACCTGAATTCAGAGTTCTTTGGGTGGAGAAGCAGCCTAGAATTCAAGATTCTTGTAAAAGCAATAAAGATGTCACCATGCATTGCAGCAGTCCTTCTTTACATCCCTGCTATCAATCAGCTCTGTCTTTTCCTTATTCTTTTTCATACACACACTGAGAGCAGTCTGATGGTTTGCTCTTGTTATCTGGTGCTCTTTGAATGGAAGGTATAGTTCAGTTTTCATCTGAAGATGCCAGGTCTTATTTCTACCTCTTTTTTCTCTTCACATCCTTTAATACTCCTTGGTGGTTGCCATTCCTTAATCTTTTTTCTTCCCGTTTTGTTTGTCTCCTGAGTTATTTAGTTCCTTTTTCTGTGGCTAAGAGTATGCACCAAAGGGCTTGGATTTAGGTACTTCAGGTAAATTACTTAATATAGACTCATGGAGAAGTATTATCAGAGGTACATTTGTGTTCAACTGAGAGAAGAAACTTTTGAGAGTTAGCTTTTTACATTGTAATAGATCACTCCTACTTTCTGTAAAACACACCTGGGTCTCTTCTTCATGGGCTTACAATAAGGAAGGAGATGGATATGAGATAGAAAGAGAAGAGAGTAATAAAGTAACGCCCATTCTTTTTTTTCTTTTTTTTTTTTCTTTTTTTTTTTTTTTCCCCTCAAAACCAAACAGTCAAAGAATATCCAAATGTGAAAAATTTAATTAAGATTTGAACAGCATATATAGCTGTATATAGGCTGCAGCTCCTGGCTTTTATCTGAACTTTTCTCAAATGAAGGGCCTTCCAGCACCTGGCAGTTGAATCAGATATCCTTGACAGGAGGCAGATGAGGACACTTTTCCAGTAGTGCAGCTGGATACTTGGATAATATTTCTTATGTCACGTTTTACTCTAAGAACCAGCACCTGGGCACAGAAATAGTCACTGACTTCTGGTGCTTGGACCTGCAGTCTTATCCCTCGCTGGCTCAGCTCTACTCTTCAGTGTTACTGCCTCTGGGACAATGGTTGCTTGGACCACCACCAGGTCCATAGTATAAAATGGCAGCCCAACTTAAATGCCTCCAGCCTGTCACTTTCAGGGTTGAGGGTGTTGGATGCCACGAGGAAGCACCACAGACCGAAGTGGGCTGCATGAGCATCCTGGAAGAGCAGGTGGGAGACATGGAGGTGGCTGTGCCAAGCCAGTGATGCCCCTCACCCTTCTGTAGGGGTGTGCATGCTTGGCCTTGTGCTGCCAGCTAAAGCAAGGTGAGGTACTTGCCCAGCCCCAGCAGGCCTCTCAGTGCCTCAGCCCTGTGCCTGAATGTCTGCTTATGTCCACACCATGAAGTTATTTACAAGCTTGAACTTGAGTGTAGGTCTGTGTTTGTGCTGCACATGTCAAATATAGGTAGTGCTGGAGCAGGGAGTCCTAGTGGGCACCAAGCTCTCCCCTGCAGAAACCATGCTAAGGAGGCAGCAGAGCCCTTTATTTTCATATGCTTGTTACCTACAAGAGCCATGAGATGTGACAGGGTCAAGAAGAGAATAGGACAGGAGAAGGCAGAAGATGGCATAGGAATTAGTTTTCAGCTACCATTAGGTATGAAGTGATGGGGCATGATGAGTATGATTAGTGGCCTACCATGACAAAGGAGAGAAAGTAAGGAAAGGGATTACAATAAGATGAGGAAATCTCACAGTTTGGATGTATTCTTGTTTTGGCTCAGTTATAAGTCCTTTTCAAAGCTGTAGTTACTGTTGATGTACTTCTCTGATGGAAGAGCAGAACCTCCTGAAGGGTTCTGAAGAAAGAAAACACAGTAATTGCCATGACCTACCCATAGCAGGGGTTTCTTCCAGGAGTAACAGGTGAAATGGAAAGGCAAAGGCTGGCTCTCTTCAACCTGTGACACATTCACAAGCCAAAGCTGTTGCTGTGCAAGACACTGCAAAACTCGAATTAGTACAGTGGTAACTTTCTTCTGTTTTGTGCAGATTCTTCTGTTTTCAGTTCCTGTCTTGGACTGAAGCCCAGTTTTGAACTGACATATTATAAAAAAGATACATATATATAAAAATGACACAGTCACTCCTATAAGTTTGTTTCTTCTTTCAGGGCGCTGGAAACTGGGTGTGAGTTCCAGGGGAAGGGTTAAGTGTATCAGTAGATTGTCAGCCATTGATCTGACTTTAAAACAAGGTGCTGGAGGGCATATCTTAACTTGACATGTTGCATTGTTAATTTACAATTTGGGTGTGGAGGGACCTGCCTTCCCTTCTTTGTAATCTATGCAGGTGTGCACAGGACTTCAAAGCCAATTGCAGTGGAGTTTCTATCTGTGAGAAAGCCTTGGCTGAACAAAAATGTGCTGGGAGATGTGAACCCCAGCTCCCTTGTGCAACTGCCTGCGAGTCAGTTTCTGAAAGTGGATTTCTGCTGGATATTGTTTATGCAGAGGGATTTTATCCCTTCTCTGTAGGCCACAAGTTCTGCAGATTTTAGGTCATATGGTACAGTGAGCTTTTAAAATGATTTTTAAAAATATGTTTGAAATCACATAAGCTCACTAGTTGCTAGTGCTACTTTTTTTCTCTGCTTTCAGATCACTCATTAAATACTCTGGATTTCTACCAATGTTTTAATTATAAGTATTTTGTGGCATCTCAGACTTTTCACACTGATAATTCACTATTGATTATTTGTCATGCCAAACTGGGCAGCTAAAAGCTATTCTATTGGTCTGGACTGGTTGGCTAAAGCTCTTTAAATCTAGAATAATTCAAACGCTCAGGTAACAGACTGTAGTGGGTGGTGAAGCACAAAGTGCTCGTGCTCTTCCAAACCCTGTGTGCAGTTGTTATTTGTAGGAAGTGGAGCTCTCGGCAGGTTCAGCAGGGCAGGAGCCTCAGTTTTGCCCACACAGGCAATTACATACAGGTACTGAACCATGAGCATTTTACAGCTGAGCAGAGCAGAGCTCAGTCTATCCCATTTTTTCTTCTGAGAGCTGCAGGGAAGAGACTTCAGCTCTGTATTCAGAATTGCTCAATTTTTCGTTGTTGTTTTTTTTTTTTTTTTTATTCCCATCTTTGACATTACTATAGAAAAGTTATAAGGAAAACTGGACCTCACAAATTTTTGTGATTTATTTAATGGCTCCAGAACTTCATTTTTGCTTATTATTGCGATCACAATTCTGGAAAGAATAATAGTGATTGATTCCTTATGGCTCTGCTTCATTTGGTGGTTTCTTTTATAGCTTTCTCTGTCCATTTCTGTTTTCACTTATCAATATTTTTGGACGTCTCCAAATGAAATTCAGCATTGCTGTACAGGAGAGGGTACTACAGCTGCAGTTGTGCAGCAGAGAGCATCACTGTCTGTCAGCATTTTCAGGTTTTTGATGTTTGGCTTTCGTTTGATGCGGAATGAGACTTGCACCTTTCAAATGATTTAGGGAAATGCACAAGGGTAGCAGTCTCTGATGGCCAGGCAGGCTGGTGCTCTCTCATTCTCTGTGGATGACCAGTGAGGCACAGAGCATCCAAAAATGGCCTGTGAAATGCTCACTGGCTCCAGGTGTTGCTAATGCCTGACTAGTAGACATAGCTGGGAGCTGGCAGGAATTGCCAGTATTTTTAATTAAAATGTTTGTAGCTATAACAGTAAAATTGTGAGTTTGTAAAACAATTGTATTACTGAGTTTTATATTTATATTCTCTTTCTGCAATTCCCCTCATTTCCTAACCACTGACTAATGGAATACAGAATAGCCTGGGAATTTTTTGGTTTGCTTGTTTTGCAGAGGTCATGAAGCCCTTGTAAGAAGCTATGCTAGTGTTCACAGTGCTCTTTTGGGACAGCAGTGGTCCAAACTGAACTTCTGACTTTACCACATTTAAATACATGGGCTTTTCTTGTCCAGGGAAGGAACTAAAGCCCATGATATATGTATCTCAGGTGAATATTCCATATAGCAAGCTATCAAGTCTTTCCCGTAGGAGCAGTTCCATTTTGAATTAAATATTCATTAGGCCAGAAAGAGAGGGGAGTTGATCTTTCACCAGCATTCAACAATAAAATGTCCCTGAAGCTTCTGCTGTTAATATTCACCCCATTGCTCATGAATGACTGATGAACAGATTCCTTGATCTACCTGGTATGCCTCATTCTTGTAAAAATGGTGCTGGTGTCTTTGAATCTTTAGAGAGTTAACAGGCTTTGTATCATGCTAAATAGATTTAAGAATGTGATTTCTGTGAGTGGGAGCTTAAATCACTGACTGGCATCTGGAATTTTCTGAAGCCTTGAAGGTGGTAATGAGCAGAGTTTTAAGTAGAAACTCTGCATGGAAAACAGAGCCCATTCAGCTGAAATGACAACCTTAGAGGATGCAGATGATACCACTGAACTGGTCTGGGACCAGAAAAGACTGCCTGGAAAGATGGGTAAAATAAAAATAAACTGTGCATTACTCTTCTTGTCATGGTCTTTCAGGGGATTTCAGTTTATCACAAAACCCTACATTAAATGGTGCAGATGTCCTGGGCAAGAGAGATCACAGCTGGTGGGCAAGAGAGATCACAGCTGGTGGCCAAGGATGGGTGTGTACAGCCTGCCTTGGGACAGTGCCCAGGCTCCAACTGTGCGTGTTCTTAACTGTTATTTTCTGCTGAAGGTGTCAAATGAACACAAGTTGTCTCTTTTTAAAGGAGCAGTCAGGTGCAGACAACTGTGTGACCTTTACAGAGGAAATACTTGCAAGTCCCTGATTATTATTTTTTTTTAAGCTTCAGAAAAATTAATCTAGAACAAAAAATAAAAAGACAAGAAGGGGAATTGAGAGGAAGACATAGAAGGAAATAAATGTGGAGAGAGAAACCAAGACAGAAAATAACAAAAAGGAAATTAATTTTAGTAACTACAGCAGGCCATTTACTCCCTAAATGTTTCCCATTTATGCCAGAGCTGTAAAGCTAATAGCTTTTTCTGTTGAAACAGGCTGCATATTCTCCTGTCCAGGGGTTGCTAACTGGCTTCTAAATATGAGGACTAGGCAGAATATCAAGCTGCAATTAAAAATAAGAATAAATTTAAGCTTGCCAATTTCAACATTGAGAATCCCTGTGGCAAGCAGAAACATTAACATTTTTTCTTGTGTCTGCAGTTGAGATGAAGAAAAAGTATGTGTCTTTTTCTCTTATCTCACATTCAGGGATGGCCAGGAGAGTAAGGGTCCTAGCTGAGGCAGCAGAGAGCAGACAGAGACCAGGAAGAGAAATTGTAAAGCCTGTGAGGAAAGGTAACAAGGAAACTTGTGGAGTGAGATCAACAAGAAGCCCTTTTTGAATGGGATCCTGGATCCAAGAGAGAGGCAGTATGCTGAGATATGAACATGGCAGCAGGAGTTTTCCATGCCTGTGAAGAGGGGTATTCATACGTGTACCAGGGAACACAGATTTTTTTGATTTAGGAAGGGAATTTCAGTAGGAAAGTTGAGTGGGAATACAAATGCAGATGGAGGGACAATGTGAGAGACTACAGGGGATGGAATACAGGGGTGGGTGGATTGGTCCTGGGGGATCTGCCCTTTAGCTGATTTCTACCCTAGGCTGAGGCATGGCCAGCAGTGTGATGGGCCCTGCTGGTCTCAGCAGCCCCAAGGACACTGAGCACATATGACCATGGCTGATTAGGATATCTCAGAAGATAAGCATCTTCCACTGGGAGCTTTAGTTATTCCTTCCCTCACCAGCAGTTGCACAGGGATCAAAGGGAGTGAAAGACCATCTCCCAGTGGAGAAGCCTCCGTCTTTCTTTGCAATTCCTCAGGGTGAACTGCACTTTGGGGTTACTTGCCCGCTTGCTGCCCTCTCCCAGCATCCCCTCCTGGCTCTGCCTGTCTAGGCCACTGCCAGGAAACCCTTCAGCTAGGATCAACCCAGGCACATCTCATATTTAATGATAAATATATAGAGAGATGTTGTGCATGCCCCATGAGATTTTCTGAAAGGTTTTGCAGACAAAAATCAGAAGTGGATGATGCCAATACATGGAATAATATTAAAGTTATAGGCACAGATTTCCGCTGGGAAGCTTGGAAGATTATATGCTTACAGAACATTTAACAAGGCACTGTCCTCTCTGCTGTGACTAGCCTACGTGTAGAATGCATTTTCACAAGGTGCAGAGCTATGTTAGACAGGGAACTTATTTTAGTACTCAGTTTCCTTTGTGTGACCTCTTTGACCATTTGGGAATGGGCCACATGTGAAGATAGGAAATGCAAAATGAAGTGTATTAGGGGAGCAGCCAAATTTGAAACCTCTCTTCTCCAGGCTTCCCTCATGGCTGTGGGTCATGCAGGACCTAGAGGTCAGGAGCTGCAGTGCTTATCTTTGCTTTTTGCTCATGGTGGCAGAATGTGGGATATTTTGGTTCTGAGTGAGAATGTCTTGATGAAGGAACATAATCTTCCATCAGAGGCAACTAGATTTTAGGAAAAAAAACCCACAAAAAACCCCCACAACGAGTTATAAGGTTGTTACCCAAAGCTAATTTTTCCATTGGGGAAAACAAAATAAAACAGAATTTTTGTGAGCAATTTTTGGTATGACAAGTCAGAATGAACAGAACATTTAGATCTGTAATTTTCAGGAAATAGGCACAAATTAGGAGGCTAGAATCAGGGATCTTAGCGTTTTGTCTGATGTGGATCTATAAATATAAAACCATAAATGGACAATTGCAGAAACTGTCTTGATTCTGAGCTAGGGAGACTTGTGTTTCTCTGGTTTTACTGGAATTCAAATAACCTGCAAAAATGGCATGGTCAAACTGAAGCACTTTCAGAGGGCACACAGCTGCCTCAACCATCGTTGTCTCACCACAGCCCTGGTCCCCACAGTCCCTTTGAGCTTAATCTAATTCTAAGTCTTATTTAATTATAACCCCTGATTTATTGTATTTGATTCCCAAAGGCCTGGTATCTCCACTGGCTTGCACTCTGCAAGGTCTTCCCAGCATGCTGGTGATTTTCACCCAGCTGTAGCTGGCAGCACGCTTACAGAGCTGGGAGAATTAATCTGGTGTTTAGTTATTGGCTCTGCTTTCTAATTCTCTTCTGTGAACTGGTCCCTGACTTGGAGTCAGGCCACAGCCCAGTACAAATGGGAATGAAAAATAATAGATTTCTCTTAACAAAATGCTTCCTTCCAACGTAACAGACAGGATTCTTAACTCCCTCTGCATCCAACACTTGTTAATTTAAGTCCCAGCTCTTGGGAAATATTTTTTAAAGGTTTCTTACTTCTATTCCCTAGATTTCCTTTCATGCCTTCCCTGGTTATCTTAGACCTCTGTGTTGCTAGTAACTGTGAAGTCATGGTTACTTCAAAATGTGACTTTTTTTTTGCTTCAGAAGAGTTTTTTCTTACGGAATTCTGCACCCTGAAGACAGTAACATGCAATATCAGCAATGAAAAGTTCACATCAGAACAGCAACTCATGAAACGTATTCAAATGAAATTAAAAATAAAAGCAATACTGAGCGGTTGTTTTTAAAATGCAGCAAATAGAAAGGCATACATATTTTTTATCATCCCAATGCTTCATTAAGTAAAGACAAAAAAAATCTGCATGATACTACAGCCTGGTTTTATTCCCTTGCTACCCGATCAGGACCTGCTGTTCTCTGCAAGACTTTGAGTAATAATATTTTCTGCTTTCCAGTCAAACATGTTGCATATCATGCAGTGGTCCAGTCTCCAGGGAGCTGGAAGTCCCAGACATACAAATGTGCAATAGAGCAGTGCTGAGTGTCTGCTTGACTGGGGAATCCCTGAATGGTAAACTCTTGAGTGTCAGGGACTTCTTGTTTGTTTAAATTTTACTAAATTTAAAGAAGAAAAGGAAAAAAAAAAAAAGAAAAGACAGATCCTCTCCTCCCCCCCCCCCCCCCCCCCCCCCCCCCAATTTTTTAATGTGAAAACAAAACTTTAGTAAAAAAGCATTAAGAAAAAGCAAGAGGAGGAAAAAAATGCAGCTAGGATTTACATAACAGTGTGTAATGCATCACTATACTAGAAGTACATCCCCCTGACTGCAGAGCCACGGCTCCTTTACCTGCAATGACAAACCCCATCAGCTGGGTTACTGAAATAACAGGCAGGGAGGAGGCAGGAAACAGGCTCAAGATGCTTTACTACAATGTCTGTTTCCAGAGCTACTGCAGTTACCACAGAGTGAGGATGATTAATTGAACCTAGCGCTAGCAGCTTGCCTGGGCGGCAGCAAGGCTTTGGCAGTCTCATGGGCAGCCTCCCAGGGTCCCAAAAAGCTATTCAAGGGGAAAAAAACACTTCGCCCTTTTGCGCCTGGAATCCGGATGTCTGGCAGAGGGGGCAGGGGCGGAAGGGAGTTGCAGTGCTGCATTGTCCTTTGCTGCTCGCATTGCTGACACACCCCGATATCCTTTCTGCTGTGCAGACCCCTTTCAGCTGCCAGGTCTTAGCACCTTTGGCTGCAGGAAGGGCTGGATGCTTTCCCATGTAGTGTCCCGCCATTCCCCTCTCCACTTTAGCAACTAAAGAAGTCTCATGTTTACAGCATTTTCTAAAACATATAGGCTTGATATTAATCTTGATTTTGAGGGTCTCCCTGGTTTAGACTTTTTTCTAACTTGCTTTACGTGGGCACTCTTGGGCTGCTGCTTGAGATGGGCATCACACCACTGGCCAGTGCAGGCTTCCCGCTGCTACACTCTGCAGGCAGACAGGCTGAATCCCCTGTGCTCAATACAAGATGAGCATTTTTTTATCCTACCTCATGCCCTCTTCCCCTTTTTGCTTGTGTCTCGTACATTTGGATTACAGTGACACCACCATCATTCTGCCCAGCCATCTGCTGGGTCTGGTTAAGATGGAAGTAGTTCTGCACAGACAAGTGATGGGAACACAGGCAAATATACTATAACACTTGCTCCTGAATGCATCCAGTCACTTAAATAGGTCTCTTTGCTCCCTTGTTTTCTAAGTTGCTGTTTTTTCTTTTGGTTCTTTCTCTATTATAGCATTACTCTGCAAATTTCACATCTCTCTTCAGATCCTCACATACGTTTTTGGCCATTCTTAAGAGCAGTGAGCTGTCTTGACCTGCAGTTTTAAAGTCTCTGTGTGGTAACAGTAGTTTGTAAACGTAATTTTTTTCAGTCTGTGATCTGTAGTGCCATACGGATATTTCTGTATGGAGCATTTTCAATGCTAACTATCTTTAACAGTCATTATTTATAGAAGTCCTTCTATGAGACACACTCTTTGACTCCTACTTTTTACATTTCCTTTCATATTTTTTTTTAAATGTGTTTTCAGGACACTCTTTTCCAGAAAACCAAACAGATATGGTACATAAATGAAAGGTGACCTTTAGGCACAAGGAAAGAGTTCTCATGAATTGCAGGAAGTAATAGACTATATGGGAAAAGCACCTTCTGCTCTTTATTTTTTATGTACAGCATTTCGCCCCAACTCCATGACTGTAAGACAGAGCCTTAAGTACCAGCTAGAAGCAGACTCCTGAGTATTTAATATTATTCAGCTTTACCCAATTGCCTGCCTTTGTTCATAGACAAAAGGCTGCAGTCTATTAAATTTATCTGCTCAATTTAAAATGAAGGCCATATAAAATAGACTTAATTGTGCATTTCTATGGATAGAAAATGCTTTGGTGGTTATTGGAATGCCTGCTGCAGCGATCTACTGCTATTTGGTTTAAGTAAATGCCTATTTAGCTAGGCTATAAAATAGAATATGATCGACAGAGTAGCATTTCTCATTTTTGCTTCCTCCCTGGAAATGTTTGAAGACAGGTTGGATGGGCCTTTGAGCAATCTGGTCCAGTGGGAAGTGTCCCTGTCCATGCAGGGGGGTTGAAAGTAGCTTAAATTAAGGTCCCTTCCAACCCAAACCATTGTACACATCCCTATTTCCATATTTCACCTATGCACCATGTTTTTCTAAAAGCCTTAATATCCAGACTCCATCTTCCAAGATATATCTCCCAGGCCTGCTCTTCTTCCTCACCATGTCCAATACCTTCCTGATTTCCTTTGCTCACGCGCTCCCACCTCCCAATAATCTGTCTCTTCCCTTATGACCACTCTGCATTACAGACATTTGTTTACTTCCAATTGTGCTATTTTTCTTCATCCTGTGATTGTTGCCTCTGGTGTCTGGCTAAACCAGCCCAGCTCCACCTGCCAAAACTTTATGCCAAGCATATCCTCTCTGTTCAAATAAAACGGCAGAAGTGCTCCTCCCTCTTCCCAGGCCGGCAGGAAGGGGCTCTCATCTATTCCTCCCTGTGAGCACTGGATACCAGAAATTGGCTGCTTAGTGCCTCTCCCGCCCTGCTGCTGGCAAAATGTGCTTCATCTCCTTTTCTACCCTCTTAAGAGCCAAAAATAATGCTTGAGGAAACCCTTATCTTTCCCTTTTCCCCATATCTGTGTTGTCATGGGTAGAGCTTGTTGACCTCTGGGAAACTAGTATTTTTGGGTCTGTTAAACTTCTTTTCTGACCTCTCTCCCATTTGTTATTCATGATGTGAGCAGAGAGACATAAGAACAGGCTTCACAGTAGGGGATATTCACCATAGAGTCACTTGTGCTGCTTGTTTGTCAGAAGGATGTACTGTTTATTGAAGTGCTAGGATGTTTGATCCTTGGTAAGATGCTATTCTTTCTACTGAGAATGAAAATTTCTGATGAGAATCACATTCACAAAAAACCTCCAAGACCAAAAATGGAATAGTGAAAAACAAGGAATAAATAATATGCTTCTGATATGTAATTTGAATGCATGCTTTTACTATCCTACCAACACATACTTACCTGTAAGCAACAGCAAGGACAAAAGCAGTGAGGCATATCTGTGAAAATACTGCAAGCAGCAGCTCTGACACCTTCCAGAGGCACTATAGCATTACAATGTGCTGTAACATTTAAAAAATGTTTCCTCCTTGACTCCTCTGAAGTGGCATCCTGACCCACATACACCTGTAGCCAGGTCAGGTCCATGAGAACCATCCATACAACTGGTCATTGATTTAAATAAGTTTTCTTCATTCATAGTGTCTACTTTCCTGATGTACTAATGTGAGGCAACTGAGAGACAGTAGTTTGTCTTGGTATATCAGATTTTAAAAACATTTTCAAATAATCTTCTCAGCATATACATGTAATAACCACGCTTTCCTGGGCTTATGTTTCATGGCTGCATGCTCAAAAACTAAAACGGCTAAATGCCTCCCTGGGCAATCTGTTCCAGCATCTCACCACCCTCACAGTAAACAAGTTCTTCCTAGTACCTAATCCAAATCTACCCTCTTACAGATTAAATCACTTACGCTTTGCCCTATCACTAGATACCCATGTAAAAAGTCCCTCTCCAGGTTTCCTGTAGGCCCCCTCCAGGTACTGGTAGGCCACTGTAAGGTCTCCCTAGAGCCTTCTTTTCTCCAGGATGAACAACCCCAACTCTCTCATCCTGTCTTTATAAGAGAGGTGCTTCAACCCTTGGATCATCTTTGTGGCCCTCCTCTGGACTTGCTTCAAGAGCTCCATGTCATTCTTATGTCTGGGACTCTGGAACCGGACAGTACTCCAGGTAGGGTCTCATGAGAGTGGAGTAGAGGATCACCTCCCTTGATCTGCTGGTCATGCTTGTTTTGATGCAGCCCAGGACATGGCTTTCTGGGCTGCAAGTGAACATTGCTGGCACATGTTGAGCTTCTCATCAACCAATACCCCCAAGTCCTTCTCCTCAGGGCTGCTCTCAATCCATTCTCTGCCCAACCTGTAATTGTCCTTGGAATTGCCCTGACCCATGTGCAGAACCTTGCACTTGGCCTTGTTAAACTTCAATGCAGTTTTCATGGGCTCAGGTCTCAAGCCTGTCAAGGTCCAGCATGTTGACCCACCACACAGCTTGGTGTCATCAGCAAACTTGCTGAGGGTGCACTCAATCCCACTGTCCATGTCGCTGACAAAGATAATAAACAGCACTGGTCCTAGTACCAACCCCTGAGGAACGCCACTCGTCACTGATCTTCACTTGGACATCAAGCCATTGACCGCAACCCTTTGAGTGTGACCATCCATCCAACTCCTTATCCACCAAATGGTCTATCTGTTAAGTCCATATCTCTCCAATTTAGAGACAAGGATGTCATGTGGGACAGCATCTAATGCCTTGCACAAGTCCAGGTAGATGACATCAGTTGCTTTTCCTTTATCCACCAAAGCTGTAGTCCTGTCATAGAAGGCCACCAAATTTGTCAGGCAGGAGTTGCGCTCAGTGACACCATGTTGTCTGTCACCAACCACCTCCTTACTTTCTATGTGCCTTAGCATAGTTTCCAGGAGGATCTGCTCCATGATCTTGCCAGGCACAGAGGTAAGACTGACTGGCCTGTAGTTCCCTGGGTCTTCTTTTTTTCCCTTTTTAAAAATGGAGGTCATGTTTCCCCTTTTCCAATCAGTGGAAACTTCACTGGACTGCCACAGTTTCTCAAATATGATTGATAGTGGCAGATAGTAACACAGTAGGAAATCAAGGCCAGTGGGACAACAGAAAATCAAGATGAGATTTATTCCTTTCATCACGAAATTCTCACTTCCAGAAAAAAAAGAAAAAAAAATCCCACAAAAGCTGAACTAAACCAAGGACATATTGAACAATTTCTGAAAAAAAGTCACATGATAGAAAAATATATGAAAATAATGTTATGTGCTTATAACAGTGTTCTGGGGAAACACTTCCAGAAAAGATACAAAGTTGGAATTGCATCATGAGGATGATTTCTTCTACTTTTTTGCTAGCACTGCCATTAACTCAAATGATGCTTATCTTCTTCAGGTGTGGTGATTCCTATTTGATTGACTTGATGGAGCTGTACAAAATCTGCAGTAATTCTGATACAGTGGAGGGACTGGATCATAGAAGACAGGAAGTATTGGCATGAGGCCCAGCAGACAGAATATTTTTAATAGTTTGTGTAAAAGCACACACCTGCTGCATTTAGGATGGTACACTTTAAGTTGTAATTTATTTGCTTAGGGTTTTTTTGTCCACATGAAGAGTAAAATCTCCAGGGATTATTTGTGGAGCCAACATCATAGCTCAGAATGGCTGTTTCCATCTTGATGTTGTGTGGATGCATTAATATGCTTTTTTTTCCTCCTGTTCAGCTTTACTAAATTTGAACCTCATTTTGATTCAACTCCTGAATTATTACTATGTATTTAATTACTTTTCTCTGTTTGCTTTTAACTTTCTTCTGCATTTAAAATCAAGTCAGTTAGATACCAAACAGCATCTAGTAGAAATAAAGGTTGCACAAGGTACAATAACAACTGTAAAATTCCAGCTTCTGTCCTTATTATGTAATAAATCTTAATGTTTAAAGTAAGATGACTACTTCTAGTATTATACTGCTAGCTGAATACAATTATTAATGCACATATTTGTTTATCTGAAAATGTAGGAATTAATCCTGCTCTTATTTACAGTAGTTTAACACTAACATCTCCAATTTTTTTCCTGCCACTGATTTAGATTGTTATCTCTGAAATCAGAATCAGGTCCATAGGGACCACTTCATCCTTCTAAAATACTGCTTGTTTCCATTATGGCTGTGAAAGACAACTTCAGTGTAAGAAAAGCTTGACATTATTACAAGTCACATAATTTCAGCACCAAATTCAGTTTTATGAGAATCACTTTGAGTTGTTCCATTCTTTCCAGGTTAGAATAATAAGACAGGAGTCGTAATGCTCAGCAAACTGAAAACAAAAACGATGTCTGAACTCCTCCAAACCAGAACATCTAAGAGTTGCTCTTACAAAAGTATTTTCCCATGGAGCAAAATGCAAGGAAAGAGAGAAAACACAAGGTCATCCAAAACTATTTTTTCAGTTTTTCAATTACTATGTTTTCAAACTTCCCTGTTTCTCTCTGTGTAGTTTCAGCTCTGTGTGGCTGAATGAGGTAAGGCAGGGCTTAATGAAATTGAAGAAGTAAACTCTGTTTAAATGGAGAGAGCTGCTGTAGCAACACTGAGATAGGTCAGAAATCCATGGAAATGTTGCAGAATTGTTTGTGTAATAAAGAAGAGTTTAATAAAGTAGTTTGTTAAATACTAAATTGTCACTGTTTTTTTTTCCAGTATTTTCAGTTTATCGGTTTATTTCAGAATTTCCTTTAATGGTATTGAAAACATTCAAAATATTCGAGGTAGTCACACTCAAGCTGAACTATTTTTATCAGCCAAAAGTATTTTCTCATAGCAAAGCATCCTGACTGAGTTTTGCTGTTTGGTTATATTCTTAATTTGCCAGAACTTAAAATAGCTTTTTCAGACTTACATTATCTTTTAGAAGTTGAAATGAGAGGGAAAAAAAAAGTTCTTTGCTTGATTCCATTCTACAGAGGGATGTTTATATTAAAAGTTATGTGGACCGATGGGCTCCTGGGAATGGCTTTGGCAGTGAGATGCCCATGATTTTGAGATTTGGGAAAATTTGTTTTTCAAGCTGATGCTCAGTCTCGCTGAAGTCTGGGGCAGCGCACCTTTGAATCCAGGTGGTGGAAGGGTACTGATGGAGGTGGAAGGGCAGCAATGCACTCTTGCACCTGTTTGTCCTGGCCTCTTGGTCCCCACTGAAGATGTCAGCCAGCACTGCAGCCATCAGGCCACATACAGTGCATGGCATGCTAGTTTTTTAACTGCAAATACAGAGTGAGACCAAATTAAAAGGAAAGGTACAGTGGCTCACCATGCCATTGATGCCCTTGGCTTACAGTACAGCTTATCTTTCATGTGGTAAATGATCCAGATCAGGCCACAGAGATATTTAAAAATATAGAGTTTATGGCACTCTGTGGTACTTACCCTTAGAAGAAGCAACTGTGGATCTGAATGCATTTTGTGGTGCATCTCAGAGCAATCTGCAGATGTAAGGGAGAAGTGCCAGCACACAGGGCTCAATTTCAATCTGTATGTTGCAAGGCAAGGCAGCTCTTTTTTTGGGGTGACTGCCTAGACACCCAGTGTTTCATTTCTGCACCAGTGAAGAGGCACCACCCTGCTAAACAGCAGGGCTGTGTACCTTTGTGATTCATGGCCTTTAGGAGCTTCCTGCAGATCTGCTGCAAAATAATATAATCCAAAATTGGTGTAAAGTGCAGCTCTTGTCCTGTTCGTATGTATCTTGAGTGTGTGTATGGCTACAAGCTCTTTAGAAGGGATAGGCAAGGAAGGAGACGAGGTGGGGTGGCTCTATACATTAAGGAGTGCTTCAATTGTATAGAGCTCAATGACAGAGATGACAATGTGTAGTGTTTATGGGTAAAGACGAGGCAGAAGGCAAATAAGCCAGATATCCTGTTGGGAGTCTGCTACAGGCCACCCAACCAGGAAGAGGAAGCAGATGAAACATTTTTCAGGTGGTTGGTAGAAGTCTCAAAATCACCAGCCCTAATTCTGGTGGGGGACTTCAACCTACTGGACATCTGCTGGAACAACAACTCTGCCACAGGCAGGCAGGCTAGGAGGTTCCTCAAGTGTATGGAAGACAACTTCCTAACACAGCTGGTAAATGAGCCTACCAGGGGAGGTGCCTTGCTGGACCTGCTGTTCACTAACAGGGAAGAAGTGGTGGGAGATGTGGAGGTCGGAGGCCATCTTGGGCTTAGCAACCATGAAATGGTTAAATTCTCGATTCTTAGGGAAATAAGGAGAGGGGTCACCAAAACCTCCACTATGGACTTCCGGAGGGCAGACTTCAGCCTGTTTAGATCACTGGTGAAGAGAGCCTCTTGGGAGTCAGTTCTGAGGGCAAAGGGGTCTAGGAAAGATGGATCCTCTTCAAGAAGGAAGTCTTAAAAGCGCAGGAGCAGCTGTCCCCATGTGTCGTGAAATTAAATGTCAGGGAAGGCGACTGGCCTGGCTGAACAGGGAGGTTTTGGTGGGACTCAGGGAGAAAAAGAGTCTATCACCTTTGGAAGGAAGGGTGGACAGCTCAAGATGAGTACAGGGAGCTTGTGAGGACATACAGGGAGAAAATTAGAAGGGCAAAAGCCCAGCTGGAGCTCAATCTGGCCACTGCTATAAAGGACAATAAAAAAGGTTTTACCAATATATTTACAGCAAAAAGAGAAACAAGAAGAACCTCCATCCCTTATTGGATGAGGGGGGGAACATGGCAACCACGAATGAAGAAAAGGCTGAGTTACTTAATGCCTTCTTTGCCTCCGTCTTTAATAGTCAGACTGGCTGCCCTCAGGATACGCGACCTCCTGGGCCAGAATATAAGGATGCAGGGCAGAACAACCCCTCCATAATCCAGGAGGATGCAATCAGAGACCTGCTGCAGCACCTAGACACTCAGAAGTCTATGGGGCCAGATGGGATTCACCCGAGGATACTGAGAGAGCTGGCAGAGGAGATTGCCAAGCCTCTTTCCATCACCTACCAACAGTCCTGGATAACAGGGGAGGTCCCAGACGACTGGATGCTTGCCAACGTGACGCCTATCTACAAGAAGGGCCCAAAGGAGAATCCTGGGAACTACAGGCCTGTCAGCCTGACCTCAGTACTAGGGAAAATCATGGAGAGGCTCGTCTTGACTGCGCTCATGTGGCAAGTGCAGGACACCCATGGGATCAGGCCCAGCCAGCATGGGTTCAGGAAAGGCAGGTCCTGCTTGACTAACCTGATCTCCTTCTATGATCAGGTGACCCACCTGGTGGATGAGGGAAGAGCTGTTGATGTTGTCTATCTAGACTCTGATGAAGCCTTTGACACCATCTCCCACACCATTCTTCTGGAGAGGCTGGAGGCACATGGAGTAGACAAGTGTGCTCTCCACTGGGTAAAAAACTGTCTGGCTGGCCGAGCCCAGAGAGTTGTAGTGAACAGGGTTGGATCCAGTTGGTGGCTGGTCACCAGTGGTGTCCCTCAGGGCTCAGTTTTGGGTCCAGTCTTGTTCAGTATCTTTATTAATGATCTAGATGAGGGAATTGAGTCCTTACTAAGTAAGTTTGCAGATGACACTAAGCTGGGGGGAAGTGTTGATTTGCTTGAGGGTAGGAAGGCTCTGCAGAGAGACCTGGACAGGCTGGATTGATGGGCCAAGGCCAATTGTATGAGGTTTAACAAGGCCAAGTGCCAGGTCCTGCACTTTGGTCACAACAACCCCATGCAATGCTACAGGCTTGGGGGTGAGTGGTTGGAAAGTTGCATGGTGGAGAAGGACCTGGGGGTGCTGGTTGATGCTGACTTAACATGAGCCAGCAGTGTGCCCAGGTGGCCAAGAAGGCCAATGGCATCCTGGCCTGCATCACGAATAGTGTGGCCAGCCGGAATGGAGAGGTGATTGTGCCTCTGTGCTCAGCACTGGTGAGGCCACACCTCATGTACTGGGGCTGGAAGGATTTCTATTAATCTAGCTTTCCTCTAGCACCTGTAAAGTTACAGAAAGGACAAAGTCTCAAAAAGGGCAGGGCCATTCTTCAAACTGCCTCCTTTCCCTGGAGAAGAACTGGATGCAGGTCTCACCTTGGGTTTTTTGACTACTGGAGACTACTTTGCAGAGACCTCTGTCTCTTGTTTCCTTCTCTTTAGGTGGTGATTCCTATTCATAGGAAAACTCATAGAGTTTTCTCTCCTCTTCTGTCACAAATGTGATGCAAACCAGTGGATATAATGATGAGAAATATCCACCTTTTCGAAAAGTACAACTGTGTAACCCCCAGACTGACATAAGCACTCATGCTGGCATCCTGCACTCCTTCCCCCTGTCTAAACATCCCATGAAAGGTTTGTAAGCTCAGGGAGCAAAGGGTGCATGAGGACATAGCTGTCCAGAATCATTCATTTGACCAAGTGCAGAGCCATGTTTGTGCAGTGATTAATGAGGAACGTATCTTAGCGTGACAAATGGTGTGGAAGTTCCTCTGATAGCTAAGATGCCTCAGAGAAAACTGCTTTAATTTATTGTTTTACACTGATAAATTTTGGTTCCTTTGTACAAACTCCTCCCTCTTTAATTGCTATTTTTCTTTTCTGATGAAAAATGTGACTGGAGTTTGACTTGGGAAAGACAGGTAATTCTTCAATAGAGTAAAATGTCCAGTGTTGTTTGGTACCAGATAATTGGAAAGATGACAATTCTACTGAAGACCAGCTGTTCATTTCTACTGTGTGCAGAACATTTTCAATACATTGATTCAGAACAAAAAGAGTTGAAACAAATCCCTACATATACCAAAAGCTAAAAGGTTTATTAAATACGGAAACTTTCTTTGGAGGAAAAAAGGTATGTCCTTACACTTCTGGCAGACTATTAAATACACAGAATGGGAAGAAATATAGTCTTAAACTTAGCTTAGAAAGCTGGAAACATACTGCTCTGTAGTACAATTTATTTTTTTTTTATTCCAAGAGAGCACAGTAAACTCCTCAGTAGGCCAAATTCTGAGCTTTAGAAATAAAACTCACAATAAAAAAAAATCACAAGAAGTTTCACAAGTCTAGTTGTCCTTTTCTTTTTCCCCATGACTTTTTGGGTGGTCTCAGAAGCAGATGGAACAGGGTGTTGAATCTTTAAGGAACAATTGTTTCCCTTAAAAATGCTTGCTGACTATTTGAGTTGGACAAGCAGTCTAAGAAATGAATGACTTACTAAAAGGCAAAACATATTCAATTAAAAATTGCTGGTCACATCAATTAAACATTGCCAGATCTTTAGGAAATAATCTGGAATAACTCATAGATGATTGGGAGTTCCAATTTGTAAAGTGGAAAGTAAATTAGGACACAGAAGGCCTACAAAAAGGGAATAAAATTAAATCCTTCAATGTAAGAGCAATAGAGGAGTATAAAATCTGAGGTTATTCACAGAAGTAAAACACTTCAGATTTTTTTTTCAAATGTATGTGTAAGATTAAAATGCAGTCCTGATTTCACTGAAAATATTGGGAAAGTTGCACTGAATTCAGTGAACAGCCTTAGTAAATCTTTTTGAAATTGTTAAAATAAGTCTTATTTTTCAAAATTACATATTCGGGCCGTTTTAAAGGAAGCCATTGAAGGTGGCATTTAGTTACATTTATTTTTCAAACTACTAAGGAAATTAAAAAAAGCACCATACTTGATTCCCAACATCCCCCCAAATTATTTTTTATGTTTTAGCCCCTCCCTAGATTTTTCTCTCATGGTATTGCACATCAGCTACTAAGTAATGACATAGCTCTGGTCACATCTGGGATTCTCTGCTCCCTACTTAAAGAAGAGAAAATATTTTTCTTCTGAGAGTGGGAAGATGCAGGAATGCAAGCTCCCCTCCTGAAACCAACAGTGTAATCTCAGATTTATTTGTATGTAAAGAAAAGCAGGATTTATCCTGCTATTGTTTTATTTGTAGGAGAGTGGTATAAAAAAGAGGCTCTCTTGTCTACACCAGCAGGAAAGGGTATTTCAGTGTAACCCCAAATCCTCTCACTGCTGTATTTAGTAGTGCTGTGTAGGTGGTGGGACAAGAGAGCTCCCTAGTGTCCCCAGGGGTCTGCTGAGCCCTCTGTGGTATCCCTCTGAAGATCCAGCTGAAGATCTGGTCAGTAGCTACTTAATGAATATTAATCTATAGAAAAAAAAGATGGTTAAACTTTCAGCCATTGCCTTATATATTGAACACTGTCTGAGATTTAGGACCTCAGCCAAATCCATCCTCCTTCTGCAAAGTGAAAGCAGGAGTTTTTCCTGTGTCTTCCACTCACAGGAGGTGGTGAAGAGTCACGTGTTATGGATCACAAAGCACTGTCATACCTGAGTGGTGGCAGCTGTATGTCCACCACCAGCAGAAGGAATATGCATGCTCAATGAGACAGAGGGTTCAGCTGCACTTGGGCAGGGAGGCAGAGTAATTTTCATTCTTTTCTCAAACCACTTCCACACATTACATGGGAAGAAAATGTGAAACTTTCTTCTCAGGGTATTAGCCAGTCTCTAGGCATTGCCTTTTCCTGATGTTCTGCCCGTTCTGTACCTGCCTGCAGATGGGAGAGGTTTGAGTTCCTGAACATTTTTCGCCTTTTCTGAAGCTGATGACCAGTGCACCAAGTGGACCTCATTGGGCATGGCCAGTCCAATGCTCAGAGCTCATTCTATTTTCTTTTTGCTTGTGTAGAACAGTTGGATGAGAACAATTTTGATTGTGTTCAAAAGTCTGTGTTGACTAGTCTCTAAAAGAAACCTAATGTATCATCATTAGATAGACCCATAGACAGACTCACATACCAGTATTTTTGCTACAGGAAGTTGCTGTGACTGTGTTAAGAGAGACAGCTTAAGTAAGACACTATCTAGAGCAATGTCATGCACTTTCTCTGGCATTCACAAGTTTTTATTGGGAAAAGGAATTTATAAAAAAAAAAATGTAGTTCTACAGTGTTTGGGAGATTGGCTCAAGCTTGCATAATGCTAATGCAACCCCTGACCGAGGTAAGGCCA
Source organism: Hemiprocne comata (assembly GCA_020745705.1). NCBI lineage: Eukaryota > Metazoa > Chordata > Aves > Apodiformes > Apodidae > Hemiprocne > Hemiprocne comata. The sequence continues at coordinate 24,930,768 of CM036589.1, read as the reverse complement.
GAAAGTTCCTAGTGTGATGTGGGTGCTCAAGCAGGGAAAAGAGCACAGAAACATGTCTCCAGCCCTTCCTGGTTGAACACAAGGTGAGTCCTATGGCTGATGGAGCACAAAGACCAGAGGCCTTGGAAGAAACACAGAAGGCATGGTTGGAAAGGGATGGATCACTGTGCCTCCAAAGGCAGTCCAGCTTTGGTACTCCCTATGAATTTATCACAATATCTCCCTGTGCCTACACTAAGTCTGTACACAGCTGCACAATGCCAAGGAAGAGTCTGTATGTCACGGTATACCATCAGTCTGCAGAACTTGGAAGATTTGGGGTAGGAAAGCTCTCACACGCTTTCCAGTCCTTCCTGCCTATTGTTGATTTTCCATTACTCTGCTTCTGGATGGCCCCAAAAAACCACAAGAACTTCCTTTCTTGTAGTGTTTCATCACTTTTTACCTCAAAATGAAACTAACCAAAATGAAAAACAGCCGCTTCAAAAATAAATCTAGTAAACAAATAAACAATCAAAACCAAACCTTCAGAAACTCAGTTGATTTTAATTCTGTATCTGGTTTTGGCCAAACTGTGCATTAATTTTTAGTTCTTTTCTTCCCTGTCAGTTAATACGTTCTTTGCAAGAGGAATCACATTTGCTTTCAGTCCCCCACCAGCCTCTGATCAGTACTGCTGTTTCACTGCTGTTTGGCAGCTGCTTTGCTGCTATGCTACTGCTTATGTTGTGAGAACATATCGCTGGTGATTTATGGCTTAAACTCCAAATTTTTGGTCAGCACTGACTTGTTTCTTTTCATTTAGGATCTGGAATACTTTTGCCACTTAGGTTGATGCCAGGACCTAGGACATATGATGAGGATTTTTCTAAATCCACTGAAATCTTTGTGGCTCTACCACCCCATTAGCCACAGTTTATATTTTAAGGCAGGTAAAAGGTCAGTCCTAAAAACTGTACTTGAACTAAGGCGAATACTATCAAGCAATAATTAACACTATTCACCTCCAATAAGTCCAAATTCCTGCATACAGAAGTCTTCCCCTGGCACGTTGGGCTTGTCAGCTTCATTTTCAATTTGACCTGCCAGCAAGTGATAGCAACTAAGTTTTAGTAGACATTCAACATTCTGCCTTTTTTTTTTTTGTATTATAGGTATCGTTTGTTTGTGGCACTGATTTCATAAAGTAAGGACACAATGGGAAGTAACTCAGAGAAAGCAGGAGTTTCAGAGCAGGACTGCTGGGAACAGTCTCTGAATAATTACTTGTAATACAGATTATTGAAAAATAAGCTGTTCTGTGCCAAAGGAAAGGTATTTAGGGGCACAAAAGAGGAGTTAAATTACTGTGTGTGTGTAAAGGACAAGCGACTGGAGGTTTGGGAGTCAAAGTGGATTTATGCAAAGGAAAGGTGCAGCCTGACAAGTTTTTCTCACACTGTTTTCCCCTGTTAACACCAGCCTGACATGACAGAACCACTGTTTTGGGCCTCCTCAGTGCTGCGCCTCTAATGAAGGGAAAAGTGAAGCATGTTGGAGGCGAGCTGGTGCACAGGGTGGTTCTATGGGAGATGCCCACCAAGAGAGGGCCAGGCCGGGCCTTCCAGGCCCTGCTCCAACAGGACCTCACGAGGCACTTGAGCACCAGCACCACCCTGAAGGGAGAGTGCACGATCCTCCCGGCCACGCCATTCCTAATTTCTCACTGCTTAAATTTTTAGCTTCTTTGTTTTCCTTGTCCTGCTGCCAGCAGGGCAGACAGTGCAGGCAGTCAGGGAGCAGCTGCCTGCTGGAGGGAGCTCTGAGGTTCACGTCACGAAGGCAGGGCTGCCGGGGGGAGAGTGAGCCAGGGGGTGAGATTAGGTGAAACATTAGCCATGTCCTCTTGGCTTCCCTCCAGAGCCTTTCAATTATTTCTTTATGTGCTGTTGGTGCTGTGCTTGTTTGGCATTTAAAAGGTATGCTCTCAGAGGATTTCACAACGAGCTGCCATTTTGCAGTTCAGAGCAGATGCGAGCTTATCACCCATGGAAATTTATGTCTCCATGAACCCCTTCCTCTCCCCTCCCTTGGGGCTTACAGCAGAGCCACTCCAGGCAGATCAATCATAAGGACTGTGTAATAGGCTAAAAATAATGTGAGTTATAAAAGTCTGGAAGCTGTTGCTCATTTTGGGATTTGAAGATTCAAGTGTCAGTCAATTCCAATTACTCTAGTAGTTGGATAGTAGTAGATAAAGGCCAAACAGTCTTCTAAGATGATTAATATGACTTGCAATCCACTTACCTTAATGCCAGTTGTCAAACTGTGTCTCCTTAGTTTTGCAGGATGCAGGGAACATGCAAATATTTATGACTGTCAGAATTTCACCCTAGATCCAGAAAAATAGGGTTGGAAGGCAGAACAAACTGTGCCTGTATCGCTCCTGACAGATGCCTGTCTAACCAGTTCTGAAAGACTCAATGGAGACTGCACCAGTGCCCCAGGCAACATGTTCCAGTGCTTCCTTATCCTTCCTGTTGGAAAGCTTCTTGTAATCCAGATGGAAGCATGGACTAGGTTCTTTATCTACCTGTCCAGCCACATAAGGATGGAGAAGCATGTTGCAACACTGCTGGTGACTTGCAGAGTGTCCTCAAGACAGTACTTCCATCGGGTTAGGGTGGGGATGGTGAGATAAATCCTTCGATAATGCCTGGAGTTCAAACTCAGATGGCTGAAATACATCTGCCCAGGATGAAAAACAGAGAGGTCAGAGAATTAAGTAAATGCAGGAATGAGCTTTCACAGCTTGTGTAAGCATTGTAGAATTGTATCTTAATTTTGTGCTGGAATTTGTAAGATCGTTGTCAAGGGAGGCTAATGCACTGAAGATGACTCTAATGAAGTGCTATTCTTTAAAGGAACAGGAGATTCAAGTGCTCAGGGATCAAATATTTTATGCATAATCTGTACTGGCTCTTTGACAAATTTTGTTGGCTGAACTGTTATGCTAGTTCTGTATTAAAACTGGAAAAATGGTCAGAGGATTTTTTTTATTTTTTTTAATTTGGAAGAAATAGGTAATATTCTGACTAACTTCCAAGCAATTAGCACTGCTTTTGAGCTGATTTAGCTTTTGCATCTCCTGGCAGACATCATGCAAAGAGTAGCTTGAGAAGAAAGACATCCCTGCAATTTGACACACGTGTAGCTTGCCAAGAGAGGTCACTGCGGCTTCCTCAGTGGATGGATTCACAAAGGCATGAGACAACACACTCAGAAGGGTAGTCCCAGGGGGCCACTGCCCGCCTTGGAGGGGTTTGGATCTCACATATGGCTCCAAACCCCAGAAGTGATGAAAACTCAGCACTCTTCTAATCATGGGAATGACCTTAATATCATAAGGTATTTCAAAAAAGGTTTGTTTGTTTGTTTGTTTTTCTTGTGTGTGTAAGAGAAAAAGGCAAACAGTGACTGTTGCCAGTTCTTTTAAGATGGACAGAGAGTAATACCCTCTTCTCTAAGAATTCTCTTTCACCTCCTGAGAGCAGGAAGTTTCCAGCTGGCCATCAGACTGTAAATTTCTAATTAATTTATTTTAGATCCTACCAGCCCACATCTGTTCTCTTCTCTTGCTCAACAATTAGTTACACAACCTGAGGAAAATATGCTATTAATTCATGATTTTCCAAGCTCAGTTCATGCACTTAAGACTTCATGCCCATTTCTCTCCCCCTCCTGCTGTTCCTGGGTTCTCCATCCCAGGGTTGAGGAAGGCAATGCTGGAGATGCTTCACTTCGTTCCCACTGCTCACAGACCTGGTGCTGAGGGATGGAAGATGAAGGACAAAAAGAGTGCAGATTGGCTGGCTTTTCATTGACTGATATCCAGAATGAAGCATCTCATGTGGCCTTATGCATAACACAGACTAATGGGCTTCCGTGCTTGTTTTCCTGTTTGAACTATTGCTTTTCTTTGAGTTAAACAGTCAAGTTTAATTAAACTATACCCAGTGACCAAAAATCTACCCTCTGTTCCAGCAGTTAATTTTTGCTCTCTGCATAGCCATATGCCTTATTTCTAAGGCAGATTGTCTAGAGAGATGTGTGTGAGAGCCCGCTTTCAAAGTTTTGCTCCAAATACAGGTACTCCTAAATTACACATGTATGAGCTCTTCTCTTTGCTCTAGTGAAGAGTTTCAGCTTTTGGAAATGGTTGCTGTAAGACTTTCCACCTCTCAGTCATTCATCGGACGCCTCTGAATCTATCTGTCTATGGTGTTCTGCATGAAACTCAATGCTGAGATGTATTCACAGGGCATCCACTAGACTGAGCCCTTCAGGAGACCTTGGTGCCAGGATGCCTAGTTTGGGATGCCACACACCTGTGGGCATCAGGTAGGTACTGAGAGCTCAGCATGTGTGAGACAGTGGTGGATCTGGATTGCACAGAAGCCCAGGAATGCTGAAGTCAAAGAGTGAGGTAATACATAAGTCTGGGAAATGTCAGGCTTGGTTGCAAGTGTCTCAAGTAGTTCAAGTACCCCTCCTCCTTTTTTTCCCCCTGAACACCCATATCCTTTACTGGATTGAGCCATGGTGATTTCGACTGCAGACTCCATGTATTGTTTCCGTCCACACCAGGGCTTTATTTGCTCAGTTCTGCCACCATCCATTCCTCTTCGGCCAGTTTCCATCACTGCAACCTTTTCCCTCAAAGAGGCCCTACTATTTGAGATCTTTGCCAAAGTTTAACTGGTCATAAACACAATGAGCCAGGTTGTGATCTCATTTAATTCTGCAACTTTAATAGAGTTCCTCTGGACTTGTACTGATACACATGAGAACAGATCCTGTCCCATTTAATTTGCCCTACTGCATATTTGCTAAGTGCTAACTGCATAGTTGGCTCAATAGAGAATGCAGAGGACAAAAAGTCTGATGCATAATAGAGAGTGGTTACCTCCCAGATGCTGCTGCCTGGGCTGTTTGCACAGAGCACTGTAGTCACGGCAGTGTCTCTTCCGACAGTGCTCCTGTATCAGAAATTACTGAGATAATTTTTTTATTTAAACACCCTGCTCTAGGTGTCTTGCCAACTTGCGTGCAATCAGATTTAAATGTCAGCATGATGTTAGTATTTAACAATTATCACCAGGAGCTTCTCACACCTCTTCCTTAGAAGATACAAAGAAGCCTAACACCTACCTGTTCCTAAAGCCCTAATCATCAATTTGAAGTAGATTCAGGTGATATGTTGGATCTTTATCAGTTGTTATCACCTGCAGTAGCCCCTGGCACAGGATTGCCCTAAAATATGCTTTCCCTGGACACCTTCCAGATCTCTCCAATTGCAATCTCCTCATGAGCCAGAGAAAGCTTGTATTGTGCAAAACAAGAAATAGAAAAACAAAAACTGAGAGGATAAAAAAAAAGAGGGAATGATTTAATTTCTGTTTTAATTGCAAAATACACGAGGCCCCTGACATTTCCCACACACAACTCCTTTCTCTGCAGCACAAAGAGGATATATTTTAAACGATACTGTTAATGGAATTATATGTTGCTACTGGATAACGGTCTGCTGTGGAGAGATAATTGTTGAGGCAAAGCTGAGGTATTTATTGAAAATAAACACTGATACAAAGCCAAGATGTTTATTTTTTATGCACCATCCTGGAGTATTGTATGATCTGAACACACTGGTTTCAGATAACATGTAAAATGAATATGTGCTCCTACAGAAAGTACCACATGCCACTCTATAATACAGAGTGTGAAGACAGTACAAACTTTTTACTATTATTCTACTTCTCAAGTCTGTAACTGAGATAGTGTTTTAAAAAGATAACTGAAAATTAGGCCTTAACATACTTATCTGATGTGTGTGACCTGATTTTTAAAGGTACTGAGCATTTGAGGTTGTGTATCAGCATCAGCTGAAGGAATAAAAACTTCTGGGGTCTCCATTCCTTTAGAGAAATTAGACTGTTTCCAAACAATCCAGCCTTTCCATATACATACTGATGTATATATATAAAAAAAAGGAATAAAAGCACGTAGTTCTTCTTTATTTGCACTATGATGGATGCCTCCATTATATCTCTGTCATCAGCACTTTTATTGCAAAAACCAAATCATAGCATTGTTCTGAGAACTGCTGATTTGGTTCATCCTATTCCAGTGGGATTAATGGCTGTGTAGCTGCCACTACAGCCTGGCAGTAACCTGCTGCATCTCCCTTTCTGACTCTTTTGTGGGTTTCCACCAGTAAACCAGGCACTGTTGGAGGTGGTGACCCCAGGGCTTGTCCTAATGCAACCTCAGGACACAACCAGGTGTCCCCATATTTCTGACACAGAGGGGTATACCACAGTGCAGACCTGCCCTGTGGGGTATAGTCAGTCTTACTGGGAGCTTTGAATGAATCCTAATTGTTTGCAAGGCTGTTTACGTTTGCATATAAAAAGCTGGCAACCACAGAAATGCCAAGGCAACATAGTGTGATTCATGCTTTTACAAAAAGTGCTATGAGGTAAGTTGACCTGATTGCAGAACAGTGTATTTCTAGCTTTTCCTACAGTTTTGGCAAACTCCCACAAGAGTTGCATTAATTATTATTACTTGCATTTTGATAACATTAAAAGTCTCCAACAAGACCAACAACAGTCACCATATATTCATGTACATACAACCATGTTTGTTCCAGTCTAGCTACAATTGTCAAAGAAAACTGGGTGGAAGTATATGATGTGCAAGGAGAAAAAACATTGAGAGTTTACAAGTGTCAGGTTATCTTGTGATTTTGCCATTAAACTACTTCTATAACTATTCATATAATGTAAAAACAAATTCATAAGGAATATAGCATGAAAAAAGAAGTTTCATGGGAATTCTGGTAGTTACCTGAGTTTCAGACCTTATGAGTGCTTGTGCTGTGTTATCTCCTGAATAATCTATGCCTGTCACGTATTTGACCGTACATGTTTTGTCAAGTCAAACAGGCTTCCTTAGAAAGAAAGAGATGATATTATTATTGCCCTAGTAGGATTCTGTGTGTTTAATGCTGAGGTAGTCAAAGCTCTTTCGGGATCTTACAGAATACAATTCACATGATATTTTCCAGAAAATCACAGAATTACAGAATCTTAGGGGTTGGAAGGGACCTTGAAAGATTATCTAGTCCAACTCCCCTGCCAGAGCAGGATGCCCTAGAGTAGGTCACACAGGAATGCATCCAGGCAGGTTTTTAATGTCTTCAGAGAAGGAGACTCCATAACCTCTCTGGGCAGCCTGCCTCAGTGTTCTGTCACCCTCAGAGTGAAAAAGGTTTTCCACATGTTTATGTGGAACCTCCTATGCTCCAACTTGCACCCTTTGCCCCTTGTCCTGTCATTGGACAGCATTGAGAAGAGCCTGGCTCCATCCTCCTGACACTCACCCTTTACATATTTGTAAACATTAGTGAGGTCTCCTCTCAGTGTCTTCTTCTCCAAGCTAAAGAGACCCAGCTCCCTCAGCCTTTCCTCATAAGGGAGATGTTCCACTCACTTAATCAGCTTTGTGGCTCTGCTCTGGACTCTTTCCAGTAGTTCCCTGTCCTTGAACTGAGGGGCCCAGAACTGGACACAATATTCCAGATGCAGCCTCACCAGGGCAGAGTAGAGGGGGAGGAGAGCCTCTCTTGACCTACTAACCACACCCTTTCTAATACAACCCAGGATGCCATTGGCCTTCTTGGCCACAGGGCACATTGCTGGCTCATGGTCATCCTCCTGTCCACCAGGACCCCCAGGTCCCTTTCCACTACACTGCTCTCCGACAGGTCAGTCCCCAACCTATATTGGCACATGGGGTTGTTCTTTCCCAGATGCAAGACTCTACACTTGCCCTTCTTGTGTTTAATTAAATTTCTGAAACACAGTCTGGTGGTTCCTGCCGCTCCTTCCTCCTCAGGGAGAAGGATTCATTGCAGTTCTCCCCCGCTTCCCCATGGGGTCCCTCCCATGGGAGAGAGTCCTCCACAAACCTCTCCTTCATGAGTCCTTCCCACGAGGTCAGGAGCAAGCTGCTCCAGCGGGGACTTCCCACAGAGTCACGGCCTGCTTTGGGAACAGTCACCTCCCCTGGCACTTCCACAGCTGCATGATCCAAGACCACTTGCAGCAAATCCACATTCAGCCTTCCTGGTGCCTTCAGGGAATGTTCCACCACGTTCCTCCATGAATGCAGGGGAACAGCCTGCCATCTTGCCATAGGTTGCAGGGAAACTCCTGCTTGGGCACCTTCTTCCCCTTCTTCCTCACCAAACAAGGGCACTGCTCTGCCTCTCCAGCTCAGCTCTTCCCAACTGCTTGCTCTGCTCAGGTCTTCTATCAGTTCTCTCGTAAGTCAATCACAGAAGCACATCCATTGTCTCTCTAATGGCTTCTCGGCTGGTTTGGGAGTTGGGGGAGCTTCTCAGCTTCTTATCAGAGCCACCCATGGGGTACCTCCCACACTACTAAAAAACCCACCAAACCAAACCAGCACATCAACCAAGGCAAACTCCTCCTTTATCCTGACTTACTAGCTTTGATTTCCTGACTTCCTAGCTTTAACTTGTTTACATTTATTTACAAATAAAGACATAAAGGTAATTTGGTTTGCTTTTGAGAAATCTCAGGATTGTTTCAATGCTGGCTGCGTCAATGAACTCCAGTAGATTTGAAAAGGAAAACTGTAATTAGTGGATTGCTTGATGCTATAATATTCAATATTATGGTAATAAGGGATGAATTTAATATGCTGTTGGATTGAGGAACCTCTGCCTTGTAGACTCAACTTCATAGAGGCCTTAATTGGGTATTTAGCAGAAGGCAGTTGGATCCGTATTAGGGCACTTATGTAAGTACTCTGACAACATTTTGTCTACTCCTTTCTGCTTCTATACCCCAAAAAATAGACATGAGTCTTGCCCTCTACTCCCAAACTGCATAGATGGAAAACATAACAATAAAACCAGTTGTCATTTGGGTGTGACCAATGCATTATAATAGAAATAGTTTAGGTTTGTCAGTGTTATAGAAACTGTACTTCAAGTAGGACAAATGTGGAGATAACTCTTTCAGTCCTACCTCAGACAACATTGATTTCTCTCATGGATAGCTGAAGATGGTGAACAGCAGAAATCACATGCTAGCTGGAAGTCTCTAGCAGGGGCAGCACTGCACTTTTCTCTGTCAAAGCTTCTTAAAGGATGTTTGCATACTCATTGGCCCATTCAGACTATTTGTTGTTCATACATGCACCCTGAGCTCCCTGTAGTTGGCATGGACAGTGCGTTCTGTTCTATACAGCCTCCCCAGTCACAGGAATGATAACCATGCTTTGCAGCAGTGGTGGGCATGCCTGCTGTGATGTGCCCTGCCAGCCACCACTCAGGGGTGGGCCTTCTGCAGCAGTCTCTTTGGGTGCGATACCAGCTGGCATGTGTCCTTTTATTTATGTTAGAAAGACAAGGTCAAATCCAGTTGGAGCAGGAACTTCTGTGGCTTGTGGTGGTCTTCAGCTCCTTGGAAAGTTCATTCTGCAGATTCTGAGCTCTAAAAAAAAAATAATTCTGTCTTCTACTCAAAAGAGATTTTTCTTACCATAGTGATTTCTGTACCTCAGAGAATTGTAGCTGAGAGCACTGAAGCTGATCATAGTCTTCATTTTGCAACCCTCTGGCCTGTTGTAGTGGCCACAAAGGGTCTCAAAGATAAAGAGCCTCAACTGTGCTTGAAATGCCATGGATGGTTAGAGCACAGAGTAAAGGTCAGATTCATTCATAGCAACCTGTGTTATGCTACAATCTTCTGTAATATCTTAGTGTCATGACACACACGGTGAAGAAGGTCACTTCACAAAACCCCAGTTATGGAGGGTGCAGGTGGAGTTTTTTCACGGTCTGGCAAATGCTCCCTGCAGAAGGTGCCCTGTGTGATTGTTGCCAGTCAGGAGTTCAGAGCTACTACCACATTACAGACTGACAGCCAATTGTGGGCTCATATGGTCAGTTGCACAGTGGCTACAAAGTCTTCCAAAAATTTATTCCTCCATTTATCACAAAATTCTCTTTTACTGCAAGTCAACTTCAGATGTCTGTTCTCATACACACAGCTGCTGATCACAGCTAAGGTAAATAGGCATTTCAATGTTGATTTTAATAAGTGTATGTTTGAGTACCCTTTGCATATGCTATTGTGCTTTTTCTTCATCAAGGCATAAATACAATGCTTGCTGGTTTTGAAAAAAGTATATTAATTATGTGAAACACTGAGCCCAGCCCAAACATCAAAAGGACTTGTAGGTGCTCACCTTCCCACTGGAGGTTTGGTTGATGAGCCCAGTGATCTGTGCTATACTATGCATGACCATATTCTTTGTCCTTAACTTCTGCTGGTTTGCGTATATGTAGTAGATCTGAAATAACGATTCCCATAATTCTTCCATGCATTCCTAATAGCAAAATTCCTGCTTCAGTTAAAAAAATTCAATTAATACTAGAGATGGCCTCCTTATTTCTATGTTTTGCTCTGGTGATCATAGAATGAGGAAGACGTGAACCTTTGAGAGGGAATGGAAAGAAGGATGGATTAGAGGTGACAGGAGGTGAGGGAAAAGGAAGGACTTTTATGGCTTTGTCTTCAAGCAGAAGGTTGTTCCCTGATATTTACTAGAAGATTTCGTAACAGATTTTAAATGAACTTTCACAATCTTGACAATAGCAGTATTTACCAAGTGGAGGGGCAGTCTCCATTTCTACCAAATTTAAGTCTACTGCATTTCTCACTTACCTGTTGTGAAAATTTATACGAAAACCTTTTTGCTCTGTGTCTCCTGGGTGTTTGAAAAATTACTGAATTAAACAAGTAACAAAAGTGATTAGCAAAGTGACTCTGAAGTGTGGAAAAATACCGCATCTCCTCTCCGCCTCATGTTTGAGACCATTCTCCTGAGTTGCTATTCTAGTTCGGAAGGAAAAGAAGGCTGAAATGAAGGGAACATCTCTCTTTGGAAAATGCAACTTGTTGAAAATACTGCTCTGCATTGTTGACACTTTTTAAAGCACTAGCAGGGGGCAATGATTTGGACCCATCTGTCTCTCTTCAAATGAAATTATTGGTAGGACTGTGCCAGCATTAGCTGGTGAATTCTTCTAAGCAACATAAATTGGTGGCAATGACAACATTCCAGAAGGCTTATTTAAAATACAGAGTGTATTGTGTAATTCTTTTTATTTGTCTGTTGCACAATCTATTTGCTGATACTTGTTTCTCTCCCTCCCTCTCTCTCCCCTAGGCTACCAAACAAAGCTGCCCAACCTTACGCTCATCCATCAACCTTGAGTTATTAAGAGAATAACTGAAGAACATTTACAAGTGGATGGGATGGAGTTCTGGCTGCTTTTCAAGAACACAGAGTCAGTGCTACAAGAACTTTGCAAGATGGCAAATTTTCTCATGCTGCCTGTTCCTTGCTCTGCTAGGACCTGCTTGAAGGAATGGTTTCTTCAATTTAGGGTAACTAATCTAGGTTGATCCCAAAATCGTATAATATCTAGTACCAGATCATAATTTTGTCTCAGTCAGATTTTTTTTTCTAATTTTTCTAACTATTTCTGTCAAAGGCTTTAGGATATATTGGAGGGAAGGAAAATATCGAGGTATGTGCAGACATCTGAGGGCTTGTATTATATGACTTTCTCAGGGATAGATTTGAAAAAAAATCTATGCATGAATGGAGAGGTTAAGTGACTATAATTGTCTCACAGGAAAAGTGTAACAAAATGAAGGTAAAATAGATCATACTAAGGGCTTTTCTAACTGATTATAAGACAGAGGTTGTGATGGAGTGGAGTTGGCATGCAATAAGCAAATAATCTGATTAGCAACTTAGGGTGTGCTCAAAGACACCTGAGCTGGTGTGGTACAATTTACTCCCATAGCTTGAAAAGCTGGGAAACACAGTGCAGAGGCTCCATGCAAGCCAGCACTGAACTGGATGCAGTATAGTCCTGAGTGCTGTGCCAACTAAACATGATTATTCTGCCCCTCAGTCCCACTTGGCAAATCTGCACAGTACTTTATTGTGCTGTGTGGCCTTGCCAGATCTGCTCAGTGCTAGCTTGGGGAGCTCTGCATCATGTTCTCTGCAACCTAAATGTACCCTTGGAAATTAAGCTAATCTGTTTGACTTCTAGAGGGATAGGAAAATGCTTCCTAGCTAGCCAGCATCGCTCTAATTAAGTGGGACTATGGGAAGAACAAAACATGTTAGTCTGTACTGTGACTTCCCAGACAACAGTATCCTGCCTGGCACTGAAAAGCTGATCCCTTTGAGCATCCTATATTCTGTTCAATGAAAAGCATCAGGCTCTACTTTGGTGGTTTAGATGCTTGCAAATCCAGAGGTCAGCAAACAGTTAAGAAGTTGTTCCTAAAAAGGAGCAGTCCTCTGTCAGGAGCTGCCACTGGACACAGGATGATTCAGGGAGGGCTCTGGAGTTCAGAGAAGCATCTATCACAGTCAGCCTTAGCGAGAGGCTTGAACGGACAGACTTGTAGAGATAGCTCTTTTGTTGTGGGTCCATTTTCTCTGCCTTGTCTTTGTTCTAAGTAGATCATACTCTGCTTTAGCAAGACTGTTTGGTGATGGACACCGCTCTGCTCCTGGAGGCAGAAGAACTGAAGATGAGTCAGAACCATGAGATCATCCTTGCTGACCACAGGGAGCTGGAGCCTGGGAGAGTTGTGGGGCTCTGCAGCAGGAGGTGTGGAAGCTGGGGGCATGGCATCAGGAGAGGGGACACTGATGAGATCAGGAATGTAATTTACACAATTATAATGACAAAATTTATGAACTTGCATTTTTAAATGCTTCTTTTCTGTGTCAGTTCAGGAATTGGCCACAAACTTTTCTTTATAGTCCCCTGTAAATTTGGCATGTCAGAGGGCATTTAATATCAGGAAAAGTAACATAGCTACACTAAAATATGACTAATTTTCAGCAGCTCCCACACTGTCTGCCTTGTCCACTCAATAACAACACCACTTGGTGACTCCACCCTGCATGCACAGCAATTAGATGGCTTTTACCACCCTACATCATGTTGTGAAGGTCCTCAGAAATGGCAGCACAGAGAGTAATGTTAGGAAGCAGTTACTGAAGTTGTCATTTATGATGAAATATCACAAATTGAGCCAAAAATACATTATATGTGGAGAGTAAATTCCTGTGATGGCCTCTATGCAGGAGGAAAGCTGAATGAACACCCTAGAGGGAAGGGAGGCCATACAGAGGGACCTTGACAGGCTGGAGAGGTGGGCCAATGCCAACCTCATGAAGTTCAACAAGGCCAAGTGCAAGGTCCTGCACTTGGGTTGGTACAACCCTAGGCACAAATACAGGCTGGGGACAGAATGGCTAGAGAGCAGTCCTGAGGAAAAGGACTTGGGGGTGGTAGTAGATGAGAAGCTCGATGTGAGCTGCCAGTGTGCGCTGGAGCCCAGAGAGACAACCACATCCTGGGCTGCATCAAAAGAAGTGTGGCCAGCAGGGCCAGGAAGGTGATTCTGCCCCTCTACTCTGCTCTGGTGAGGCTGCACCTGGAGTACTGCATACAGCTCTGGAGTCCTCAGCACAGGAAAGACATGGAGCTGTTGGAGAGGGTCCAGAGAAGGGCCATGAAGATGATCAAAGGGTTGGAGCACCTCTGCTATGAAGACAGGCTGAGGGAGTTGGGGCTATGCAGCCTGAAGAAGAGAAGGCTCCGGGGAGACCTTATAGTGGCCTTTCAGTTCCTGAAGGGGCCCACAAGAAAGCTGGGGAGGGACTGTTTACCGGAGAGGGCAGTGATAGGACAAGGGGTAAGGGTTTTAAACTGAAAGAGGGGAGATTTAGCTTAGACATCAGGAAGAAATTCTTCACCACGAGGGTGGTAAGGCACTGGAATAGGTTGCCTAGGGAGGTTGTGGAGGAGGAAGTTCCAACCTTAACCATTCTATTATTCTACTGTTCCTCCAGCTGCCCTCTTCTCCCTTTTGTCAGTTAGTTTCATATTGTCCCTCTGACTTTTTTCCCTACTGCGCATTGCTGTGATGTACATCACACCTGATACCACCCAGCCTTAGCAGTCCCCTGCCTTGCCTTCTGGTTCTTCTCTCCCTCTCACTCTCAGTTACTTCAATTTTCAGTCTGAGGCCCTATCTCTTTAACTAGGCTTCCCTCTGCTTCCCCTCCCTCCTTATGTGGCCTTCAAGTCTGGCTCAGCACTTTTAATAAAACCCCTGGTTATCAACCTGATATTCATTAAGAACATTTTCCTTCCTCTTGTTTAAGTTTCCTTTGGCACCATCCTTTACTATAATTATTTGGTTCTTCCATTACTCCCAGGCCATTAATTCCCTCAAAGCCTTCTTTACTCTGTATCTACCTCTTCTCTTTGAGCTTCAGCATTGCACTGACACCCTGAGTGCTCGCTGTAACCCTGATCATGATCTGAGGATCAATGTTGCCACATGAAGAAGCACTGAACGTTCACAGAAGTTCACCTTGATTTTAGGGACAATTTCCAGTCTCCTCCTGGCACATCAGGTTCAGAGAAAAATGAAGTACCAGTTGACTACTTTGAAATCTTTCTTCTACGTGTTGTATCAGGACTATCCCCAAGAAAAACTTCCCTGCCTTTTTCCTTACAATACTTGGCAAGTACACATATTGTATCAATTCTACTGCTCACGCTGTGATTCCTAGGGCAAACGATCTGCTCAAGCAGCCCAAGAGAAATCCCTCCATTTAACCCTCTTAGGTTAGCATCAACCCAGAGAGCAGCTTCTTAGACCTCATTTCTTTGCACTCTTCCCTTGTCAACTTCTTTGTCAATCAGCTTCATGCTATCATCTCCCACACTGCAACCAGTGGCAAGCTCCCTCTCAAAGTTTATAAACTGCTCTCTTTCAAATTGTTCCTTGTGCTTCTCCCTTTGTTGCTCTTGCCTCAAAAGCCATCCCACGTACCAGTGCCTAGAAAGGCAGAGAGGCTTATTCTTTCCAGGACAAGCCGTGCCAGAAGAAAGCATCCCATTTTGTTTCATCCTTTAAAATTCTTAGTATATAAAAAGGATCTTATACTGATGCTATTTTCTGTTTATTTGTATTTCTGCTCTCCCATAGTTTTCCTCATCTTCCCCTTCCCTATGAGGTCCAGAGACAACATAATTGCATCCCATATGGGCCAAATCATGCTGATAGGCAGGAGGTGTGGTGGAGGCTAATCTGGGTCACACAACTTTTGCTTGTGTATCTAGGCCATCTAGTTCTTAGTTATTTCAGGTAATGAGTTCAAGATAAATCTCAAAGCCATTAAGAAGACGATATCAATTGCTGCTGTGTTGTTTTCTCTGTGAACAGAATTCCTAGGAGCATTGATTTCCAAGCTGATATGAGTGGGTTGTGGTTTTTTTCAATTGTTTCATAGACTAGAGCAGTCACTTTCCATGCCAAACCAGGAATGGTTTCCTACAGAAGAACCATTCACATAAGGCATCTGTAAGAAACAGAGTAGACCAAAACCTCTCAGTTGACATCTTGGCTGGAATTAAGAATCCTGTTGTGTGACGCTGAAAAACTTCAACAACCCACTGCTGAAAGTTGTTTAGGGGAAAACAAAATTCTAATTCTCTTTCTCCCTCCTTTGTATTTAAGGTGAATGTAACTGTGTTAGAGGGAGCAAAACTGAGAACATGATGAGAGACTGACTGGGTGCTTTTTCTGAGAGTGCAAAACCCGTCTTGCAGGCTCAATCCTTCTTCAAATTGCTGGTTTCTACAGGTCACCATCAGAGCTGTAAGCTCATAATGACATACTGTCACTATCAAACTAAGTACTTTAGAATCATGAAACACTTCAAAATAACAACAGAAATCTTGATTTGCCATCATCAGTCCCCTGAAGTGCCTGGTGCTGGCAGAACAGCTCTTTTAAAACTGTAGACCAGCTGCTCAGCTAGTGTAAATCAGCAGAGGATGTTGTGAAGTGGAAAAAAATTTGTACCGCTTAAAGGTTGTTTTAAAGAGATCATTGAGTAACTAAAGGTTTAGCATTCCCACTGGGAAGTGTATAAAACATTAGTCTAATTTGCAGAAAAGAAGATTTCAATTATGCATGGAAAAAAAAATCTAGTGGCCTGGGAGCAGGCAGGCTATGCTGCAAATCTCCTTCACTGGAGGTTTGTAAGTACTGATTAGCCATACGTCTGTCACACATAGCTGGATTCTGCTCTGATGGAGGGGCTGAACTGGATGTGCTCTGGAGATCTCTTCAGAGCTTGCACAGCATGAATAAATGCACCTCAGCATTGAAACAATTACGGGATTAGCAAAGCACCTCTGGCTCCTTGCTTCCTGCTTACGACAGGCCAGAAGATTTGCAAATCGCATCAGTCCCATGTGTTAACCTCCATGTTATTCAGCAAAGTTTCTCAGTCTGCACTTGATTTCTGAGGACAGCTAGGAGAGGAGACAGGCAGTGCACTTAAATCATTACAACAAATTTGCTATCAAATGTTAAATCATTCCAGTAAAATGTTCACATTCCTTTTGCTGCTAAAATGAGCTATAACAGCTATTTAACTATGTCAGAGGTAACTATACTGTGTAAGTATCCAGCTATTGCTGTATAACTATATAAAGTGTAGTTATAAATAGCAGCTATGTGTGGGGTTTTTTCAGAAGGTGTTTTACAGAGTTCAAGCAATGGAAAACCTCCCATTTGCTTCAGACCAAAATGCATGAGAATTAAAGAGAGAATATTCATGTATTTTGACATAAATTAGCTTTAAGAGTAGGTGGCAGGCACAGCAGAGACTTAACCATGTCATTAAACTGAAGTTCACAGTGTACACTCTTCCAGTGGATTTTGCTAAGCATGTTATAGTAAAACAGATATTATTCTATCTTAGTCTGTCCTTTGACATTTGTTCTGAGAAGTTATGAGTATTTTAGTAGTGCATGAGGCAGATTTTAGTGGCTCTTTTATCAGATAGACTCTCTTCTGTGGAATTCTCCATGCCGGCTTGCCCAGCCTCGTGCTTTGTGTGCAGTTTAAGGATCAATATGAGAAGGGGGCCAGGACAATTGTACTTAGAGAAGAGCCTTGTAGTTTCTCCAGACCTCTGTGTTGTTCAGGCCACTTGAGTGGAATTGTTTTGAGGCAGGAAAATGCTTTACCACAAAGCGCAGTTAAGAATGAGACGAAGCTTGCGCAAGGGTGTTTCTCAAATGATGCCTGTGGGGTGGGTTGTGCAGGCACCTGCAGTTTCAGGGCACTTTTCAAGGCTAAGCTCCATGGCCTGACACTGGGGGGGCTTCACAAGACCACACTGTTTGAGCACAAGGCAAAGAGCAGGCCAGATCCCTTGTGAAGCCTGGAGGGAAGCCTCCCACTAATCCACTAGTGATCTAGGTCAGGTACGAGTACTAACAAACACGTAGCACTGATGTGTCTGCATGCTGTATGACAGCCAGAGGAAGTCCAATGAGTGGAGAATGCTCCCCATCATAAGCACCCAGAAAACATAATGTAGATTCCTGGGTTTATAGGAAGGCACTTGTACCTGTATTTTTTGAAGTTTTTGAAAGGATCCCATTGATAGTTGACCCTGACATTTTTCTGCTAGACGGTTGTACCACCAACTGTGCAACATAAATTGTCAGGACAGTTAACATTTAATTATCTGCTGGTGTTTTGGGTACTATTCTACTGGCCAGCAGAGCCAGATGGGCACCAGCAGCACTTACTGGTTTAGGAGGAATGTCACCCAAGTGCAGCTCAGCTGCTTGCAGAGCAAGCTCTGGTTTGGCAGCAGGTTCACTGCAGTTGTGTTGAGGAGTCTGAGGGTGAAATTAAAAGCAGCACAGTTAAACTGAGCTCTTCAGCTTTAAATGGGGCAGCCTGGTTCCTCTTTCCTTCCTCCTCCATCACTTTCCCAGTCTCCCCCACACTTTTTCACCCTAGTAATCATAAAGCCTTTACATTAAGGAGCCATGCAGACTCCAGCTGACTACGTGCAGAGTCACCTCAGGTGCCTCTGCTGCTTGCCTGGTACCAGGACTGCAGCGCAGGCACACTCATGTCTGGCATCACTCGGGTTAAGCCCAAGATCGCTGAGCGCTGAAGAGAAGAGCGTGCTTCAGAAAAACTTGCCTTGCTCTGTAGTGGGATAAGTAGGCTTGTTATCTCTGGCTACATGCCAGTGTTATTAGTGCTGTGTTGTCTCTGGGTAAGACTATCTGGATGTCCCTGTGTCACCCTCTCTGGTACCTGTATTATATGGTTCCTGACATTGTCTGCGGTGTTCCAGCTCTTCTGTTTCATCCTGCAATTTCTTTGGGTTGTGCCACTTCTTCTTAATGTATACTGTGACATTTCAAAGGAGGAAAAATAGATTTTTCTCTGTCCTTTCAACTTCCAGTTGGAGTTTCACAGGTTAGAGTACAGTAGATTGTAATTTCCTGGCCTTCAATAGTAAAAAAGAACTATTCATGGGACATTTTGTACCATGAAGAGTTAATCACTGAGAAAAAACAGTGGAGTGGAGCACATGGAGATTCAGAATTTATTTTTTTTAATGAGAAGCCAGAAGAGCAAACTGTGAAGTAGGAGTCTCAGAGTGAGAAAAGACTAAGCCGATTTTAATTTAAGTGACATTTTTCTGACTTTTTTTTTTTTTAAGTAAAAATATTTCTGAAGCCATACCAGTTGTTAAGAAGAGTGGAAGACAAAGTAACTGCAGAAGTAGGTACATCATGCTCTGTGATTAGGTGATGAGGTGATTTCCTAGACCAAGACCCTGACTCGTTCCCTGCTTTGCTGTAATCCAAGTGTTCAAGGATAGAAGGATTTGTAAGTGAGCAGCACAAAAGAAATTTGGATGGGAGATATTGGAAGACCAATGCTCTACTTCCAACCCACATGTGCCTTCCAAAGTGAAAAAGCAAGTGGTGAGCCTGCAAATAGATGTCTTAGTACAATTTTGACGGAAGTGTTGCTTGAAAGGCATTAATTTCCTCTCTGAAGAACAAAAGCAAAAATCAGATTACAATACTTAAACACTGTCACAAACAACTTAGGTGGCCCTTTTGGTCCATGCTAGTCTTGTCATGGGATTGCAGTAATGCTCTATTGGATCAAGTCTGGAGACAGGAAAAAAAATAAGTGATAGCACATGGTGTGTATGAGAGAAGGCAAAGGCTAAGCTGGTAGAGAAAGTCTGGGGTCAGAAGCTGGTGGAGTTCCAAGAGGTTGGGTTTTTGCTCAGTCTAGAACCTGAAGTTACTGCTATTAGTTTGAGGCACCTATCAGCTCCTTGGGGTCTCTCTGAAGCAGTCTGTGGATCTCATGGGCTACTTTAGTAATTGGGGTGCCAGGACTGCCCCTGGTGACACAACCAGACTGTGTCTGGGAAGTATCAGTCCTGCCATGCACAAGCAGACCAGCTCTGCTGGGAAAATATACAGAGAGAAAATGCCTACTGAAAAAAGTGCATGGACAGTCTGGGCAGAAGGGCACCATGGCAGGATAGAAAGGGCACTAGGAGAAAGGGTTTAGCAGGAGAGAGAAAATACGAGGTATAGAGAGTTTGAGATGGCAGCATGATGCCCAAAACATCTTTCAAGCAGAGCAGTGGGTGTGAGCATGAAAGCTCAAAGAAGCTGTAGGTGTGTAAACTGGCTGTGTCACAGGGCTTGAGGTTCAGAAAGGCACGTCGGGTGGGCACCTGTCTCCCAAGCAGCAATCCAAGAAGACTCTGTGCTGCTGCTCCCAAAGCTCGGGGCTGCCCGTGCTCACAAGGGAGGTCCTGGCATGCCCTGGGCACACCTCCAGCTCTGCTTCGCTGCTTGGCCAGAAGCGCCGCAGCCCACATGGCTCCGTGTCCGGGTGCCGGGAAGGGCGGGATGCAGGAAGCTGGCAGCTGCCGGCCCTGCTCCCTCGGGGCCCGTCCTGCTGCCTGTTCCCAGAGCACACCTAACACCCACGGATGGCGTTGGGCTGCCTGCAGAGCTCAGCAAGGGCCAATCTCTTTGAAAACATGCCGCGGTTATGATGGGGGAGGTACTGGGGATTGCACTACTGTGTGGGTTTTTTTTAGTTGGTGGCATGGTGGTTAGGTTGCCTGCCCCGGGAAACCTCAATATCAGGTATTCCTCAACCTGGAGAAACTCCAGCCTGTGTTTCCCAGGAGAGCAGCCTAATAAGCAGGCCAGCTGTGGGAGGGGAACTTGGAGCTTGTTGTTGAAGCTGGCTCTTGGCAGAATAAATTATACATGACTCAAAGGGCCAGGAAGGGAGCAACCAGGGCCAGGGTGGCTTCAGCCTGGGGGCTACAGCAGAGCTGGGAGGAGAATAAGGCTTGGCACATCCCCAGCTCCATGGCTGTTTCTGAAGCTAGAATCCTTGCTTTTTCCTTTTTGAGGAAATGGTTACAGGACTTTTCTTTGGGAGAAGATTGTTGGAGAGGTGTTCCAAATAAATCAATATTCCTTACTGCATTTCTCCATGACCATCCCAGGCTCTGGAAAGGGGTTCACAGAAACACATGATAATGTTGGTCAGAAGAGACTACTGGTTGTCGTCCAATCCAGCCTCTTGCTCAAAGTATGGTCAAGTACAGCAGGTTGCTCAGGGCCATATCAAGCTGAGCTTTGAGTATCTGCAAGAATTTAGACTCCACAGCCTCTCTGGGCAACGTCTTCCAGTGTTTGATTAGCCTCACTGTGAACATTTTTTGTCCTTGTATCTAGCCAGAATTTCCTTTGCTGCAACTTGTGGCAACTGCCATTGTCCTTTCACTGTGGACCTCTAAGGAAAGCCTGGCACCGCCCTTCCTTAGGTAGCTGATGGGAGGAGTTAGGTGCCCCAGTGCCGGGGTTTTGCACTGCTCCAGCTCCCTGCCAAGTGTCGCCATTCAGAGGTGCCTAACCCTCCCTGCACGCTGGGGTTCAGCAGCTAGCACAGCATCCTGCTGTTGGTCAGGGGGGACAACCCTGTAAGTCTATGTTGGATTTGGCACTGTGATGAGCTAATTATACCACATCTCACTGAATTTTCATCTATGGTCTCCATTCCCTTGCAGTTTTCCCCAATTCCTGTTGAAATCTGCAACATTGCCTGAGTAAAGAATCCTAGGGAGAGTGGCCAGCTGCTACTTTTCATTTAGAGAAACACATGCTTTAAAGCAGGTAGTGTTGGACAATTATAAATCATCCTCAGCACCATGAATGTTTCCAAATATAAGCAGATATTCAGGAATGAATGTACAGGGAAAGATAATCTGTTTATTACGTTGTCACTTTATGAAGCTAAACCATTTACTGCTTTGTTTGCACTGAGATACGGGTCCTCTGTAGGTAGCAGCTGTACACCAGCTGTGTCTGTAGTTCCCTCTATAAAGATCATGCAGGGAACACACAGGCTGCAATGTGGAAAAGGAGTTTCTTCTATTGAGTAAAGATGAAAAGATGTGCTTGACATTGTCCCTCTAAGATCCACGCAGAGATTCATCATCAAATGTGGTGTAAACGGCACCAGTCAGCTCCATCGCCTCTGAATGGGTTACTTGTTTATTTGGTAAATGGACCACAGCCTAGAGAGTGCCTGAGCTGGCTGCTTGTAGGGCTGGAGCAGGTCCAGAAAGGTCTTGACTGAGCCTGAGCTAATGACCCCCAGTAAATTCACGTCTGCTCTTTGTGGACACAAAAATGGTGTTATGCAGGGGCAGCTAAGGTCTATCAAGGACTATGTTAGGTTGCCTCAGCCCCCTGCTTCTGGGCTGGGGACACCTGCAATGGTTTGTCTGCCTTTGAACCAGTCAGCTCATGCATTTACATACTGTTACATTTAAGCTAAGAGTCCCTTTCCATTAAACTGATTTAGTAGTTTTCCATTAAACTTCCCATTTAAAGTAATTAATTATTATCCATCCCTGTGACCAGAGAGTGGGAAGTTGACTGCATGGGCTTTTCTTGTTGTGTCTCCTAAGCTTTATCCCTTAAAAGAAGCTGGAAAAAATCTCAGGGAATATTCCTCTGTTAAAGGGGGACTGGGGTGGTGAAAGTAGCAGCAAATCTTTCCCTTAAAGATAGTGGAGCTGCTTGTGAGAGGAAGAACTTAACAGTGGGAACCTAACAAGATAGTGGACTTCATCACTCTTACTGAACACACACTGTGGAGCCCCAAACAATAGCTGGCATACATCACATCTCTGCTGCTGTGGAGTTTTCCAGCTGTCCCATGTCTCAGCAGCACCTCGCCTACTGCAGAGCGCTCAACCAGATCCTCTCTTCCCCTTCGTTGCAAGGTCAAAAGCCAGTTTCTCTGCCAGGTGAGTCTGCCAGTGCTCACTCCCAAATGACTTTTATCACCAGTTTCTGATACTTTGAAGAGTAACGTGTATTTGTTATGCTATAAAAAACAAAGTGAAAATCATAAAGGACCAGAGATTACCAGGAATTTTTAAATGACAGGGCCAAAAAACCCTTGTCTACGCATGGCTGAGAGTTACAAACTGGTGGTGAAATCAAGACAATACAGTCTTCATGACAGCAAATCCATCAATAACAAAGTGCTTCTGCCTGTTTGTTTCTTCCTCTCTCTTACATGGGTTAACTTGCTAATGTTTGCTTTAATAGTTTTCTGCAGAATTTATCAACAGTGGATTAAAGACAAGATTATAGGGCATGCAGCATTGGTTTGCTTCTTGTGGTAACCAGTGGCTGCTCTATACTTAAGGCTTTTGCAAGACCAGGTCTAACTCACAATATATACAAGCCCTCGACAGCAATCTTTTCTTCAGACTCTCTGTCTGAGATGATTCAGCACGGAAAGATGCAGTCTGTAATACTAGATTTTTCTTCTTGAGCCAGAACTTTTTAACTCCTCAAAGAAACCCAACCCCGTATTAATATAACACTCAATTACAAATGCTCTTCCCTGACGTACTGTGCTGAATGCATTCAGAATGTTAAATTACCTTTTGTGGTGCTTTGAGTTGTTGCTTGGACCTACGTGTTCCCTAGAGACATCAGCCCTGCTGTTAAATGTGGCAATGGCCTGGTACCAGATGTGACAACAGAACCTACTATTCTCTTTTACTGTCACCCCCAGCCCCTCGACCACTTAAACTTGTGCTGATGAACCAGAAGCTTGTTGCCAAACAATCTTAGGGGCCCCACAAGACTGGCTAAGCACGCTCGCTTGCTGACATGGAGAACCTCATAGGTAAACTGTCTCAGTAAAATTAGAATAAATGTATGATACACAAGTATCTTTTGGTAATAAGTGCACAGCTCTGCCTGCTTTGTTTCAGAGAAACAAATGTGGTATTTACAAAGGTTCTTCTGCTACTCTTTTCTAAATTAAACCATCACCTGTGCAGTTTCCTGTACCAACACACAGTTGTTTTCTCAGGAAATATGTTGGGTGCTAAATACAATTAAAATATCAGTTTGAGAAAACAAAGACGCTTAAAAAAGGAACTGGATGTACAAAGATACATGTTGTAAGGCCACATTCTTTCTAAGGGTAGCATCTGGGCTGCTGATGACACATTGGGTTAGAAAAATAATCAGCCAAATCTCCAAGGAACGTTCACTTCTTCTGCATTTGTTTGATTCTTTTGGGCCTACATGTATATACAGGATTTAATTATTTAAATCTAGTAGATCAGCTGAGGTTTTTTTTTCACTTCATTTTTTAAGTCACAAAGCCAGGGCACCGTGGCTTTGTTTTATATTTTTCCACAGGACAAGAAGAATTTTAGTGGGCATGATCTTTAAGACAGAGGATGATTTGAAGTCATTTGTGTTGAAAAGTCTGGTGAAACATCCCCAAATGCTTCCTTTGTGTACTGACCCCTCCAATTTCAAAAACAGTATAGCTTGGGCCAAAGGGCTGGGGTACTGTTAAAGCAGTAATGTGTGTTCTTTTACCTGGACTTTAATAAAAACAGTGGACAGTTTTGAATATATTGTCAAGGGTTAATTTTGTGTCTCCCTGGGACTGCCTCCTAAGCATTTGTTTCCAGATCTGAATGATGCTCTGACTGCCTTTAATGGCTCCATAGCACCTTCGCTTCCCCGTCATCCCCCACCTCCCAAATATTTAGATTGCTGCCAAGCTCTATTTTGCTTTCACTGAGTGCATTACTCCTCAGATTTCCTTAATGCAACATGTGGCATGTGCTAATGTAGTTAGCCTGTGCCCTTGCTTTCAGCTAGGAAATCTGCCCTGCTCTTCTCTCAGAGGTTCTTGCCTCCAATGCAGAGGTTCTGTGGCTGCTCAGGAACAGCTGCTGAGCTGCCATAAATTAGAGGCAGGTGGATTAAGGGAAATTGAAATAGATCCTGGTTTCCTCCAAACTTGAGTGGTGAAGGATCATCATACGCTGCTGAGCTATCCCTGAAGCAAGAGGAAGAACTACCAAGAGAAAGCCAGGACAGAAAACTAGGAGTGGAAACCACCAACGTCGTTCCAAGCTAAGCCATCATTACTAATGAGTCACATGTGTTTAATGATGCTCAGTATTAAAAAAAAAAAAAAAAAGCTGGATTTTCAGAGGTAATAAGAATGAAGTGTGTCTACAAATTGTGCATAAGTTCAAGAAAGAGCTATGAGCTTCCTGACTGCTTCTGTGGAAGCTGAAGGCTAGAACTGCAGCTAGAAATGGGTGAAAAGTGTTTTTTTCATTATTTTCTAGGACTGAAAAAGTAATCACTTGGGGTATTTAACAACTTCTTCAAATTGTGAAAAACTTTGCAAACTCAATACTCTAGTTTTAAATTTTCTTCCTTTCCCTTTTAATTTCTTCTTTTTCCAGTAAGTACAAGAAGGTAATTGTAGGCAGGTTAAGCTTTTTCTCTCGCAACAAGCAAATGCAGATTTTTTCTTTTATTATTCTGTAACTTTTCTAAACCTTCTCAGGTTTGTAAAAATTTAAGTGGCAGAAAAGAAAATGAAATCAGCAGACATTACACTGTCATTACTCAAAACTCCTCATGTTCCCACAGTAATGCTTCCCAATATGAGGAAGCTTTGAGAGGTTGCAGAGTAACAAAGCAGGGCCAGAGGCTGGAGAAAGAAAACTGAAAAATAAACTAACAAAAAACCAAAACAAATAAAAAGCTTCTTTTAACACTGGTTTTTCTTCTATCGTAGTTTAATGGATGCTGAGGCAAGAATGGCCTCATAACATTTGGAAGAATCTGAAATAGAAAAATGTCTCATCTGATTAGAAATGTTTTTAGAAAACTATGAGTTTTAAAGGGCACTTCTATGAAAACTTCTATTAGCCCCACTAACAATCTATGGCCCTAATAATAAATATGGATCAGAACCATTCTTGTTCTGCTCATGTCTATCCAAGTTGTTTAGAGTCTGTTAGAAACTTATATAATTGTGCTAGAAGGCACAACTGTATCTCTAAGATATTTACTGGATGCTGTGGTTATTGACAATGACGGGTAGTGCATTGGACCCCAAAAGTACTGTTTTATTTTCTTCCACTTGTTGTGCACTGATATATACACACACCCCTACAGACATGTATTTATATGTATGTTTGTGTGTGCATATCTATAAAAGAATTATGAACCCCTCTCTAGATTAGAAACTAATGTCTGGGAGTACTACTACCTGTTTCAGGCAGATGAAGGGAAAACGGGTGTAAATATCTTTCTATGTTCTTTTTCTGCACTTTCAGCTCCTTGCTTTGTGGTTCTAGGATGCAAATCTGGGAGAAGCCCAGAACTGGAGAGATTTGAGAAGGTGGGGGGTTGTTTTTTGGTGGTTGTTTGTTGTTGTTTTTTTTCCCTAGACTTTTGAAACAAAGTTCCATGTGTACTTCCTGAGATTTTTCAGGGGAAATTGTGAACTCTAAACAACATCTGAGATGTCCTTATGCTGAAATAACAAGGTATAGTGTGAAACAACTGGAACAGTGCATGCTTGCAGTTACTGTAATTTCTTCCCATTGCCTTCAGAAAGCTTTGGATAGCTTAAAAATATTCACTTACTATGTAATTTGCATGCAACTGAAAACAAGGAAGGGAGGGGAAAAATCCCCCAAACTTCAATGTGTGGAGAAAAAAACAGAAACAAATGCCAGTTGCAGTCAAATGCCTATTTTCATCCTTACCTTTTCTCTTTGTTCTCATCTCAGCTGGCATAGAAACAGCCTTGGCAATGATGCAGTTTTCTTTCTGACTTTTGAAGTCAGTCTAATGTCCTTGGTCTTACAAGATAATATCCTCAGTCTCCTATATACCTGTACCTCCTGAGAAGTTTGTGGATTTGAATATGAGGGAGTCGAGAGCCTGGTATGTTAGCGAGTCCAGAGTCTTTCACAATATTTCTAGTCTAACCTGAAATGGATGGTACTAGAAATTGCAGAGGAATGCCTTCTCCTAAGGAATTTCAAGGGAGAATTTGCAAATTGTGGATTCAAAATCATAGAAGACTGGAAAAGACACTTTTTTGTGCCTGCTCTATGGTGGAACCCAGTTAGATACGCTTGTTATAATTTCAAGACATTATGCTGCTCTTCTTTTTGACCTCCTTGCATTTCTGCAGTTCAAAACAATCACATACTTCTTGTAGTTGTCCATCCTATTCTTGTTCTTCTTGTCCCTTCTGGCAGTGAGCAGAGCTTTGCACTGACCTGAGAAGGAGGTGCAACTGCTCCTGACTGAGCAGCCCTGGCCTCACACGACATGGAATGCTATGGGTCTTTTGACAGGATTAGTACTAATACTCCTGCAACTGGTTTAATATCAGCTGAGCAGCAGCTTCTTAAACAGTCCTGGTATTATGGAAATCTTCACACTCAGTCTTTATCTCACCAAAAATTGCCAAAAAAAAGAGTGGCCTCTACTGCCTGAAGTCAAGCCTGAAAGAATTCAATATCTGCACCTGTGTGAGCCACTTCTGACCTTCTAGTGATGTGATTATGTTGTTAGCTGGTACCATTTATTCACCCCTCTTGTGAAGTTGAATTTAATAAATACCTGGGCTTATTCCACTTGTCTGTTGGGAGGAGCTTCTGTGAGAAGAAAGGAGAGTAGTTTGAAAAAATAAGAATTAATTGCAATTATATATGGAAAGAGAGCTCACATTTGGTCCTGCACATAGTGAGATATATACCTGTTCTTCAAGCAATGATGAACAATGTCTCTAGAGATGAGCACTGGCCTCAGGAAAACTCAGTTTTCCTTTGTCTTACAGACACCATTGACTACAATGTTGTACCTGGGGTGAAGCTTTTAAGGAAGGTATCAATAGCAAAATAGTTAAAATAGACCACTGTAAGCCTGGGGATGGTAACTGGGCTTAAAATTCAATGGGGAGTCTGCATAAGAAACGTAAGAAATTCTATTGCACCAGCTGGGATTTCTTCATTGTATCAGATGTAATATACTGGGGAAAATTACAGGGCTGGGTGCTCTGGTTAAGTCTAGGTGTTGGGTTTTTTTAACTAACTAGCAGAAAAGGCATGT
The DNA here is from genome assembly GCA_020745705.1 of Hemiprocne comata. Lineage (NCBI taxonomy): Eukaryota > Metazoa > Chordata > Aves > Apodiformes > Apodidae > Hemiprocne > Hemiprocne comata. Next base: position 24,903,215 of record CM036589.1, on the reverse strand, counting down.
TTTCTTTCAGGTGGTAACATTTCCAGCAGCAGAGGGAAGCTGAGAAGATGCATGCTGTTCTGATGCCTCAGTAGCTGCAGCATTATGAAAAGTTACCTCTTTGTCAAAGACAGGGAGTCACAGTGCTTCTATGATGATTTATCTAACAGTGGAAGGACTGAGAATATGTAAGGAATGGATCGGGAGAGGAAAACCATGATTGCCCCATTAAAATACTGGCCTTAATAAAGACATCCTCATTGGTGTGTGTAGTCAGCTTTCTACATGCATCAGGTTTGAATCTTTACCCCTGAAATGTGTAGAATGCAAAATCATTTTAATGAAAAAAAATTTATCCTTTTATATGGATGTTTATTGGCCTGCATAATGAAAAACCTGAGGGCAGAGTTGATATAAAATCGGGACAGTCAGTGATGACGAGTCTATTTTCCTGTTCAGTGTTTTAAAGAAGTATTCATAAGAACAGATGGTGGGCAGCAGCAGAACATGTTCAGTTTTATCAAGACATTTGGCTAACAAGCACAGACTGAAATGCATTTCTTTCCTTCTCGACTTAATAATTTTAATTAGAGGCAAAAGGTGTGGTAGTCTCATTGTCTGGAGGCATATGCGCAATATTGTCTTGGTTGGGCAGGACTGGGTGGGAGAGAATATCGCTGCCGCTAATGAAGGGTGGTGCGTATCTGTGCAATCTCTATTTTTTTTTATTGTCTGGTAATCTAAAAAATGCAAATTCCAAAAGTGCTGTTGCACAACAGACATAGAGACACACCAAGGCTATACTTTCAGTTAGTCGCAGAACAAAAACATGACTAAAAAGTATGTGTAAGTAATACCGCGCCACTGGAGAAGAAAGACTTTAACAAACAGTGGGACATACACTTATTATCTTGAGGGGGAATTTTCAAAGCTACCTATGTAACTTAGCGGTCTCTGGAACTCCTTCAGTACTTAAATGCTTTTGAAAATCTCAGTTGTTAACTAGTTATTTTGAACTTCATATACTCTCTCCCTAAGGACATCAAAGTGTTCTGGAAATAGTAATTAAGGATCATATGCTCTAACCAGGTCTAATGGAGTTCTCTTCATTTACCTTACTTATCTCTGGTCATATTTCAGCTTCTTTGCAGAGATGTGTGTGCAGGTCATGATGTGCCTTTTGTCCTTTACCAGCCTGATCAGCCTTGACCCAGAGCTGCTTTTCCTGCTCTTGCACACCACAGTGGCAGGTGGGGAGGATACCAGTATTGGGCTGGCCCCAAAAGGAAATGTGGAAATGAGATTTGTACCCTGAGCAGCCCTGGCATAGCACTGTGTGCTCCCTCTCTTGTGTATGGGTTATGAAAATATTCATAGTGCCTTTATCTCACAAACATGCATCTGTTAAGAGCTGTGTGCTTCTAAGGTTCTCCGCGAGAAGCTAAGCTGTAGCATGCTTTGTCATCTCAGTCCTCATGAAGGTGGCTGTCTGATATACCCACCACGAAGAAAGGTAATAATATTTATGTAGAGTACTTTCTAACTATAGGTCTGCCACTGACTTCAGGTTTTTGCTTCACATGACCATATGACTTTAAACCCATAAAATAATTTATTTTCTAAGAGCTTATTGAAGGTTTTAGTTTACTGACTGAAGTTCATTTCTTGAGAACTCTTTTATCAGGCTAATGGCTGTAAAAAGACAACACAACTCTATCAGTCATTACTTTACAGCCTTTTAGTCACTACTGTTTTGAAGAAAGTTCAGTCTACCATGTAAAGCTACTGGTGTTACGTCGCTTTATGACAAGAAACTTGCTTTTGCATCTCTTGGTTAGTATAAATCTCTGAGATTTACAAGAAGTGGCAGGCTGCACTGCACTGCACTGCATTTTGCCACTACCTGGTGGGGGGAAAGCCCCAGCGGGGAGGCACAGGCAGGAAGGTCCCTGCTGCCTGGACCCAGCGCCTCAGGGCAGGAGGTATCCTGCATGCAATTTGAGTGGGAGAACTGAGGTTTTGTGCCCATGCACAGCCATCAGCCTCACACAAGTTGCATCAGCTGCTTAAGCAGGATTATTGTTCTAGTCCTTATGGTCTGCCAGGTAAATGATATATGGCCTGTGTGGTGTATCACAATACATAGGTGCCCAGTAAGCCATGGTGGTTTGTTGTATAATATATACTTTCAAACTTTAAGTACATAGTTAAGTGTTGGCAAGGGGAACCCATAAAAATCCTGATTACCAAATATGTCAGAGTAGTGAAAACAGAATAATCCCATTTCCATCACTTTCTTCTTCCATTATAGACGTTTCCAAATATCAGATATATGACTGAACCTTGGAAATGCTGGAGGGGGAGGCAGACACATTTTCTTGTGATGACAGTGATTTGGGAAGTGCCAGTCCTTGATGGTCTGCAGGAAACCAGGGGCAGCAGAGAAATCAAGGCCAGCCTCTGAAAAGATATATGCACAATATTCTTAATATCAAGCTGCCTGTAGTTACCAAACCATCACAATACTCTGTTGCTTACCTGTACTGGTTACCTGAGCTGTTAAAAGACCAATGATAACAGAAAACAAGCTAAAGACAGATCAGAAAGTTTTCTGAATTTCAGCCTTCAACTTTGCTTGTTTTGCAGTGGGAGGGGATGCTATCTAAACTATGTCTGTGTATTAATATATGTGTAGGCACATAAGCTTGTCTCTGTTCAAAGTTTTTAGACACTAAGCACAATGGCGTCAAGATCCTTAGGCAGTGCACGTTGCTTTGTGATGCTGGGTCAGCAAACACTGGTGATTTATGGCAGGTGAGCGTCTCATCCTCTGAGGAGTTGTTTACGAGTTGGTGCCTGCAACTTCAGCATCAAACTAGGTGCAGAGGTAGGGCTGAACCCTTCCCTAAGTGCTAACCCATGGGCCACGTCCCTTCTGAAAGACACAGTACCAGTCTCCTCGGAGAGAAAGGATTTTACTTGTGGAGAGGTAATTACTTGTCCCCTCCTCTGGATCTGTACTTGAGGAGCACAGAGCTGGGGAGTCTCTGATAAACTGTGCCAGTGTTCTGGGAACCCCCTAATTATTAACAAGCAATAGGGACAGCTCTTTTGAACTATGTGTCTGTTATATTTGATTGGAAGGGCAGGTCAGTGTGCTAAAACAATTTAACTTTCAAGAAAGTAATATTATTTCATTGTTTAAAAGGTTTAGAGTCCCTAGAAGGCAATTTTTTTGGATGGGATGCTGTTTTACAGACAGCATAGTCTTTGTTTCTTGATTCTTCTGTTTGTACCTGCTTGTAAAACCTTGTAATACATAAAATAGTAATTGTAGATGTTAGTTTAGATATCTGAAATCTAGATAAGCAAACCCAGGTTTAAGTACAATGCGTTGCATGTAATTGGAGAAGTGTTGATGACATTTTCTGGCCTGCGTTAAGCAAGAAGACTGACTAAAAGTTGCTCTTGGTGTAAAGACTCCTGGATTCATGATTACTGACAAGGGCAAATTTTTGCACAATATGTTTTCTAGACGTTTTGAAGGCCTACTTCTAAAAGCAGATAACTTCAGATTGTTCCTATAGGCAGACAGACGCATGTATGGAGGTTTGTAGATCTGATCTGAAATAGGACAGCTGGCGCTACTCCACTGCCTTGAGAAGAGCTACTTTGGTTTACATGTGGTGAGATGCTGGCTCTGAGCATCCAGCATTCTTCACACTATTGGTCTGAGATGAAAATGTAGATTTTGCTGGCTTACAAGGAAGGGTGTATCTCCTACAGGGTGTGTCTGATCAGTTACATTTCACAGATGTTGTGTACTGTTTTTGAAAAGAGTGATAAATGGTTTACTAGTAACAAACCTGTCTCACCCCATCTAATCACCTGGACTAAAAGCTGTTGAAAACAAATTTGCTTGTTCCTGTGTGGCAAAATATCAGCATCAAACCTTAACCTTTCCTGAAACTACAGCAAGCTTGTAATCACTTGTTTTTGTTACTGCTTTTACTGACTGTGGCCAAATATCAGTAAACAAATATCTTCCCGACCATAAGCTGATTTAGGAAATGAGATAGATTTTGTGTGGCCTCCTTCCCTGCCTTTTTGCCCTTAAATTGAATAATATACCACTCTGCAAATAGATCCACTGACTTCATACCACCATTATGGATGTGCCAGGTCAGCATTGGATGCCTAACTAATTCACATGCTGCTATACAAAAGGCAGGGCATTACCTGTAAGTTTATTTTATCTAAGCTGGAATTAACACAAATCAGCTGCCTTTGTTTTAGGTGACAGAAAAATAATGCAAGAATGAGAATAAAAAAGCAAAGCAACAAGTTTTTCTCATTTGTTGGCACTGATGTAGGGATGACCTAGAATGTTTAGTACAATGGATATTCACATTTTGGGGGGATGTAAGTTCTGGACTTTGGCCTTTCTGCTGTTGCCTGGGGCTGGCTGGTGACATGGATGATGGACCTGTCACAGTGCTGTCAGAGTGGCTGCCTAATACTACTGTGGAGCATGTCCTGTAAGCTGCCAGCTGTACCCTGGCTACTACTTGGTGGGTTTCACAGGGGGCTTTTCTCCTTCCACTGCTGCTAAGAAAATACTTTTCCTCTGGCTACTTGCCTTCCTTGGTGTTAGGCTCTCAGAGTTGCTTTAGGGGAGTCCAGAGCTCCAGCTACACAAGATATCCTTCCAGAAAGCTTCTCAGGTCAGCCCTGAGAGCAATGGCTTGAAACTGAGCTTGTTGTCTCCTTTGCACCCCATTCATTCCTTCCAGACAGGCTGTGAGGAGGGCAAAGTCAGCAGAGGATACTGCTGAGTAGGCAGTTTTGGAGGTAAATAATTCCTGTCTGACTGCATGTTGACAAGTATCAGATAAAGTAATTGTCTGTGACTTGACAATGAACCCTACATAATGCAGGGAAGGAGGACTTCTGGCATGGGGAATGCTGTGCACTCACCTGACATCACCTTGGAAAGTGTTCAGGAGCAGGGTAACAACAGGGCATTACTATGTTAGGGAAAAGAAAAAGGAAAATGGTGAACCCTGCAAGAAGTCATCAGGGTAGAAACCTAACAAGAGCTATCTGAACACAGTGGCTGGGGTTATCAAAATGTTTCATTTCTCCTTTTATTACAGCTGACAGAATTACAGGGAAAAGTAGTGTTGATGTATGGGTGCAGCCAATGAGCTATGCCTCTTTGAAAAGCTGGGCTAGTATGTTCAGGCTTTGAGAGGCTCCGTCTTGCCGACGCTCTTACCCGGTACTGACTGTCAGAAATTCCTATTCACTGTTCAGCCTCTCTGGCTTCTCTTTTTTCTTGTACAATTACTGGTTTTACTTCTAGTGAGCTGTAACTATAGGTCAGCACAAGCTGTTAGTCGTGTATGTGGTAGAGATGCTGAAGAGGGGTAACTTAGGAGAACATGTCCGCTCCAGTAAGTTCCTCGTACCTAATCCGCATACATCCATGCAACACATACTGCATGTGTGACTTCTAGAGGAGAAGCATTTTGCTCTCCTCATATCATGTTTGACGTGCAGCTTTGCTTCTGGCATCCACTCTTAATATTGTGACTTGGAAAAAGAGTGTGCATAGGGCAGGCCAGCTCACTGGGAGCTCAGGGCGGAGAACTCTACAGAATTGGATTAAACTGTCTCTGAAGGATGAACAGTAGAAAGCTGGCAGTTAATTTTTGGTGATGGGCATAGCACACATCTCTGCAGAACCTATGCACACATGTTACTGAAGTGATTGAATTGGTAAAAGCCAAGGTCAAATACAAAACACAGAGAAGAATTTCTACATACAATTCATTTAATTCCATTAACTGGTTTGATGATTGGTCAGAGGAAAGTCTCTTTACTAAGACAGCCTAGGTAAATATAATCGATTGCCCTTGTTGGCTTCCACAATTTCATTTTTTAATATTTTCTTTTCAGGTATGGATTTCAGATATCAGAAGGGGTAGAAGGAATACTGGAAGGAAGCGACCATTTGCCTAAGATTTACATAAGATGTACAGCACGTAGAAAATTTAGGAACCACATTTGGAACTTAAGAGACTAAAGAGACACTTGTTATATATAATGAAATTCTTCTGTGATGTAAATTCTTACATGCCAACTGTTATTTAGCATCTTTATTGTTTTGTGATATATGAATGGCAAGGTGAAGTTACATAAGGAGTGTTTCCTATTTTTTTACACTCAACTATATAATTCATGTATACATTCTGCATGTCCAAAACATTAATTAAATTACATAAAGTAAACTCTATATTTTGGGAGGGAGAATTTTACATGAGTAAAGCATAATAGCCATTAAGTTAATTTGCTGTAATTTAGAAAATGCTCCTATCATAAAACTCTGTTGCTAGTACCCCAAAAAAGAAATGTAAATTATATTACGGTAAGTTGGTTGCAAAAGCACTAAACAGTCTGTATTCCTGCCCAAAAGAAGAAAAAGTGCAGGGATCCTACAGGAAAATAATAGGAACAAATAGCCGAGTTTTGAAACATATCTTAAAGGCTGAAATTTTCAAGCTTTATTCAGGGAAAAGATGATAGACGGTGCTTATCATCAGCCTATGTTAATTCTGTCTGCATAACTATCCCCTCTTTCAATGGCTCTCTACTCATACTCCAACCAGGCAGCTGTGTCTAAATGAGGGAAATAAAGGACATGGGCAATATACTGTGCAAGGGAAAACTGGTATCTTGAATAGCATCAGGAATGATTCTGAAGTGATGGGAGCCTAACGAGCAATGTACAAAAAGGAGTCCATGAGAGAGGCTTTTAGAAAAGTTACTAAAGAACTGCTGAGCTGAAAACCGTGGTGACACGGGGGAGTGTGGTCTCTTAATTCTTACTAGAAAAAGGCTAATGTTACATCCATCTTTAAGGAAGGCAAGCAGGAGGGCCTGGGAGGAGGAACTGTAGACAAGTGAGGCTCACCTCAGTCCATGGGAAGACGTCCTCTGGGAAATAATTTCCAATCATGTATGGATGGAAAGGTAAACCAAGGCCAAATCCTGATGAAATGACTGTCTCTATTGACAAGAGGAGAGTGCTGGGTGGAGTATATATTGACTTTAGTGAGGATTTTGACATATCAGAAGTAGGTGAGAAAACCGAACTCCTTTCAGAGGTGGCAGATGATATAAAATGTGCCTATAGCCACAAACTGGAGGTGCAGGTTGAACATCACACAAAATGACTTCACTAGACAGGTAGTGCAGCACTGGAAGAGGTTGCCTGGGGACGCTGTGTAGTCTCAGTCCTTGAATGTTTCCAGGACTTGACAGAAGTCACAGCTGACACACTGAACCAGTGTTGGAGGCAGTCCCACTTACAGAGAGAGGTCGGAGTTGATGACCTTCACAGGCCTCTTTAGACCAATGTTTCTGTGACTATGTGTTTGCTACTGACCTTCAAGCAGTGCTTCAGTAAAGCAAGCAGTAAGCTACTCTGAGCACCATACCTTTATTCCTTCTTGTGAGGTAGTGCAGCCACACGTTGGATGACTCCTGTTGAGACTTAGGCCCTGCTAATGTAGTTGTGTCATTCCTGGCTCGGCTTCAGTAGCATTTTGTGTGGGTGTAAGAACTGCTGAAGATTCTTCCACTGGACTGCAATGGGAATCCACATGCCACGTAAGCCAGGAAAAAAAGCTTAAGGCTCCCTCTTCCCCCTAACAATTTGTTATCTGCAGTGTCAAAGAGAAAGTGGGCTTCATCAAGTCATTTGCATCATCGAGTCAGTGCCATCTCCCATTGTGTGGGTTTGAAGGACAGGACAAGGCTGGGCGAAGCATCAATCCCTGCCTGGCTCCTTCCATTCCCCTCCCTGGTCATGGTGCCTGCCCTAGCATGCAGCACGCTGCACGCGCTGCTGCGTACAGCCCTCCCAGACCAAGAAGGATCTGGGAGATCCAATGAAACTTGGTGCCCAGGTGTGCTTTGTAGGTTGTTTTGGGCAACATTGTTCCTCTTGCTGGGCAAAAGCTCTGAAGCAAGGATGCAGCAAACAGGAAATGATTCACCAGTCTTCTGCACACATCTCAGGCAACATTTGTGCTACAACAAATGCACCATTTGATTTTGCCCTAGAAAGTGCTTGTAAAATTAACAACAAAGAAACACCATTTTGTGTTTTTACCTTTGGAGAGATAAAAATGTCTATTTTAGATTGCCCAGATATTGCCTGCACTGAGTTGTTTACTGCAATACAATGTTTCATTCTTTACTGACTAACTTTCCTTACAGAGCCTGCCAAGCACAAATTAGGTCAACCTAAGCAGCAGTATGAAATGTAATTAGCCAAAAACTTTCTTAATTAGTGCTCTTATTCAGGGTGGGGAGAGCTTAGCTCACAGTGAATTGGGGTAGGACCAGTTGGTAGAGGGAGACTCTTTCTTTAGAAAGGTGGATCTAACACTGCATAACTTGTGAAATTTTGATTGCAATGTTTTATGACCACAGCAAGGGCTGTAATTTGTGCCTGTAGGGTGCTCTGCCTTGCACTAATAGATTACAATAAAACAACAAACTAATCATTCTTATGGACAACACCTTCTTGCAACTAGAGTCAGCAATTCTAGGTCTTCAGGCACTCTGTATCAGAGTCAGAAAAGTGTTGGAAAGGAACTGTTTCCCTCCTGAGAGAAGCACCCGTGGTGCTGCGCTGCCTCTGCACAGCAGCTCCCTTTGGACTGGCCGAGCAGGGACTGGCGTCGTTCACACTGTGTCCATATATCTGGTGTCCAGTTCAGGAAAGCACTTCATAGGGCATACAAAAGACAGGTCAGTAAGCTTCCAGCAGGCAAGTACCTGCAACACCACGTTTGAGATTATTGGCATTTTAGCTGTCAGACAAGCCTGGGACTAACGGCATGAGATTAAGTAAATTTGATACTCTGAAGGTAGTAAATTCACAAGAAACTTGTGCTAACCCTTACCCAAGCCATAAGTGGATGAAGGAAGATTTCCACTTCTTGTCATCAAACAACTTTCACATTCTCATCACCTCTCCCCTCCAGTCAGTGTAAAATGCTGACCAATTTTCCTTAAATAAAAGAAGAAATACTAGCCCAGTTTTCATTTCTGCTACTCTCCTCAGATTTTACTACTCCTTATAATCCATCTTCCATCTGGAGTGAATATAACAATTTGCATTTTTCCATGTACAAATGCTGGCATGTACTCATGCAGGACAAGTTACTGCTTAATAATTCTGATTAGTATATAATACACCGATGAGAATCTCCTGGAGTAAAGGGCTAAATACAGAATTAGTGGGCATAGGCTGTAATAAAAGCATACAAGGGCAAATATGGACAAATATGCATGGAAGAAACCTGTGAAGCTCTAAAAAGTAATGATTTTCACACTGGCTGTGCATGAACCAACTCATGTCTGAAGGCAGTCTAGCTACATTTGTGCAGTATTGCACTCAAGCTACTAAAGCCCGGAGAGAGGCATGATAATAGGATAATGTGTGCAAATTAACATTCCCACTGGGTGAAATCACTGTAGTGCAAAGCAGAACCCCAGATCTGCACATAAGTCTTTCACTAAGTTTTAAAGTATGGTGTAAATGTGGTATAAACTTTGTGCTGATCAATCACACAGAGGTTTTTGCATTATGTTATCACCATGTGAATTGTATCTTAGCAGGAAAATCTGCATCCCTTTCAGGACAAAGAACACCCATTTAAGTGCCCTGTACCGAAATATTATCACCTGGACTGTACAGCAAGCCTCAGGGTTTGCCACAGTTCCTAAGTAGGTCTAATTTACTGAGAAAAAAATGTTATAATATCATAGAAGTTGGACTGCATTCATGATTGCATTCTTTCAAAAGCTGAGAAGGTGACTATTTTATTGTATGTTGTGCAAGAGCAAAGCAAATCTGATTTAAAAAGGGTTACATCAATGAAGCAGTAAAAATGTTATTCAAGCTCATCACCTAGATAGATTACCTTCCTCCTCCAAGTGATAGAGGAGCCAACAGCTGCTATGCTGGACCTTGTTCTCACCAAGACGGAGGGGCTGGTGGGGAACGTGAAGCTCAAGGGCAGCCTTGGCTGCAGTGACCGCGAAATGGTAGAGTTCAAGACCCTTAAGGCAATGAGGATGGTGCACAGCAAGCCCGCTATCCTGGACTTCAGGACAGCAGACTTTGACCTCTTCAGGGACCTGCTTGGTAGAGTACCATGGGATAAAGCCCTGGAGGGAAAAGGAGCCCAAGAAAGCTGGTTAATATTCAAGGATCAGGTCCTCCAAGCTCAGGAGCAATGCATCCCAGGAAGTCAGGCAGAAACACCCAGAGGCCTGCATGGATGAAAAAGGAGCTCCTGGACAAACTCAGGCACAAAAAGGAGGCCTATAGAGGGTGCAAGCAAGGACAGGCAGCCTGGGTGGAATACAGAAAAATGGTCTGAGCCGCCAGGTATCAGTTTAGGAAAGCTAAAGCTCAGGTAGAATTAAATCTGGGCAGGGACATCAAGGGCAACAAGAAAAGTTTCTAGAGGTATGTCAGTGATAACAAGAAGACTAGGGAAAATGTGGGCCCTCTCTGGAGGGAAACAGGAGACCTGGTTACCTGGGATATGGAGAAGTCTGAGATTCTCAATGACTTTTTTCTGTCAGTCTTCACAAGCAAGTGCTCAAGCCACACTGCCCAAGACACAGAAGGCAAAGGCAGGGACTAGTCTCACCTCTGTGTCCGACAAGGTCATGGAGCAGATCCTCCTGGAAACTATGTTAAGGCACATGGAAAATAAGGAGGTGATTGGTGACAGACAACATGGCTTCACTAGGGGCAATTAATGCCTGGCAGATTAGGTGGCCTTCTATGACAGGGTTACAGCATTGATGGATAAGGGAAAAGCAACTGATGTCACCTACCTGGACTTGTGCAAAGCATTTGACACTGTCCCACATGACATTCTTGTCTTTAAATTGAAGAGATACGGACTTGACAGATGGACCACTTAGTGGATAAGGAATTGGCTGGATGGTCACACTCAAAGACTCTATGATTCTATCTATAATAGTTTATTTAGAATTATTTTAATTTTGTATAAGGCCTGCAGCCATGGCCACTAGAAGCTTGTCGCAAAATGTAAAGGTGTGTGCACATTTTTAAACTAGCACCATTTGAATTTATCAGTGACTTCTGTGCATCCAGCTATCAAGAATGTATGTGTGCAGCTTAGAATTAAATATCTAAGTGTATATTTAAATAGGCAGATTAAAAAGGCCTGTTGGCTTAGTGGTGAGCTTGGCAGTGTTGGATGATGATCTTAACAGTCTTTTCCAACCTAAATGATGCTCTAGTTCTGTTTGCCCTCACAGAAATGCTTAAATGCCTACTGCAACAGATCTGTCATCTAACTCCAAGCACACAAATGAATGTTTCACAGAGAACCAAACCCACTTCTGCTTTGATTGTTGGCTGTGGTGCAGTTCTGTGCTCACAGTATATATACATTTTCCCCTCTATGTAAATCTACCTATCACTTATATCAAGTCTCTGATAATGTTGTTAAAACAAAGTAAATCATACACTTAGAAACAAAGAGTTTTAGTGTGTTTGTTGACAGCCTTTCTATATGAGTGCAAAAATCAATCCTTCCTCAAACTGAGGATTATCCAGATACACAATAATGATCAGTTTTGTAATATGTGTCAAATCGAATAACCAAGGTCTACCTAAATAAAAGAATGTGTTCGAAAAGATTACTGGATTACTGCAGGCTCACACAGTCTGATGCCACTTTTCATGCTTCTTGGAAGGCTTTTAGCATGTCTCAGCTGCTGCCAGTCAACACGTGCTCTTTAAGCATGGAAAATAATGCAGGAATTTAGGCGCACAGTGCTGATGGTTTGAATGAGATGGCTATTTGGTGAGCTGGTGACATAAAAGGCTTTTCTTTTTCATCAGAAGGATTTTCGACAAAGACTGGAAGAGATCCTGCATTTCAGTTCATACATGCCCAGTTCATACGCATTGTCCTCTTACAGCTATTGACTGTAGCGGGCTTAACCAGCAGAGGATGATTTACTCTCACAGTTTCTTGCCTGTTGCTGTACATGCTGCTCTTCACACTTGCATTAACAGCTACTGCCAGAGGGATACAGCTGCTCACAGCGGCACAGATAGTGCTGGTCAGGGTGCTTGCCCTCAGCCAAGGGTTTGACATGTCAGGCTAACAAACATGTGGGCCAAATGGTCTGCCATGACTACAAAATTGATTACATTTGCTATTTTGTGCCAGAGACCAGTGGAATTACAGTGCTCCTGCCTTACAATCACAGAATCACAGAATCCTAGGGGTTGGAAGGGACCTCAAGAGATCATCCCGTCCAACCCCCCTGCCAGAGCAGGGTCACCTAGAGCACATCACATAGGAACGCATCTAGGCGGGTTTTGAATCTCTCCAGCGAAGGAGACTCCACAACCTCTCTGGGCAGCCTGTTCCAGTGCTCTGTCACTCTCACACTAAAGAAGTTTTTCCTCACATTTACGTGGAACCTCCTATGTTCCAGTTTGCACCCTTTGCCCATTGTCCTATCACTGGACATCACTGAAAAAAGCCTGGCTCCGTCCTCCTGACACTTGATGTGCAGACTGTGCTACCTGCACTGCATATATCTGGATTTTATACACTCAGAATAATGGACCAATAAGCTTCTAAATGATGGGGAGTATCTACTTGGTGTGACAGCAACACCCACAGCACACTCAGATCCTGAGATAATAATGGTTTTGAAAACAGGCTTCAAAGGTTTGAGTTAAAACAGTACAGTCTCCCCCTGATCATTCATCAGTCTAATTAATTGTGGGAATTCTGTGTGGGGTTGTTGTTACTATTCAAAAATTAATGTCATGAAACTTGAATTTTTCTTTGAAATAATAGCTTTCTGATGAGTAGTGCTCCACACTTTGCAGAATGGAATACTTCCTTAGCAGTGAAGTAATTCTCAGCTTTCTGATTGCCAATGCACATTTTTACCTACAGCTTTGATTTAATGGGAAGTCCTCCTTCCTTAAACTTTTCATAAAGCATCCAAAATAGTTCGTCAGCTATCATTTTCCCTGTTACTCTGGAATTGTAAGTCGAACACACTAAAATGCTAATGCTTTCAAAGCCTCTTGGGCTGTCTCGAGAAAAATTCAGGGGTGTTTATCATAACCACAATACTCAATGCTGCAAGGCACTTTTGCAGTTCAAGGGACAACTCTGTCAGATCGCATAGGGTATCACATACTAATGTTATATGGGTTATAAACAACATAATATCTGATAAGTACTGAGACAATTGTTCCTTAGCAGAAGTGACTGCACAGCTGTTGCCAAGAATGTTCAAACTTGTCCATAACAGAGCAGCAAGCTCCCGCTAGCCATAGTGTTTCTGTTAAATGGCACAGGGCAGATATCCAACTTACCAAAATTTTAGTGCATGAGACAAACCCCTGTCATCTCGTGTACAGTATCACTCATGGACAAAATGTGCCTGAGACAGGTGCAATCCCACAGAGCCAGGTTCAGACCTGTTTCTGTAGTCACCTTTTGGGCTTTTTCCATAATCTATGCACTATTGTAGGTAGCTGACATGCAGGTATGTTGTTATTCATTTCTATTAAAACTTTAGGGTCTCAATGTGTTGCAGAGAACCTGCAGAATGCCTGCAGAAGGCCTATGCAAATAGTCTAAAACCACTACTGTTTCCACTTCAGTTACAGCTGCTGACTTGCAAGCCACTATTACATTAGGTGATGGTGGGACTATTTTGCTTTCTTTCTGTTCATGAGCAATTTTTTAAGCATTGAATTTATTTAAATATTGCTTAAAATTTATTTTAAATATTGCTTGCCACATCATAATTCATTAAGATAAGAAGAGAAATATGGCCACTGCAAGAATGGACATGTTGTAAGATAGTGTACTCTGATACTACCGAGTTCCTGAAAATCATTGAGTGATTGTCATCTTTCATGCTTTTTATAAGCTGCTTTGAAAATCTGACTGTGGAAAACATGTTTTTCTTAGGTTGTCACAATATTTTTGAATTTTGACTTCAATGTCAAGTTTTAAAAATGTTTCCATCTGTCTCTCATACATGACAGGCTATGGGCACATTTCTTTCCTTGTGACTATTGCTGGGGGACACTTGAGTCCCCAACAGGGGCAGTTACACAGTGTTTCAGTTGCACAGTGAATGTACAGAAAACATTTCTGATAGACCCATGCAGCAAAACCTCCACAAACACGCAGCCAAGCTTACACAGTTTAAAACAATGAAGCATTCACAGTCATTCTGGTTTTCATCTCCCTGTTCCAAAATCCAGGAAGAGGAAACAGTACCATTAGTTTCTAATGCCAGACAACACAATGTATCGGCCAGCTAATTGCTGATCAGTTAGGAAAAAGGGCCCTGTCAGACCCATCACGGTGATCACCTGTTATCACATCCCAGGCAGATGCTGCTCAGTGTAAGCAAGTGCTCTGTTTTCTTTTGTAGACCAGTTTCTCTGAGCACTAAGGAGGGCAAGAAATCGTTAACTATGATGAAATGTTGGCCTTTCCTCTTTTGAAATGTCTGAGGGAAACACATGAGGACAGGCAGTACCTTGCTCCTGGGGATGGGGAGACTTTTTGAGTGAGCATCTTCAGGCATTATTGAAGGGGCTATCACCTTCCCTCAGACTGCAGCTGTGGTCTCCTGGTCCCTGATGAAGGAGCAGCCACGTGCTGGGTTTCGGTGAGCCACATGTGCACCAAACAGTGTGCACTTTTCTCATGGTCACAGAGGAAATTCTACTGCAGCTGGAAGGAGAAATAGGGCAAAAGCTAGTCAGTTACCTACTCCTGGCATGGCAGCCCGTGAGCTCACTGCTCAGTTCCTGCTGCATTTCCATGGGTGAGGGGGAGCAGGCTCCCTGCTGCAGCAAGCAACAGCCACTCAGTGCGGCGGCTGCTTCAGCACGTTCCCTGCAGGTGCAACAAGGTGTGTTCATGCCTAGGGAGCCAGGGTCACCAGAGAGGTGGGGACCAAGGGCAAATGGAAAACATTGTCTTCCCACCCAAAAAAGTATAAACTTTGCACTTTTTTTTTACATCTTTTTTTCTGTGTGTGTGAAAAAACTATAATTTTCGGTGGACATTTTTCTATTAGAAGTTTGATTTGTTGAATTACAATTTTCCATCAGAACTAAATGATGGATACTTCCTTACCAGTCTTTGTTAAAACTGCATAAACTCAAATAAAACATTCCTCATGGCATTAGCAGCCTAATGCAACATATTATAAAGGTCATATTTATAAAAGGATGTTCTATACTGCATAGTCTGAGTGTTGGAAAGTAGCCCAAGCCAACTTCTGCTACAGTAATCTTTCCTTACCCTTTGTGCTGAATTCTGCAGCATACTGACTGTCAATAAATACTCATGTTCCCTCAAGTACTGTGCCCAATGGCACTCTGTATGTTGAAAAGGTATTGGATGTACAAATTATGTTATTTGAATTCCATTGATATCATATGAAAAACACTATTTAAGTCCTTTAGCAGGCAAAACTCTAGCTGAAGAGACTTTTTTTTTTCCCCCTGGATATGATCCACATAATCAAGCCATTAATCAGTAGAATTCCAATGAAAGGAGAGTCAGAACCTTGTTTTCTCAGAATACACCTACAAAGCATAAGATGGGATTAAAGCAATATCTTGTGAGAAGTCTTTGATTCTTTCCCTCCTGAACTACAAATGATACTAATTGCATGCGGGGGGGGGGGGGGGCAGACCAAAGTAGTGAAATAATAGCTGTTATCCTAATTATGTGGAGTTTCTATTTTGTGTTAGGACGAAGCTTTAGGTGTGCTTACTATCTGTTTGATTTCATTAATGAGACTTCATAAATTATAAGCCAATTCATAAATTATAAGCCAATAAAGAATGCAGATGGGAATGGTTTCAGGCTAAGTATGAGAATTATATTGCTGTCTATCAAAGATCTTCACCTAAAATGCTAGTTTTTTACACATAGTCCTTTGATCACTACAGAGAGTGAATGTTAATCAAATAAAACTCACATAGTTCTTGTTATTCTAAACGGGAAGTGAATTTTCATTGTTCATTTGGGCTATACTGCTATCATTTTGCAAATCTCAAACCCCAAGATTAGAGAATATCCTTTTTAAGAAGAGTATTTCTGGATGTGCCTGAATATCACTGGCTTGAGAGCACAAGTATTCCTCACTTCTGAGAGCTAAATTAATACTCCCACTGAGTAGTGCAGCAACTAGCACTGCTGGATGTGTGGCTTTCATAAGGCAAGACTGGACACAGTACTTCTAATTTAGTTGGAAGGTGAGATGACATGGCCTGACAGACTCCTCTGACAAGGCCATGACAAGGCTGTGGCATGGTTCCCCCAGCTTTCACAGTGCTGCCTAAGTTGCAGAAGTAAGAACACCACAACAACCCATGCCACTAAGCCATGGCCACTACAGACCTTGCAAACACCTCCTTTTGACACTCAAATCCTGTAGCCAGCCAAATTATGGTTTGCCTGAAAAAAAAAAAAAAAAGAAGGTTAGGAGGGAAAGGAAAGACCTTTGTTGTCTCTTGCCTAACCAACCCACTGATGGGGGAGCCATAACTTCACACCAAAGTATTAAGAAACCTTTTCGATTAGGCACTAGGAGAAAAAAATACACCCTGGAGGAAAAACATTGCAACAGATAAAAACACCACTCTCTTTTTCCTTTCCTTAGAGACAGTTAATGCATGTTTACTTTGCTCAGGTGTTTTTTCTACTATAACATGAAATCTACACTGAAGCTGAAATGAAGGAGGAATGTTTGTAGGATATTCTTTAACTTAGTCTTTCAGGTATGAATCAAGATACGCTGAGGGGAGAAAATGCTCATTCATTTAATAAATCTTAGGAATTTTTTAAGCAACCTTCTGTATAAGTTCTGATAAAACACTTCCATGAACATTTTTATGTGTGTTTCTCCTGTCCCTTTTAAACCTCAGTTATAAACTTCTCACCTCCTTTAGATGGTTCAAGAATGAGTAAAAAACTTTGCAAATACATAAACATGTACAGTTCTGACTCCGCATCCATAAATCAGCATTTCCCTATGTAACAAAGTGAAATTTCTCAAAAGTGGCCTCGAGAGGGGCTGATGGTGGAGGAGGTACCACCACCACCTTCAGGGGTCAGTGTGAAGTTCCTTGAGAAAGGGGCCAAAAGCCACTTCAATGATACTAGAAGAGAGGTCCTCTCTGTAAGCAGATCTGGGTGAGGGTGAAGGGCAGACACAGGGTGCTTCGCCCCTGAAGGCTGAGAGTGGCTTTCCCACCCTCCTGGCACCAAAGCATACATGTGCCAAACAAGTCAGGAACCAGTCCCTGGGGCAATTTCAGGCTGTGGGCAGGGGCAGGAAGCAGTGGGGTGGGAGAAAGACCTTGCCCAGGCACCCATGCTGGAGCCTGGGGCTGCCTGGGAAGGAAGCTGCAGCCAGTGCCATGAAGAGGGCCCCCAAAATGAGAGACACAGGGAAATTCCAGAGGGTAAAAGTTATACTAAGATGATGTAGTGACACCTCAGGGCATCTGTGGGAAAGACTTGGGCGTCCTGGAGATTATTCTTAATATTTATTAGTTCAAGGGCAAAAAGCAAGGTTCTTCTCTGCCTCCCCTCTCACCCCAATGGTAAAGAGCCGCCATAAGCTGAATTAATCTTTAACAAAGAATACTTCCTCTTGTTTTTTCTGGGAACTCCATATCACAAGTCTCTCCCGAGCATGTGCAAAGCGGGAATCATAAATCTTTCTTCATCAACCCCAGAGATACTGTCAAAATAGCCTTCTGACATAGCACCTGGCATGCAATGTGCTAAGAGGAAATGCTCCACTGTTCTGGAATCCTCCCCTGTGTTTGCAAGAGTTCAGATCTTGCCAGATAAGCACAGGAGGAACTGGTATTTAAATATTTTATTTCAAAATGGAAGTACAAAGCCTTTGTAAAGCCTTTAGCTACAAGACAAACATTGCAGGGGTATAATCAGAAGTGGGCTCTAAATATTTTTTCACAAAGCGAACAGCATGAAGCTTTTCTTCATAGAGCTCCCCCAAGGTGCTGCTTCTCTGGACACACCATGGCAAGATTTGTCTCACCCCGAGAATGTGCGGGGTACAACCTGGAGAGCAGATTTTCTTTTCTTCAATGGCACTGGCAAATTTTATGGTCAGAGTAGGGAGGCTGCTTGAAGTAAGGTTGGGAAAATCCTACTTTTGTGTGCAAGATGTTATTCTGCCATACATAGCTATTCACATACACACCTCCAACTGTGGAGCAGTTCATTACTCTACTGAGCCACGACAGCATTGGACGATAGTCTATCACCATTCTACCATGATACTAAGCATTATTTCTCCATTTAACTGCACCAGCAGGAATAGAAGTAAATGTAGTTTCTTGAAAGGCCGACCGTGTGGCATCCATACTGTCCTTGAAATGTCTTTCATTAGCAGACATGGAGTGCTGGGTCTGACACATACAGCAGAGAAGGATACTTTTACTGCATTTGGATGTGTTCCCTAGAAAGCACCCATAGACCAGAAGGGAAATACCACTGCTGGCCCTTTGGACACACTAGAAAGAAAGTGGTCTGGGGAGATGAGGATCCAGCCTTAAGTCAATGCAAATGTGTGGAATGGGGATCTGGTGAGACTACAGCTGAAGATGGGATTATATTGTTTCCTCCTTGGCCAGGTAGATGTCTGTGTGGTCAAATGATGATATTCTAGTTCTATGAAAGCCATGCATAACTATCTTTGTTAATGAAGATGTAATCTGCTTTAGAATGGGAAAACTTGTAATAGGAAATCAGATGATAGTTTTCTGATTTCATGCACTGCAGCTTTCACTTGCTGCACTGTATTCTATTTACATAGTGTTTAAGTGCTCCCATGATACACCAGGCATTTCTTTTGTACAAACACAGACTCATGAGAATCTCTGCCTAGGCTCTGGGCCATTTTTCCTCCTGCGTATTTTTTACTGCAGTCCCCAGGAAGTATACAAGTGCAGAAGACACTAGTGTAACAGTGGTAGCATTACTGAGAGGTAGCATTAAAAATTCATGAAAATTTAAGCCTGAGATAATGCTGGAATGTGTATGGTCATTATCCACGATAAACTTACAAGTCTGAAGGCAAGAATTATCTGGGTTTATTGCAAGCGCACTGCTGGCATGTTAAATCAGGTTGCATAAGTGATGGTAAAAATAGTGCATAGTAGCAGCAAGCATGTAACCTGTGGCAGAAAATAAATACTGGCATCTAAAGAACCAGAAACCAGCAAGTAGTTCCTCAGCTAACCATGAACATTGTCCTTCCCACACAGTAACAGACTTGGCTGAAACGTGCTGCAGCTCAAGCCTGTTATGAAGACATAAAATGTTCATTGGAAGCAATTTTCTGCTTCCTCTTTCATTCTAGTGAGAAAAATAGAATTGCAAAAGTCCATTTGTCCTTTAACCATTGTCCATAAATGCTTTAATTACATCACTTTTCATGATACGACATTAACTACAGTGACTTAAAAGGCTATACATGGCTCAGGTATCACAGAGAACATTTTCTCCTGGCAAGTGTCACCAGTAAAAGCACACATTATAGAGCTATAGATTTATGGTCAATAAATATTAATTTTACTTTTGCTAGATTTTATAAACCTCTTGAGATGGTTAAAGAAAGAATTTTAAAAAGTAACTCTTTGGCAAAAGAAATTTCCAATACAGAGAAAATTCTTTGTTCTACTGTCTCTCTTTAAGAAATTACTAACAATGGAGAATGTGTGATAAAAGCCATTTTTCCTTGTTACTCTTTATGGATAATGTCCCACACACATGACTAGTGTTGAGCAGAAAGAACCCATAAATATACCTGATTAATGTACATGCCTTTCCTTTCCTTGTAAATCAAGTTTAAACTGGGTACAATCGGGTTATCTGTAAGAAATCAACTGTAAGTACCATCTGTATATGGCCATTTGGAGGAAGTAAAATACTAAACTGCTTTTTGTGCCTATTTGCAACAGCAAGACCACTCTAATTAGTGATAAAGAGCAGTATCACAGGATTGATTTCTTCTAGCCACAGCCACTTCAAAATTAAAACAACAAATTATGAAAATATCAAAATGATCTCTGCCAAGTAATTTCCAGTAAGAATATTCTGAGATTTCCTTTTTGCAATAGCTCTTTTGTGAACCAAAACCAGGGCTTTTTGTGTTACAGTGCTTATAAAATGGGCAAAATTTTTATTTAATTGTTCATTTAGAAATGGTCTTGGAAGCAATTTTCAACCAGCTGTATTTCTGTGGATTATCCCCTTAGTGCTGCTCATGACATACGGTATTACTAAATGTCACAAATCATCCTGAGTTATCACGTATTGTACAGCGTAGTTTGTTTATTTTGCCAAGTCCATGTTTTTCTTTCTTAGCTTTAGAGTCTGGAAACAATCCCAAAGGTAATAGGGAAGTTTGTGAACCTTCTCTTAAATATGCCTCTTGGCTGGCTCCCTTTCCTGTTTTCTTGGCCTCTCCAGGGACACATAATCAGTGCAACTCATGTACAGGCCTTCTCAACTTCTTACATTTCAGAAAAAGAAAAAAAAAGTGAAAAGGCTGTTTTGAGAGGCTTTTTCTTTGATTCACAAAGTCTAGCTAGCTTACACTGCTGGATGATGAAGCTACAGGTGACTGCCTCCATCTCTCCCACATCTGCAAAGTGAGGTGCTATAAAATGGAGGTAGTAGGTTGCCTTTTGCTGCTGCTAATGGGGTCAACCTTCCCCCAAAACAAAATTCCAGACAGCAAGAAACCATAAAAAGTGATTACTGCACATAATGTTTCTCTATCATTACACAAATAACTTTACTCAATTATTAAAAAACTAGACTGGTTATGCAGGGATTTCACAACTGCAGGTAAAATAACTTGAGGTATCTCAGTTTACTCTTGGATGCTCCTTTTAGTTAATTGCATTTTCTTATGACTTTAGTGCAAAAAGGTTTGCTTTTTATAGGTACCTTCATTTACTAAACAAAAATCAGGCCAGAAGAGATCAATAAAGATCACAACAAGCTTTTGATTAATTTATTTATTTATAGTCAAGAGGGAGAATGAATGCTCAGTTCCAATGATAGCTAATTATATGAATTTGAATCTAGCAAAATGAATGCTTGCCTGTCAATATAAAAATTCGTCTCCCTTGAACCTTATAGGCCTAGAACTCATTTGTCATTAAACATTTTATATATTAACAGGTATTATAAAGGTAGAACCTTCATTGTTTCTGGAGATGTTTGGATTTCAAGGCTTCACCTGTGGCTTTTACACCTGAAATAGGCAGCCTTTGCCTGTACGTTAGATGAAGTCCTACTGTGCATCCTGCCTTTTGCACTCCTGTCCCTCACTAATAGAATCCAATACCCATGTTGAAAATAATCACCTGTGCTTTGAAGGAAGCAGAAAGCCTCTTGAAAAAGTAGAGTATGGTCAGGTAGTGAAAGTTTTATCACAGGAATTATTCCAAAGGGGCCGAGTTAAAGATATATAGACCTTTTGCTAACTTATTAGGCACCTCCTAAGCAAAGTTCTGGAGCTTTGTTCTTCCAGCCTTAATCGCTATGCTGGTTTGGTTTGGCAGGTTTCTTGGTAGCGGGGGAGGGGCCCCAGGGGTGGCTCCAGTAAGAAGCTGAAAAGCTTCCCCAGATGGAAAGCAGCTGGTCAAGGCTGAGCCATTAGAGACAAGAGACGTGACTCTGCGATTAACATATGAAAGAACTGATAAAAGACCTGAGAGCAGAGGGGCAGGTAGAAAAGCTGAGCTGGAGAGGGTGAGAGCAGTGATCCTGAGGTTGGTGAGGAAGAAGGGGAAGGAAGGTGCCAGAGCAGAAGTTTCCCTGCAGCCCATGGTGAGATGGCAGGCTGTCCCCCATGGAGGAGATACACAGCGGAGCTTCCACTGAAGGTGCCAGGAGGGGCAAATGTGGACCTGCAGCTGTGGAGGACCCCCCACTAGGGGAGGTGACTGTTCCCGAAGCAGGCCGTGACTCTGTGGGAAGACCATGTTGGAGCAGCTTGCTTCTGACCTCGTGGGAAGACTCATGAAGGAGAGGTTCGTGGAGGACTCTCTCCTGTGGGCGGAACCCTGTGGGGAAACAGTGAAGGACTGTAAGGAAACCTTCTCCCTGAGGAGGAAGGAGCGGGCAGGAAACACCAGACTGTGAGTTAACTGTAAACCCCATCCCCTGTGCTGCTGGGGGGAAGGGAGTAGAGAAATCGGGAACAAAGTAATTTGGGCCCAGGAAGAAGGGAGGGGTGGGGTAATGTATTTAAGCACTGCTCTTTTTTTTTGTCGGTGTCCCGTGTGCATTTGAGTAGTGATAAATTACTATTTTCCCCCAGGTTGAGTCTGTTTTGCCTGTGACCATAAACGATGAGTGAAACCCTCCTTGCCCTTTGTCTTGACCCATGAGCTTCTAGTTGGCCTTTGTCCTCTTCATCCCAGTGCTGGGGGGGAGGGCAGTGAGTGAGCAGCCAGTTGGCTGGTTCTTTGTTGTATGGTTAGGCCGAAACCACGACAATGGCCTTTTAGCATTGTTTAATTTCATTATATTAATGTGATAGTGAAGGCTTCACTGAAGCCAAACAAAGCCATTCCCCCCCCATTAACTGAATGAAAGCTATGTTATAATTATGCATTTATTCCTATCTGTGGTCAGATGCCACAAGTGTGGTTGTCCCATCCCCTAATATCCCAGACCCCTCAGTGCAGGAGTTCTGTCAGTGCCATCACTGTGAATGTGGTGTTTGCAATTCTGGATACGTAGAAATATTACAGAGTAACACAAATAATATATAGTGAAAGCCTCAGTACAATTCTGCTAGAAGAGCATCCTTCTGTTGGCGTCCTGAACTGAGAGATGCTGAGATACATGTGGCAGTTACTGAGAGGTAACTATGAACAGGGATTTTATATAGTCCCTGCAGAAGGGCTCTGCATTCATTTGGAGCTTATTTTGTGCTGCCAACTGACTCCGTAAGTGAAGAAATAACGTCCCTGGTGTTACATTGCCAAAGCACATTCACCTCTGACAACAGAGAAAGTCATGAGAGGGAAAGACTTGGATGCTGAGTACAAGGAGAGTATGTGGAGAGGTGGATTAGGAAGGTTGTCCTACACAACCCAGAGAAATGTAGTAGGCCAGATAAAAGTGTTAGGTTTGGCTTGGAACAGCTGTGTTGTCATCCAGAGAAAAGAGCATCAGGTGTAAAGTCAGGAGGCCTGGATTGCACATCCTCTGCATTGCTGTCAAGCACTGCTGCTGTCTTACTGTGTGCTTCTTTGGGTCATTGCTGTGTGCTTCTGTCTCCCATCCCAAAGTATGACAATCTGATCTGGCTCTAAGGGGCCACTTGATGCACTTGTGCAGAGCAGGCCTGACCTCCTCCCTCACTTCACCAGCAAATAAAGGTAATTAATGTTCTTCTGGAGGTTTTAGTTCACCTGCAGTAAATGTGGACAGAGGATTTGCAATGCCTTGCTTTTGCTGTGTTTATTTTTTTTTTTAATTCAGGAATAAAGTATTTAACAAATAAATAAAGACTGAAAGCAAAACAAACAAAAATCCTTTTCTGGATTTCTCTCTCATAATGGAATTCACTGCAATCAGAAGTAGGAAGATCTAATAGGTTATTTAATTTTTTAAAAAAGATTTAGAAGCTTTTACGTGATTCATAAGACTTTTGCTGATACTATGCAGTAAGGAAATCTTCAGTGATTCAGAAGTTCTTTTGTAGGCCTTAAGCCATTCATAAGTAGGTGAACTGGTGGGTCTGTTACACTCAAAATATTGTTCATGGGCAAAAAGGAAGCACACCTTCTATGTAAGTAAATAAAAAAATGTGTTGTTATAATGGAAAACTTAGCAGTCTAATTCTAGAATAGTTATTAGTGTAGATCTAATTATTGCAGAAATAGAAATAGTAATGATGGTTTTAGAAAAATTATCAATGATAGTAACAATACAATTAAAATTTTAATGCATGCAGTTCTTAGTATCTTTTTTTTTTTTTTTTTTTTTGGGTAGCCATCACTCTTCCAGTGCTTTTTTGGGTCACAAAGTCGGCAGCTTTGGGCTGCTGGAGAAGGTAACACTGTAAGTAATTAGTCTCTGAAGTCCCTCTTTGGGATGAAGATTGTATTGAAGCTGCTGGTTTCTTCTTCCTCCCTCTAGGATCCACCTGGAGTCATTTCATGTTTGCTAACGTGTTTGTACATTTTCCTTTTTCTTCCTTGGTCTACACTGCCATGTTACAGCAGAATTTAATATATATTATGCCCTCTGCATATGTGAATACTATTTTTTAGTTCTCTTTGTTATCCTTAACTCCAGTTCAGTGCAGATCTAGATCTGCATTTATTTAACTGACCACGGGTAAGTTCCTTATATTCATGGGGTTTCCAGTGCCAGGCCTGTAGTTTGTCTGTTATCATCCTGTACCTGTCCTCTATGCAGCACCCTGTGTCTCTGCTTCTCAGGGCCTCTGCTATTGTACTAGATCTGTATTTTTCTCCATCATTGTATTAGGGTTGTAAATATCTCTTTCTACGTAGAATAACTGCTTATCACTGCTACCTATTAAAAACTGAGATTATACCATGCACTGATAAACAGAAATAAAACAAACTAGCTGTAGACACCTGGTCATTTAAAAAAAAATTGCTGTCACAGCCAAACTAAGTAAAACCAAGCTGCAGGCAGGTGAAGAAGAGAGCAAACCTGGCAAGGCTCAGTCCCAAGGCCACACAAACTCAGTACAAAGCTGACAGCCTCTCTCTCTAGCAATGCCTGGTCACATTAGAGAGCTGTATGGTTACCAAAGCCCTAAAGTTTTCTCTCACAGGCAGCAAGCAGTCCTTCTTATTCAATAGTTTAAATCAGAAGGGACCTTGATGTCATCCGGTACAACTGTCTGCTCAAAGCAGGGCCAACTTCAGTGGCCATGCAAGGAGTGGTGCTGTCGTGGTGTAACCCTAGCTGGCAACTAAGCACCACACAGCCACTCACTCGCTGCCCCCTTACTTCCCCAGTGGGATGGGGGAGAGCATCTGAAGGGTAAAGTGAGAATTCATAGGTTGAGTTAAAAGTTATTTAATATTTTAAATACTCTTATTCTATCAATAATAATAATAAAAACATGTAAGGAAAAGGGAGGGGGGGAATAACAAAGAGAGAGAAAAACAAATCCCAAGACAGACGAGTGATGCAGATAAAACAATTGCTTACCACCAAATGACTGATGCCCAGCCAGTCCCCAAGCAGCGGCCCCTCCACCAGCCTTCCTCCAGCTTTATATGCTGAGCATGATGTCGCATGGTGTGGAATTATCCCTTTGGTCACTTGGGGTCAGCTGCCTCAGCTGTGTCCCCTCCCAATTTCTTATGCACCTCCAGCCCACTCAGTGGTGGGTGGTGTGAGGAGCAGAAAAGGCCTTGGCTCTGTGTAAGCACGGCTCAGCAGTAACTAAAACATCCCTGTGTTATCAACACTGTTTTCAGCACAAATCCAAAACACAGCCCTGTACCAGCTACTCTGAAGAAAATTAACTCTATCCCAGCTAAAACCAGAAGTACTACTATATGGTAAAGGAAGCCAGGGTTAATGGGCTTTATTTTCTAAAAGAAATAAGACAAAACCCTCAAACATCCCAGAGCAAGCTACATGGATAGCACTCTCAAAAATGGGTTCTGCTCAATAGTAATTATTTTAAAATAGTCTATTCCTACTTTCTTAAACCAACTTTCTTGAAACAGCTTACTTACATACTACTCTCCTGTAGCCTGAGTACTGTTAGAATCAGTTATTATTGGTATAATATCATTTTGATAGAGCAAGATGGAAAAATAAGAGCCTGGGCAAGATATTGCTGGCATATCTTTCTAATTCAACTTCATCCCGCAAGATTGCTGATGAACTAAGAGGCCTGTTGCAGAGCAGTTCCTTGCTGACACTGGGGGACAATTAAGGTTCCCAGAGGCTGGAGCATGTCTGGCTGGGTTTAGCGTGAAGCCCAGCAGCCTGGGAGAGACCAGGGGGAGGCAAGCAAGGAAGAGGATGGGATAGCAACCCTTTGCTCCCTGGGGCCCTGGGAAAAAACCTGCCAGCACAAGATCCCTGCATATTGAGCTGCCACTAGGCCACTGTGACCTTCTAGCTGTCCCAGGGAGAGTGCTCTATATTTCAAAAATGAAAGTGAGTTCAATATGGCAAAATTAAGACAAAATTCAAAGGCTGTGAACTGTAGTGGAGCAAATACAGGCTAGAAATTAACTTCCAAGCAGTAATGACAATTATGCATGGAAAGGTTTTAAATGCTATGAGCTTTCCATCTCTCAATTCTAAATAAAATTCTTTCTAAAAAGTAGGTAGCCAGTTGGAAAATAAGTCATTTGAGCAAGTGCTATGACCCAGCTTCTTTACAATGTAAAATGAAAACTTTCCTGATATACAGTCTATAAATTGATCTATACGTTTCCAAACCCTTTAGTGGCAAAGGGACATAGACACTATTTGATCTCAGGTTAGTAATTAATTTGATCTGTTAATGACTTGTGGCATATTTTCTTATAATACATCTCCATAGTTGAAATCACTATGTTCTGGATTATTATTTGCAATATTCCAGGAAGTGAAGTGACTCAATTTCTTGTTCCTTGTTTTTTTTAAGGAAAACATAAGCCCTATCTACTTCTTGTCTCTAATGACCTTCTTAAATTTTCCTATTTCAGACTTCCTGTAAGAAAACCAGTAATGAATAAACATGTCAGCTATCAGTGCTGTGAATCTCAGCCTGCATCAAGTGTGTAGACAAAGTCCTGACTGATTTGCAGTAATGCAGAAATTTTTCATAACCCCAAATGAAACCTAGTCTTGTTACCTAATGCAGTTCTTTATTGTCATATCCTTAAATGACCTACAGGTAAATGATGATATGTTTGCCTGTATAAGCATGTTCATGGTAGGTAAGATACTAGCAGTAGACATTTCTTTTTTCAGCTTTGATCCTTAGCCAGTTTATTTTCAGGTGTCCAGTAGCCTATACTAGGGATGACTGACCAAAGTCTTGGTAATAGACCAGGCAGCTGGTCCTAATGTTGCATTGTGCAGGAATGTACTGCCTTTAAGAATTTGAGATTTTTGTTGAAAATAGTGATGGTATTCTGATATTTTCTCCCAAAGCCTTATCATTCTCACACATTTTTTCTGAAACAAGTAAGTATACTGATATATCTTGTAACTATTCTTTTCCTCACTTTTGATTGGATAAGAATGCAAGTGAGTAATGTGGCATGGGAAACTTCCCTTTTTCTTTTCTTTTCTTTTCAACTGGATGAAAAGCTAGACCACAAAATTTTAGGACAGAAAAACTCAGCTATTTTTGGCATCGTACAAGTTTAAATTAGCTGCAGGCATTTAGCTATTTGTTAAGGATTTTCACTTCACTCTCAGGCTGAGAATTCAGAGACAGGAAATAAGAGCAGGATATTCCAAATCTGTAGTAACATCAGTGGTAGGTGCTAGGCTCTTACCAGCCTCTGGCACACACATCCAGCTGGACTAGATAATCTTCTGGAAGCCCAGAGAGACTGGTAATATGGCCATGTCCAGCCCGATTTAATGTTAATAATTTAAAAATTAATAATTTTATTTCCCTACCCCAGACCAGCTGGGCCATGTTGGTTTGATAGTCATACCTGGGGGCAAAAACCTCATTGTGAAGATAGTTCTCAAACATCTTGCAGAAAGCTGACTCTTCAGCTCCTTTTGTATTTGAGAGTCTGCTTTAGGGCAGGAAAACATTCTCCACTGACATCCTTATTTTAACTTTGATTATACTTCTGAGGGTCTTTGGATTCAAAAGGAGGAAACCAGGTCCTTGAGGGCAATTTTAATCCTGTGGACAAAACAATTTAGTATCACTCGTACTTGACATGGTAGAAGCAGATGATTGATCCTACAAAGATCCAAAATGAGCATACACAAGATCCACAGCACATCTGAGCAGCTTTTTCCTTCTTTTATGACAGGCCTTTGGTTCCAAATTGTGCTCTTTTTGAAATAGAGCTCAGATGCTGCTGTTGCCATGCCAAATTCTACTCCAGTTCATCTCAGTTTAGGTATCAGAGCACAGCAGGTGAAATTTTGGGCGTCCTCAGTGAAACTCAGTGTTCTGAAAGAATTCCTAGCAGGCACAAGATGCCTTCAAAAATTAACCTGGCCACTGATTTCCAGAAGCACTGTATTTTTTTACTTACTATCTCTGTATAAGTTATTAAAATTATTCCTCAGTGTAAAAAGGACAAGTGGAGAAGGGAGATCCCCAAAGGAAAAAAATATCTGATTACTTTGTAAAAAAAAATGGTTTTGAGAGCTTTTGCACATAACTTGGCAATAGTGCCTCATGTATAATGTAACTGAACAGCCTCGTCCCTGGAAGTATTCAAGGCCAGGTTGGATGGGGCTTTGAGAAACCTGATCTAGAGGGAGGTGTCCCTGCCTATGCAGGGGGTTTGGAACTAGATGATCTTTAAGGTCCTTTTCAACTCAGACCATTCTATGATTCTACTTGTGACTGTACCACTGGATCCTATGGATATGGGCTGAATAGGTGTGGACTGAATTGAAGGGATGCAGGAGTATGTGATGGAGTTCAAACTAGGAAGACCATGAGTTAGTCTGACCAGGCTGAGACCAAGAGAGAAAGGGGCCAATTGGTGGATGCTGGTGGAGGGAAATTGTCAGGGTGTAGAAAGATTCAACTGGGCAATGTCAGCTCAGTGGGTAACAGCTGTGGGGCTCCTCCCATCCAGGCTTGGCTCCAGGTTTGTAAAGACTGTTTTGTTTCATCTCCACCACTTATTCTACACGTATTTCTGAAAGCCTTTCCTTTGCCATTTGAGGTGGTGATATATCACACATTTGACTTGCAAAGGAATCGGCCTCTGCTTCATGCCTGCCTTGCAGGGCTCCTCCAAGAACAAGCTCAGCCATATCTGCTGATGATCTACCTGAGGAAAACCTTTCCCAGTCCCACCCTACTGGGTATTGATAGGGCAGCAAATTAAAAACTCAGAGCCTCTGGCATAGTGGTGGCTGTTTCAGATACAGCAGAAACTGAAGATTCCTCCTGCTATCTCACTTTGATGTTAATCAGATATCAAGACATTGGCAGGTTCTTCAGCACTCTGTCTAAGCCAATGATGTAATTTCTACAGGTAGGCTTGAAGCCCCTGGCAAACTGGCCCTGTTTGTTTCCGCAGTCCTTATGAGCCCTGTTATTGCTCTTCCTGATTGGAATTCAAGGTCTTCAGAAATTCAGATGATGTTAGAGGCAAACTCAGAACTCTGGAGCTCTGCATTCCTGGGCACCTCACAGGGCTCAGGAATATGCATACCTCCTGTGCCTGAGCTGGCATGCCCAACCACCATAGGCAGCAGCTGAGCGATCAGGTACATTTTCTGAAGGGTCAGTTTGTCCTCAGCTACAGCTGTTAAAATCTTCGTAAGAGATAATACAACAAAATGCAGGTGTAGTTGAAATGCCAAGAGTAGACATATGAGTAGTGGGTCAAGAGTCTCATTTTTTCTCCATTTTGTTCTCTTACAAGACACTAATGGATGACACTGCAGTCCCAGAGCCCGTGCCAGCTTATGTATGCACAGGAAATGCTTCTCACTTCATGCCCTATCCAATGCCACGTAACTTTTATCAGGCATGTGATTTTATAAAGAAACATTTGACAATCAATTAATAATCTGTATTACATACTACCTTACCATGACCGGGGACACTAAGATGAAGAAAATCACATCTATTTCATATCTGCTCAGAGACTCAGCCTGCTCTCAGTGACTCCTTCTATGTGTTTTTTTTTAATATGTGCTGTCAATTTTATACTGTGCTCCCTCATAGCTAAAATGGAAATGGATTTTCCATTTTCTTTACTGTCTTTTCTTTAGAAGAAACGGCAGTTTCCGTATAGGTAGTTGTGCTGTAACTCAGTGACAAAATTAAACTCAGTGATGATATAAGTTTGCAAAAAAACCCACACTGTGCACCATACATACTCCAGAAAACCATGTAGTGGCTCTGTAGGGATGTGGCAAGCAATTCAGACCCATTAGATGAACAAAACCCAAACAAGATAGTAATTTGTAACCTGTACATCAGTTAAATTCAATAGTAAACAAATGCATGGCATCCTTGTCCACATCTGGTCATGTAGTGCTATTAAGAGGTCACAGGGAACATGAGACACCCACATGCAGCTGGCAGCTATGACACAAGGGAAATCTGTCATGAGATGTGAATATATGAGCAGTGTATAGTTGGGGATGAGGTGAGCACCCTCTACTATTCTCAGGTAGTACTAGGCAACTGTACAGAAGCAGATGAACAGAGTCTATAACAAAGCTCATGACAGAGTTGTTTTTCTAGTTGGCATGTGTCAGCTCATGGCTTGCATCCCAGTTGTCATTATTATGTAAAACAATTTGCATAAAGTTTTGCTAAATGTTAAGTCATGATCAGAATTTCAAAATAAACATTGCTGTTTAGCTCAAGAATTGCTTGTTTGGTTTTGTTAATTATTTTTATTTTATTTGTCTTTTCTCCTCTTCTTCATTCCTAGTGGTATCATTAACTCTTTTTCTGTGCCTATACAAAACCTTGAAGGTAGCGGGAGAGGTGCTGGCATTCCTCTCAGTTCAGTCACATGAATTCCCAGTGTGCTTATTGCTCAGAAATGGCAGGCATGGCAGAGGCTTACACACAAGACCAAGATGGAAATAAATGGAAAACTCAGCATAGCTATAAATAGGCAGAGCTATTATTTAAGCTTCCACACATAGGAATTAGCTAACATTAAGAAGGATCTTCGGTATGAAAATTCTCCAAAGAGGATAACTAGAGAGGCCCCAAATAACGTTACTATGTTTGCCAAATGACAAAAAACCAGTTGCTTTCTCTTTAAAGGGTATTGGAAAGGAGCCCCAAAAAGGACCATAGCATCCTTTTCAAGTCTGATAAACATGAAGAGTAAAGTCAACTGAGATTATCAAAGAAAACAGGGGCAACTCCATCTCTATGGAGAGAAAACATTTTTCACAGTAGTAGCTACTGAATCCAACAGTAAGATCCAGTGATGCAAGACCTGAAGCTAGAAAAATTGCTATTGCAAATTAGGTACAAGATTTTAATTGTGAAGTTGATTAATGACTGGAAGACCTGAGTGAGGGCTGTGTTCAGTTGTCCACCACCTGAAGTCTTTATATCAAGACTGAATGTCGCTCTGAAACTATTTTGTTATTTCCTCTTGAGATTACTAGACTTCATACAGAAATCACTGGGAGAAATTCTGTGGTCTGCATTTGCAGAAGGTGTCAACATGGTCTCTTTTTACCTTAAAACCTGCAAAAAAAATCAGCCATTTTTCTGCTCTGTAATAAGAAGGCATCCCATGACAGGTCAGAGGGTATGAATGAAGAAACATGATTAACCCCAGAGGAAACATATCACTTTACTTACATACAAAAGGAAATACCAGATGGACTTGCCATTGCTGTCAGTCTGTTGCTGGGTGGCAGAAGATGAAGCACCGTGTTTATACAGCATCTAGCACAAAAGGAGGCTAATCTCTAAAAAGATAGGCACTCTGATAGAAAACTAATAGTCTGAATAAAGGAAAATATGCTCCTTGGGATTACTGCTGAAGTACGGCTACAGAGGAGGTTCCTCAGGCCTTCGGTCTCCAGGTCAGCACAAAAGGCCAAGCTAGGTCAAGTTTGTCAAAGCTGTGGGTTCACGCATGAGGACACTGACTAACTGCTAACTTTTAACATCAAATTCTATATATTTGGTATATATTTGACGGTTACTTTCAGTCTTTACCATTTTGACGAC
Source organism: Hemiprocne comata (assembly GCA_020745705.1). Lineage (NCBI taxonomy): Eukaryota > Metazoa > Chordata > Aves > Apodiformes > Apodidae > Hemiprocne > Hemiprocne comata. The sequence continues at coordinate 24,871,163 of CM036589.1, read as the reverse complement.
AGTGGGCAACTTCAGGCATTGGTTTCTGTGGAAATAGGATTTGACTCTTCAAATACGTGTAGAAATGGAAACCTGAGCTTGTTGATGTTTTCTTTGCCACTCATTTAAGACCAGGACTGTGACTTCCAGTTAAGTAGAAAGGTTTCCTGGATAAAACAAATAAGAATGTGGTTCCATGCTTTAAGTTTGATTTTGAAATTATCATAACAGAAATAAAAGGTGTACCATTTTCTGGGAGATGACAAAGATTAAGAAAACAACCCCCTCCAAAACAAACACTATAATTACAATGGTAGAAAAAGGCATGTGAATAAAGCAAACTGGATCCACCAAATGAAAACGCGATGACGCTGTAACACTACCCTCCTTCACCAAGCTCACCCAGTCCGACGTTCAAATAAATCAGACAGGGCTGTGTTTGAGAGGGATTATTAGTTCACTGAAGGCATCTGACCCCGGGTCAGAAATTGAATGATGAACTGCATGGCTCCAGGCACTTGCCTTGGGATTGAGCAGCAACCTGCATGGATATGCCCTGCTGAAATGCATCCAGATAATCTGGTTCATCAGGTCAAAATGATCCCAGCTTCCCACCCCACCCTGTGTCTCACTGGGCACATCCATAAGTGAGGCTTTGTATTCCTTCAAGCTCTCCGTGGCACCGGGTCGAGGTAAGCTGCAGGAAGGCCCCTGGCCAGCCCTCTGGCAGGCACACGCTCCGTTTCATGCGAGGCAGCAAAGTGTAAATAAACGTGGCATTTTCAGAAAATCTGCTCTCTAAGTCAACATGAAAATCCCTGCTGACGTCAGCAGACACAGGCTTAGCTCTGTGCTTACTGCTTTTAAGACTCATTCAACCATCCTTGCAGGTGGTGAAGCAGGACACCCCAGCATGTACGCATACATCAGCTGCTGACACCCATGTGGAGACAGCAAAGTGGAGATCAGTGTCAGCCCTCGGGTTCAGCAGGTCCCAGTTGGCCTCCAAATGAAACACAAAGCTGAGGAACCAACCTGCAGAACTTGGTACTGGGGGCAGGCGACCTCCTGCAAGGTTCTAACAGCCTGGCCACCCTGCCTCCAATGGGAGGAGACTCTCCCTGGGAGATTCCTGAGGGAGAAAGGCACCAAGAGAAGTTTGGGACTTGACCACTTAGAAAAATAAGGTGAAGTTTCATCTGTCTTACTATCAGTAAAGTCCATTTCTAAAACTAATTGACATGCAGAGCCTTTTTCCTGTGTAGCATCCCCTCACATTTTCTCTGCATCGGGCCAATCCACATCTTTTACATAAAAATAGCGAGAGGATAGTTGTATCCAGTGGTGAGTTTCCATGTGTTTTCTCACAGTGGACAGATAAAAAGCCAAGTATTATTTCCTTCTTCACTAGAGATACCTCAGGCTGTTCAGGAGAGGGATAGTTGTTGGGATAAAGATATACTCCAGCTTCAACCTGCATTCATCTCAGGGCAGGCCAGCCTCTCCAGCCCCACCTCCCCTCTCCTTTCTCATGCCCTGGAGAAGCCTCTCTGGCTGCCTCCTCTGCCCCAATACCTGACCTGAAACCTTGCCCTCCTCCCTTGATGTTATGCTAGATCTCACAGCCAGTGCAGATGTCCTCCCTTCCCCTTACACAACCATGAGGGAGGGGCGGGGGTCTGGCTGGGGACACCCTAGGCTGGAAGTGTCTCTGCAAAGCAAGCTTAGCTTGAGCTGACTGCTGTAGCCATACCTCATGTGAAATCTGATCTTCTCATGTGATGGTTCTGTGTGGTCACCTCTGTAAAGGTAGCCCTGTGTTTCTGAGAAATGCCTGCCCAGATGTTTGTGCAAAGAAGAGCTGGCTGCTCCTAACCATGCTGAGACACAGCTCAGGGAGACGAATGTGGTGGCTCCCCTAGCAAGACTTTCCCATGCAGGTTCACACCTTGCTCAGGTGTGAAACCAGGTCCTGAGAGGAACATGCAATGGAGAAAAACCATGCACTTAAACCTTTCAGGCATCACACAAATAAGAGCAGTCATATAAGTTACTGGTATAGATGAACTCTGCCAGTGATCCCTGGAAATGCCTACAAGTCCAGTTTTCAGTAGAAAATGCTCAGAGCAATTTTGCCCAAAACTGTCCCAAGATTAAAGAGCAGAAATAAGGAGAGTGGTGAGGTGTATTATCAAATGGATGGGATTTAAAGAAGTTAGCATAATTGTATGACACTGGAACACGAGAAGGCATCCTTTTACACAATATTACAATGATATTTCAGCAAGTTTATGATCTGTGCCAACCAGCATCACCCCAGAGGCTGTCATTGCAGCAGCTGGTACTGGCTGCCTGGCAAGGAGCGCTGTGAGACATTCAGTTTCTCTAATAATTAAGAGCTTGCTCTTGCCAGCTGATGAGCATTCCCATCTTCTGTCCCTTTCAGCTGAAGACAAGAAAAGTCATATCTGCATGACAAGAAGTTTTGGCAGGATGAGCAGCTTTGAGGGCCAAAATTTTCCTCATAGATTTACATGTTAAAAAAAAATAAAAATCCAGAACTAAAAGACTGAAAAATCAACAGCTCTGTCGACCGATATTTTCTTGCCTCTCTCCTGATCTGGGGGTTTTAAAAACATGCTGGATTGTGGAAAGCCATTCCAGCCCTGCATAATGAAAATGTGGTCTGTGGAAAGGATGAATCGTGGCTGAGCTGTTAAATACAGGACGTCCAACCTCTACTGCTGCCACAAATGAACCTTGTGGTATAAATCAGACAAAACAAAAAATGTTGCCCATGGGTAGAAGGAGGTATCTTAATGAAATGCCTGGAGAAGAAAGCTTATTTCTATATCAAGAATGTTCTTGACAAGAACATTCTGGAGAATCTGAGAGAATCCGTGGATTCCTAATTTCAAAATGATCATGTCAAACTCAGAATACGGAGTTAGGAACAGGATGGTAAGATTGTGTTAGAGCCATCCTGAGCAGGCATCCACAGAGCATCCTGTGGCATTTAAATCAACACATGCATTTTATAAACCCTGAGAACACATTTGATCTGTGGAGAGTTGGACCACGTAAAGGTTTGTTAATAGCCCAGATTCTTCTTATGCTGCAGTTGAGAAAGCAGCTTTTTTGCAGTCATTCAAAGTAGAGACTACTGTGAGATAAGCAGGTTTTTGAACACTCTTGCTGCTTCTTGCATTTATTGACTGAGGAATACTACTGACAGGGATATGTCGAACATCAGTCAAAATCCTGGAAGACCTAGATTTCACAAATAGTATCTGAATCATTGACCAGATGTGGTGGTGTGTGACTGCAAAGACTGACAACGGGAGGAAACTGAGAGAAGCAAACCTTACAAAGCAGGAAGCTGGTAAAGCCAGTGAAGATAAAAAAGGATCCTGAATAATGTAGCAAAACACACGGTCTGAAAAAGCAGACTAATTCAGGCTGGAAAATTTGTGAGTTGGTCCTGTGACATAAAAGGAGATAATAGTACTGGGACTGGAGGAGAAATGGTAGCTTTTACTGTTTCAAAGTGGTGTGGAAATTAAGATTAATGGAGAAATAAACTTCAATTCTAAACATAAATGTAAAGGGAGTTTACAGTTAAGGGAATGAACAGGTCAGAGACACTGAGGACCAGAAGGAAACTGATGAGAATACTTCTAAACATTGCTATCACTTCATGTTTTAGACATTAATGGATGGTTGGATGGATAACAAATGAGAGCACAGTATAGTGCAAGAGGGATGCATCAAAGGTACTGTTAAAGAAAGTGGAAATGGATTAGCCACTATCTGAGGAAATCAGATATCAGAGCTAGCAGGCAAGCCCTGGAGTGAAGTCTACAGGGAACAGAGAAACAAGGAAGACCATAAAGGTTTTTGCTAAAGAAGATACAGCTGACTTGCAAAGACATCAAACAGCAGTCTAAGACAAAGATGAGTTAAGGATCATCTCTGAGGCCCTCAGTGTCTCCTAGATAAGTAATATTTAGCAAGAGACTTGCTCCAGTATGTCTTTACATAGATAAGTCTCTGTGAATTCCACTGAAAAATGGAGCTCTGTTAAATAGGTTTACAGGCATTCTTGCAAGGGTGACACTTAACTGTGCGTTAAGGATACACTGCCTACTTAACTGCTACCTGCTTGTAGCATATGGCAACTGCAAGATACGCCATTAAAAAAGAGCACTTTTTTTGTTTTTTGCTCTGTGCTACTACTCTGCTGATGGCTGCTGACAGCCAAAGCAATCTTTGGGAAAAAGACACATTTCAGCTTTTACTTTGCCACAGCAGTGACCTCGCCCTGTTCTCCTCCGTTCTGTCCTCTCACTGACTGCAAATCACTCCCATTTTCCACTTTGTTCCATGCCACCCAGAACATTTCTTTTTCTCAGCCACTCATTTTCCCTTCACTTTAGCCACCAGCTTCCCTGACTGCCTTTACAACAATTTTATTGTTAAAAAGAAGCAGGGACCACAAGGTTGACTTGAAGTTATATGGAGAAGAGGAACAGACACAAGCAGCTGTATCTTCACACATGCTTTAGGAAAAAGATGTGGAAATAGAACTAGCAACCTGCAGCAGAGGAGAAGCCACAGAAATATTTTGTGTTCTATATTGGTGCAAAGTTAGCTAGTAATGTTGGGGTGTGTTATGGGAAAGTTAAAGTCAAAGTTTAAAGTTTGTTCATTGTATAGATACACACATTAGTGGAAAAACTACTAAGGGAATGTAATGTGGGATGTGGGTGCAACAGGGTGTAACTATGTAACCACTGTGGTATGCTGAAAATGTTGTGAAACTTAGCAGATAAGGAAACATCGTAAATTAACACATTCGGAGCTGCCTTAAGCAACGCAGATAAGGGAATATCGTAAATCAGCACATTCAGAGCAACAAAACGCACCTACGCAGAAAAGAAGAAAAGCTGATGCCATAAAGGAAGTAAAAAGGACTATAAATATGAGGGACTAGGGGCTATACGGCACGGCAGTTGTAGGAGCGGTGACTCCCCTGCCGTCCAGCGCTGTACTTTGCTTTTGTCTCTCCAATAAATTTGTAAACCTGATTTGCCGTGTTGGCTTATTCATAACAATTTGGTGCCGTGACTCGGATAAGGGACTCCGCGGCGTAGGGAGTTCTCGGGGAGGCGCCCCACCTTTTCGGTGGCCTCGGGAGCTTTCTCTGTCCGGCTAACCCTTACCGACGAACCCGGAGAGATTCATAAAAAGCAAAGGAAAAACAAGACATCAGGCCTGCAACACCCCTTAGTCCGGACGAAGACGTGTGGGACGCGTAAGTATATTGCGGAACCCGTCCGGGTCGGGTGGGGTGGGGATCCTGGAAGCGCGACTGTGTGGTGTGTGAATGAGAGGGGGGCCGGTAGCCGGCACTAACCCAAGCGAGTGCGGACCCTTCGGTAGTGCGGTTCCCACAGACCCGCGAGGGCTTGGGCCACGAAAAAGGGGAAGCGAATGATCCTGCGTGAAAGAAGGCGCTCCAGATGATATAAGATAGCTGGTGGGAACCCCGGGAAGATTAAGTTGTCCCCCATACCTCCCGATAGTCCCCTGGGGGTCATGTTAAATAATTGGAACCAGCATCCTAGCGCTAGGAATAAGAAAAAAAGTAAAAATGATCCATTATTGTGTTGAAGTATGGGGAGGAAGAGAAATTGATAGACAAGTATACTGGCCAATCTTTGGGTCATCGAAAGATTGGGTAAAGCAGAAGTTAAACTTGTGGGTAAATGACAAAAGTCCAGTGAACCCCGAGGAAGTTGCTTATGCAGCTGTATGGCTAGATACTCCGGGAGTTTCAATTTATAAGTTAAAGACGGAAACAATCCGACTCCCGGAGGACAAGTCCCAAAAGAAAAAGAGGTCACCAGAAGAAGTTTTACCACCACCACCATATGTGCTCCCGCCGGCAGCCGGTCCGGCTCCTGGTCCAAGCGCGCCACCTAGCGATTTGTCCGAGGACTCGGACGGGGATACCAGACCAATGACTAGAGGGCGGGCCAGACAAAGGCAGGGTCTCTATCCCTTAAGGGAAATGCCAGTGGGGGGACCACAACCAGGTATCGCCTTTGTTTCCGTCCCTCTTAGTTCAGGAGAGGTGAGAGAATTTAAGAAGGAAATGGGACATTTGGTAGAAGATCCCCTGGGGGTAGCTAAAAGGGTAGACCAATTCCTGGGACCTAGTTTGTATACCTGGGAAGAATTACAATCAATTGTGGGGATTCTTTTCACTCCTGAAGAGAAAAATATGATCAGGAGGGAGGGCATGCGAATCTGGGATAACCAACATGCCCAGGGTCCTGCAGCTGATATTAAATGGCCACTCCAGAACCCGAATTGGGACCACCAAAACCCCGCTCATCGGGTTCACATGCAGGACCTAAGGATTATTTTAATTCAAGGAATCAGAGAGTCCGTCCCTCGGTCCCAAAATTTCAACAAGGCATTTAATGAGAGACAAAAGAAAGATGAAAGCCCCACAGATTGGCTTGAAAGGTTACGTAAAAATTTTCAGTTGTATTCTGGAGTGGATCCAAATGATCAGGTGGGGCAGGCCTTGTTAAAAGTACAATTTGTGTCTCAATCGTGGGATGACATTAGGAAAAAGTTACAGAAGTTGGAAGACTGGCAGCATATGGGTTTAGATGATTTAGTGAGGGAAGCCCATAAGGTATATGTACGAAGGGAAGAGGAAGATAGAAAACGGCAAGTGCAAATGATGGTAGCAGCGATACAAGGAAAGGGAGATCGGGATGGTTGGCAAGGAAGGGAGCGCAGAAGGGATTGGAAAGCGGAAAAGAGTGAGGGGAAAGGAGACAGACAAGGGGAACAAGGGAAGTGTTTCTATTGTGGAAAGAAGGGGCATTTTAAGAGGGAATGTCGGGTCCGAATGAGGGATGAGAAGGAATTTCTGGCGGAATAGGGAAGTCAGGGGCTCTATTTATTGGGGACCTCGAATAATCAAAAGGAGCCCTTGATAAAATTGAAAATAGGTCCCCACCGTGAGGAAGTAACCTTTCTCGTAGACACAGGAGCAGAAAGATCGACACTCCTGCAAATACCTCACGAATGTAAATTATCAAAGGATACGACCTCGGTAATTGGGGCGAAAGGAGAACCTTTTAAAGTTAAAATTATTAAAGAGGTCATAGTAGAATCAGAATCAAAAATAACTATTGGCGATTTTTTATGGGTTCCCGAGGCTGAATTTAACCTATTGGGGCGGGGACCTTATCATTGAATTAGGAATAAAAATTGAGGTAGTAGAAAATGAGATTGCAATTCGATTATGCCCTCTCAGAATGGAGGATGAAAGCAAAATTAATCCCGAGGTTTGGTATCAGCCTGGGAAAGTTGGGAAATTAAACATTACCCCCTTTGTAGTACAAATCAAGAATCCTGAGGTCCCGGTAAGAATAAAACAGTATCCCCTCTCCCTGGAAGGCCGCAGGGGCCTTAAACCTGAAATAGAAAGATTGGTGGCTCAGGGGTTGCTGGAGCCCTGTATGTCACCATTTAATACCCCAATTTTACCGGTAAAGCAAAGGAGAATCAGGACCACTTGACTGTTCTTGGTCAGCACAAGCCTGTGAATTATATGCAATATTTCGGGCCTTAAAAATATTGGAGGGAAAAATAGACACTATATACACGGACTCAAAGTATGGGTTTGGGGTGGTGCATACCTTTGGAAAAATTTGGGACCACAATGACATTTGGGTCGGGGATGATTGGCTCCTACAAAAGACTCTAATAGGACACTCAGAAGCCCCGGGGTACTGTGCGTATTTAGAGAACTTAAGTAAGCAACCGTATTATAGAGGTATTAGACTTTTGGATAATAAAGGAAAATTATATAACAAGGATCGTAAAGAAGCCCATGAGAATATTAGAGTGGCCTGCAGTTGGCTGGACTGCGGTTGTTATCCCTTTGTAAAGTTCTGCTGTAAAATTTGTAACGAACACTGGTGGGTCCATTGTAGAAAGGGAGAGCCCCACACAAAGTGTGTAAGCCCTGCTGGGAAAAACAGCGGAAATTGACAACCTATTGGATTGCTATCAAAAGGGTTCCATTAGGATCTGTGGAGTGGTGGCGAACCTATTTCCAGGGAATAAATCCAGACTACTACTGCAAATTGGTTTACGAACCATCAGGCACTTTTGACACCGACATCCTTGAGGTAAAGTGCCGAAAAGAAACAAAAGATGTACGGTGTGATGTCCCACCCCAGAAGGGGAAAGCCTGGAAGCCAGATCCTAATTGGACGAGAGGGGTTGAGAGGGATCCTGAAGAATATCCTTGCTGTCGAGAAGATGGATTACCCCGCAGCTAGATGCAACCTAGTTGGCGGAGGCAGACAGAGGGATAATACGGTGGAACCCATGTCTCCCCCTGATAGGAACGGGAACCCTGGGGAAATTAATAAATTGTATCAAAAGGACAGGGCCCCTGCTACTGGACCCCCCCGTGTGCGTTACCTCTATATAATGATGTTTGCCATATTTTGTAATACTGGAACTGTTAGGGCGAATCTCAGGAGCCACGAACCTTTCCACGATTGTGGGGCCATTAATCCTCTTTATTGTAACCCTAACCTTTGGACCATGTATTTTCAATAAAGTAGTAGGACTTGTCAAGAATCGACTGGAGGCCGCCCATCTCCTGATACTGCGACAACGATACCAAGTGATTGGAGATGACGAACTCGAACTAGCAGAACGAGAACTGGGCCGCTACAATGAACAAAAAGAAAAGGGGGGAATGTTATGGGAAAGTTAAAGTCAAAGTTTAAAGTTTGTTCATTGTATAGATACACACATTAGTGGAAAAACTACTAAGGGAATGTAATGTGGGATGTGGGTGCAACAGGGTGTAACTATGTAACCACTGTGGTATGCTGAAAATGTTGTGAAACTTAGCAGATAAGGAAACATCGTAAATTAACACATTCGGAGCTGCCTTAAGCAACGCAGATAAGGGAATATCGTAAATCAGCACATTCAGAGCAACAAAACGCACCTACGCAGAAAAGAAGAAAAGCTGATGCCATAAAGGAAGTAAAAAGGACTATAAATATGAGGGACTAGGGGCTATACGGCACGGCAGTTGTAGGAGCGGTGACTCCCCTGCCGTCCAGCGCTGTACTTTGCTTTTGTCTCTCCAATAAATTTGTAAACCTGATTTGCCGTGTTGGCTTATTCATAACAGGGTGAGCTAACCAAACCACCAAAAGAAATTATTTAGAGCACACATAAGACCTTTCATGCCAAGAACCTTGCTGAGTGATTGAACCATGCCTACTGATTATCAATACAGGAAAAAATTAACCATCTAACCAAAACACAATCTTTTATCATGCAGGCTATTAGAACTTAGAAGTGGAATTACTGATGTTCAGAAAGTCATTTTCAGAGACAGGCATCAGCAAACAAAGGGGGAGTATCTAAGCCAAAGGTAGGATTGTAATGTACAAAATAAATAACGCACACAGTGAATTATTAATTAATGGTGTCATAAACAAACTTTTACTCCCTACTCTTTCAGAAAGTGTAAACTCATCTCAGTAAAAGTAATGGTCAACTCAAGCTAAAATGAAGTGAAAATTATTCTGATATTGCAAGCAGAGAAGTAAAAAAATCGTAAAGAACTTTTTTGTTATATTTCCCACCTCTGGGTTCACCTGACACTGGAATTACCAAAAAAAAAAATCAAAAATATGGTATCTCTAGTGTAATGATTAATCAAAATACATCACAAAGTTCTCAACATATATGGCTAAGAACACAAATTCATAGAATCATAGCATGGTTTGGGTTGTAAGGGACCTTAAAGATCATCTAGTTCCAAACCCCCTGCATGGGCAGGGACACCTCCCACTAGACCAGGTTGCTCAGAGCCCCATCCAGCCTGGCCTTGAACACTTCCAGGAAGAGGACATCCACAACTTCCATGGGCAACCTGTTCCAGTGTCTCCCTACCTTCACACTAGAGAATTTATTCATAATGTCTAACCCAAATCTCCCTTCTTCCAATTTAAAGCTGGTCCCCCCTTGTGCTCTCACTACAAGCCCTTGTAAAAAGTCCCTCCCCAGCTTTCCTTCAGCCCCTTCAGATACTGGAAGTTTTTTATAAGGTCTGCCCAGAGCCTTCTCTTCTCCAGGCTGAAATTCCTCAATGTTGTCTCCAAATACAGCTCCTACTTATCCTAATATTCACTCATCTTTAATTGCCAGTGATTTCACTCATGACTTACTGACAGTTCCTGTCTCGAGAAGCTTTGCCAGTAAATTAGCTGCAACAGAGTAGCAGTGACATAAATATTTGTTCATGCAAACTTTTTTGTCTTTAAACACACCATCTTATGGAACCATGGTTCCATAAGAAGTACAGTTATATTACCTTAGACTTGCATACAGATAGTTAGGCTGTGTATCTCCTTCTGTTCTAAGCTCAAGGTCCCAATGATTCCCAACCCAGTCTCAAAGAGAAATAGCCCTCAGCTCAAATTTTGGAGTCACCACTTTTGGTGAAAAAAGCTTCAGGGAACTCTCTATTATAAACTCAAACAGTAGGGCAGGCATAACATTGAAAACCCTGAAGTGAAGTAAACCCAACCATTCCTTGACCCTGCTAAAAGTAAGCTTAACACATGAAGCTGTTCTCCTAGTTTCCTTGGCTGCTTCCTAACATATTTTCTGAGGAACAGTGTCTGGTGGAAAATAGTTTCCTCATCCCACAAAACTACAAAATTTCAAATTCTTTCCTGTCCTGAGTTGGAAGGAGCCCAAGACCTTTTAAAGGACTTTGCAGAAGTCAAGTGATGCCCCACCAGCCAAGAGCCTGGTCTGAGGCGTTCAGCACTGATTGCCCTTCTCCCTGGGCTAGCAAGCCAGGCACTTGTTCCACCTGCCCCAAGGTGAGGTGAACCATTAATTTTTTTTAAAAAAATAATTATTTCAGCAAAATGAGCAATCTTCTATAACAAGCATAGGAGCTTTCACAGAAACCACTGAAAAACACATTCCTTATCACTGCCCAACAGAGAAAACACTTGGGAGGAAAAACAGTGAGTGTTGTTCCTTTGACATGGAGCTGGCAGGGGATGTATCCAGCCTTGGGCTCTTTCCTCATCCCAGAGGAGGGCTCTAATCACTCTACTGCTTGTGGGAAAGGGACTAATGGGATGTTATGATCACATAGCCTGTTTTGTCCTTGTGAGCACTCCTCTTTCTTAAATGAAAAATGAAAAAAAAAGGAAAGGGAAAAGAAAGAGGGGAAAAAGGAAAGGGGAAAAGATTAATTCAATACATACACTTCCTAGTGAAAAATTATTGAGCCTGATGAGAGCAGGCAATATTTGATGAAAAGCATTTGGTTGCAAAAGTCATGACCAACTGTAGTTAGAAACTGCTATTCAGAGGGAGCTCTAACCACCACGGCTCTCGCTGGGCTCCTCTGTGTTTGCTTTTCCATATCCCCTGGTAAATTTACACAAGGGTTCAAGGTCTTCTGCTGCTGTGTGTGTGTGCCCTTTGCCAGTCCTGTTTTTATGACATATTCAGGAAGCTACACAGTGACCTTTACAGTCCAATTTCAGTACCAGCCACAGCTTGGGACAAGCCACAGCCTCCCTCTCCTCCAGCGCTGCATCTCTTCCCGCCGGCCCTCTCCCTGGCCATAGGAGAGCACGGGAACACGCCGCCGCCGCGTGTGGGACGCGGGCTGTTGCCAAGTGCCTGCCTATCTCATGAAGCAATGCGGAGCGGCTGGGGCTGCCTGACCCTCCGGGACCATTTCTGACGCTTGGCCCACGGCGCGCCGCTCCGGGGCGGATGTGCTTGCTTGGCTTTGCCCCCAGCACGCCCTTCCTGCCAATTTTTCTGCGTTTGCATTCTGCTCGTGCTCCCAGCAGAAAAGGCGCTGCTCCCATGCACACCAGCCACACCTGCCGGTGGGTGTCAGCGCACGGAGTCACAGCACAGACCTCCCGAAACTTCAGCCTGCCCTGCTGCATCTTCCACAGCTGGCTTGAGCTGTCCTGCCTGGAGCATAAGAATCGAGCTTCTTCTGTTTCAGCCACCCCTGCTCCCTTTGCCCCTTTCCATGTGGAACCTTGTACAAGGCAGCATTTCTAGAAAAAAAATGAAGAAAAAAACTCCCCCCCACCAAACTCCGGAAGAGTAATTTTAAAGGCTGCATTGGTCACTGCTCTAAACACATAGGGGACAGTAGAAGGAAAAAAAGAAAAAAAAAAAAGACATTCTACTTAATTTGCAGATTCTTGATAACAAAAAAAATTTGTAGAGCCTACAACTTACATGTTAGAGAAAGAACAACAGCAATTAAAATCTGCTTGGATGAACAGGAAGCTCTGCAGGAAAAAAAAAAAAAAAAGAGACAAAATTAGAGTGTGGTAAAATCAGAAAACTAGAGTGAGGTCAAATCCACAGTGCGATCAGGTGGTTGGTAATGGCTAAATTAAGAGGATAGCTGAAGAGACACAATATTTTAGGCTTGATTTTCATTAGGTACAAGCGAGTATGCATGAAAAGTAATACAAACTCATTGTGCACCAGCTGCTATGAGAGAGTGCAGTTAAGTGTGTGCTCAGGCACTGGTACAAGTCGTACACAGCCCTAAGACACAGGTCTGTCCACGAGCTACTTCTGGCTGCACTTTTTCACATGCCAAAGGCAATGCAATTGCAGGTGCTCTTGCTTTTTATTTCTGTCTTTTGTTTGTTTGTTTTGTTTTCTCTTGGTTCTTTTATTTAACTTTTCAGTCTGTAACTTAAAAAAAGGATGAGATAATTTAGTACAATGTCATTAGACTAAAGGAGGGAAACTAAATTTACTAGGAGGAAATCCTGCTTTTGCTCTAATGCTTCCTGCATATTCTGGATATTAGGTTCAAAAAGATCAGAGAGAGTACCTGTTCCATCATCAGCATATTTTCCCTTAAAATCAATGGACATGAAATTTATGCATTTATTTTCCTAATCAGCATTAGTGTTTACTCGTAGCCTTACTGACTGGTACCTAATGCCATTAAAAGTCAGTTTGCATCGCATCACATCACACACACAGTTTAGCCACTTCCAGGTCTTCTGCAGCACCTATACCAATTTCAGTAGTGCTGTTCTGCTTCATTAGCCCACCCTTTACCTGTACAAGCTTTCTTCCCTCAGTCCCGCTCACATTTCACAGCACACAGATGCTACAGGGAAGGTATTCAGCTCATCTTCATCTCTTTTAACTACTGCATAGGGGTCACCTTGCTGAAGTGCAGGGATGCACTGGGGACAGCAACTAAGGCAGCAGTTTTTCAGCGTCTTTCATAGAAATGTGTTGCACTGGGGTGCAGCTTGCAGCCAAGCCAAGAGGTTATGTTAGGCCACAGTTCCTTTTCCAATCCCATTAACAGCTCAAGAAATTTTGCTCGAGTCATCCTCTCCCTGGGTTCAGCATGGTCCCTTGTACAGATGCAGCACAGGATCTCACCACACTTGCTCCCAGCAGAGCAGGCTCAGCTCTAGAAGTTTGCCTTTCCAGAGGTGCTTCCTGCTCCACCCCACCATGCGCTTTGCTCTGCACAGAAAGTTATGGACAGGGCAAATCCTGTCACCCATTCAGCCTGTGCTCCTGGGTGATGTCCCTCCAGGATGCACAGGCAGCGACACAGGAGAATAATTAAGGAGATGGGACTGTTTAAATCAATTTAAGTGATGGCTCAGTGGTGGTGCCCAGCAGCTCTCTTGCACTTTTTCCAAGGCTCTCCTGGATCGACAGTGTTGCTCTCCTCCAGGTCTGCTACTCTGGTCTCTCCAAAGGTGAAGCTAGGGAATTTTGAAGCTGGGCCCTCTCTGCCCCTTGCCCTGGCCCTGTCCTTCCCACACATCCCAGGCAGGGCACAGCAGCCCTCGCACCAGGCAAGGGATGTTTGCTATCCAGGGGTGCCCTGCCCTGCCTTTCTCTGCTTGCTGGTGCCACATGTCTTTCTCTAGTTGCATGGGAAAAAGCATTAGCCTCAGGGTCCTTGGGTTCTAGTTTGTAGAAATACATTAATTTGGACAAAGGAAGTTAATGACCTTTTGCTAAAAATAAGTGCCAGCTGCAGTGCAGGACTAGCAGCAATATAAATCTGGGGTCATTCAGTTTTAGGGATCACTCTTGGAAGAACAGCTAAATATTCCAGCTTCCTAGAGGTTAAGATACATGTTTAATCATGCTCCATTTAGACTATATAGCTTAGATGTCGAATATATAGCCAAAAGCAAAATGTACTTTTTAAAGACTTTAGTTGCATGCAAATTGCTGCTTAAGCATATGACCCAGCACCACCACCCCCCTAACCCAGTAATAACTTCCAGTGCTTTCTGCTGCTGCAGTTCATCTTCTCTCTCCTGGCTCAGTGCCACTGTGCTCTGCACTTAGACTAGGAGTTTATACCCAAGAAAGGCAGGGCTATTTAGGGGTTAGAATGGCTGAACAGGGCTAGGGGCTCTCCAACATCTGTCTCCTTTGTGCTTCTGCTTTTGCACAGCAGGATGAGCCCAAACAGGAACATTTAATTTGCTATATTGCCCCTACTGTGCTTATAAAGAGAGAGAAAATGGGATGTCCTCTCTGAAGCACTTGAAAATCTCTAGATGAAAAGCGCTATAGAAGAGCAGAGAAATTGAATAATGCTTTATAACTAGCTCTTTTCAGCAGAGAGCTGTAAAATTGCTAGGATTTTAATTTGGGATGATAAAGGGAAATTATGAATTTTTTTTCTAGATAAGATTTTTTTTTTATGTTGCCAAATTACAACACCCAGTATTAAATTATATTTCATAATATTGAAAGATTATGAGAACAAGGGTGCAATATGACACAAATATCTAATATATTTCAACTTAAACAAAAACATCTGCATTTTTAGATCTTTTCTCTGCATGTATCTATGAATTCACCAGTGACCCAGCAGCAGTGCTATGGGTCAGAGACGTGAAAGAGGTTTTGCCCCTCAAACCTGGCTCAGAAGAAAATTGTGGGGTCAAGTATTGTCCTCACCCCTAGGAGTCTGACATCCAACACGTTCTGACTTCTCAGAACAAGGTATGACAGCAGGTACAAATTAGGAAAAAAGCAAGAAAAAAAGAGGTTTTCCAGGTCTCTTGTGTGTTTTCTCTGGGAAAAGCACATTTAGGTTGCTCTGCCAACCATCAGCCATTTACATTGCATAACACTAAGTGGGCCTCACAGGTTACCGGGCTGTCACTGAGTATGGACAGAAATTTGTTTTATTGTAGAAGATGGGTTGTCCAGTTTGTTCTGCCAAGAGTGTCAGAAGGGCTGTTGTCTTTCAGATGGTCTGCAACATGAAGAAACTACTTTTCCAGTAGTAGTGAGCTAGAGGGTCACGATGGTCCTAAAGATCATAATAATATAATGTGAATCTTAAATTATCTAGTTAGGTATTGAGGTAGCTGTTTGTGACTGTGCTAAAATCAAAATATATGCTGCACTCTCCAAGTGTTAGCGTGGCAACAGAAGACTTGGATAACCAAGATGAACTCATCCTTCTCACTCAAAGCTGGTCTTTAACCTTCAGTCCTCCTGCATTTAGTCCTTTCTGAAACCATACTCCAGTGGAAAGCAGGGCAGTTTTGGCTGAGACAGCACCATTTAGCACCTTTAGAATTAATAACACCTTTGTCTTTTTTAACTAAGGTCCTTCTGGCTGATGTGCTTGCTACTCAGTTGGGGACTGCAATAGATACAGCCACGAGCAGGTGTCTTGCGTGGGTAGGTCAGCAAAAGCATTCAGGGTAACCAGTGTGGAATGCATGGCATAAAAGCAAGTCTGTCCAGCCTTCATTCAGTTCCAATTTGCAGCTTTCTACCCGGACAGTTGAATACAATCTGAGCTGGAAAGACCATCAGATGTGTTAGCTCTGATTAAAACTGTCACCTCTTCTTGTAAATTTTGCCTCTCTCGGTAAGACAGGGGTGCAGCAATTGGCAATGGATAAGTGCCCTTAGAAAGGTCTGCAAAGACTTTCCTCAGTGTGAGATTTGTCTCATGACTCTGGAGAGTGGGATGAACCTCTGACTTCCTGATTTAAAACAAAAATGAAAGTTATCCATGTTTCCATCAGGCTGGAGTGTGCAAGAATTACAGAACAGAGAATGCTAACCCAGACTTGAAGCAGAAGCATTATATTTTCCTCTCTCAAACCAAATTATGCCTTTCCGTAACTCTGTTGTCAGCCATGACCATCTCTGTAGCCAAAGGAATAATCCTTTAACAACAATTAATGGAGTCATGTGCAGAACTATCGAAATCAGGAATCATTACTTTAAATCAAACCTCTGTTGAATTGTCCCTGTTGGTATCTTTCTTACTCTCTTGTTCCAAGTGAAAGGTGAAAAGTCTTTTTTTAAACTTGGCTTTATTACTAAAAATAAAACTAGCACAGATGAACTTTAAAGTATACGTTATTGAGTCTCATGTGATCAGAGGATCCAATGTTAACAGGGTCTCTCTTGATGTAAGTGATGATGTTCTCAGCCAGTGAGAGCATGTTATTGTTTGCAAATAGCGTAATTCTGCTTTTGATTTGTAACATTGGTGGATCACCTCTAAGAAACAAACTGAGCTAATTTTAGGTTGGAATTTATAATACTGCAGTGTAGATCTGGCAGTATACTAAGGTAAAATTTAATGTAAAAGAGTCCACTAAATTTCATTATAAGTCCTAGTACAGAAGCTGGAAGCCTTAGGTCAAATCCTAAGGTGGAAACCATACCTAGCTTTAATGCTATGTGCTATTTAAAGACTTTTAACATTTTCCAGAGCTGCACTGGCCTGAGATATTGCCTAGGAGCAAGCTGCAGCTGTTTGCTTGTAGCACATATGGGCACTGTATTTCTCCTTGTGGGGCATGTTTCTTTCCTTTCCTAGTGGTTGTGTTTTGCTGAACGTAAATAAAGTAAACTATGTTTCTGTGATAAAGGCCACCCTTTGGTCCCAGCTGCAGCCCACATTCACTGTGAATAGTAAGGTCCTTGTTCCCTGACCTGGTTTTTACCGCAGGGGACTAATACCATGGCACCACTGTCACTGCACACCAGCACTGCAGAAGGCCTGCAGAGACCCGTGGGTTCGGGTGTGACTGGCTGCAGGGCCTGCCTGAAGCCTCCATCGCATCTACCTTGTGGTTCATACTTGGTCTGAACCTGCCAGCCCCAGGAGGCAGGTGAAGGGGAGTACAGCTGCCATTTTACCCCAAGGACTGCACAGATGCTAGTGAGGCTTTCTAGTACTCTTGCAGAAATGGTCTTTTACTTCTCTGTCTCCATTGCTGTAAAAGGAGAAGACTATTTTTCTACTTTCCAGCAAAACTGTGGCTAGAAATAACTGAAGGGTTTTGAGTCACACAGGAACAACAACGAGTGTCAGGTAAGAGCATAAAGCAGAGATCTTTCTGATTGTCTTTTGCATTATCTGTCAATTGATTAATTGTTTTTAGACATTTTCAAAGTTGTTTCATGGACTAAGACTTCCATGATCCTAATAAATACAGCATGTACAAAGTTTTCATTAAAATCTTTTCTAACCAAAGATAATTTTCTAAGAAATGGAAACTTTTTACTTCTCCAAATCATCCAAAAATAATTTCTTGGACGAATCTTATGGCTTCCACTTCCTTTTGGAGTTGTTGGTAGAGAAGCTCCCTTCAACACAAACCATCTGAAACAACATTACCATCTAGTGGAGAATCTGATTCATCACTGACATAGAATCATAGACTCACAGGGGTTGGAAGGAACCTCTGAAGACCATCGAGTCCAACCCCAGTGCTGCAGCAGGAACACCTAGGACAAATCACACAGTAACATGTCTAGATGGGTCTTGAAAGTCTCCAGAGAAGAAGACTCCACAACATGAATTCCTTAATGCAGACATACACAATTTATGACTGTTGCACAAAGGCAGAATTAGAAATTAAATATTCATTTTGAAAACCAATGACTGAAGTTAGCTGACTACTTTAACTGAACAGTAAAAGAGCATTTGAGTCGTACTGTAGATCACTAATATTAAAACTTCACTAACTGCAGGGAATCAATCTAGAATTTCGAGTTAAGTTTAAATTCCCTAAGGTTTTCAGAAAGAAATATTGCAGAAAAGCAGCTAAATCTACATCTCAAGAAGAGATGCAATTACTTGTCTATATACCAATTGCCTAAAAATTAGAGCCTGAATTTAATCAATACAGATCAAAACTAGACTGTCATCTTTCAGGCTGGTGCAAATGGAAATCTTGCGGCAGACTTAGCCATGTGACTTCTGGAAATTTCCTTAGGCCTCACCAGCTGTCCTGCTCATGTTCATCCCCTCACAGGCAGGAGGTGTGATGTCCCTGGTGCCAAACACGGTGCAGCACTCCCATCTGTGCAGCATGGATGCCGGCGATCAGTCGGCTGGTGGCAGCAGGGTGGGACTGCTGGCCACAGGGCTGTCACTTCCTGCGCCTCTGCCCTGCCCTTTCCAGTTTCTCTGTGATGCTTGGTTTGTTTATTGGGTTTCTCTAACATGTCCCACCAGTTGCTTCCCCTGCACAGCCTCTGGCACAACAGCCAGCGTTTTGTGGGGCCTCCACAGCGAAGCACAGCACTAGGAGCGTGCAGGACATGTGGAAACCCTCTTAAGAGCTGTCTGGTCTCATCTACGTTGCCCTTGTCCTTCCATGCTTTTTTTCCCCAATTGCCACTTCTACTTCAGCATTGTAGCTGAAATGAGCTTGCAGCTCTGTACTTGGCTAGCTCATCACTCCCCTGTAGCCTAAATCCTCTGATTCAGAGAAGTTAACTGTTAGGAAAACACACCTTCCTCTGGGGACACTAAGTGTATACAGCACTCAAATGCCAAAGTAGAAAGTTTGATAGAAAAAACAAGGTCAAGGACTGCTTTTAACCCACCCATGATTAGGGCTGCATTTTCACCTGTTGCCTAGAGCAACATGCACATGTGTGGAAAGCCACACCAAGAACTTGTTTCAGCTCCCCGGCTCTCCTGGTTTTCTGTACAATACCTGGTATAATTTAGGAAACCATCATACTGTGGAAGTTGATGTCTGGAGATGGAAGCATTCTGCACAGCCCAGCACTCGGCAGCTTGAACAAGAGCGTTCCAGCACCTCCTTTGCTTAGGGTCACAATCACTGCTTTGCTTTGGAGATTATAGGCTTAGGTCTTAAACTCCAAGGATAATAAACACATTAAAAAAAAGAAGGCAGCAACAACAAAGGAACCCCTCCCCCAGAGGCAGTTTGTTATCTGAGGTAGGATTAATAAGGGTACCATTGTCTTCCTGTTGGAATCGATGATTAAATTCCCCCCCGGGGATAAATTTGGGTCCTTTAATATTAGGCACAAAAAGTAAAATGAAACAACAACAACAAAAAAGTAGTTTAAACCTCTGCCAAAAGTTTTGTGGTTTTCTTTAAAAAATAAAATTTCTCCCCTTCCTGACAAGATGCAGCAGGGTAATACTTGACCATGTTGGTGTTTCTTTCCTTACACAGACAGAACGTGCTAGATCTGAAAAAGTCTTTAAAACTTGTGATTAAGAAGATAGTTACCATTTGCTCAGTGCAAGCCTATATTATAATCAGTTTGATTTCTGTGATGGGTCTGGGTATGACAGCTGTTTAATTTTTAAACCTCCTCCAGTAACACTAATGGCTACATAGCCAGCCTAATTGCCTGAAGCTTTATAATAGTTTTGCGAAAGATGGTTGGAGAGAGCAGGAAAAAATGCTCTTTCATTACAGTCACAAAATAATTAGGCTAAATGGCTAAATGAATCAAGGCAAGGGAATGAGCTTGGCCCTTTTTGTACAATATGCAGCATATGTTTTCACAATTCCATCTGACCTCCAGTGCAACTCTTAACTGCTTTTTCACTCCAAATTAGGCCAGTTTGGTAGCCAGCAAGAACCTTAGTATATGCTGACTGTCCTGGGGCCTGATAAATTAATGCAGATGGCAACTCTTGGGTTGCTTACATTTAGAAGTTGCTCCTAGTTCTAAAAAGTTCAGTTAACAACCCGGTCTCAGCCCAGTGCCTTACCCACCCATGTAGCATTGGAGCTGGATACAGGGGAAGATGGGTGATAATGATGTACATACTTCCCAACTGGAAACTTCAGTGAATTTTGCAAACTTCCACAGGGGGGTGAGAAATGCAGTTATAGACATTTTTCCCCACAGAAGATCTTTTAGAAGATAGGAGCTTAGGAAGGCTTCTATTGTTATAGTGGTATGCAGTCCTAATGAAATAAAATGTTCTAATGCAGTGAAAAGTTACACAACTGGGAATGAATAATCTGTGCCATAGCTAGAGAATAAACATCTGGATGATGGAAAATAGCCATGACTGAAAAGGCCTTAGGAGCCATGGTCACTGCCAGTAAATTCAACAGGAGTTCCCAGGGTGTGCTGGGACAAGATCTAATGTAATCTACAACTGTAGAAACAAAGGACTAACCAGGGGCATGCAGAAGACCACCAATGGAGCATCACCTACTGTTTCTGTGCCTGTCTTCCAACAATCAGGAAAAATGGAAAGTAGTACAGAAGCCCATGACATAAATGGTCAAGAGCAGGAAACATGCTTCACAATGCTTGCATACTCATTGTACCTTAACCAAAAGGAAGCCTTAAAGTTGACTTGATAACTCTCAAAGTATGTGCCTGTGTAATGGTGTAGGCTGATATGAGTGAGCTCCTTCTGTACCCCAAGCTTGCTGGGCACAGGCTAACTCCAAACTGGAAATCACATAACTGCCATCAGGACCACACTGAGCTCAAACTTATAAAGTTGTCTAGGAAGCAGAGCAGTAAGGTGTGGGTTCTGGTTGAAATGAACTCCATTTGGTAGGTTCAGTGTATCCCAGATCACAGATAGTTTTTTTAAAATCTACCTCTAAAGGAGAGTGGAGACATGCCTTGAGAAAGTAGCCAAGGATCAAGATGGGATGAACTGAATTTGAAACCATGCATCAGGAATGGGACACGGTCTAACATCTGTCCATCAGTTGCTGATTAAAAAAGCAAGATCCTGACATACATAAAAGCTTTGAGACTGCCCATGCCCTTGGCTTCCTTAGTACAGGTGAGAGAGCTGGCAGTGCCAACAACTGCTGGGCAGAAACCATACTTGGTAAAGAAGGCAATTTAAAAACTTTTTATTCCAATAGTTGATCTGCCTGATCAAAAAAATACGTCTGTTGGCTCTATAGAATTTTCAGCCTTTCATTCTTGTTTGACCTTCTCTCCTAGATCAAACTGTCACGGAAAGAAGAGTAGTTATCGTCTCTTGACACCTGCTAGATTAAATCCTGCTAGTTTTCCAGAAGTTATGCTTCACTGAAATGCACAGGATTGGAGTCAGTACAGAGCAGGTGGTCTTGTGGGCCCCACAAGCTGAAACAAGTACCTTAGTCTCCAGTGATCTAAGTTTTTCCTCTTGACTGGCTCATCACGACATACTGATTAAGTGACCGACAACAGAGGACATATCACAGAATTACATTGATTGGAAAAGACCTTCAAGATCATCAAGTCCAACTGTTAAACTAACACTGACAAGTCCTTAACTTAGTATTAAGTGACAGACAACAGAGCTTGCCGATGTTTTGCCTTGTGTCTGTGTTACATGCATGTCCCATCTTTATGTTGCAAGATAAAGTAGCTGTGGGAGGCAAATACAGAAGGGGCATTCAAGGAAAAGTATACTATAAGCTTTTATCTGCGATCACACTGCAGTGAGTAAAAATCCCTGAAATCTCTAAGTCCCAGCAGTGAGACTGTGGAGAGATGTTGCATGTTGTTTGCTCGGATCTCTCTGGAGGTCATACAAAGGGTTTGGGGTAAATCCCTGCTGTCAGCTCTTTTCTCCTGAAACTCTCATTTCCTCCTTCTCTCACATACACTCATGTTCCTTTAATCATAGAACTTCCTGTTTCTTTTTTAAGAAAAAGCTGACAATGGAATTTTTTATCTTTGGCTGAGGCATAAAGCTTTAAAAAAGGGGAAACAAGAATTTACTTTACTTGGGACACACA
This sequence comes from Hemiprocne comata, assembly GCA_020745705.1. Lineage (NCBI taxonomy): Eukaryota > Metazoa > Chordata > Aves > Apodiformes > Apodidae > Hemiprocne > Hemiprocne comata. The sequence continues at coordinate 24,849,027 of CM036589.1, read as the reverse complement.
CTCAGCAAATAGTGCAGATCCACTCAAATATCCAAATATATGTTTCTTAATTTGTCCACAATTTTAAGCAATTGTTACCTTAACCTGAACCTATTTAGTAATGTCTTGTAAACTTCTGCCTCAGTTAAAATAGTACTCCTTTCTGGAACCGAGATGCTTGGAACAAATTCTGAGAGAATCTGAAATGCTGCCTTTTTTTTTTTTTTTTTTAAGGTAAATGCTAAAAATTTCAGATGCCTGAAGATGTTCTAAGGATAGAACATGCTGTTTATGCATGCTTGATGCATAAACTTATTTTCCCACCTACCCCATAGAGAGCTTGGCAGCTACCAGAGTACGGCTAATGGCCTGCTGTGGCACCTTTCACATCTAAACTAGCCCACACATCTAAACTAGCGTACAGTAACATTAAAGTCAGTAGTTATAGATGACTCCATCACACAATCCCATTAAATCCTGTAGGAGTCGAGTGAGCCACCTGCCGTTTATGCAGATATAATTTCTGTACTGGTAGGATAAAGCAATTTCTGTTTCACCATCCTTTTTATTGTCTTCCTGCAAAGCCAGTGAATTAAATCAAACCTTCTGGTCTGTTGATGTAGCTTAGCAGCTTAACACCAAGCAATTAAGTTTTGTACAACAAACAATTAAGGTCACAGATCTGACAGTCAAGCAGTAAAATCCAAATTTTGTGAATAAATACCTTTTTCTTGTTGTTAAAGATAAGGTAGGCAGCAGGTACCAACAAGAGAAGTTTCAAGCATAAGCCTGACGATAATCGCATCATGGACCATCTTTATTATCTGAAGATATCAGTGTATACCAGAGATATGCCAGAGGCTGTTGGACAATATTTTCATATTAAAAAGTCTTCCTTTAGTTTCCACTCCAGCAAGAAGCAACCTTTCCTGACCAGATGACCAGGTTATGTGATCAAGTCTTAGCTGACTTTCTCCACCATTTGAAAAGAACAGCTCAATTTCTTCATCTAAGAATGTGATATGTCCTAAGAGAAAACTGTAGATGGGGGACATTGGGGAGGCATACATGTACCACTAATCCCATCAGTAATCTATGGCTTGCTGAGAGTGGTCAACTCTGCAAGCTACTTGGCTCACCTTAACTAAAACATGAAAGAAACACGCTCTTTGACTCAACTCTTTCCTTGGCAATTCCAAATCTTTGACATTGCAAAACATTTCACTATCTACACAGCCAACATCATCCTAAACACCGGGTGCTGGAAACATGGAAAAAGACTCCATGTAGGAGTGTTCATTTGTCCTATAACAGTTTAAGAAAAAAAAAACCCTAAGAAAACAGAATTTGGAAACTTCTTAAATGCTAGTTAAAAAGTAAAAATAACCCCACTTTCAAGAGAAGTGGGGGGACTCAAACTGTAGCAAGAAAACTTTTTTTGCTGAGGACATTCTTAATTAGACTGACTTAGAAATAACTAGTGAGAAATGGAAACTTGCTGTCTCGTTATTAACAGATGAACAGACAGATACAAAAGGTAATTATCATATTATGCTTTTAGCTGGAAAAAGAAAAAAATGTATTTATATCTCCTTTGTAGACAAGCATTCTAGTGTAAAATGTTAACAACAGGAAAAGTGTTACAGAGGAGTGGTAGAAACACAGCACTTTAGAAATGTCAGCAGAATTTCCTAAAATCTCTTTAGGGTTCTGAAATGTTGCAGGAGAAAAGTTGGGGATAGCGAGCTAGTACAAGCTTCTCCAGAACCCCTGTTTTAATCATCTCTGTTTTCTCTGTAAGAGGAGTTTCATCATATTTTAGCATCTATAGCCCCAAAGCTTTTCTAACGCTATGGAAATACACGATGCAATTAGACAGAAGAGAAAATCCATTTATACAAAAGAATAAGCGGAGTCTTCTAAATAATGAAGTACCTACCGATTTGCTTTGGGTTATGCTGAAAAGGCCTACTTTGAGGCACTGAATTCTTGCAGCCTCAGGTTTGTTTAGATGAAAGGAACACTTTCTGGCAGCTACATGAGCAAATGAGTCCCCAGTGATCCGCCCTAATTTAGGTTATGCAAAACTTCGTGGGTGTAAGCCACACATGTGCCTTCCGAAGGCAATGCCTGGATTGCACTCCCAACGGTTAGCTTGGCTGCCAGTGCTCTTCTCCCTCCCACGTACCTGTTCTAGTTCAGCTCCATTGAAGAAAAATTACTTCACATCACAGGGCGTGACACAGTATAAGCACTGTGCAGTGATCCAAGGTGCCTCAAGCAACCATGGCCTTCATCCAGCTGTAGTCAAAACGTATTCTTTTTGTTTTAGGCACTTTTTGATGTCATCAACATGCTATGCAAATACAGTGCACTGTTTGAAGAGGAAAATACTGTGATCATAGTATTTTGAAATAGATGGAAGACCAGTAAGGGCCCTTTTACACAGAGCGACTAGCTTGCTTACTCAATGAAGAGCAGTGGCGTGCGGAGACACCTAAACAAGCTCTGACCAGCCCTGCAGTGGAATCAGAAGCAACACAGAGATGCAACCTGAGCGGTGCAATGGGGCTGCATCCTGGGGAGCAGCAAGGGCAGGCACTGCTCTGAGGCAGAAAGAGAGCCAGGAGCTGAGGGTGACAAGCACGCAGGCAAGGGGAGCAACTTACAAGGGAGCTGTCCCACAATACCCAAAAAGGACAAGCAAGGCAGGATGTGGTGGTGGGGCAGGTCTGAGGTCAAGCCAGGAAGCCAAGTCTGTAGGTCAGGATCAACAAAGGTACATGGCTAGATGCAAGTGTGGCTGCAGCATAGCTCAGGCTGGGACCAAGTACAAGACCCTCAGCTTAAATGCAGCTCCCAGGAGATGGAGACAGGACAGGAAGCACCTGGCTTCTTCCAGCTTTTTGTTGAATGTCTGCAAGGCCAGCAGGCGTTGAGGCCAGAAGCTGCTGGAGGCCGGAAGTGCCTCAAAGCTAAATGTCTGCATTATCGAAGTTGCATTATCTACTTAAGCAGCCAAACCCCCAGGAGAGAGGGGCATGCACCAAGGGCACTGAGACTATCCCAGCTGACTTGGCTAAGAAGTGGTGGTGTGTTCTGCCATGTTGACATACCAGGCTGCTTTGTTATGGTGGAATCACAGCAGCTATTGTGGTGGACTTGAAGTAAAAAAAAAGTGGATTGAGCTCTTTGCTCCACTGTATGGTGGAAGAAGATCCCAAAGGAGCACAAGCCATTTTGTCCTCCTTGCTCTGTCCTTCCGAGTCCTACTAGCTACAGTTTCATTACATCATCCTAAGTAATGGCAACTCTTATCAAAGATTGCTATTTGAAGAAAGTCCCAAGAATACTGGTTGACTGGCAGTGCCGTACTGCGCCCCTTGCTGCTCAGGATTGCTGCCAGTGCACCTACTAAGGAAACAATGTATTTTAGTAGGACTGAGAGAGTCATTGGGAAGGAGATATAGCTGTCAGGAAAGGACAAGGTTCCAATAACTGCACATCCCATTTTATATTGTTTTGGAAGAGCATTGCCTGACTACTGAGTACACATTACAGACCTTCTGGAACAATCTTTCAAACAACCAGCAAGAGAGCTTGACCACAACTTAGAAGATCTGGATTTCAGTGACAGCAACCAGTGTGAAACTGAAATACTTAGTACAAGTTATTGAACTTCTTTGTGACTCAGTTCTCACTCTAAACAAGGGAAGTCCTATAATAGGTGCCTTTATGAAAGTGCTTTGACTTTCCCACATGACAGGCACTATATCATCATTCTCAGATTCTGTAGTAAGTAATTATCTCTAGAAATAGACAAGAGGGCAAAACAGAAAGGTACACCAAACAGCCAGAAGTACAGGAAGTCTCAAGTACCTACCACGAACCACCACTTGAGCTAGCTGGAAAAAACAAACCAGAACTGGTTTGTTTTGCACCACACCACAGCAGGTCCTCCAGCTAGGTAGTGCTGGTCACCGCTATGGTGTTAGAGGAACTGCCTGTTTCTCGTGCCAACCATTAGTACCTTCCACATTCCAGGCTAACATCTCTCCTAACTACTGCATCAATGCCATTCACTAGCAGACTCACACCGCACACTTTGCTGCCTTTGTCATGCACCTTTGCAAGCCCAGGTTGTAAATGCAAGTGAAATCCTTTCTTCCTTTTTACTGTTTATTCTTTTCTTCAAGAACAAAGCATCACTCCTGGGCATTTTTATCTGTAGAAGTGAGACAGGGAAAATGTTGATTATTTGAACTTGGATTTTCCAACTGTCGTTCATTTGGTCGTTCAGGACCAGTGTAGGGATTTGCAGCGTTTTTTTAGAATATTCAGCTCTGAATCAGTAACTACTGTTCATATGGAAGACAGTATGTGATGACAATTAATGCTACTCAGACAACAGGAAATCTAATTTTACACATCCATAAGGATGCTCGGATACAGAGTGTAGCTGGAGAAGGATGCAAGTATCCTGGACTAGTTCTGAGCTCTATTAATTCCTTCTCATACATCTGAAGGGAGAAGCCCCAAGCTTTTCCAAAGTTGGGAACTAGGAAAGTGTCATTACCTTCTTCCACACTCTTCCACTCCGGCTCCTTGAACTGGAGAGGCCTGGTGACAAAAATCAGCACAGGATGGGGAAAGGCATACTGAAGCACCATACCATATATCTGCTTCAGTGTAAGCAGCACAGAGAAGGAAATCAACTATTTCACTTATGTTCAGACCCTGGACCAGTGGATGGCATGATCCCTCACTTTGCCAGGCACTTACATATTTAAGAAAATTGTATTAATTTGCACATGTACAAACAGAAAATGCATTTGTACCCACAGAAAACTCAACTCCCTGGTACAATGGAACAGTTACACCTATTTAGTCACAAAAGCAAAAAGTTGCTTGTTTATTGCTTTGTTTGTTGCTATTTACCACATTTCTCCATTCTGAGAAGAGTAACTTTAGTTCTCATCTAATTGCACTTACTTCTGGAATGACATTGGTGGGTACTGGCCTCTTCTCCCTAGTGACTAGCAATAGGACAAGAGGAAATGGGGTCAAGTTGCACCAGGGGAGGTTCAGATTGGATGTTACTGTCCTGGAGGTGTTCAAAATAGGGGTAGACACAGTCTTTCAGGAGATGGTTTAGTGGTTGGGGGTTGCAGGGCAGACAGTTGGACTTGATGATCTTGAAGGTCTTTTCCAACCTTGATGATTCTATGACAAGAATTCTCAATAGAAGGCTTTGGACTAGAAGTAGTCCTCCACTTACACTAGCAGAGAAGCAAAACATCTCAGGAAGGAATGCATCCCTGGAGTCATGTGGAGTGTACTTCACCTTAGTCAGCATATGCAGATGCAGGTCCCAAGATCACAACTGGATACTTTGCATGTTTAGAGGAGTCTGAGGACTTAATTAGTAACCACGTAGATGGCACTGTACTTTCAGGTAAAGTCTCATCTTACACGGTTCTGAACTGACACCCCACCAACTATGTTTTTGTTTTTAATTGTCAAAAAATGTACAATGATTGATATAGGCATACATTATTATTATTTTTATTGCTTTTGTTAAAAAGTCAGTGTATGAATTATGGCACTATGCTGTAAAAATGCAACATTACTGAGTGCTCTAGCAGTAGGAGGTCAATCATGACAAGACTTTAAACATGAAGCACGAGCTTCAATATGGATTTCCAAATAAAAAAACCAAACCAAAACCTAAGAGGTAAATAGATTCATAATAATTGATTTATCTGGATTTTCAATACTAAGTGAATACAGAGTGGATTTGCAAGAACCAGACATATTAATGATATGACAGATTTAAACGAAGCTTCGACAAATTGAAGATTAAAGTCTCTCTTTCTTTTTTCACCTACATAGAGGTATTTGTTCTGCACAGTAGATGAATGTTACAGCTTTCCTATTAAGCTACAACCACAATGTGTCAGAGGGAATTGCATGAGAAAAGGAAAAAGCAAACCAAAACCTTTTGTACGTTGCCAGTCAGAGAAAAAAAAAGTGTGCTTTGAAATTTTAAAAATAAAAACATCGATTTAAGAAAAAAAATAAAATAAAACCCACATCACCATAACAAAAATCTGATGCCTATCAACTCTGTGCTTGGCGACTGAAGAAAACTACGGCACTATTCCTAATTCTGAAGCAAACTCAGACAACTGGATATCCATTAATATTATTGCACTTGTAGTAGTGGCGCTTTAACTGGCCTGAAAATTGCTTTCATTGCATTAAGGAAACTGAACATTCTCATTTTTATTTACATATGTAATCTTTCTTGAAAGTTGCCTTGTAAAAATAATAGTGTCCTAATTCAATCTGCCATGCCCTTTATAATATGGCACAATGTGAAACTCTTGAAATGCCTCCACTGCTTCAGAAAAAGTCTTAAACATTTCCAAGAGAATAGGTGTTAAGAGTACCAAATAAAGGGATAAAACAATGACAGTGAGCATTAGTTTCCCAGCAAAAGGATGTCTTACATCACACAGCACATCAGAAATAAATAAGATGAAACTTGAAGAGTCTGAATATGAATCCTTGGATGATGTTGCAAGAGTAGGAGGCTTCACCAAACCAATGTCAGTGTATTTTGTTAAGCGCAATGCAGTTACTATATACAGTAAGTTTATCAGATAATGCCAACTAAGAATACACTAGATTAATGGCTGTTAAACAAAAAAAATGTATTAAAACAATGTACTCATAAAAACAGATGACAACCCCACAATTATGCATAGTTACGTATGATGAAGTCCATGTCTCTGGAGTCCAACAGATAGACACCTTCAAGCATCAGGAAGCAGTTTTCTGAAGCGCAAACAACATAATTAACAGAAACCAGTCAAGCTGCAGGGGAATTACACTGTCAAAAACATCTCAGGTCCAACCACAAAACTCTGTAAATGTTAACACTGCATAGCTGCAATGGGGCAGTCATCCATTCAAAGGTTTTCCACCACCGTATTTAGTCAAGGGACCTTCTAAAGAATGTGCTATTTAACATGGTGGTGATCTACACACAAGCAAAATATGTGACTAATATAAAGCACTTAGGTTTAGAAGCACTTATGGAAGAACCCATGACATCTTTACAGTGCACTGTATGACTGCATGCGTTATTTTCTTCTCCTTATTATTATGTGGCATCTTACTGTTCATAGTATTTCTACATACTACGAAGAAAAAACCTTCTCCCAGAGAAACCAGCTTCTCTGATATGGGAAGCCACCAAGCCCATATCTTGCTTTGCTACAGTAAGGCATGTACAATGAAGGTGACAATGTCAAACCTCCACGGATAATGACAGAAAGACCCAGTTCTTCCCTTTGTTTCTTGCTCAGCTTCTCTGCTCCATTACAACTGTGAATATCAGTCAGCATCCATGTGTTCTTGTCTAGCAAGTAGAGGCTTCCCATCTGTATCACCAATCTTTTTCTGCATCTCTTCCACTGCTTTCATCAAAGCTGTTCTCTCCTGCTCCAGAGTGACGATGGTCTGCTTCAATTTGCCTTCATTGGTCAGTAAAAGCTCTACTGTGGCTTCAAGGTTTTGGATCTTTCCATTAGCCACCTTTCAAAGTAAGAAGAAAGGAGGAAGGGCAGGAAGGAGAGGAAGGGAAAAAAAAAAGTAAATTCATTAATAACTGAAACCAACTTTAAACTATTTTTGAGGTTCATTAAGACATATAAAATACTTTCTAAATGATGAAGAATTGCAAAAGTAAAATGCACTTAGAGAATCACAGAATTGTTAAGGTTACAAGGGACCTTAAAGATCATCTAGTTCCAAACCCACTGCTATGAGCAGGGACCCCTACCACTAGACCAGTCTGCACAAAACCTCATCCAACCTGGCCTTAAAAACCTCCAGGGATGGGGCATCAACAACCTCCCTGGGCAACCTATTCCAGTACCTTACTACCCTCATGATGTCTAACCTACATCTCCCCTCTTTCAGTTTAAAACCCTTACCCCATGTCCTATCACTATCTTCTCTGATTAAAAGCCCCTCCCCAGCTTTCCTGTAGCCCCTTCAGGTACTGGAAGGCTGCTAGAAGGTCTCCCCGCAGCCTTCTCTCTCCAGCCTGAACAGCCCCAACTCCCTCAGCCTGTCTTTGTAGCAGAGGTGCTCCAGCCCTTTGATCATCTTCATGGCCCTTCTCTGGACCCTCTCCAACAGCTCCATGCCTTCCCTGTGCTGAGGACTCCAGAGCTGTACGCAGTACTCCAGGTGAGGTCTCACCAGAGCAGAGTAGAGGGGCAGAATCACCTTCCTGGCCCTGCTGGCCACACTTCTTTTGATGCAGCCCAGGATGGGGTTGGCCCTCTGGGCTGTGAGCGCACACTGGTGGCTCATGTCAAGCATCTCATCTACTACTACTCCCAAGTCCTTTTCCTCGGGACTGCTCTCTAGCCATTCTTCCCCCAGCCTGTATTTGTGCCTGGGGTTGTGCTGACCCAGCTGCAGGACCTTGCACTTGGCCTTGTTGAACCTCTGTGAGAGACGGACTCTCTCGTTTCGCGACAACCTCAAGAGGTTGGCACTGGCCCACCTCTCCAGCTTATCAAGGTCTGTCTGGATGGCCTCCCTTCCAATTATGGATGTTGTTAGATCACAGCAATATGGTGTTGCCTGTAGCAAGAAACCTCTCTCTCTCAACTTGATTGCTTTGATTCTATGATTGGTTCACAATTAAACTGAGAAGAGAATGCAAAGTAATGAAATTAGAAAATTATTACATCTGTAATTATGTACCAAAGAACTGCAGGTTAAGATAAGCCTCTGTATTGGGTCAGTTAGGAGACACTGTTGCCCAGGCATATTTGTAGAATTCCACATGCTTTGCAAAGCAAAGACAACCCAGCCTGTTAGCTGGATCCTCATTTCATCTTGATATTGAGTCCAACAAATACTGGATTTGAAGGCAAAGGGGAAGGAAGAAATTTAGTGCAATATGCAAATGGACAACACATCTTGGAAAATTCCAAAGTATTAGATCATTCAAACTCATCACATGAGATCTGCAGCTGAGGTACTATGACAAAAGCAGAGATCTGTTTGGAAGTTTCAGCAATGTGTAACATTTGGAGATGAGATGGTCTTAGCTTTCAGGGAAGTATTTGCCTTTCTGATGAACTCACGGCCCTCCATGCAGTTATGGTGGGTTAAGAAGTTCAGCCTTTGGGGGCAAAATATTGACAAACTATGACCCGCATGGTGATGCATTTTCCTCCCATCAGGAGTGGGTCACCTTTCACCATAGGAAACAAAGGGTAGTAGGCCCACCATCAAGACAAGGAATTGCTCCCACACTACAGACAGTAAAGTTCCCAGCTATGATGTTAAGTGCTGACTTGCCAGCATTCAGGTGGAGATGAGCTTTGCGAAAAACGCTTAGGGCTGCAAAGACTTTAGGGGAGGGAGGGGGTGGAAGATCCCCTGATGTAGTTATCTATAGGACATGACATCTTGAATTTCATCCCAGAAGTCCCTCTCCCACAAGTTATGGTTCAACAATTTCCTTGCCCTTGTGCCTGAAGCTTTAAGAAAACATCTCACAGGAGAGTAACTCTTCTTCTGACTTCTTTAAGGCTCATCTTAGAACCTGAAATAGGTTCAGGTATCAGGATTATAATTTACAGCTTAAGCAAATTTTTGTTAGGAGAGGCAATCAAAGTCTGCACGGCTAGCTTTGGCTAGCTTTAGTCCTGATACAGGGCCAATGGCTGAGAAACATTAACTCCTTCCCTCACCTATCACCTTACAAAGTCTGTATCTTTAACAATAATCTAATGGCTTGAAATATCTGCTTCTTACCCTTGAAGTCCTTTTCACCATCAAACTAAATGCATGGTCAAAAGTTTTATAACAAATGTCCTGCTATAAAGCAGACAGAAGGTGACTTCTTTAATAGTTTAGCGAAAAAGAACCTCCACAGAGACCAGGTGTAGTGCCTCTGAAAAAGCTGCAGACTAAAAAGGCACCAAGCATATATTAGAAATTATTATTTCACATATTGTCTAAATAACCTGGGTAACAGTTTAAAAAAAATCTTGTAAGAAAGAGCAGTACGTCTTCACAGACAATGTACCCCATATCTGATCTATCTCTAAATTGTGACCCTGGCATTGGCTTACCCTTTCGTGATAGACCAGCATCCTTGCTGTAATAAAGCAGTGACTGAAAATGTAAAAATGAAGTTGAGAAAGCACCTTGTGTATTTTTATTCATGCTATGATTTTAATTACAAGGGGAAGCATGATGAATCAACTTCTCACTAACTGCAAACATATGCTGTATCCACCCTCCTCTCAGAATTTCTTCTGCATTTAAAATTTAAAGGCTAAACAAAGGAAAATTGCAAATAGCTACACTTTAAAGTCACTAGACCAAATACCACTCAGTCTCTTCTGTGCCTTGCTGTAGGTTGGTATCTTCCAAAAAGGTGGATAAATTAGAATGTTTATTAAATATGAAATATAAATTGTACCTGCAGCTCTTCCAGGAGATCAAAGTTTTGTTTGCGCAAGCTACTGTTTGCCTTTTCTAATTTATCCAGTCTCTGATTGTCATTTAAAGATGAATCTATAAGCTCATCCTGAAGCACATGGTATTCAACTTCATAAGCTTGCAACTGCTTGGCAATATCCATTTCAAACACCTGTTGTATATAAAAATATTATTAAGCGCTGTGCAGATATATAGCTCATTCAATGCTTTACAACCTGTGGATCTAGACTAGGATATCTAACCACTGCATACAAAAAAAGGACTTAATTTTTGGCATTCACATTTCCCACTCTGGAAATGGCAAGACTGAGGCAGTAGAGTGTAATATATTGATTGGCATGGTCCACTTAAAAACTTTGCTACTGATTTGCTGCCTGATTCAGCAAAATCACTTACACTAAAGTTTTCAAGAAGTGTAGACTCTGTAGGGCATTTCCCTTTTTAGATTTGAAATTTAATGCATCTCAGTTTGGGCTAAACCCTCCTAAACACACCCAGAATTTGATGTCACTTTGGAACAGTGTGGTCCAAGCCCATGTGCCACATGTACAAGCTTAAGGCCAAGTAGATTTAAAGTTTTAACTGAAAAACAGTAAACATTGCTAGGTTTACTTATGATTCTACTGTACTCCTAGAGAATGAAAGAAAATTAAATAATCTATCCTTATACTAGTGCACTTAATGGAAACATTATGAAATGTCAAAGCAGATTTCTATTATTGTTAACTATGAATCACTGAAATGAGTGCTCAGTCTTATACATGAGTCTTAAGAAAAAGCTTTATTTTAAAAGCAGGTAAATAAATTGAGGTGCACAGAATGACCCAAAGGAAAAAACATGCTGCTATTGTATTTTTCTATTCAGGAAATATGACTCTAATGTCCCTGAGCTAGTTATCTCCTCTGAAAGAAGTGAAGAAGGTGGTAAATGAAAAAGGCAAGTGTGCCAATCATAGAACATAGTAGAGACAAAACTTGATTTAAAAATGCATCTGGAAAATAGCCCAAGAATAAAATTTCAAGGGTTATTCTTTATTTTTAAATCTCTTGCAATTTATTCCTTTTGGAAATGAGCCAAAAAATCAAATTCTATTTTAAATACCTGATGAAATAACAAGAATTATTTCCTATTTTATTTATCTACTTTGTCTACAAAACTTTAACTGTTGGATATGATTAAAGAAAACATAAGTTTATGAATGTTTATAACACCTGTTACATATGCTATAAAAAAGACATAGCTGTACAGCAGCAGAAATGTACATACTAAGCATCTAAGTACAAAAGGCTGAAACACAAATTTAATTTGAGTTGGCTACAAATACGGAACTTTCATTTTCTGTAGATCTGAGAATCTCCAAAGAACACACACTAGAAATTTCAATAAAACAAATGGTGCCATTCAGCAGGGCAGAATGTTAGTTCCTCTCATGACCTTTGCCACTTCTAGCCTCTGTGCTCTTGAAAAGGGAGGGAAATACCTGCTGTCATACCCAGAGTATCAAATCTGAAAGGGGGAGGTATGAGGCAAATCAAAAGCTTGACTTGAGAATTAGTTAACTGAAGGCACGTTAGGGCATGTAAACCAAAGGCCACGCTGCAGAAGATGTGAGGAGGATGGGAATTAGCCCAGGAGCTGTGTATGGACTGCAGGGCTGGTCAAACAGCTGCTCTCTTCAAAGGCGGCCCTGATCAAAGCGGGAGAACCGCTCTTCCTTCAACCCACTTCTACCTGCCCACTTTACATTTAGAGCAGTAAGGGCTGCCTAAACAGAGTATCTCTCCCTCCTTCTGCTCAAAGCCAATGGCTTTCTGGAGGTTGCCTAAGTGCTGCAAGTCTGTGCAGAACTGTGCAGCCCAGCCTTTCAGCCTGGCAGATAACATACGATCTCCTTTGCCCCCTAGAAATCACTTGCTTGCCTTTCCCTTGCACAGGCTTTCTAGTTCTCCCCTCCTTCCTTTGATAGTAAGCACTAGAAGCAGTTCTCCTGATCCTAATGTGAGCACGTGCCCCTTGGAAGCTTTGCTGCCAGGGATCAGGAGGAAGCCTCTCACAAGCATTCTGCAGTGCACTGTGCTGCTCATGCCTTTCTTTATCAAGCCACAGGCTTTGCAGATCTCCTTCAGCCCTGGGTGAGTGGCAGGCATTTGCAATTCTGTGCAGTACACCCCTTAAGTTCTGGACCAGAAAAGGCCTTCAGAAAAATAGGCTAAAGCCCATCTTCTATTTGCCTGCTGCAAATTAGATGTCAAGTGTAACAGCTACAGTTACTAAAAAGATAAACCAATAATTATTTGCAATAATTTGTGATTCTTTCAATTCCCACAGTTATTGTCTGAAGCCTTCTGATAGCTTAGCAATATTGCATCATTTTTCTTGTCTGCCATTTTAAAAAGTGCATCAAGGATTCCCAGTTTTTGCTGTCTAGAGTCACTGCTCACTGCAAGAGACTGCACTGCCCCATGTAGTCCTGGCAGGAATACAAAGGCACTGTTGTAACATACTGAACCAGCACCACAAAAGCCACCATAGACAAGGCAACATTGGGAAGCTTCTAATTTCATTGAGCAGCGTTAACATTTGTGATGCTCTTGTAAGTAAATTTTTGCTTCTGAAATGAGACTTGGGGAGCAAGATTCTTCGGAGGCAGAAAAAATCAGATGGCTTTTAGCCCACCTTGCTGCTTTTTTTTTTTTTTGTGGAATGCACCGTGTATGGGCTAGAATACTTCTGTCAGTAACAGCCATAACACACAACTCAAAAAAAAAAGTTAATGCATTTTCATTAAAGGCTTCATAAAGTGACCATAACCAACATGTAGATGTATGAATACAAGTTATATGCTTCAAATGGTTTTCAACATCTTCAGAATTAGTATAACAGAGTTTTCAGCTGTAACACGATACACAGTTGTAGTTCTTCTGTCAAAAACTAGCTAGAAAGAGCATTTCTTTGCATACTACTAACACGTTCAGATTGTTTCATACCTGACTAATGGTCTTTTCCATCTGTACCAACCCCAAGTTGGGGAGAGTGCTTTTAATAAAATCAACAATAGTTTCTAGGTTCTCATGCTGCAGAATCAACGGCTTGTGGCTTCCCAAAAGGCTTAAAGCCACTTTAAATATAGCCTCTGATCCTTGAAGTAAGAGCATATCTGTGAAAACAAAGCAAAAACAGAGTACATCAGGCAAGTACATCTTTTGACAAGAATATTAAAACAGTAAAATATTCAAGGACAACAACTTCTCCTAGGGGCAGATCTGGAGGCTAGATAAACTCTGCCAGACATGTGCTTTTGTTACTGTGGCTATGGCTTCAGTAGGATCAAGATTATTACCGTGACTGATGCAATCAATTATTAATTTGTTTAGTGAGTTTTCATCCAAAAAATCCAATTCAAGTTTAAGCTAAATACACAATAAACCAGGTAGTCAAGTTTGTCAGTGTTGCCACTTTTTTGTGCTTGTAATAGTTCTGTGTGTTTTGAGATGTTCATAGGAACCTACATTTGAACAAATTGTAATCCTAATGCCATTTAAAAATCCTAATGCAACAGGCAAAACTACACCTGAAGACACAACCAACAACCTGAAGTTCCGTTCTTTTCTCATTTGGTGGAGAAAGCCACAAAATCTCAGTAGTACAATATTGAACTTGTAAGGCTAAACATGCACTTTCCAGCAGCCTGAAGTTTCATATGTATGTGCTTATTTTCAGTATGCATCTCAAGCACTTATGTGAATATTCTAATAGCTACACTAATAAGTACCCTTAGTACTTACTAAAGTACTAAATCTTAGTAATACAGCTTAAGTGTTAATACTGCAGGTGGCCCTGCAATGACAGCACATGGCATACATTCAAGCACACTGAAACCACAGTATATAGTGACCTTTCAATGCAACTTCCTCTCTTTTCTTTTCCTTTACAAATTGTCTATGTCTTTATAGAGGAAAGAAACAGAAGACTGCAATGAAATCATCGGACAAGAAATCCATCTTAAATCCAGTATAAAGAGCATTGCCCTGCATTTGACTTCCCTGCTACTAACTCAGAATCTGCTCCTGATTTTATTGAGGGACTCACTATAAGCAAAAGCATCTAACATATAAAACAATACTGCTGGAGGTGGAAAAGGAACAGAAGATACTGTGGTTTTATTCCATATTTCCTAAATATATTTTTTATTTTTTAAGGGCTTCCCTCTTGCTCTTTTCCTTCCTTGTATTTGAAGCTATGAATAAAATCACAATCACTTACGAAGTTGCACAATGACACCAAATAAACAGTGTGTTTTAATGATTAAAAAAAAAAAAGAAAAAATAGTAAGAGAGAAAACCCCACCACACAGTAAGGGAAACAACCACTAGCAAAACCACAGGTATCTCTGATGTAGTAAAGAACATATGAAAACACCTGCTAACTGCCCTTCTTAGTAAAAGCAACTTCTCTTTCCAAATTTGTATCAGAATGAAATTCCCCCTTGTGCTCTTTTGCTTGTAATGGTGAAGCCATAACTCATTTTGCTTCTCTCTCTCTCTCTGAGAAAGAAAAGCACAAGTAATAACTAACCGTACATCTTACACTTTCCTGCCATTTGTCCTAAAACTGGTGTAAAATTTTTCAACTCTGATTCAATGTGAATTGCAAAGGCAGGAATGATTGAAAAGTGGTAACAGAGCAGGCATCTGCCTCAATTCTCTATTGAAACTGAAAACTATGGGAAAATGCTTTATAGGAACAGCTCTGTATTAGGACACGGAATACTGAAGAACACCTAGGAAACAAAGTGAAAAAAACTGAGCTGAAAAGAATATTTATGATTCAGCACCTGCCCCATAAAGACACAGATTTAACTCAAGGTGACCTATAAGTTGTTGATTAATGTCATGAGCTGAGCTGGTAATATACAGCTGAAATCCTTCTCTCATTTAAAATAGCAAGTGCTTAACAAAGACCTGTTTGTTATCCACTCCCCACGCTTCCCGTTAAGTGGGCTGCCAGCCAACAGCAGTACAGTGAAGGTACCCAAATTAATGTCAGCATGACTGGCAGCCTACAGGATTAAAAAAAAAAATAAAGTTTTATCTACAATCTTGAAACAAAATAAACACTGTTCTACCAAGTCTCCTCCATTAGTAAGTAGGGGTATTAAAGAACACTTCTTTGTTAAAGCTGATTATTAAATAGCAACGGGGCTTCAAATATCAAGGGTTCAGAGGTACCATGTCAGAAAACAGCAGTGCCATCTTGCAGTCCTGTAGATGAGTTACTTCAAAAATTAAAAGGAACATTCTTTCATCCAAAGGGTTCTCATATGTGAGCAATGAAAATCTACGTGTGTTCTGCAGAAGTGTGTGAACACAGAGGTCAGAACTGATCGGATCCTGACTTGCCATGCTGCTAATGACAGCCACTAGCAAAGTGACAGCTCTAGCTTTTTTAGGTTTATAGTTGTGTTTCAGAGTCTTTAGCATGGGTGAAGATGAGATTTTACTTTCCAATGTAAAAAAATGTCCAGTGTTATTGACTTACATACTTCTACTAAATAATGTTTTAAGGAAATTACTAAATACTTAGAAACATTAAAAACTGCAAGTGTTGGTCATCCTGGACTTCCTCTCTACAAAATATCAGAGAACTTTGAGGGGTGACAGTTTCAGTTACACATGCTTTCCTGTTCTTGACCTAAAATCTTATCTAAATCTTCCCTCTTTCAGCTTAAAACCATTACCCCTCATCTTATCACTACATGCCCTTGCAAAAAGTCCCTCTCCAGCTTTCCTATAGGCCCTCCAGTGAAGCTACCAACCACCTCCACATTTTCCATGTGCCCCAGCAGAGCCTTCAGGAGCATCTGCTCCATGATCTTGCTGGGCACAGAGGTAAGACTGACCGGCCTGTAGTTCCCTGGGTCTTCTTTTTTTTCCCTTTTTTGAAAATCAGGGAATTAAGATGCAAATCACAGGACATGTAGCTCTACTTAGCTATATGCCATGATTTTCACCATGATTGCTTCTAGCACTACTTTTGGCATGTCCTTAAACAGAAACAGGACAAAGTTCTTGTCAGCTTTTCTTGGAATCCATATCCATTATTTGTTATTGTGGTAGATGAGACTATAATTTTTTGTCAGGAAAGTGTAAATATTAATACCCTAATAAAGAATTGCTTCATTACATCTCTTAAGTGAGACTGACTAAGGAAAATGAAAATAGCTTCTCATTGGAAGAGAGGAATCAGTGGGGAAAGCTCTAATCCACCCTGCTTGTCATGGATGATCCAGTACCACATAATGAAATTGAAAAACAAAGTGAAAAGGAAATAAAGCATCTTTTCAAACACCAAATAGTTAATCTATGAAATAGACATCCATAAGACAACATCAAGGTAAATTTGTAATTGGAATTTAATTTTAATAAAAAAGAACTTCGCTTCTGTAGATTCTAAAAATAGGTAACAGAAGTGACTCCAGCGCCCAAGCCCTGTATGCTTCCAAACATGTTTGGAAAGTGAGATTATCAGTCAAGCTAAAACTGTGAGGATAACAAACGGTAGTTTAAAAGCCCTATTTTTCTGTAGAGTAAATCCATGATTAAACTGCAAGGGCCAACTCTGTGTGTGTGTTTTAAAAACATAACCCTCAAAATCCTTTTCCACTGACACTGTTGGAGACAATAATGAAGTCTACAGATATACTTCTCAGATGATGCCTTTGTTACATCTCTTTTTCAGATTGAAACTAATTGTAGGTGCTGAAGTGCCACTGTCATAACACCATGCCTTCACAGCATCACATTTTACATCCTCTCTACAAATGGTTACAGGATGGGAAAAGGTAACAATGAGGATGAAAAGATAGGACAGTTTGGGATTGTCACATGCTTTCCTCCTCTCTCTTTCCATTTTACTATAAATACTACATGCTCCATATGGTGACCTCTGCTGTTGTTCTGTTCACCAATAGTAAGTACAATGCTTCTCCTGGGTGTCTGAAACAGTTTGGATAATATTGCTGTTCCTACTAACAGGATTCCAAATATAAGACTTCAAAAAGAACAGACAGACATTTTAAGAAGAATTACCAAACACTCTGGCTACAAATCCGAGGGGAAACTGGGAGGCAAACATGGTGAGAAACCAGGGAGCAGCATAGAGGCTGGGGCCAATCTCATGTTCCTCTAGGTGGTTATAGAGATCTCTGTGGTAGTCATGAAGAAGTCGAGACAGTTGATACATCTGGATCTGCATGGAATAAGAACAAAGAGACTAAAGATAAACATGTTTTAACACTCATAGTAGCCAAGTCCATGCTTCACATTCTTATTATAAAAGTGAAAGAGATACTTGTAAATTGATGTTTGGATGGAATTGTGCGAAGAAAAGAAATACTCAGAAGCCACCTAAAAGACCCAGGATGGGTCACCTGTGAGCCTGCAACAGACTCATTTGCAGGGTTATTTAAACCTCATACAACATGTAACAGAATTCTTCCTGTTTATGGTTTTCATAGTTTCCCCAGTACTCTTTATGTGAAACTAATGCATTTAAGATGATGCATTCTTTTCCCACATAATCCTTTCCCATTTTTGACAACTGAATTTTAGTTCAAGTCTAGATTTTGACAAAGCTCTCTATATTGCATTATTATTATTTAAAACTAATTTTCTTTTATTTAAAAAACTTGAAATGATACCTGTAAAATTGTCATGTCAGGACGATATTGTTTTCTCAGACCCATGTCAAACATGAGAAACTTCAGCATTTTAAAAGCATCTTCTTCACTCATATGAAGTAGTAGAACCCCTGCTACAAAACTAAGGCCCTGGCAATATCCTACTTCCTGGTCGAGAAGTGAATAGGCCTTCAAAATATTGTAGAGTGACAGCTGCCCAGCTCCCAGCTGTGCTGAGAAGTATGGATGTGTTGGAAATGTACGCCCTGTGAAAACAGTTGAAGTTAGTGACTTAAACTAAAAAATAAGCAAACGAAAAAACACTCTTGCAGGTAATCAAATTAAACTGTCTTTCAAAAAGGTCGATTCTTTTAAAAGGTACATTCTGAGTCAACCCACAGGAAGACTAAGAAAGTTAACAATACAAAACAATTGACTCATATTCTACTACTCTTGTTACAATAGTTGCAAAGTTAATTTAGAAATTGTCAGAGGATGGGAACAATCTGTTGTTTGGAACACCTGAATAACTGGCTCTTAAGACTGGCCCTTGATCAGTTTGTTAAGGGGCTTATAGGGGCTGGTTGCCTATAATAGTTTAAGACTCAGTTCAGTGGCTTGATGAGCCATGAAGTCCTCTTTTCTTGATTAAAAAGTGTTAGCTTTTAGACAACTATTAGGATCCAGGCACAGAACATCTGAGCTGAGCTGAGGCCCCTTCCCTTTCTCTTTTTGTCTTTTTTTTCCTAGTAGATGTGTCTCTTTGTCACAGAATCACCAAGGCTAGAAAAGACCTTTAAGATCATCAAGTCCAGCCTGAGACCTAACACCACCACATCAGCCAGACCATGGCACTAAGTGCCACATCCGGCCTTTCCTTGAACACATCCAGGGACGGTGCCTCCACCACTTCCCTGGGAAGTCCATTCCAATGTCTAATCACCCTCTCCATGAGGAAGTGCTTCCTAATATCCAACCTAAACCTCCCCTGGAGCAGCTAGAGGCTATGTCCTCTTGCCTTGTCGCTAGTTGCCTGGGAGAAGAGCCCAGCCCCCACCTGACTACAACCTCCCTTCAGGTAGTTGAAGAGAGTGATGAGGTCCCCCCTGAGTCTCCTCTTCTCCAGGCTAAACAACCTCTCCCTATAAGACTTTCCCTCTAGTCCTTTCACCAGCCTTGTTGCTCTCCTCTGGACCCGCTCCAGCACCTCAACATCCTTCTTGAAGTGAGGGGCCCAGAACTGCACACAGTACTCGAGGTGAGGCCTCACCTGTGCTGTGTACAGGGGGAGAATTACATCCCTACTCCTGCTGGCCACACTATTCCTGATACAAGCCAGGATGCCATTGGCCTTTTGCGCCACCTGGGCACACTGCTGGCTCATGTTCAACCAGCTGTCCACCAGCACTCCCAGGTCCCTCTCTGCCGGGCCGCTCTCCAGCCACTCTTCCCCCAGCCTGTAGCGCTGCCTGGGGTTATTGTGGCCAAAGTGCAGGACCCTGCACTTGGTCTTGTTGAATTTCATGCCATTGGCCTCGGCCCATTGATCCAGCCTGTCCAGGTCCTCCTGCAGCTTCTTCCTACCCTCTGGCAGATCAACACTCCCCCCCAGCTTGGTGTCATCTGCGAATTTACTGAGGGTGGACTCAATCCCCACATCCAGGTCATCAGTAAAGATGTTGAATAGGACTGGGCCCAGTACTGAGCCCTGGGGGACACCTCTGGTCACTGGATGCCAACTAGATGCAGCTCCATTCACCATCACTCTCTGGGCCTGGTCATCCAACCAGTTTTTAACCCAGTGAAGGGTGCACCTGTCCAAGCCATGGATTGCTAGCTTTTCCAGGAGGATGCTGTGGGAGACTGTGTCAAAGGCCTTGCTGAAGTCGAGGTAGACCACATCCACAGCCTTCCCCTCATCCACTAGGTGGGATGTGACTCACCCAGTCACAGAAGGAGATGAGAGATGAGATGTCACCTCCCTCCTTGCCTTGGTCATTCCCAATCTTACGGGTCCTTCTTCCTTTTTTGCAGCATGAAGCTCAGACTATTCTACAATTTGATCCAGTTCACTGAACAGGCAGAAAATTCCCTTTTACATGAGGTTAGTTGTTCTGCCCTGGTGCTCAGCTATGTCAGCTCCAGGAGGTGTACCATGAGCACCACCAGCACACCTCACAAGTGCTTGGAGAGCAGGAGTTGGCTGTTGGAGCAAAACTTTAACTTGGCAGCAACAGGCTCTGGATCTATTCCCCACATCTCTTTAAATCCCAGCCCTAAGGTAAACTATAGTAATTGTAGAGCTGCAGGAGTACAACTGACCCATTTCCAGTCCTTCAGTACTAGAACAAAATGATGACTTCCACACCAGTCTGGCTTATCAGTAAATTTTCAGGCAGAGAGAGCTGGGACTCACATGTCCTTAAGCCAAACCAACCCTGCTAAGTAACTTAAACAATCAGTTTGATCCACACTATTTACTCAGTGAATAAAAGCTCCATTGCTCTTTTTTTTCTGTGGCCCTCACAGTATGAAGAATTGTGTGCTCTGACAGATGCTATATACACATTGTATGAGAGTGCAGCCAACAGAGGCAGCCAACTGGCACAGCACTTTGTGCAGCAGCTTCTGGGCTTTGCTTCTTTGAGCTCTTGAGCATCTGGATACTTTGTCTGGGATTGCTAGGGGATGCCTGGGAACCTGAGGGTACTGCTGCTGGCAGGTAAGGCTGAAGCTGTGGTAAGGCTAAGTCTGGCAGCTTCTAACCAACTCTTGTCAGCTGCCCTTGATGATGGGGTGTCTGTAGCCTTTTTTCTAACTGATCCTTGATTAGGTCATTAATGATCTGGATGATGGGGCAGAGTGCACCTTCAGCAAGTCTGCAGATGATGCAAAGGTGGAAGGAGTGGCGGATGCACCAGAGGGTCATGCTGCCATGCAGAGAGACTTCAACAGGCTGGAGAAATGGGCTGACAGGATCTTCAAGTTCAACAAAGGGAAGTGCATAAAATCCTGCACCTAGGGAGGAACAACAACCCATGCAACAGTATTCGCTGGGGGCCAGCCAGCTGGCAAGTAGCTTTGTTAAAAGGACCTAGGGATCCTGGTGGTCACCAAATTGAACATGAACCAACAATGTGCCCTTGCAGCAAAGAAGGCTTATGGTATCCTGGGTGTACTAGAAGGAGTACTGCTAGCAGGTCAAGGGATCCTTCCCCTCTACTCAGCACTGGTGAGACCACAGCTGGAGCATTGTGTCCAGTTCTGGGCTCCCTAGTACAAGAGTGACATGGACATACTGGAGAAAGTACAGCAAAGGGCCACTAAGATGATGAGGGACTGGAACATCTCCAGTGAAGAAAGGCTGAGAGAGCTGGGACTGTTCAGCTTCAAGAAGAAAAGACTCAGGGGGATCTTATGAATAAGCACAGATACTCAGTGGGGAAAAATGAAGAGTGAGCAAGGCTCTTCTCAGTAATGCCCATTTACAGGACAAAAGGCAATGGGCATAAATTGAAATACAGAAAATTCCACCTAACAGAAGAAAAAAAATTTTTTTTATTGTAAGGCTGGCCAGACACCAGCACAGGCTGCCCAGAGAGGTTGCAGAGTCTCCATCTATGGACATATTCAAAACCTGAGTGAACATGACCCTGGTCAACCTGCTTTAGATGACCCTGCTTCGAGCAGGGGGGTTGCACTAGATTATCTCAAGAGCTCCCTTTCAACATCAACCACTCTGTGATTCTGTGAACAGAGACATTAAAGGCTTCACTTTTGAAGATTTTTTTTTTTCAAGAACTTTTCCAAAAGGGGTATTTTCATTTCTAGGAAAAAAACCACCCTTCCCCCCATCAGATTTCCCCTGTGAAATAACTCAGTGGAGAAGAAATTTGAATACTGCTTTTGTTCTAGCATAAAATGAAGCTTGATTTCTGTTGCCCACTTGTTAAATACCACCCCACCCTTTATCTCCTGGAATGCTGCTGTGATGCCAGATAGTATCAGAGCTCCTGTTTCAAGAAGACAAAGCTCAGGGCAGAGTCCTTCTGCCATCTGGTAGCTGCTATAGCCCATCACATGGGACACTGGCATTCAGTTCTGAGCTAGGCTGTGACAGAGTTGAACATTACAGAAGAAATATTTCTAGCTTCCGAATGAGAAGGAGCTCGTGTTCCTTTGCAAAGTAAAACCTCTGCCTGAATGACATGTTATTACAGCACAGTCTAAAGGCAGACCTGTACTGCCTCACTCATGTTGCAAGGCTCCTTTCATGTAAGTCATGAAGAAAAGTTACAAGCTGAGCAAGAATAAAAATGCAAAGAAGTTCTAGAAAACAGTAAATTAAGGAGGAACAGAACTGCTGAACTCACAAGCTGATTTGTTTCTGAGTGCCCTGGTGATGACTTAACTAAGAGTTTTAGCTTTCACGCTGGAGCGAACAACTCCTGGCTCTGCTGAAAAGAGTCTCCAAATGAACTGTGATACCTTAAGAGCACCAGAATGAGAAAGTAAGTACCTACTGCTTTATTTTTGAAATGTAATACAACAAAACATAATTTACTACTGTATTTAACAAACAGTTGGTTTCCTACACTGATAGCATCTGGAAGTCAGTTTACCCTACCTTACTGGGAGAAGAAATAATTTACTGAACATGGCTCTGCTGTTTGGGACCTGAAACCCCAGTGATGGCAGTGGTTGTGCAAGTGGGGCCACAAAAGGAAACACACAAAAAAGGCTTCAGGAAATTGTGGCTTTGTTCTTGTTCAGTTAATGAAATAGCACTGACATGTAAATTGGACCAGGAAAGCAGCTGCTGTACCTTACCCCTGCATCCAGATGCACACTGCTGTCCTCATGCTTGGGAAGCACTATTTACAGCTGAAGATGCATCTCTTCAACCAAGTGTATGCAATACTATTGCAGCTTTGGCTCACACTGTGTTAGCAAGACCTCTTCAACTTAATTTGAAAAAGCTTTTTAAAATATTGTACCCACATGTTGCAAGAACATAGGTTTTTGTCTCAAGGGAGAAATGCATGCTTTCAGAAGGATTCTTGAGGATCTAAGGGAAAATGCTTCTGATAGCCTGAAGGACCACAAGTCAGAACATGCACTTTCCTTCTAGCTGTCTATTCAGTTATGCTGTCTGTTACTGTGCAGCACTGCTCTATTTCCACGTGAATCGCTAGAAGTCTTCAGCTTTCTAGTGTCATCTTACTGAAATAATAAGGGCCCGATCCTTCACTTGGCTAATGGGCTAGGAAAATAGCTCCCTGCTAAAAACATGTTGCATGAAAAACCACCATAAAGTTACTGATTTGCCAAGACATGCAGTCATTTGTTTCTACAAGCAGAGCACACAGCTAAGAGGAGACAGTGTTCATGTGCAGAACCAGGCAGAAAATATGAACAGCTTGCTGAGCCAGCAAGCCCCCACCTGTCTGGGAATTGTCCCACCTCCTCCCCTCTGCTGAAGGTGTTTGATGCACTAGTGCAGCACAAAACTATTCACTCCTTACTGAGGCACTTCAGCGCAACAGAATCCAAACGTTCATTGCCAGGGGTATCAACACCCAGTAGACTGACTTGACTGATAATACTTGCTCGTGGATTATCTCCGGTGGCACACAAATCTCTCTCTCAAAACCAAAAGACTGCTTCTGGCACTGTGCGATCCAGGAAAATTCCTAGAATTGTGTGACAAAGTCTGGGGGGAAACAATTTACCTACATTGCAACTGCCTATTCCCAGCTGGCATTAAGGCTCCTTGCAGTGTTACTTGCCCACTGCCAAGTAGAAACCTGGCAGGCCTGTCAAGGAGGGGAAAATGAAGGTGGCATTGACCATCACCCCTCCACCTCAGCTCATGCCAGTTTCTGCAGAAACAGGCCTGTTCCACCAGACTCTTGTTTTCTATGCACTGTCTTGATTTTCTGACACACGTTACCTGGTGTTGCAAAATAGGAGAAAATATTCTTATTTACATATAAAGCTCAGGTCAGCATCTAAACTGGGAAAAATCTTCTCACAGTTCAGTATCCACTGAAGATAGTCTGTACATTGAGTTATTGAGAAATAGGTGACCCTAGACAGCTCTGTTCCCTCATCAGGCAATTCTTCCATGTGGAAGACAGGGGACACAGCCTTTCAGCTGCTATGATGACAACTCAAATACTGTTTGAGAGTTAAAAACAGCAGAAGTATGATGGGATAACTCTGTACTACTTATTTACAGGAAAGACATAAGTGAAAATAATACAACAGGTATTAATCATTCAGATCAAACCAAGTACAGATTTTCCTATAACATTTTATCACTCTATCGCATTACATTTGGTTAGTTGCAGTGCATAACTTCCCAAATGGAGTTGTTAATGGTAATTTCATTTAATGAAACTTACTGATTATGGACCTTTTAAATTTCCCCACACAACTCCTCAGACCCAAACTGCAAACCCCACAACACAAGCTTGTTCTAAGTTCTATCATGCTCTGGAAGACATTATTAATTTCCTTTATGAGGAAATAGGATAATGAACATTGAGTTCAGTGTGAGATTATCCCACATACAAGAGTTGGGATCCTCTTGAAAAACACCAGCTCCTGGCTTCCCAGACAATAAACGGAATTAAAATATCCAAGGGAGGAGAAAATAGTATCTTAAAAAATATCCACAACTGTACATTCATGAGGATAATCTGTAGATTACCTGTAAAACCTTCTAGTTCAGCCATATACCAGTAAGCTGTTATAAACTTGCATCAGATGGCTTACATTCAAACACAAATACTTTTTGCAGGGTAAAGGTTAGACATGTGAACATCTGACTCAACAATGGTATATATTTGAGTAATTACTGTCATGTTAGAAATGCTTTAATGACTGCAACAGATTCCACTGAATACTTAACCCAGCTGAGGAGCAGCCATGTGCTGCCTGGGGACAGGACTGGAGAGAAAAGGGAAGATAGAAAGGATGGCAAGAAGTACCTCTGTGAGGTCTGCAAAACAAGTGGCTGACTTGAGCTGACTTGGGAGCTTCTCAGACGGAGAGGTCACTGGTATTTATACAAAGCTTAAAAAGACCATCTGGGAGCAGTAGCAACCAGATACAGTAACAATGTTTAACAGTGATCCACATCTTACAGAGCATACTGACTTTTGGTCGTATTAAATATTGCCAGGTTTTGTCTTAGTCTAGTAGTGGAAAGAGTCAATCAATGAAAAACAATCTCACACGAAGGAACTAAAAGAGATAAAGGAAGAGGACCAGGAAAAGTAAAAGGAAGGGTTAAAAATTGCATTGTTTTTTTGAGACATATGGAGACTGCTCTTTCACAATCATCTGGAGCAATCTCTTCTGCTCCTACCCTAAAACAATCAATTATTTTATTTAGATTTCCTTTCTTGTGTTTCCTTCTAACACTAGAAAAAACTTTTTGAGCTTTGAACAATAAATGTGAGGGAAAATGGAAAACTCTACTCAAGAAGACCAAAAGCCTGTCTGAAGCCCACCTACCAGCTACTTCAAAATTAAAAGCCTTGGTTCCTCATCTCTCTCTACTGAAATCAATGGACTATAGTATATGTGACCTCCACAGAACAAGTCACTGTCCCTAAATCAGGAGCCAGCTACTGCTTAAAGTTAGGCAGTGTGAGTAACCTGCCTTAAAAAGGGCCTTTTTTACTATTAAAAATAACTTATTTCATAATTGTTTTAATACAAGTACAAATACCAAAAGCTAGCAACTACCTATTAAAAAAAGAAAAAGAAGCAAAAAGCAAAACTTCTGCATTATTTCAAGTAATAGTGTTTAACAGAGACAGCAAACACTGGACATTAGGAATGTATAGCACATGTTATTTAACAGCCTGCACTTAAACACTGACTTTCTTCCTTGACAATTTGTATTCCACGGGCTTGTGGAGTTCACTGTCAATATCTGACATACAGATGCATCACAGTTACATCTAGTGACCTCTTATTACCACACGTTGCAAAGGACCTCTGTGCTTGAAATGCCTATTTTTCATTTTCCTAATGGTGTCAAGTAATAGTTCTCACTTATACTAGATCAAAAGCAACTCCTACTAACAACCTATTATTAAATGGTGAGAGGCTGTTTTGTGTGTTACCTTCTTTTATTTAACTCTCTTCCAGAGGTTATAAAACCCTTATCTTAATTTCAGATGACTACTGTACTTACCTAGGTCAATAAGTATTGCATGTTGCTGGGAAGTCAGTTGTTTTAGGAGCTCTTTATAAGGTGTGTCCTTCGGTTGTTGTTTACTTGGAAACTGATGTTTAAGATGGTATTGCTCTACTAGAAATTTCCAGATCTCCCCACGGTGGTGACGTGGTACTCCTGAGAGAAGAAAGTAATTAAAAGTAATTTGTACTCATACTGAAAGTTCAGCTATAGTTGAGCTAACAGGGTTGAGGAACTGAAGATCTGTATCTGCTAGATATGTAAGCAGATCCCAATCTGCTAGAGCTATATCTGCTATCTCCAGTAGACCATAGAAGCAGATAAAGCTACAGTGCTTATACCTCCTCAACCAATAAGACATCAGCACCTTAACAGGGGAATTTTAAGGTAGCAACAGGGTGAGGTGAGCTGCCTAAGTCTAAGGTTACCACTTACATCTAGTCTGAGAAGTATGGGAAGGGGCAGCAAAAATTGCAGTACTTCTCTTTCAAAGTTACACGTTTATCTCCCATTTTTCCATGTAAAGTACACAAAAAAGCACTTCAATAGCACTAATTAATATTTTTCACTAGTACAGCACCACACTGTTGTTAGGAGTACATGTAAGGGAAGTAGCATGCACATACACCAAAAGTATAAACAAGAACAAATGAGATGTGATCTAGAGACTACAACAGAAGGCAGACAATCAAAAAGCAAGTTTTTCTAGTTTTGCTATTGGTTTGCTGAATGACCAGTACACATAAAAATGTTTTAAATCTTGACTTTCTTTCTCTATAAAAAAGGATTACTCAACTATTTCCCATAGGTAATAGCAGCCTTCATTTGAATCTATATGCAAAGCTCTGAAAGTAACAGAAGGGTTATTATTACATACATACCTTATGCAGCACAAGATTGGCACTACTGCAGTTTGAACTAACTAAAGTTTTTTGGACTACTTTTTATTTTGGTATATATGTAACACATGGATGACAAGAACAGTCGGAGAAATCAAGATTGACTCAAGCATACAACTTACATGGAAAGTCAACAAAACATTAGAGGAATTTCACTGCCTTCTCTCATATCTCCCACAAGAGGATATGAATTTATATCTGCAATACTTATTTTTACTACACTACCATAATCCAGAGATAAACACTCAGAAATGAAATGCTAGTAGAAATATTATATATTTGAATCCACATCACAAGTGTATTTAGAGAACGTTTTTGTAAATTACTTAGGGGAACTTAAACTCAGTTATTGAAAAGTCTCCAACAAGAAACAGTGAGGGAAAGTGCTGTTTCACATACTGAATGAGCCAGGTTCTCCTTCAGATACACATCTAAAATCCCATTAGTTTCATTAAGGTTGATGTGCCATATAGGGTAACAGAGCACATTTACAGCTGCAAAATTACAAATGAATTAAAATTGCCTTTAAGGAAGAAGTCCGATGCTAACTTTATCTCTGTATGCTGCACTGTACATGCAAAATAAAGTATTTTGTCTACTGCTTCCTAAATGAAAGGTGCACTATATTTAACCTTCTACTACAGTGTACATTATAGGTGTATTGTATATGTTTGTTATCCTAGTTTAAGCCCCATGCTTATTGAAACCTGCATTTCTTACCTGTTTGTCTTGCTTACTCAAGTTATTTTTAATGGTTTTGGTCTAAGCTAGAACTTGCTATGTATTTTTCATTTCTGCATATGTATGAAATTTAACAACACTTCACTCTAAGAACTCTGACACAACTGGGCTCCAGAGAGCAGAGCATAATAATAGCATGAAGACCTAGAGATAACTTCCCCATGTACTGGCTACTAGTAAGTACTTTTTATTAGCAATTCACTAAGCAGGGCTTTGTTTATTTACTTACTTTGCATCACTCCAAGTTTTTAAGTTTTATTTTGAACCCTAACACAGGCCAGCACCTCTGGACTATCAACAGAAATGCAAGTTTTTCTCATGCTCAAATGTTGACTGGGCAGAGCCTTTACCTACATGAATGGAAGGAGACCTGTGATAATGAACTTTAATTACTCTGCAGAGATTTATACTTGGGGCATATGATATTGTTAGAAATCTAGACTTACCTTGTCATCTTAAATGGACAATTTGGTTTAACTTGGTTGAATGACTGCATATAGGCAGGGGTAGTATTTAAAATACTAAACTTCTGCTAGTGTGAATTCTTGACACTTCCTTTACATGTTGGAAAGCTCTGCCTATATATTTTTTTATATATCAAAATCTCCTTGGAGTAACCATCAGCTACATAAAGCACTGAGCACAAGGCCTTTGGGTCCAACTGTGGCACAAAGAACATTAAGTGATAATGCGATTTCTTGGAACATTCAAAAAGCATCCTTAGGTTAGATGACTTTTGATGCAGTGGATAGAAGGGCTGGTTGCTCAGCCCTGAAGTTGTGAGGCAGACTGTAAGTGGGTGTTTGCAGGTACAATGTGTTGCTGAACTCAGAACAAAGGCAGTGCCACAGAGATATCCATGTATACTGTTTGTACACAGACATACTACTCAGGCTGGAACAGACGATTTCCAGATATTAGTGCAGACAGTATCTTCAGTTATTTACACAGTCATTTATTTGGCATTACTTAGGGTTTTTCCTTTAATTATAATTTAATTTAATTATAACTTAATTTATAAAATCAGACTGCAACAATTGTAATACATAGAGGTACTCTGCAACTCTCCTGTAAGGACAAATGTTATTAAAAAATGAAGACCAAGTAACACCAGTAACACAAATGAGCCCAAATTGTCCCAAAAGGGACTGTTACTTGAATAAGCATAACTATGAAGATACCAAACCCTGTTACTTGTTCAGTCAGCAACCTGAGGAGCAGCTCTAGTGAGAAGGTGGATATAAGGAGTGGTTAAGAGGTCATCCTAATCCTTTCCTAATACAAATTACAAGCATTTCAATGACTCAGAATAACAAACTGTGCTTACCTTGCCCAACAGCAGAGTGTATTTTTTCCACATCAAATTTAATCTTTGATCTTCCAGGTGTACTCAACATTTTTTCCCAAATCAAAGTTACATCTTTTAAGCATGGTGTGATTTCTTCATAGTCAAGTTTCAGACGTCTGTTCTGTAAATTGTTTTCTGAAGCTTGCAAGTGACATAACGAATACTCTAGTTAATATTGTTTGCTATTTGCAAAATGGAGTAATTTAACTTAGAACTTCATCATGCAATCCACCTAAAATTAAACCCTGTAATTCTGAAAATTTTCATGTCTAAAATGCTGTGATTGTGGTGTTTGGTTCTGGTTGTTTGGGTTTGGTTTTTTTAAGATATTACATGCAATATTAACTGTGTTTGGCCTGTTAAATTAAGTTCCTTACAGCCGGTCAACTCCTAAACCTGAAGAAACATGAGAGATGATGACTAATAAAATAAATGCAGGATTTTCTTAACAGATTTTTCGATTTCCCAAGTCTCAAAAAAATTATTGCAGCAGACCTACACCAAAGAAAGATACAAACCCAATAATGTAATCTATTTCTTATGCATACAGCTCCATAATAGTAATGACAAAGTAAAAGCATTTTTTTAAAGGTGATCATTCACATGTCCATTTTTCCAGACCAAAAAAAGAAAATTCAAGTATAGAATATTTCAGAACCCTAAACACAAATATGGCAATAAACACTACATATACATAAGGCAATCCTAAGGTCTCTACTAAAGAAATCAGAACAAAGGTCAATGCATAACTCGGCCTTAAATAAGACATTTTAGATCATCAGAGCTGCTGGAAGAGACACACACCGTAGTATTGATTATTTTATCAGATTATGATTTATAAGAATATTGCACTGTATCTTCATGTGCTATCTGTAAGGGATTATAACCAAATTAATCAACAGCTGGGAAAGAATAAAAGAACTATGGCAAAAATCAAAATTAATTCTGTAGCTGAGTCTCAATTCCCAAGTTCAGAAGTGGAGTGAGAATTTCAAAGGTACTCCTGGCAAAGCTTTTAAGGTTTGTTTCTGCCAGGTTTTTTTTGTGCTAGAATGTATATGAAAAAAAAGGGTTTATTAATGGCATTTAAATAAACTAAATAACAAAGCACCTTTTGGGACAGTGAATGAATCCATGCAGGTCACGAGACTGAAAAAACAGAAGTAGTCTTTCAGCTCAGATGGGGAAAAAAAGTGCAATGCAGATGAGATGGAAACACATCAGACATCTATTCCTAAAAGGCATGAAATGCTCAAATAAAATGCTATAAAGGAAACCAAGACTACAAAGAGCACTAAGGAGTGACACAGACTGTGATAAGTCTATGGGGAATTTAAAAAAATGGGTATTTCAGTTTTCCAACTGGACTGTAATGCTGCTGAGGACTCACTACACCCAGTTACAGGACACGAGTCCTAGGATATGAGCAGCTCTCTACTTGGAAAAATGACCACAGCACAGGTCCAAGAGGCGTAAATGACTGAAAAGGTTCTATAGTATTAAAAATTAGAAAAATACTGCTCCTCAATAACACCCATCAAGCAAACTACAAGTAACATGATTTGGAACCATGTTTATGAAATAGTGTAACATGAAATGACCATGACTTTTGATTATGTTGCCATGATGTATTTGCAGTACTTGATTGTTGTGATGATGCACTACTGTAATGCCAATAAGATACTCTCATCTTGAGGACATTCTGCCATACATCATAAGCCTACTGCTACTTCTGATGATTTCACAGTTTGAACTCAATCAAAATTACACTCTTATGCAATACAGTCTTAAGACAATCTATGTTAAAAGGATGTTATCTTTTGTTAGTTTAACTCTCCATTGTTTCTATGTTCAACTTGTTTATATAAATATACTAAACAGTTAAAAATCACCTAAATTTACATTGCCCATAACAACACCAAAATAGCCAACTCACTAAGCTCATCTTGTTCTAAGATCTGTTACCTGTGTTGAGGGTTTTTAGATTATAAAATTCTGAGAGTCTCAAAGGGTTAGCTTGTCCTGTACTCCCACTAGCCAAAACAAGATTCTAGATTTTAAACATGGAAAAAGAACTATGTATATTTGAGGAACATCTACATTACCTCCTTATCCTATAGTTGCCTTTACATGTCAGTAATTCCATTCAGTGAGGTTATTCATGTAAGTTACGATACTACCGAAGTGTTTGCAAGATCTGAACCTCATAGGATTTAATTTTTACATTTTTTAATTTAGTTTTTGTCTTTTCACTTCAAAGTAGTGTATTTCATTTTGAAACATGACTTTGGCAGCATGTGTACTGACACGTTTTATCCATCCTGATAGAGACACCTGTAGCTTAATTTTACTCCTTAGTTGTTTTTTTTTTTTAATTGCTGTTTTTTTGTTGGTTTTGATTTTTCTCTGTAGATTATATTCAGTGTTTAATCACAGAACCATGTAATTACAAGCACTGATGGTTTTATTGTAGCTGTGTGTTCACACGGGAAGTGATGTTGTGTATCTAAACCATCAACTTCTTCACATTTTCTTCAGGTCAATTAAAACATATTTATGTGTTAGAATATAAAACTTAAAACACGGGTGGTATTGTATGAAGATACCTTAAAAATAGCATTTAAGTTTCAGCTTATATGAAAACAAACTCAGATAAATCTTTCCATGTTCTGCCTTTGCAAACAAGTGTTTTCTGGTGCTTGACAGCTTTTCAGTCTTTTCTGCTTTATTCAGTCTTCTTATGCCACATGCAAAAATGTGACAATGGGAGTGACATTCAAGGACTGAGACGAAGATATGCCTTTATCAAGAAGCCTATTTTAGATACTGACACTACCCAATACCCAATATGACACTTAAGCATTATCAGTAAAGAAGCAACATACTGTACATTTAATTTTAGTATTTTGTTCCGTATTGAACAGTAGTACTCTGAGAATTATTACTGCACGTAGAATACTTGGTTTTACTTCCCAGAAAGCAAAGCAGAACATGTGGCTTTACAATACAAAGCTGTGCTTGCTGCAGCATAGTGACCTGCTTTTCCAAGTAACGTCTCACAACCTGAGCTCTTCATGCAGCAGTTCCCTAGGACAACTTCCTTACTACATGGTGCATACTGCACAGCCTGGCTCTTCAGTCATGCCAACTCCCATCTCATTCATTCACTAACTAACTTCAGACATGCTCATCTTAGTTGATTTGTGATGGTTTTCCAATTGTTTCTTTTGGGCAGACAAAACTGGAGCATCTGAATAAACTTGTTAAAATCAATTAAATTGTTGAAATCAATGTCCTGCAGTTGCCAAAAACTTGACTGCAGGTTGTAGATTCAGATGCCTTGAATAAAAGAGAAGTTAAAAAATAATCAAGAGTATAAATATACAAAGTAGAGAAAATGTATTTCTAAATACTAGGTACCCTAAAAATTCCAAGTTAAAGAACTACTTGATAGAAGCTCATTTATGACAGCACTGCTCTATGCCAAAGGGTCTGTATAAATCATTGCTCTCAGTACCTCTTTCTCCAGCTGGTCTTGGTTCCTTAGCCAAGGGCACTGTACATTTGATATTATTGCCATATTTTATTTTACTGGATTAGCAAGTACATTTTCTGGGAACATGCCTGTCACCTGTGGGGTTCTTAGGAAATTCAGGTGTCAGGTGTTCTTCAGGTATCAGGGTTGAAACAGGAAAGGTATACTAGTAGAAGCAAATAGCCAACAGGTGGGCTAAGTGTTCAGGGAGGCCATAGCCAGTGTCTGAGAGAGGTGTTTTCTCCTTCCAGCCAGGAATCTCCGCCCAGGTTTCAAGAAGGATTTCATGTTTGGCATACAGACCTCTTCACACAGCTGGGCCCTCTCCCTACACAGTTCTTCCTGAAATAAATCCTTCAAGTTTACACAAGGGCAAAAAGAATTGCCATTTTCATGCCAGATACCTCACCCGTTGAGGATCCAGGTGCCTACTCCCTTTCTGAATATCTAAAATCAGCCACATAAACACTTCTGTCCATTCATACCTTCAAAGGAGCAGCTCTCAAGGGCAATCACTTGTAATTCTGTATGCATCTGCTACAATAATATGTGTTCTTGATCAGCTGCATTCTTTCATGTAGAAACTGCCACCACAATGGATTTGTTGCAGTTATGTATTCAGCACAGGAAACTTTTGGTTGAGAACAACTGCAAACTCCAGTTTCTCAAGCTCCTTCTCAGCACCGTTCTGACTGATCTAAGTCACTACTACTCCATACCAACCTTGCTGCACAGTGTGTGTACACAGGCAGGCAACCCAGAGAAGTCCACAACCAGCTCCTTAAGAACTTCAGTTCAAGACTGACTAAACAGAACATTGCAATGACCAATACTTAGACAATGACCTATGGATGCAAATGTAGAAAATAATTCAGTTCACAATAGTGATTATGCTAATTCCTTGTCAGAGCTTCTAGATACCAGACAAAAAAAATGAGCCATAGTAGAATTAAAAGAGTACTAATTAAGATCAAGTAAATAAATAATAAAGTGAAGTGATAAAAAAAGTGTAATCTACCCTAATGAGAGATGAGGGAGATGATGATAAACTGATTTACCTGGATGTTTCATTAAAGCTTGGTCCAATACACTGCCAAGGCTACGGGGCAAAACAAAAAGTGAACTTGTATTAAAGGAGGGTGTAATCAAGAACTTCACCAACCTTGTAACTTCTGGTTTTCTTTCTCCATTCTGAGGAGCAGTATCTGCTGAATAATGGCTTTCTTCCACAACTCGCGAAGCTCACGGGGTGTCCGTTTCCTTTCTTCTTTCACTGGCCCAAACGGACCGTCTTCACAGACTGGTTCCAATGGGGATCTCGGGGGAAGTTCTCCCAATTCAGAGTAATCTTCAAAAGAGGGAAGCTGCTGTGAACTACTTAGATTTCATGAATAGGTGAATGAAGGGACACGTTTTCAAAGACTGCATGTACATACATACATATCTACATACACACACACACACTCATATACATACATATATAGGAGGTAGCAATACCAAGCAAGGTTTCCCAAATGACAGTTTCAAGCAGATTTACAAGCTGCTTCTAAGTAAGAATCATACAGGTCAAAGCCTGCAACATTGTTTTTCTATAACCTGATAAAAACATTGTACTGTACATCAAGAAAATGGCTTGTCAATTACAGCTTTTCAAGGACAGACCTTAAAAGGAAAAGGCAAGTCTGAGAAATTACAAAAATACAACCTACAGCTGAAACCTGACATGACTCAAATAGCAGATCAAATCAAATATAGCACCCACATAACTTAAAAGAATAATCTCTGAATTGTGTTTAACAAAGAAAACACACACCCTTAGCTGCACAAACAAAACATTATCTAAGGACATACAATCGGATGATTACCAGTTCTTAAAGTAAACATGCATAAAGGGAGACAGGCACCTAAGACATGTTTGCTCTAATTTTTAACCATGTCATAACCTTCTGGACTTTTTCTTTTGGCTTCAGCTATTCTACCACAAAATGTATCTTTTTGTCAAGCACGCAAGGTAATTCTAAGAAAACTGAGAACACTACAAAAGGAGAACATTAAATAAATCTCAAGGAAATGGAAAAATCTTTTTTTTTTAGAGAAAGCATAGGCAGTAAGTTCTTATTCTTTGCCTTCTTAATGCCTGTTGCAGTATCACTCAATTTTTTTTGTTTTATACAGCTTCCCTGAAGGCTCAGCAGTCTTTGATATAACCTGCATCTGGAAGAAAAATTACTCAATTCACCACCTTTAAAATGAATGGTCAAACCCATCCATCTCTTCCTACTAAATCCCAACTGGAAAGCCATCACAACAGTACCCCTCCTTCAGCCAAACAGAAACGCTGTCCCAAAGGACAAGCTGACCAGCTATGCATGCAAGAAAGTGCTTTAAAATCAGTGCAACAAAAACTAACCCCTGGACTCTCCAGCCAAGGACCAATACACCTATGCATACTATTTCAAACAGCTTCTGGAGAAGGGACACTCCTGAAACAAATATTCTGTGTGGTAGCTCAGTGGTCCATTTTTTTATCATTGGCTAGCACAGTGATAAAGATTTTGAGTTAAACACTGCACACACAAATAATCTCATCTCTACAAACTAAGAAAATAGGAAGGTTTTCACTCCTTCAGAATCTGTTACAAAAAACCACAATATATTGACTCACTTTGGTTCATGCACCTATTCTTCTCTTGTTTGTTGGAAGGCACATGCACAACTAAGCTGATGACTAAATAAGAATGGAAATCTTCACAGCTGTTGGCTTCTGCTTTTCTAAGTTTTGCCACTGCCAATGTTCTCCTCCCAAAAGAGTCAGAGACATAAAAAAATGGGTGGGTCCAAATCCACCTGTTTCCTTATACAACATTTGTTTGTCACCACAGTTAAATTCAAAGGCCAAAATATACATATAAAAAAAAAAAAAGGCAACAATTTCAGTAGCACAAATTGAACTTTAACAAACTTGTACTCTGGATATAAGTGTGGATACTCAAACTTTGGGTATATACAGCATTTCAGAGAACAATGAACTTCACAGGAATATGAATTAGGCAAAGGACAAATATGTTATGCTTTAATGGCAATCACCATTTATTGCAAAGTGAAGTAGGAAATACCAACAGAAGCATTCAAAAATACAGCTGGTTATGAAAAATACCAATACAATGAAGAAATTATATTACATCCCTTAAAAGAAATGGGGAATTATTTTTTTTTTTTCTTTACAGGTAAATGGAAATACTTCCTTGAACAAAGATCTGCAATTATAAAAGAGGTTGAGGAAAATGTCATCGGGTAGAGATGAAATACACACTTGATAATTCTCAACTTGTGTTGACAATCAAAGAACTCTGACACTACACTGTCAACAGTGTTCTGTACATACAGTAGCTTTCATGCTGCTTTTTCTTAGTGCATATTAAAGAAAATTATAAGGGAAATGCTCTTAAGAGTAATGCTGGAAGAACTTCCTTAATTTGCTTGAATAAAATAAACTTAAAAAAAATATCACCTTGAAAATGAATTTTTGTTTTCTCTAAAGCTGCATTATATGCACAAAGTAACATTGCCATAAGAAAGAGGAATTAATGAAAACGGTCACCAAACACTAATACAAAAAGTAAAATTGATCTATATAGGTACACCCTTCTCCACTGTTTGCTGCCCATAGTCTATTCACTTTCTACAACATTCTTAGAGCATCCAGTAAAGAAGGCATGGACATCTTGGGAGAAACAAATCTCTTCTCATCCTATACATCCTCTCAGTGGTTTATGGATCTCATTTAGAGTCAGATATGTATTCTGGTTTAATGCATGTGTATATGCATGTATACGTTAGAAAACCCCAGACTATCTACAGAGACAGTTGATGGTTACCTACTTGCAAAACCACCAGGCTGCCAGTACACATGCAGGGAAATGGATTAAACACATTGCATTCTTATTGCAAGAATGAACATATTGAAGACCTAAAATCTTCCTGTTTTTAACAAGCACATTCTACTTTCTCACTGCAAATTTTGTGGACTGGATTTCAAGTACTAACTTAAAATATCACCTTCTAACTTACTGGAGATGATACCCACTTCTCATCCTCTGGTGATCAAACTCACTGTGGCAAATAATTAAGCATTAATAACTCAAGTCCATGGTCCTGCTTCCATTTAGGCTGAAATTTTCTTATCTAAATCTGATAAGATCATTATTCACTGAAATTTAAGTCACAATGGTTAAGTCTACACAAGAAAAGAGAAAGGTTACAAAATTCCGTAAGCGGAACAATTATGATTATCAACCCTACCTCTAATTCTTCTGTGGAAGTGTTCCAGGCTTGATTTTTCCTTCCAAATGGCAGCTCCTTTTCTATCTTTTCTTCCTTCTAATCACTTGTGGACATTTAACAGGAAGTCTAAAGTCTACTCCAATAGAAGTACAACACTTTCACAACCTGCTTTCACTCCCATCTCCATGCTTGCATGTAATAGGATGTATTGAAACCAAATTGAACCTGTTTAACTGCTCAGGTGGCCTGTCTAAAGTTTGCAGAATTACATCAGCTCTTGGCTGGTAAAGGGCAGAGGGAGGTGGAATATGCAGGTAATTCCTCAAGGCAAAGGAAAAAAACAGACATTTGGTAAATCAGCACTAACCCATGTCCATGAATATAGAATGGGGTGACTGACAGACATGCCATCCAGGTTCCATATCCAGAACAGACATGAGTAGAAATACTATAACAAGAAACTGGATATATTATGCACAAATGACCTAAAGGGCAGCAAAGAAAACAAAGATAAACAGTAGAGCAATTCAACTAAAAATAACTGGGAGCTCACATTCCACTGAATCAAACTGTCATGCGTTAAAATCCAAGTAATGTGCAGCCTTCAGAACTTTTATAAGATTAGTAAGTGCACTTAAGCAGGATCTGAACACTTCAGCACACACTGAAAGACTGCTTCCCTGTTAATCTGCCAACCTTGTCTGCTTTTGTTGCCTCCCATTCCATGTTTAACCTGTACTCCTTCCACATATGTTGCTCCCTTCCCTGTAGTCTCCATATAAAATTCTACCTCCGTACATGGTACTTCTACAAGCCTACCATACTTCTACTCTTTCAGGTTCAGATTTGGGCACGTTGACTCAATAACTATTATTACATATTATCAACATAGAGGTTATTTTCCATTTGAAGTTCAGACTTGGACTACCCTTCAGAATTACTCTTCTGCACAATGCACTTCCACGAGTTTGTGGATCCAAACCTAAGTATTGCTTGAGAAAGAGTGTACTTCATTAGGAGAGACAGCAGTTTTCCTGTGCTTGTGAGAACTTGTACAAGGTAGAGAACTGCAGATGAAACTGCTCATAAAGCAGATGGAAATGTGCTATGTACTAGTGCATCCATACGTATCTCAGGAGTACTGCTCTGATGCTCCCATTGCTGAGACTACCCAAGAAAAGACAAGGCCAATATTAACAATGGACTGAGATGGAATTTTCACAGTGGACCAATTGATTTGTACCCAACTCCTTGGCTTTGTGTGGCAGTGCTTCAGTCCTAGGATGCAGAGTGTCCCTACACTCCAAAAAGATCAACAAATGCATTAAACAAAACTCACACGTGCAAAGATGACACACAGAGCCATAACTCACACGTGCAAAGATGACACACAAAGCAAATTACAAAAGATTATGAACAAAGTATCATGGTATATGGCTCCCAAGGAGTGCAGTAAAGAAAGTTTGTAAATTCATGCTGGTGAATGACTGCAGTTAATGTCTGCAAAATTAAAGCAGACAATATTTGACTGGTGGTGACATAAACAGGAAAATTCATTAGCTCCAGAAGAAGCTACAATGAATACAGAGCGTTTCCTGGACCTATGGGAGGACATTAAAGTACTCTAACAGTGAGTTACTAAAATGTCACCTTAATCCTTATTTATTAGGAAATTTC
Source organism: Hemiprocne comata (assembly GCA_020745705.1). Classification (NCBI taxonomy): domain Eukaryota; kingdom Metazoa; phylum Chordata; class Aves; order Apodiformes; family Apodidae; genus Hemiprocne; species Hemiprocne comata. Next base: position 24,810,128 of record CM036589.1, on the reverse strand, counting down.
ATTTGTAACTGACTGGAAAAAAAAATTAATTGATCAATAGTTTCTTATTCAACGAATCTCACTATTAAACAAGGCTTTCCACAAACAAGAAGAAAAAAAAAAAAAAAGAAAAACCCACTACAGGAAACCACACACACAAAGTAAAAAAACAACAGAAGTGACAAACCCACCTAAAAGCGTAAATTTTAAAAACATTCTTTCAGAAGCCCTAAGTCTAACCAACCTCAAGTACCAAAAACAACATACAAGATACATCTTTGACTAGAAACTGCAATACTTCACACAGAAAAGAAGGGCTTGCTTTATTTTTATAGGAAACTAATGGGGAGGAGGCTCAATTACAATGTATTACCACCATCCTCACTACAGAGCTGTTTACACATGGCTCTCTAAATGCAGCGTTTACCAGTCCCATCTGCTCTCCAGGGTTAAGTCAGGCAAGATATGGTGAGAATGTGGATGGAAGAATTCCATTAAGCATTTTATTTTCTGCATTACATTGCCTTTCTTGCATTTTAAACATGACAAATTTCAGCTTGGCAAAGAAATTAGAATCTTCAGTCATGTAAGATTAAATTGCCCAAAAGAAAGGACTTCCACAACATCCTTAGTTAGTTCTCTTCAGATCTTCTATTCAGGTAGTGCAACACCTCCTTTCATACATGACACAAAAATAAAGAGGAACTGCAAGCTTCTATAACCAAGGATATAATATTCCTATTATTTTATACAGATGTCTGGAATATTTTACTTCATAACCAAATATGGTAACATGATCAGGAATCAGAAAGCTTCAGAAATAGAATCAAAAGAAGCAACAAGTTATTCTAGTCTGACATACAACTTGAGTCAATGGCTGAATGAGGAATTCTTGAAAAATTGTGCACTTCGGTACAATTGATTTCTATCAGCTCTGAGAGATGCTTTAGAGTTTGACATTTCTTTTAAAGCCAAGAGCTTCTTAAAAAGTAATCACTACCTCCAAATTCACCCCATTTACTAATGTTACCAAGCCCTGAGAAATGAATGCCCTAGTATTTCAACATGCACAGAAACCATCACGTTTTATGGGGTACTTTCTGCTTGTAGCCAAGCTCCTATGCTGCAAATCAAGATTATGAGCATATATTCACTCTGAGAGGATAGAATTGAGTTATCAGTTCTAAAAAACTGACTTCACTACAGCATTAACAAAAGTAGTCATTAGTTAATTAATAATAATTTTGTTGCTAAAAAAGAACCAGTAAAACATTATTAGAGGACCCATTAAAATACACCACATAAACATTCTAAGTAGAAAATGCTAAAGCAACAGTTCACAGTAGTTGTAATAGTACTATAAAACTATTTTTAAAATAGTTTTGCTTAAATAATGGAAGAGGTATAATCCTTGCCACACAGGGTTATAGGTAGATGCTAAATAAATTGGTTTTAATAAAAATAGTTCTTCAAATCCAAACTTTTCTTTAGCAATTAGGATTTAACAGCTCTGTCTGCCAGAGATGGAAACCAAATTAATTTTAATAAAGGAATAAAAGTTTTTTACCTGTATAGAGATATCTGTACTTTCTAAAAGAACTTTTTTCTCTAAGCTAACAGAACTTAACTCTGCTGGGAGTTTCTGAGAAAGTGCAAAACATTTATCCCAGTATGACAATTCTGAACAGTCAGTATGTGAAAATTGTAGTGAAAATAGTTCACTGCACAGAGGTTTGCAGATGCTGAATAGAAGCATGCAAATATCCTGCTGTGCTGCAGTGCAAGGTGAAGTTTCATGATAAGTCTGAATGATCTAAATGTGTCCTGCTCCTGAGCAGGGTAAGGGCACCCACCCTCAGTTCCCAGACATGTATCCATGGCTTCCTCCCTGTGCTTGCTCTAGCAGTTGTGTAATACTGTGAGTAGAACTGGAAAACTAATCCAACTGAAACCTAATCACCTTTTCCAAGTGAGCCCATACTTCAGCTGGTTTAAAATGATCACCAAGTTGTTCCTTTTGACCTTTTTACCAATGAAGACAGAGAACTAGGAAGTCCTAAATCATTTGCATAGCCATAGAAGGTAGCTCTTGTTAAGAGAGACAACAGAAGTATGAAGATCTGGCTGCAAGTAGGGTAGGTAGGTATAAAGGTAAAAAATCAAAGAACTGAAGAAACACTTTAATTATTTAGAATGTTTAAGAGCGTGAATGGGAGAGCCAGAGTGAATTTTGTGCACTCTTCTATAGAAAACAGGCAAAAAAAGGTCCAGAAAAAGAGATTAATGAAAAACTTCTTTCAAAAGAAATGTAGTATTGTAACAGATCAAAGTGTGATCCGTTTTGGAAGGGACCTGTGCTTCTCTTATTTCACTTCTTCACTTTGAAGGATACAAGACTCATTCTACCCTCCCAAACAAATAAAAAAGAAAAATATCTGAGGTGGTGAAACACTGCCCCTCGGTGCTCCACACCACCCACAGCAGCACAACCACTCTGTGGGAAGTAGCAAATGGCAGGAGATGTGGTTGGATATTAAGCTGTAGCTTGCTGCAACAGAACTAGCATAATTCGACCCTGCAAACCTCCAGCTACCACCTGAAAAGCAATACAGATCCCAACATCTCACCTATGTGGAAGATCTTTTCTAGGTCCCCAATCTGTAGATCAGCCTCATCTCCAGGCCCACTAGGTATCACTTGGCTGTCCTGCCAGGCAGTAAATTGCATAATGCTTCATCGTAGAGTTATGTACAGAAGCAGGGAAAAATAGCAGGGAAAGGGAAAGCAGTAGCACCCACAAGCAGGAGGTGGCTGGAGGAGGGCCCGCACAGGGGACATGGCTCCCGTAACAACCAGAAGTAATGGTTTCCTGTACACAAGGCTTTCTGCTGTCTCAGAGCACTCACCTTGTCTGAGCATGGCTGGACTGAATCCAGTTATCAGGCAAGGTAGGAATTTCAACTGGCAAGAAAAAGTGGCTTTCTAGTGTATCTATTCGCAACATTTTTTTTTTTAAACTCTCCTGATTTAGGAATGTTTTTCATTTACTCCTGAACTAGTGTGACATGAACACCCTCATTCATGTATATAACCCCCCCTTTTAAATACTGGTGTCTGCAAAACAAACAGCATGCTCTCTGCGTGGTAACACACAATGTAACTACCAAAGCACGGCCTGCAATCACTTCTCTCCAGCGGAGCTACAGAAAACTAAGTTTTAGCTCAAACTACTTATGACCACCTCCTAAAGAAGGATCCAGAAGTGCAAGGCAGTGGAAAGTCCTATCAGCTTCATGTGGGAACTCAGGACATCAGACATCTCTCAAGTTCCAAACCCCGAAGGATTAAGCTCAAAATTCCTGCAAAAGCTATATATCAGTTGTCTCGGTTTACTTTCTTTTTTTAAAAAAAAACAAACAAGAACAAACCAAAAAACCCATCTTCTAGTAAATACATGTTCATATCCTACTGTATTAACCACACAGACAGTGACAATAAATGTGATGCATCTTCACATTCAGCTCACCACTTGCCTTACAGAAATGCAATCACAAAGATCAGGATCTAGATCTTTCTGTATGTATAAAGCTTAAAGTTGTCTCTATTCTTGTGACATATTACACATGCATATTTACTGATTACAAGCCACAGAAGTCACAGCTGCAGTTTCATTTTGTTGACAGTGCCTGCCCACACATGGTCAAAGCAACGCATAGTTCAGGCGTACTGATGGATTTTACATTTAAGATAAAATTTAGTAAAGCAGCGTATGCTAAGCCTGAAAAACTTTACCATCTCTGACTCACAGAGATCTGGGTCTCCCAGTTGGCCGACTTACTACCTTTCAAAAAATCTCTAGCCTTTTTTCTTACTGCTGTCCCGCAGAGTACACCCTGGAATGGTGTGTGGGCTATTGCATTTGAATGGAGAAATTGTTCAGTGGAGTCACAGTCTATAAAGAAAAACTCATGCATGTGCCCTTATTTTCCTCTCTTTATGCTTAATTTTGCTGAACATGATGAAACATGTTCCCTTTAAAACCTTCTTTGGCCTCTGTCCAATTTGGCTGAAACTGATCTTTTGGTGATACATCTGCTGTTTGCATAAATACTGCTTCCCAAGGAAGTACAGGTAACTTACCAAATCAATAAACCCCGCTGCATGTGCTGTGTCTCCCTGAGAGAATATGAAAAAGGAGGAACAAGATGATCACAGAATAGAATTACAGAATGGTTAAGGTTGGGAGAGACCTTAAAGATCATCAGGTTACAACCTCCCTGCAATGAGCAGGAACACCTCATACTAGACCAGGCTGCACAAAGCCTCATCCAACCTGGCCTTGAACACCTCCAGGGAGGGGGCTTCCACAACCTCCCTGGGTAACCTATTCCAGCACTTTACTACCCTCATAGTGAAGAATTTCTTCCTGATGTCTAACCTAAACCTCCCCTCTTTCAGTTTAAAACCCTTACCCCTTGTCCTGTCACTACCCTCTCTGGTGAAAAGCCCCTCCCCAGCTTTCCTGTAGCCCCTTCAGGTACTGGAAGGCTGCTTACAAGGTCTCCCCGCAGCCTTCTCTTCTCCAGGCTGAACAGCCCCAACTCTCTCAGCCTGTCTTCATAGCAGAGGTGCTCGAGCTCTTTGATCATCTTTGTGGCTCTTCTCTGGACCCTCTCCAACAGCTGCATGTCCTTCCCTGTGATGAGGGCTGCAGAGCTGTACACAGTACTCCAATGATGAATCATAGCTAGTTACATTTACTTTGGAACTAGAGAAGTTACTGAGTTAATTGTGGTGATGAGTTCAATGTAAGATCACCTGTACAGCAGCTCACTTAAAGGCTACAGAGACTGAGTCATGAGTGAGTATCTTTTACTCCAGAAATGTTCCAGGCGATGCATGAACATCCAAATGGAAAACTCCAATACTTGTTATAAATAATAACCCCCCAACTCTGAGCTTTCTCCCTCTGTTCATAAATTGAATTATGTACTTTGGAACAAAAACAGAAAAAGAAAACAAGAGTGAAGAAAAAGGCCAGATATTTTAAATTGCTCTTTCTATTAATAGTATTTCCTGTTTTCCAATTTGGCCACACTTGTTTTTCCCAACTCTCCTGCTTATCCAGCTGTAGGTTGTTAAGACTGTATCTTGCAGCTACTATGCCTCAGAGGAAATGCTTGGATAGGCAGTTTAGGGTTTTTTTTTCCTATTTAATATGGGAGGATTTTGTGGCTTTGAAAAACAAGTAAGACTATTTCCAGGCACAAAACCATGCATCAAACCTGCTAAAACACTAGCTTCGCAGAACAGCTGAAATTGAACAGCTCCTTTATATGCCTTGAAGTACAGGAGAGCATTTCATATGCATGTTTACACAACATACTCTTGAGATCACTTGGTTCTGAGATACATTACATTTGAGAGGACCTATGGCAAATACACATTTACCCATCACCAGCCAAATTACATTGCAAGCAATGCAGTAATGACAGAAACACTTTTGTTAGTGTTGGACACGCTCTGTTCAGTTAATCTAGGTCTCTCTTTAAGATGCAGGAAAAATGTCTCAGTGACATTAAGATGGTTACTTTTTACTACATTTACTACAATGTACTGTTCCCTTATACTTCTTATTTCTTAATCAATGGCCTTAGAGATCAGTCAGAAGGTAGAGCTTGCAGAGCTCGAGCTGTGAATTTCACACTTTAGTGAGCTAGAGACCTTTATCTACAGACACAAGCTTCTCTGAGGCATCCTGTGCCTTAGCATGTGCTGTACTATCTGACTCACATAAAGTGAGATGCATAAAATTATGCACCTGCATTCTCACGTGCACTGATTTTTCCTAGTCTGTGGTTCTTTAGCTCTACAGAATTTCAGGAAATACATGAAACAGTGGATAACTGTGGCTCAAGTGGCAAATGTCACAGACTGAAGCAGCATACATGAGGTCAAATTCAGTCTGGTATGAAGTACATACTATAGAACTCAACTGAGATAGATCATAGAAGAAATTTAATTCCTTATGCTAAGCCTGGCTTTTTCTAGTCCATAGATCTAATCCATGAAATGGAAGCATCAGCTTTTCTTCAGAGCAACAGCTGGTGATACATTTTTTTTCCCAGGACTCATTAAAATAGTACACACAAAAATAGTTTCTTTGCTGGTTAATTAATTTGACACAATCAGAACTATGTTACATACGAAGCTGAAAAATAAAAGCTTAACAGCTGATGAGCTTGGCATGACCAAAAAGTGGGTGGGACACTGCAAAGACGGTACTAACAGAGCACCAGGCAAATATGTCCACTCAGTGGACAAAATGATCCATACTTCACAGACTAAATCCCCTAACAAGGTTCATGGGAACAAATAAACACAGACTTTACCATCATATCGGCTGGGAGAATCACATGCTTTCTGAGGGGTTGCCACTCGCAGGAATATCTGTTGCCTCCATGAGTGCCGTCGAGTCCTCACAGGGCTGTCTGCACCCATGGCCTGCTGGCTCTGTTTGGATTCGTAGTCGCTAAAATTGCAGAACACAGAATGGCAGCATGTGAGTACCCTACCTGAATCTGCTCCTAACAGTGGTGCAGTGCTCAGTGAATACAGTAACATGAACCATCAACTAAGGAGTGCAGTGCGCTATGCACATGCTGGGTCAAGCTCTTAGTGTTAGGTAGGTGAAGCTTGCTTTGTGGCAGCAGGCTTACACAAGGCTGCAAACATCTATTCTTAGGTTCACCAAAAGGGGCTGCCAGCTCTGTGCATTTTGCTTTCTCCAGTTAAAATTAATTTTCAGCTTTTTTTGCAGCAGTGTATTAAACACAATGCATTAAAGACACATACACCATAATGTATCTTTACCATTGTGCTATATAAATGCCATCCACAAAATCTACCAATTATTCAAAGGAGACACAAAGAACTGCTGATGGCTTTTATCAGCACACATCAAGGAGCTTTATGAACACCAAATCAACTTCCAACCTTCTGTGAACTGGGTATGTAATATATTTCTTCACAACACAGAATTGGAGCAAAACTTTCAACCTTTGTGTTTGCAAGTCACCATCTGAAATAAGCAACAAACTCTGGAACAGTATCCAAGAACCCTGGATGTTACTCCTTTGATATAATCCACAAACTACACATAGAGGTTTTTATTCAGAATACTAAATGAAATAGTGAACAGCTGTGCTGTTTTCCTATTAAAAATCCCACTAATAAATTTCACCTGTTCCACCTTTAAACTATTCATTGCTTTATTCCAGCCACTGGCTAAATGGTTGCATGAGTCTTGAAGCTGAATTCAAATAGCTCACGCAGCACCTGGGAGGAGCATTTTACAGGCCATCCTCTCCTTCCAATTTGAGGATGCTGGCATTGCTTCAGATGAACCATGTATATTCTCTTACCTGAAAAATGCTAATACAGTCCTCTGGCAGGAATAATCACAGAAGCATACAGATGGAAGTTGCATAACCATTACAACATCAAAATGGCTAACTACTGCAATCTTAATGGGAGAGGAGTCTGGGATAGCTCCATCCTTTTGACAGCAATCACATGCAGAACACATGCAAGTGAACTGTTGCACAAACCAGGTTTTGCAAGTGCAAGAAGCATTTGAAATATTTCAGACAAATAAATCTTTGAAAATACAGTTTTACCTCTAGGCTTTAAGAGAGAACCCTACCTACCTTGTTGTGCTCCTAAAGTCAGAGGTGTTATTTTCATCTACAGGAGCCAGAAATTTTAAGAAATTTGGCACAGAAGAGGAAGAATGAAGCTTTTTCCTTAAGGCAGTACGGTAGGACATGCTGAGAGTGCAGTTGGGAAAAGTATAGTTTAGAACAAAGAAGTATAAATACACAGACTACAAATTAATACATACTGCTAAGTTTCAAACAAAAAGCAGCTAAACCCTGAAGGCCTGAAGTATGAAGGAAACCAAAGTCAAAACTGAAACTGCTAACAAAGTGCTACTTTGAAATACATGTTTGTTTGGGCAAACTAAAATGTTCCAATATAAATAAATGTACTTCCAGTAAAGTTATTATTCTTTGTTATACCCCAGGATTTTTAGTACATTTTTCAAGTAAATTTTCTTTAATCTAATACGAACTGTCGCCAATTTTATCATTGCACATTTACTTAAATATCAGTGTCACTGATTGTCTAAGTTCGAGGGAAAAGGTTAGGAAAAGCTGACACTCATAATCATTGTGCTGACGAATGAAAAAGAGAACTTTGTCAAAAAACAGTTTGTAAAGCATTAACAGGTTTTTATTCAGACAATCTTGGAACTTTTAAGTTAAAAGCTGAGCCTTCTGACTGATCATTTAGGATTGTGGCTCTGTTTATGCAACAGACAGGAGCACTAATCAAATTTCATCAACAGTCTTCTGGCCAACATAATTCTGCTCTTTCTTTTAAAATAACAAGCCCCCAACACACTGATAAAAAGGTTAATAGAAGAAGTGAGAACAACTCAAGGTAACAAAAAGTTTCTGCATGGAAAGAAAACACAGAAAATTACTCGGCTGATGATACTGGAAGACCTTTTCTCAGAAGAGTATACGACGACATACGAGTAAGAGAATTTACTCCTGAAAAATTAAGTTTAAGAAATAACTGCTTCTGATAAACCATAATGATATATCTGGACAGTGTTTAGCGCTGTCTCCTGCAGATGTGAAAGGGATGGGGGGATACTCTGGGATTCACTAATATGAAATGAAGCTTTTCTTTAGTGGCTGGTACTGAACACGAAGATGATAAGGCTGTAGCATGGCGTGCCCCGCAAACAGGTTTCACTTACAATGGCATTGTAAATCCATCACAATTACATGTCAATTTCATTTATAGAATACAATCAACTTGGGCAGTTTGACTTTATTGATTTCAAGTAATTTACCCATTTCATATCCCTATCAATTTCTATTTTCAGTCTTGTTGATTAGGGGTTCAATATGATATGCCTTTAAACAACAGGGAAAGGGAAGGAGAACCTGCTACTGTGCATCTAGAATCATTACCAACTCTACTTGAAAAAACTGCTTTGGAGAATTTAACCTTCAGGATTCAAGTAAGTCTTACTAAAATGAAGAGTAAAGAGGACATTGTAGACTCACATTTCCTCCCCTGAGCTATACCATACTTCTGAGGTGAAGCGAAATTAAGAGAGATGCTAATTAGTACTTAGTAAATGCAACTGAAGGAACTGATGAAATAAGATTCTCAGTTGAGATTTTTCTCAGAATCAGAAGAATCAGTACCTTGGGGAAACAGGAAACCTTCACCCAAGAGAACACAACCAAACAACAAACAGCAGCAGCAATGCTTGCCAATGGCCAGTGACTGTAAACAGAACTTCCAAACATATTTGGTCTTATTAGCCTCTTGAGCTAAAACAAGCAGTTTAGCTCAAGGGGTTAAGAAGGGGTTTAATGGTTAAGATTTTTAGGGAGCTACTTGTTTCAGGTTCTCGGGGAAATGATGGGTTAATGTCTTTTTCTCCATGCATTCCATTATTCTCAATGTATTTTTTTTCTAAGAAAGGAGGCACAGAAAGCTATCATTTGATATTGCTCAAAGTAACCAAGACAAATACGTGAGCTGTTGGGTTGGGCATTTGTGTTGTTTGTTTGTTCTTGGCTTTTGCTTTTTGGGGAGTAAGGGGTGCGTTTGTCCGTTTTTTTTGTTGCTTGTGGGGTTCTGTTGTTTGTGGGGTTTCTTTGTATCAGCTCTCCACAGTCCTGCTATTTCTTGCCCTATTTAGTTAACTTAGTCAATTTGCCTTCCATGTCAGGCACAAAAGAGTATTAATAATGTTTCTGTGCTACCATAAACAAAGCAGAACAGAACTGAATGTTTCAGAAGGGACAGAATGAGCTGCATCTCAGGTTCTTGGCAACTTATCCCTCACAAAATTTAAGCAGTGCTGCTGTCTGCTGCATAACAAGTTGCTTTGGAGAAAGTCATGGGTCCATTTGTCTGAAAGAGTTTAATTTATTAAAACTAAAAAGTATGTAAGTAGCAGCTCTACATTCAGTAGCAGAGCAGTTAAAGAGCTCCCTCTCCCATAAAAATCTACCACCTTTGGTCTACATTAAATTACTTTAATTATTTACACCATAGAGCTTCATATTTATGACATGGTAAAACAAATCCTACTCCAAACTATGTACAGGTACTAGCTCACCTCTTTTGTGCAAAATGCCCACTTTGTTCTCCACTTGAGTTATGCCTTAGATATTTAAAAAAGTTGGGAGAAGAGGCCGAGGGATTGAGACGAGCTAGAGTAGGAGAATGTGCAAGTTGACCAGAAGAACTTTAAGATTCGTCGACAGATGCGTTCAAACCGTACCGTGGGATTCCAACCACAGCGATGGAGTTGAGGTAGCACAAAAAACAAAACACAGTAAGAGAGGAAAGGGGGGGGAGGAAAAGTGAAATCCCCTCCCTAAGCTTAGAAAGAGACCTGGCATATACAAATGAGCAATTTCCTATGTTTTTCACAGTTAATGAAGTAACTGTAAGAGGCTGGACATGTTAACCCAATCAGCAAAGTCCCAAATACACACTTACAGGCTTCTGCACTGAATTTAAACTCCCAAAAATCTGTCCCTGACCCTTTTCTTCTTGCTCATATGTGATTCCCCTCAGTCTCTATCATGAAGTCAGGCATATGATCAAGAGTTCTAATGGATGAGAAGTGAAATGCTACATAAAGAACTGAATTTATTTACGCTTTGGAAACAATTTATGAATTGAGGTAAACTGTTCAAAAACACTCAGAGAACATACAAGACTTGTTAAAAGTCTCTCCTTCCAGTGATGTTTTAGAACTTGAAAGTATACTTATTTTCTAAGTTTCCCATTTCCTCTGGTTCTGTACATTTGCTATGAAAGGGAAGTAACAGTAATTTCTTTTTGGTTTTAGTTATGTGAGGGACAGGCATGCTTGGATCTTACTAAAAATTACATGTTCAAACCCAAATAGAAATAACCAAGGGAATGAAAAATATACTTAATTTCTAGCTGCATTTCTATAGTAATGTAAGAACTGACTGAACAAGCAGGTACAAGCATCAGGGCAACTCTAATGAAGGTAACAGACCAACAACACCAGTCCTAAACTGCACTACAAAACCATTCTAGCATTTTAGAATTAAAAAGGTTCAAAGAAGAGACAAAAAGGCAACCCAGGTTATGTTTCCTTTCAGATACTACACTTCTTTTTTTCACTGTCATCACCTGTTTCAGGCATGTTAGTTTACTGACCTGCCTCCTGCAGGGAAAAATGAGCTGGAACATCTACAGATTTCCTACTGTCTAACTTGTGTAAACGAGCAGTTTTGGCAGTAAAACAGAAGCCTACAGACAGAAATGTTTCCATAGTAATTGGAAAAAGACAGGGAGAGGGAGGGTAGAAAACTGCCATAAAGTTAAGAAGAGACCTTAGAGATGGAGAGGCAGGCTTTTGAAGGAGGATAGCTTGAAGAATACTAGCATGAAGGCAAGCAGTAGCTTGTTTTTGTGAGTAAAATCTACATAGGCTCATTGAAAAGCTAGACAGGAGCCCCACTATCAACAAGGAGCCTCCCTCTATCAAACAATTATGTCAGTTTTGTGTGTTATTTTGAAGTCACACATGAATTCACCAACTAGTAAGGTTTTCAGCATCACAAAACGCTACTGGATTTTTTTTCTACAGACAACAAGAAATAGTATTCATATATTTATAAATAATAAATACATATAATAAATAAATAATAACAATAAATAAATAATAAATAGTATTTATAATAGTTATATAATCAAACCCCTTAGGAGCAATCCTATGATGTGCTTACACTTAGTTTTGTGACATACTGTGGAACTACACTTCTTCCATTTTGTCTCCTCTGTGAAGCACATAGGGATAAGTGTGTTTTTAAACAGAATACCTACAAACCTCCAAAGAGTGACATACTGCTGCGATACATTTCTTATCCATTAAGAGGACATACCTGGTATGCAATTATCATCCCCAAATATGCCCTCAACAACAAAATCATAGCCTGCTTTTAGTAAGTCTTACTTTCTTTTGTGAGGAGTCTCTGTGCTCACTGAGTGATACCTCATAAGTTTCCTCTGGGGAACAGACGGTGATGTTTCAACAGGTACCAGAGACTCCTGGCTTCCTGTTGGCAAATGACTGAGTGTGTTGGCTCGCCTCCGAAAGCTTTGCTGAGGTAATGCAACAGACTGCTCAACAGGAGAATCATCTGTGTTGCTAGAGAGATCACCCACTGATCCACTGGTCTTTATAGTGTTTTCTGTAGGAAGTGTGGGAAGTCTGTCTTTCTCCTTTTCGCACAATGGTGGTTCCTAGCAGTGTGAGAAATGAGGTTATCAGTATGTGGGTTCAGAGTCAATCTTTGAGATTGCAGTCTCATGTCATAATTCACATCCCACGGAGACCTCCTTCAATCTTGCACATTTTTATCATGATACCTCAAAGAAAGAATCTTTGATGGTTTACATCTGTTAATAATCATTGAGGTCAACAAATCACAGTCTCCATTTTATGCAAAAAAGTAATTTTGAGAGTAATTGTGTTTTACAGAATGTTGAATACAACTCAGAAGAAATGGGGTCAGAACAGAACAGAAGGGTCAGGTTTGGGTGACAGCAATGAAAAAGGTGGTATTTCAGACTACTGTATGTTTAGCACCCCATCTAACAATACAATATTCCTCTTGTCTATCTGAAGATTCACACAAAAGACTTCAATCCTACGACTAGATGCCTGTTTCAGTCCAAACCCATGCAATTTTCTTCATTTCCCACCTCACATGTTTCCTGCAGAGTTGCCCATTCTTTCATAAACATAAGCAGAAAGAGCAGACTCTCAATTACCTGAAGTCAGCAGTCTGTAGGTGACCAGGCACAAGAACAGAATCAACAATTGCATTCATGTGTGCAGAGTGTTAGGATGCCTCCAGGGAAGAAGACTGGCCTGTTCTATGCTGATTGTTTATATTGTTTTATTCAGACTAAAAGCTTTCTAACCACACAAAGGGGGAAATTACTCCACGTCTTGTTTAATTTTATGTTTCTTATGTATACAATCCTGCATTCACAATATGTACTTCCAAGGCTGAAACCAACCAGATTAGGATGAGCAGCATGGTAATTATTGCATTTGTTTTACTGCACATTGTTGCAAGATTCAAATGATGTTATATATTTTATTTCACATACATAGACTCACATAAGATACATACATATAAAATGTATGTTTATATACAGTACAAGGCATTTCCAATTCAAATGGAGACGCAATTGTACTGCTCTTTTTTATAGCATGAGGAACAGAATGAAAGGTCTGAGGGCAACTTGAAACTTCCAGAGAATAGAAACACAGATTAACTAGGAGTCCCATCTTGTCAAAAAGTGTGGAAAACTCCAGTAAAACTGTACATATAACAGCATCTTACACCTCCCCATTGTATTGACATGTGACTGCTATTTCTTAGCCTGAATCTCTGTTACCAGAGTAAACTGGGAAATTACTTTGCTCAAGTTGCCCAGAGGTCTCATGCATATTCTAACATGTTACATATATGAAAAATTATTTGAGTAACCAACTTGCAAATTCTAAAAAACTTTAAAATTGCTTCAAGCTTGGGGAAAAAAGAAAAAAAGGCAGGCAGTGGCTCATCCAAGAGGCATTCTGCAATGAATGCAGCCATGTCGCCCTCAGAGGGACTAAAGCTCAGGAATAAAGACACACCCTATGGATGAACAAGTGGCAGCAAGACTCCTACAAGTGGGAAGAAAAGGACATACTTTCTTTCCCTACTCTGTGATACTGTTTTTATCATACTTTTTGGCAAGTCTGGGGTTTATTTCTTTTCAAATACAATCAGTTAGCTTGTCTACTCCCAGAAGATAATAAAAATAAAATACAAGATGTTAGAACAGAACAGTTATATGAGCAGCTGGTAACCACATTTCACATCTGACTAGTCATTTAAGGGAATATTCTCTCAAGTTTCTAAATATGCACATTCACCCTTGGCTTTACTTACTTTACTTGTGCTACTTAAGGTACCAGACACGGACTTGTCCAAATCCACAGCACCAGAACTGTCCAGTGGACCTCTGGCTTTACTGCCCTGTAAAGATAAAGCACACTAGCAGTTAAGTTTATGATATATGGGGCATACAAAAAAGAGATTTGTGTAGCACAGTCAGATTTTGTTATTCTCAAAGACAGTATCAACTTTAATTTCCTGAAATGCCTAAGAACAGCCTTTGCCCCCTGTGAGAAACAGAGGCTTCATTCAGGACAGTCAATGACATCTTAAAGGATCCTGTGGAATGAAGAAATTCTTAGGGACAATTTTGTGCTTTCCGTGATATCTACATAATCACATATTGCACACACACTATAACTACTGTTAAAGTACCTTCTGTATTCCAAAAAGGAAAATTTCACATTAGGTACTTCTTACGAAGATACAAAGAAATTAAAAGCCTGTCTATTACAAAGGATTTAAAACCATATACATTTAATAGACAGAAAAGCATAATTTTGGTAGGCATTTCAATGTCTACAAATCAGAAAGCATAAACATTTTTGTATACTCTTCAACAATATTTTTGTATAATTTGTTCCACTAATGTTTTATGTAACCAAGAGACATTCCAAGAAACCTATTGATGGATTCTTATGTGCTAACACAACTATGGAACTTGTACCTTCCTAATCTTAAATGGTACCATATTTTAATGTTCTGAAGTTAAGGGTTACACTCTCTTTGAACTGTTACTCCAGGTAAAACATAAAACGTTATCATTATTCACAATAGTGACTATTGTCTCCTTGAAGCTCAGCCATGTTTTGCCTCAGATCTGATAAGAATCAAGACTTTCCATCAAAACACCCTTGACAGTGAAAATGCAATCAATATACAACTGTGCTTATGTGAAGTTGTTATGCCAAATGGGACAAACTGGCAAAAGTCAGAACAGTAACTGATATACTTAGTGTAACAACACTAACATGTTTTACATCCTGAACACATCCACAACAGGATTTTATGGGGGTAAAGTCTAGAAATGCTGGCTGGGAAGTTATGAATGGAGACACTAAATTAAAAATCCTCTCTATCTGCATAATTATAGCAGGCAGAACATGCTTTTGCCATCATTTCTTTCACAAGAACAGGCTTGATATGATGTCTGAAATGAGCTTTAAAAGCCTAGTTTTGTCAGTCCAAGTTGCATGTCTACAAGCCAATAAACTGTACCAGCTCTTGCTTCTGTTTAACTGTTTCCTGATGAGAAATGAGAATGCCCAATTTTTGCTCCTTAACATTTGTTGTTTTGCATTCTGTAACAACTCTCTTTTTTAAAAAGGGAGAAGGTCTGATACTTGTAATTCTTTGTCAAGCAGAAGTCCTTCTTAGGCTTCTATTATTTTCCTGAGACTTTTCCATACAATGCAAAACAAAGAATATTTGAATGAGAAGGCATGCCATAGGTTTAAGTAGTGCCTAAACTTGACATCTGGTTTGTTTTCTTAAGTGCTGCAGTGTACTTTCAGCAGATATTTACATCCATCTGTTCGTGATAAACATTTTCCCAACAGGTTTTCTTGAGGATCACTATCACATAGGTATTGCCAGGCAAGGTTTACAAAGAAATTTACCTGATGTGATATTGCATAAATGCCTTCATATTCTTAGTGCCTTCTGAAGTTCTTTACACTCCTCACTTTCAAATAATCACTAGATTTTAAAAGTTCAGATGCCCCATTATTCACCAGTTCCGTATCACTAATAAATACTATCTCATTAGGAATGCTTAGTCAGTTCCCTAATAATGTCCTTCTACATTAAGAGAAGTGACCAATTATAATTACTTTTTAAATTTTCTACATCCAAAAGAGAAATAAAACAATGGTTGCTTTTTAGAAGTGCTCATGCTCAACTTTATATTAATTTTTTTTAAATGCCTATATAAGCCATTTCTTATCTACCAATTAGATAAGACTTGGTATTCTCTTTACCAAATCCCTGCTTTGTTTTGTATTCTTCTAACATGTACACTCAGGTATTTTTGCCGTTGTGCCTTTAATAACCACTTGGTTATGACCTGGAAGGATAACAAATGTGACTTCTCTATCATTCAAATAAATAAAACAATGAAATTATATTCAGAGGCAATAAACATGAAGATACTTACACGTGATAAAATACTTTCAAATGATTCCGTCAGAGATCTTTTTGCTTTGTTCTTCAACATATCTAATCTGAACCTTGGAGCACTGCTGGGCACCTCATTTACAGCATTCTCAGCAGGGGGCTGTGAAGTCTGCAAGTGTTTAAAAATGTAAATATGAAATACTCAACAGCATAGAGCAGAATCTCAGTGAACAATCTGAGGACACTGCAACCTGAATCAATATTTTCTGCTGGTGTCCTCAGATTTTCATGCCTTTTCTTCTACTGATACTTATATATTAACAAACTATCCCAACATAAGACCAGGATCACTGTTAAAGGAAATGTGTTGACTGTAGTAGCATGCTTCACAAGAATTGCCATTTTGATAAGGATTTATGGCTATGTTGACAAATTTTCTTTAATGCTGAAGTACCACTGTACAAATTCCATGTTTAAGTGTAGCAGACTTCTGATGGATTTACTTTTCTACAGTCAAGAAATTAATCAAAACTGATGAAGCTCATTGTTAATAAGAACTCTCAAGTGTCTCCATCATATTAAAATGGGGCTTTCTAAGGGCCAGGAAGCTGTGTAACAGGTCAACTCTTGTACATATTTCACCAGGAGAAACACTTCCACCTTAAACCTAACAGTCTACCAAGAGTTTTGCTTTTTAAAGAAACGTTCCAGTCTATTTTTAGTGCTTGCAAAAACTAGTGTAGCAAATACAAAAATGACAATAAAATGCAAATACTACCATCCAAATCTAACACCAGCAGTGGAAACCAGAGCACAGCTTTCAGTGTTATTTTTGGGGGTTCATCTTGAGGGTGTCAGGCAACCATAGCCCCTCTACCTGGCCCTAATTTCAGAGATGCTTGATCTATGTAACTATTAGTATATGGACAGCTGAATAGCATATCATCACTATCACCAAATAGTCCTGTCTAGATATCATTTAAAAGCATCCTATTTCTGGTACAACAAGGTTACAGGCATCTGTATTTTCTTTTTACCTTCCCACATCTTTGCCTTCAAGGGGCAAATAAGATGTTGCCTGCTATTATGTTCTTATGAAGAGACACTTATTTTGGAGGTAATTTTTGTTAAATAAGATCCATGTACTAGTATCACATTTAATTTTTTCCTCCCCTGATTTAAATATTAAAAAAAGAAAAAAGATGCAAAACCCACAAGTGAACACTTATGCAGAAAAGAAGGGAACAGGTATGTCAGGATATCATGGTTAATGATTGCTGAGACAAATAACACTGCCAAAGTAAATATAAAACGTTATGCTGAGACAGGCGATGGACTGAGGGCAAGTTAACTCTGTTCTTAGACCATTGACATCTTTGCAAGTGTCAGATTAACCAATTTCAGTTCCAGAAACTGAGCAAACAGACTGTAGGAGGCCTTAGGAATTTTCAAATCATACTGAAGACATATTGAGATACTATCGTGCTTCATACAACCCTATGTCCAAACCATTCATTATTGACAACTATTTGATAATCAGCTGACATTATACCAAATAAAAATATTTTAGGTATGATGATAGAGGACCTCAGACAATGTTTCTTAGTGTCATGCCATGAAGATAGTGTTTTTTTCTTAAAATCGTATTTCTTGTGAGATGCCCAAGACAAGAAATCAGAGGACAAAATATGCAAAGTTTTCTTCCTGCTTTCTCAGGGAGGTAAATAATTAGCCAGTAAACCATAAAAGAAGAGATTAACAAAGTGTACAAATAATAAATTAAGATTTGCTGCTATTTCCTTGATTTCTTCAGTGGTCTAATTACTCTCCATGTATTCATTTGCTAGTTCATACCACAAACGGCCAACAGCAGTCATCACAATGGAACAACTAGCCAGCAGTGGTGGGATAATCAAGATTTTTAAGAGCCAAATCAGTGGAAATTAATGTTTCAAGAGAATGGGTTCTGATCTTCTTTTAAATTCAGGCCTCCTCGAGGTATGTCAAGACAGTTAGTAACAAACCAAGGCATCCAAAATCATTGACCTCTTTTGAAAAATCTTAATTGTGCTGTATAAATACCCAGTTAAGCAGCACTGATGCAATCCAATACAGAATTAAAGGCAGCTCTGCTCCTCAGAAATGGACGACAGACTCTGCTGCTGTTACTCCAGCAATCTTCCTCAACTACTCCTCCTTCAGGTGGCTTCAAACGGTGTTTTGCATACAAGAAACAACATCCAGCTAGCGAGTAAATGTAATATTCTTTATCAAGGATCAAATCCGATGTGTTTTCAGGACACTGACTCATAGAGACAAACAGCAGGATGGCTAATGCTGCAGATCAGCTGAGAGCAATTACAAATTCATTATATAGTCTCTCGCATACATTGAATTTTCATTGCAGTGAGAAGAAGCAACCAACCAGATGAGTGGTCTACCTTGTTTGTGTCTCTTTCTCACAGGTCTGAAGTCAGACTGTTCCAGGTACCTCAAAATTTGAGATATCTGTTTTGGCATATGACAAAAACTTATGAATCATAAGCAAAATCAGTGTTCACCACTGGCTACAGTTTGAAGTTTCAAAATGCCAGTGATGGAAATTTGCCTTTGGAAAGGTATAAAAATGGAATGGAAGATTTTTTTTTTTCCTAGCTCCTCCTTACATGAACTAAAACTGAACAATTACTTACCTGTTTTACTTCTCCGACATGGACATGATCCTTCTGTTTTTCTTCATACATGTTTCTCAAAACAGAGATAACCAACTCATTCTCTTTTTGATCGTTTCTTGGTCTTAATTTCTTTAATTGAAAACACCACAAGCACAATAATTATACATTTGTATAACAGTTAGCAAATATTTACTCTTCATTTTGTCACTGGCAATCCGTTTTTATGGTAAGAACAAGTTTAACTTGGTCAATGCTACTACTCCAGTCCACCAGAGGACACCAGAGTCTCAGGCAAAGCAAGAAAACAACCAGAGAAACGCTTGATCTCACTTGATACACATTACAGAATTTACACAAAAGATAAAGGATAACTGTAGAGGTATCAAATTGCCACAAGAAAACAAAGACTTAAAATATTTTTGCCAATTTGCTTTTGATCTAAAGAAAACCAAAACACTATAGGTTCTGGATATGTAGCACTCATGAAATGCTGTCTTGCAGTTATGATGAACAACCTTCTCCTATAAATCCTTCTCATTGAACATTTCATTTTTGGGAATTGGCATTGTTTCTGCTGCATTCTATTTAGATCTGACTTTTGTAAGCGACAATGTTTTTAAAACAACTTATTACAGAATTTAATCCCAGAAACCTAACTTGTGACAAACATATGCTGTTTCAAGCCTAGTGATGTAAAGCAGAGGATACAGTAGGAATTAGCTAATACCAGAGTAGCACATCAGATTAATAAAAATACCCTTAGAGAGACAGTTATCTAAAAGTGCAGATGATGGTTACAACACGTGGCACTGTAAGAACACACTAACTAAAATTTCAGGCATTTGAATTTTCAACTCAAAAAAATCAGCCGAAAAAGGTTGGAGAGATGTACTTTACCGTTGATTTTACCAAGTTAATTGTTTGCAGACTCTCACAAGAAGCAATTAACCATATCCTGTGACTACTAGAAGCTTTAGACCATTAAAATGTGTGCAGAACACTAAAAGGCAACCATGCCAGCTAGCTGCTGTACACTAAGAAATTACTTAGCTCATGGAATTGCTCCCACACAGTAACTCCCAAATTTGGTATTGGATGATAAACTGCCACATGGAAACATACAAAGAGACTGAAATGACTCAAAAGAGGAAGGAAACATTATTTTTTTAAAAGTCTGAAACGTTCTAATCTTCAGCAGTGTGCCAAGCCTAACAACATTTCCTACAAGGTTCATCATGTCTTAAATCCAGCTATGCTTTCCTCTCTGCTAAAATGGATTTAATTCACAAGATAGAAAGTTAGAATTTGTTAGTTTGACAAGTATTAAGATCCAGGATAAATTTTAGGCAGGATATTTTCTGATCTGGGAATGTTACAGTGATATGTTTTGGTCAAAGTAAGAGCTGAATGTTCTCAACAGTACAAGATGTTGCCTTCATCCACAGAAAATGTGTGCAGTTTTACTCAGTGAAAAGTCTTCGTGGAACATCTTCATGGAAAACAAGTAGTATTAGGGGAAGAAAAATTAGTAAAATAAGCCATTTCCATCAAAAGACAAGTTTTTAACAACTCTAGAAAAATTACAATATTGAAAGTAAAGCACACGGTGGTTAACAGTCTATTAAATAAAGATAATTAATAATTCACCAAAAAGTGGAAATAACTTTGGGGCTTCACACTGATGCAAAAAACATCACTTGCTTTAAAATCCTGTAGGAAACAAGGAGCTTACCTTAACCTCTTCAAAAACAGAGGCCTGCTCCTGGTTATTTAGTGTTGTTAGGTGCTTTTGTAGTTCTAGTTTAGTCTTAGAAGGGTGTAACCCTACCAAAAGGAACAAAAAAGAACAAATGACAGTGTAAAATTTGTCAGAATTAATCAACCACATAAATACGGCCACAATTTAAGCCAAAGCTTGTCAGTTATTTGACTGACCTATTGCATTGATTTCATAACATGGCATTAGAAAGAACTCTAGGCTAATTTGAAGCTACTACTGAACTCATGTCTTTAAAATGAGGGACACGAACTCTGCACAGATCAGGATTATACTCTTAGCTGAAGATTCCATTATCACACAAGATAAAATAAACCCACAATCTACTGCATTCTAGCAGACTGCTTTGTTGGTGTTTTATGCAGCATTGCTTGGATTTTGCTTATGGTATAAATATAATTTCCTTTGATTTTCTCCAGTTTGTATGCCTTGGCCTCTTCTGAAAGAGAGTAGATTTATTGTATGTTAGTGAAGTTATTGGTTTGTCTCATGCTGAAAATATTTACTAACAGTCTAAAGCAGACTACCCTCTCATTCAGATTATTTTTCATCCTGGATTAAATTCCTTTCCTCTGTTTTCTGTGGAAAAACAGCAAGCCATCAACAGTATTTTGTACTTCAGTTTCAGTTCTTGGCATTTCTCTTTCAGAAGCAGAAGATACGATTAACCAGATGGCATGATTAAAGGCATTAAGAATCATTTGCCTTTAAGAAATGTCACAAAAATCATAGCTAGCTGAAGACCAAAATAGAGTGAGAAGTAGCTTTGGAAGTTCTCCAGTTCCATCAAATTAATACTAGATAGGTTTTAGTCCAACAAGCTACTGTCACGTGACCTGACAAGCTGCTGTTGCCCTTTATTCACCCCAGACATTGCTTAAATGAACAAAACCTAACTCTGAAATTTGCTTAAATGCAGAGGGTTTTTTTGACCTGACCTTGTTTTCTGGGCAAAAACTACAATTCTCCCTGCTACATCTTCATGAAGGAGCACAGATCAACACCACAGACATGCATATTAAAAGCATATTGTTTGGTTCATGTTCAGTGGTAGCACATTGCCAGTATCTAAGTGGATTCAATGGGACAACAGGTCATAGCTATTGCAGCATATATTCTTGAGAAACTCCTTATCTATAATCCTCTGCATTTATATGGCTAATAAAGCCAAGCTAGCTGCAATGCAGTAATATTTAGACTCTTATTTAGTTTTCAAAAATTCAACTAAAATACAAGGAGGGAGTTTAACTTGTTAGAAAATTCTTCTTACTTACAGGTAACTTGATCTTGCCCTCCTCTAAATAAAAGACTGGCATTCAACCCTCCATCCCAAGGCCCAAACTCTTTTTAAGTACTCATACCCCTAGAGTTTCACATGTAAGATTGGCCCTCAATGAAACTGTTAACAAAATATTCAACCAGAAAGTTCTTTAAACCTCACCTTCTATCTTTTCACAGAGTTTATGCAAGCTTTGCATAGGACATCCTTCACAAAGCTGGGCCTGTGCCTTGGAAGTTTGTTGCACAGCAGCTACGGTGAAAGCCTGTTTCAATGTCATCATGATTTCATCAACCTGAAAAGAACAGAGTGCAAAGGAACAGAATTTCACTCCTCCACTGAGCTTGTTTTCCTTAACATAAACAAACCAGTCTTTTAGAACGATATTGCTGTTTGGGAATGTGCTTACGATTAAAAAGAAAAGCTGTTCCTGTGCTGTTTCTGTGCACGAACACACAAACAAGACAAAACTCTTCACAAAGACACATCTCTTCCAGGTCACCCAATTTTATTACTGTGGTTTAGTAGAAGCACCACAGAATGATTTACATTGGAAAGGACCTTAAAGATCATCTAGTTTCAACACCCCTGCCATGGACAGGGACACCTCCCGCTAGACCAGGTTGCTCCAAGCCCCATCCAGCCTGGCCTCTAGAATAGAGGTAGACAGAGATACTGCTTCTATCTAGAAACCTTTTCTTGCCTGTGATAAAAAAAAAAAGCTTACTGCAGTTGTGATGCACTGGACTGACCTAGAGCACAGTAGTGTAGTCGTGATTTTCTTAACACACTATGAAAAAAGCCTCTTCCATAGAAGAGGCATAATTGTGTGCATTGAAATTAAGTTTTACTAGATTTTAAAGCAGATTTTAACGTTCACCTTAAAAAAAAATTAGAAGTTCCTTTGCAGACTGCTATCTTAGTTACATTTTTAAAATTACAGTACTTCTGACTGGAGCATGATTTAAAGACATCCAGCAAAATACAGAGCATGGAGCAAGAGAAGACTTTCAGGGACTAATATTCTGTTAGGCTCTTCTTGTCTTTCACTTACCAGTGCTTCATCTGTACACTGAAACACATAGCAAACAAAGTGGAAGCCTCCATTTTCTGAAGACTCTCTGCAGATGAACCCAAAGTGATCCACATGTCTAATTCCCTAGCAGAAAAACAACAGTAATGAAGCATTCATATTTACTTCCAGTGTTTTGTACTTTTATTTTTTTCAGTAACAAAAGCATGAAAGGCCCAACAGCATTACAGATAGGTCATGTATCTTTGCTTAGCTAAAGTCATCTGGCCATTAAAACTCTATTCTGTTATAGAACTGATTACTTCACTAATCTTTTGAATTTCACTTAAGTCAGAGGTTGTTTGTTGTGGGGTTTTTGGTTGGTTTTGGGGTGGGTTTTTTTAATGACTGAATTATAACAGATCTACTGGAAAACACATGGATGGAGAAATACTCTTTCAGATGTATTTTACTCAATATTGGAAATAAAAGGGGAAAAAAGTTTGCTCTGCTTCTCTTTTGCTTGAGCAGTCAACAATTGCTTTGCACTGGTAAGAGCAAATCAAAGCAATAGTGATAAATGGATAAACTTAGGGCTTTTTTCATCTAAATAAAAGCTTGGCTAGGTAACAAATGAAAATAGTTAAATATATTACTTAAAGATCACTCAAGGAAGCACTTGTTTCTCCCCAAAGGCATGCAAATTCAGACAGAACCTACTTGCAACAGTAGATAAAAAGCACATCCTGGTAAAATGGTAAGAAGGGGTTTTAATTGCTGGGAATTTTTTTTTCTTTTATGAAAAGACTTTCAGATGAGTAGAGTTGGGTGAGCCCAGTGTACGTCTCCTCAGTGCACCATTCTTGGTTAAATAACCCTCAAACCTTATGATGATGAATTACATGAGTAGTGGTAGAGCCTGCTCATGGACATTCAATTACACTCAGCAACATTTTACTACCTTCTAGCTGTCACAGCACAACAATATTAAAGTCAGGTAAAGAGAGGCAATAAACAGTTGCATCAAAAATCATGATGCATCACAGTAAATCAGACATTTCAATGAAATTAAAATAATCTAAAGATGCCTGGCAAGACTGAATATTCTCTTTGTCTGTCTGTCATGAAGAAAACATTTTAAAAAAATCATTTAAAAAGCATAAAAAGTAAATACTTTTATAAAACAGAATGGCCAAGCCCCCAAAAAGAACATGTTATAGCATCAGATATCCTTCAGCAATCTGAACAATGTTCTTTTTTTTTTGAATCAGAGCATGCCAGCTGAATGAACGAAAACAATTTAATCTACATGGAGATACCTGGTTTGTTGAAGTGCAACAATTACACATAGATTACAAAGGCTTTATTACACAAATATCAGGCACTAATACACCACGAGAACAAAAAGATCAGAAGGACACTGAAATGATGTAAACCCTGCAACTTCTCCAACTCTAGCTCCACTGGATGTCCAGGCTAAGCACTTCAGGAGGCAGCTATGTGATAAAGCAAGAACAGGCTGATGGAACGCACAGACTCTCTCCCTCCATCATCGACATCAGAGACGTGTACAGAACACACTAAGCCCCCTCTCTAACCTCCCATCCCATGTTTCTCCTTCTGAAAGCCCATTTCTCCTAAAAACCCAAACTGCAGAGAGTCCAGCTGGAATCATGGCCCTGGCCACAAAACTGCGAGGTACCAGGAACTGTCAAATGCTCTTAGCTGTTTCAGATTAGCTAATTCAGATACTGCTCCAGGACCACATACTCCTTTCTGCCATTGTATCACTGACGGATTGGGAATTCTGGAAATTAAGTAGTGATTCTGTTCTCCTTTATAATTTAACTCTAGTGCCTTCAAGAAAAGATTATTAAAGTTCTTGTATGATCAAGATGAGCCTGTAAGATTGTTCTGTCAAGTCTTCTGAAATGTGCATTCTTGGGGGAAAAGCCCTTTGTACTCCAATACCAGTATTTGCTCAACTGACACAACATCTGCCCAGTAGCACATTCTTCAGAAAGGTGGGGAGAATGCAATCAGAATCTCAGTCCTGCTGCTTTGAGGGGCACAACCATCTGCTGACCTTCAGGGCAATTCAAAAAGTCTACCTAACCAGCTTCTGCCTAAGGGGACAGCCTAAGGGAACATGAGGATAAAGATTTTTCTGTGATCAAGGCATTCTCTTCAATGTTCTTGATCTGACAGCATGCAAACTGCTTATATTTACTCTAATATTTCCAGAACAGGTACCTGTACATTTAGGGATGAAAGCTATCCTCCTCAAATTAAAAAAACAAACCCAATCCAAAAAAGCTAGTAGCAAATAACAGCAAATTGTATTCCTTATATTTAAAAATGGGTAAATAAACCTACTGACAAAAAAAGTTTTGCCCCAATAGCACTAAGACCAGAGCCTGTGACACACTGAGTAGGTCTGCTCCTTGAGCAAGAAGCAGCAGCAAAATTGGCATCATGGTATACTAGGTCTTATTTTCACCCAAACCCCACAGTACAAACAAGCATTTGCATTAGTTTTATTCAAGGTGAATTTTTAGTTAAACTAGTGGGGGCATCCATTCCTCAATAAATGTAAGTTTTTTACATAATTATAGTTCAGGTTAATTTCTCAGAGGTTTAAACTAAAGTAATCTATAACACGTTTTAAAGGAATTAAGTGTTCTCTATGGACTCTATCCTAGCTTAATGAATTAAATTTCCCCATTCACTTCAACTGAATCAAATACGGTACACAGACAAACTAAGTACTAATAATGCCCTGCAGGACAGAAAATGGCTAGTGAAAGACAAATCCCTGCATCATGACACTGGTTAATTACCAAACAGGTCTATGAAATGTCTTTATGAACAGCTGTTTCATTCTGCAGGTTGATATTTGAGCAACTCTCAAAGGAGAGTCCTCCACTCCCATACATAGGACCCACCCGCAGTTAGTGCAACTGCCCATAGAGGAGTGCTGTAATTGCTGAGCCGTCCCATGTCCTTGATGTAACAGTGACTGTTCTGCCCTCACACCGCTGAGCTGCCTGCAGGAGCAGAGTGTGAATCACATGCCCGTGTACCCTACACGATGCCATCAGTATAAGTTATGTGACTTTCAAAACGCCACCACTCAAAATAAGTAATTAGATAAATTTCACCCTTGCATAATCCATGCAAAATCAGAGTCACAAAAATGAGAGGCAGAAGGACAGGGAAGCGAACTCTGTGGCACAAGGAACAGGGATGAACAGTGAATAAGGAAGCTCTGAAACATGCTTGTCCTTGGTGCATCACACAACCTACCTCTGCATGGCAGAGCGTTGTCTTCTTTTACACACATGCAACTTTAAATTACTCTTGAAAAAGATGTATTTTTGAAGTCTTTTTCAGATAACTCTTATATATAATTTTCTCCTTTCATTATCCCTTATTGAAAAATATGGCTCAGAGAATGCCAGATTTGCACAACTGTGAATCAGTGCCCACTGAAAACTCAAACCAGAGCTGACCAGGGTGCTCCTTCTAGCTCCTATTATCACACACAGAAGTGAGTCCTTATCTCAGAAATCACAATGCAAAGCATGAGAAAAGAACGACAGTTTTAAAAAATTACTGATTAACTAGTGACTTGTCAATAGCAATTGCTGAAACCACTGGGGTGAGAATCCACTTCAAATGCTAGGAGAGAGGAGCACCTGAGCATTCACAAGTGGAGAATATTTAAACAAACAAACAAAAAGATACACTGCAATCTTACCTGAGAACAAAAGGATATTTCTTTAAAGCTTTTTTCAAGTGCTACTTTTTTTGTGTCAGGACTGATAAGGTAAACTTCAGACTGGCCAATCTAAAAAGAACAAAAGAAATAAGCAAGATGATAACAAGTAGTATTATACTTCCTCTTGTCTCATTATAAAAATGTCTTCTGGACATAAACCCCAAATACTTTTCTACCTGTATATTTAGACCAATTAGTGTATTATTGCCAGAGAAAGAGAGAATACTGAAACAACACTGATAAGGCATTCAGAGCTCTGCACATTACTGAACTGAGTTTTAGTTTCACATTTGAGACAGGAGACTGAAAATAGTGTTTAACTAGATGAGAGTAATATTATACCACAAGTAACTTACTTTGCACTGAGAAAATGTACTCACAGTCCCTCTTCTTATTTTCTGCAGTATTGGCACATACCACATTCCCAAAATCTACTTAATGAAATTGTTAATTGAAATCCAATTGTGTGCCTCTATCTGTATTCCACCTAATTATTTTTTCAGGTTTTGTTTATTAAGACTTACTATTTTAAAGGCTTTAACTCAAACAATACAAATGAGCTTACTGGAGTGTATTTTCTAACTTAATTTCATCTGTAGGCCATTTGTACAGCAGTGAGCCAAAGGCCGATACTAACATTTGATGGGCAAAGGGCATTTTTAAGGTGAAGCTACTGTTTTTAATTTTTTAGCTCTGGCAATGTCTTTGCAACATTTTAACAGATAAAATTTAAATCCCTCACAGTTTAAAGCACATCAAAAAGTCTGCTAATGACAAGCCTCAGATCAGATTTTAGGAAAGATGGGTGGAATCTGGATCCATTAATGAGCATGACGTAGACCTGCTGAAGCTTCAACCACTACCAAATCCCCAAAAGATGCACATAAAAACATCAGCAGCACAAATATACCTGGAATTTCTTAAGCAAGGGGGAAGAGGGGAATCCTATCTGTGAATGGATCAAGTGAGATGTGCCACTTCTGTGTGTCTAAAAATGGTCCTGTGCATTCACTTTCCACCTCTTCTTTCACTTCAACCAGTCACAATGATTTTCCCCAACTCCCTGCTGGTTTCCTTGTATTGTTCCCAGGGCTGAGCTTGCACGTATTCATGGGATTATTCCCTCCAACATCTACTACGCAGCCTCCTCCTGCTTGCTGCTGCCTTCCACTCCCTGCAGTGAGAGGCTCCTTCTTAGCTCGGCCCTACATACTCCTTTCACACTTGGTCCCAGGGCAGCAGGGATCATTTGAAGCCAAATGAACAAGGGAAAAAACCAAACCAACCCACCAATACAATCCCCATCCCCAAAATACAGCCAGGAGAAAAGCCTAAAAATAATAACCCCCAAATCCAAAGAAATTGGCTAGGAAAGTTGTTCTTCAGGAAGATATACCAAAATCAGGCCTGTCTGAACCAGGTGAGGAGAGTCAGCAGATAACTCATTTGAATGTTTTTCACACCTCATACACCAACCAACCTCTGCTGCAGTCCTGGGGAAAATCCAAGAACTTTAACTGAGAAATACAAACAATTTTTTTTTTCCTCTGGATATAAAGTTACTTTTAAGTGTTTCATATGTAGCCACACACAACACAGGAGACAACTAACCAACAAACTCGGCTCTGCAGCTAGCAGCTTGTGGATACCAGAGGCACAAACCACAGTTACTTTACTTCCTTGTATTCAGCTGAATTTACAACTGTGAGTATAACTGTGTACAACTGTGAATACAACTGTGAGTACTAAACAATATTTTCCCAAGCAAAAAGAAACCCAAGGTAGAAAGCCAGATCAGCAGAGCCCCATAATTTGGAAATGAGCCTGTCACCAGGTGACTGGCATTATATTCAGGCTGAAGCCACATGTGCACTCACTGGAGTAAGCAGATCTGGATCTATGCAGTCCATCTATAATCTCTCTCTCTCTAAAATACATGCTATGAATTAATAATGGAGTCAGGATCTGTTTAAAATTTAGGCATTATTATAAAGGGCATCTGTATTTTCTGTGTGAAATATGTGCTCAGGAGAAGAAGGTAAACATGGAATTGGTTTTACTGGGGCACAAAATTTATTTCCACCTTCTTCCATTTCTCTCTCTGATGCCAGCCTGCCACAACTAAACAGAAGTTTTAAATCAGGTATAGCTAACTACACCTCTTTCTGTGTGTTACCTTTTACAGGCATAATACTTTGGCATTCCTTCTTTAAGCAGCACTTTTCTTTCCCACCTCAAACAAAAGCTGTTGTAACTGCACCCACTCTACTCTGTTAGTGTCCTTAAAAACTCCCAGCCCCAACAGCAGCTGACACATCCAAGATGAGCTTATGATAGCCAGCCACCACAGTATCAGCTCCATTACATTTGCATTACATTCATAAGATACAAGATGTGTATAGTATGTTATATAACTTATCTATCATGAAAATTGTTAGAGGATCAAATAACACATTCCTTCTTTATTTCTCAGGTTTTGAAAATACCTTTGCTGCTCACCCATCAAGGCAAAGGCATTGCTAGCCACACAAAAGCAGGACAGGAGTGCAGGCAGGTGTGGAGTAGCCTAGGAAGTTACTACACTTCTCTATTGTTACATATATTGGCAGCAGAAACACCTTAATTAATTATGCTGCTTATCACGGGACGTAAAGTCTACTTGTCCTTCTGCTCTAGCTGCAGGTAACTCATTCACCTGGAAATTTATTTCTGCTGTTACTAGCTAGTGTAGTTGTATGTACTATTTTGCAATTGTATAGCTGCCTACTAACTTGCTGTAGCTTTCAAAAAGCTGTCTTTAGAAGCCAAATGTTTCAGGGAGTTCTGTTTTAAACTATTTAATACAAACTTATTTTTATTAGGTAAAGCGATTTACACTGACTGGTAATGATTTCTAGAGAAATAGACAAGTTTAAGCTTTGGTAATTGCAATTAAGTTATTAAAGGAGTAAATGCCATCTGTCAGAACATCTGCTTTGGTCTTTGCCACTCCACACTCCAAGATGTGAAAGCACCACCAAGAGCTGCAAATCTTGTTTTACCGTAAACAACATCGTCCGGTTTTCTGCAATGTCTGTTGGTTGCACAACACTGTGTCCATAGATAAGTTGGCTTTTTAGGTTCAGTGAAATTGCATCTTCTTCAAAAGACCTGACAAAGCTGTTACTCCTATGGCTTCCCTCTGGCAAATCCTTCTTAAAAGCAAAGGAACGAAGCCCAGGCTGAGAAAAGGATTTCCTAAGTGGCCTTTTCTCCTCCTCTTCACTGACCAAGGGCTGGAAGACAGACCGAATTTTGTTGCTGAAAGAGAAGCCTCCAAAGTTATTGGCAGTTTCATGTTGTTCGGATGATGTCTTGAAATCTGACTTTTTTGTACAACTTGCACGATTAAATTTTTCAATGCATTCATCTATGAGTGCTGGAGGTGCATTTTTATGTGCAACTGTCACCCGGCCACAGAACAGCACCTCAAACTTTTTGGCAAAAGGGTCTTCAACATCTGAGAGATTATTCTGAAACTCTTCTTGACGAGCAATTTTTCCAGCTTGTCGAATAGAACTTATAATCTCAGGCACCTACAGGAGGGAAAAAAAAAAAAAACATAACATCAGCATCCGATGATTTATGACAAACAAGTTGCTACACTAGGAGGTGCCCCTTCCTGTTATTTTTCTGAAATTTGGTTTTGTTTTCTGAAAGACCAGTTGAAGTGACCTTGTATTCGTCCAACAGACACACTATAAAAGTGAAATACTGACCAGATTAATTGCTCGTTTGTTACCCTGCTAAGAGTTCACCATCATCAACGCTGTCAAAAGAGCTTGGTCTCTTGTAATGCTCTGTGTTTTCAGTATAACTTTTGCACTTGAAGGAACCAGCATTACGTGACAAATTCAAACTCGAAAGATAAAAATACTTCAGAAAGCACAAGAGAAATCACATACTAATTTATTGGGAAAGTTATTTAATCTGTTATTTTTCACCCTCTTCTTTTACTCAAGTATTCATGTCACATAGATTAATGAGTCTCTTAAAAATTTGCTTTCAGCTTCATAATAGCATATTACATTATAGTAATTTGGTGTTTGGTTTTTGCTGTTGTTGTTTTTTCAATCTGTAAATAGCTGTGTTTTTTGAAGAAACATACTATTTTAGGTGTTAATTTTTATTCTACCATCCTAGATGACACTGTCAAATAACACTACTTCCACGTACAGTATTGCTTGCAGGGCACCTGTATGAGAGAGCACTCTGCTACAGCCCACAGATCATGTAATTATAAACAAAACCCAAACTGCCATCTAATATATTTTAAGTGACAGTAAATGGTCACAGCTCTGACATGGTTATACAGTATGAGCATACATATGCTATCTGCTAAGCCGCTGATGCTTGGTTACATCCCACTGCTTTGACTGGCCTGGGAGATTACGGTTCTTCTGCAGCTGGTGCTGCTGCCATAACAATAAATGCAGGGCCACCATCTATGATTACAACAGATTATTCTCCTAACTTCTTAAATTCCCCAAATTACTTTGAGAAAAATCCACTCTGAGTGTGCCAGTTTCCTAACAAAACAGATTCCCTCTGTCAAGCATCAATCTGAGCATGTTTACTTACAAGTACTTCATTATGGACAGTACAGAAAGAAGTCTGGGAGCAGCAGACTAAAGCAGCAGCACAGAAAAACCATCTCCCCTATAAGAAAAGGCATCCGTAAACCTAAAGGATGCTTCGGAGACATGATCTCTGTCTTTTCAGACATTTCTATCGTTATCTAATGCTTAAACATAATGCAATAATGTACATAAACCAATGCCGGAAACAGCAAAGGACTTAGAGAGAAAAAAAAAAGCAGACACTGAATGGTTATATTCTGGGTGCTCATGAAGATTCAATAAGATTCTTTTTATAGACAAGGAAACAGATACAGATGGATGCATGGATGGGTGGATAGATAGATGGACAGATATACAAACACACACATACATATAGCTGGTGGATGTAAGACAATAAGTAACAGATTACAAAATAAATAAGACAACACAGGAAGCATTACTTCACTCTTGAGGGCAAGGCAGGAGTGAGTCATCAGCTAACCATTCAGCAAAGACAATGGGGGAGAGGTCAGAAAAGCAGGGTGATGACTTCAGAAGTCTGTTCCCAGCTACATCACAAACCAGTTGGAAAACCTTGGACTCAGACAGCTTTATGACTAACTTTTTAATCATATATAAGAAGAAAGTAAGAGTCTAATGAATCTTTGTTGCCTCAAACGATATGCATTTGCTCCACAGCAAGCTCAAGGTTCACCTAAGACTCTTCCAAAGAATCAATTTTTAGTCACGTAACGTATCAGGATGACAGTGAAACATAAAACTCTCTTCTGCCCATATTTCAAGCATAAATACTTCAACATTTTCTAATAAACACATTTTACTCTTGTAGAAGTGTCTGGACTCACCAGTCACTGGCAATTTTACTTCCCAGTTGCCCAAAATACACACAGAGACCTGTGATCCCAACCCTTCTTTTGCTGAGGCTGCAGAGGCGACAGTGAAGGAATGAGGTATTTTCTGGAAACTGCTCACTTTCTCACAGACAGGAATACATCCAGGAGAAGAGTGCCACTACCTCAACCGGAGAGGGCTAAGGTCCCCCAGCACCACCCATGCTGATAACTATACAGAGAGCTTCCAGCAGGGCAGGTGCTGCAAGGGTTATAGCTGAGCTAGAGCCCAGACAAGGTATTAGGGACCCATCACAAATGTGTGGTTATTGAATTTGATTTATTCTATGTTTTTTGTTATCAAACACCTTGGACAAGAACAAAACTGCCATTTAGCAGTGGCTGGATTCCATACAGACAGTAGCCAGACAAAGACACTACATCACAAAGAATGACTTTGCAGTAGTTAATAAAGTTGCGTTTGAGGAGACCTAGCAGACCTGTTGATTAAACCCAAGGGGAGTATTTATTTTCACACATGCTAAGACTTGAATTATGTCATTTATAAATAACAGCTGGCTTCCATCCTACACTTACTGAAAAACACCAACTCCTCTGTTCCTGCTTATTAATCTAAAAAAATTCACAGCCTGTTAATATAATTTTATTACTTGTGATTAGGCAATTGATGCAGTATTGCTCTAGCAGAAGTAGCAAATCACCACCTCACTTTCCTGTGACCCTTACATATGTTAAACATTAACCTCGTTTCATTAGTAAAGACAAGATGCCATGATGTATGAGAAAAAAACCAAAAGACATATTTCCCTGAAACTGCTCTTGGCCTGATCAAGATCTGTGCTCTTTTCATCTGCCTGTACTATTCCAGGCCTTTTAGGCAAGTATCTAGAAATGAAGGATCCACACACCCCTGTGTGTCCTCTGACCCTGGTTCCCTCAGCAAACGGACCCAAATGCAGAGTACATGAAAATCAAGTAAACATTAGTTGAAAAAACAAAACAAAAACCCCCAAAAACCTGTAAAATGCAAATAAATATAATTATTTCAAATTATTAAAATAAACAATGTAGGCTGTATACTGGCAAATGTTTATTAACTACAGCTGGAATTTTTCCAGATTAAGCAGCATGCCACTGGGCAAACAGTTACCACATCTCTTGCAAACCCCCAGCAATAATTAAGATGTAAATTGAGTCAGGTTTTATGGCTCTTCAATTTGTATCAAAAAACAAGGATCAAGCTGCTTCTGAATTAAATTCATGCTGCTTGGAGTTTTTTAAAGGTTGTAGAGTTCTTTCTGAACATAAGAAAAGTCTTCTTTTATTGTAAGGGTGGCCACGTGCTGGCACAGATTGCCCAGACAGGCTGTAGGATCTCCATCCTTGCAGATATGCAAACTCTGACTGGACATGGCCCTGAGCAACCTGCTCTAGATTACCCTGCTTTGAGCAGGGGGCTGAACTAGATGACCTCCAGGGGTTCCATCCTGTCTCATCTGGGTGACTTAGATACCAACATCTATTATAAAGACGTATAGGTAACTGTGTCTACTAACCTGAACTTACTAAGATAGTGGGGGAGGACTGTTGCACACACATATTCTTTCTTCCTGCTGCACAAATTCTGTTTTCTAGCCTACATCTATTCTTAAGTATTTACTGTCTTGTTTCTCAGTACAAGGATGTAATGAATGGATAAAGATCATACTTCTGTTATCAGAAAAACAACTGCTAGTGACCTAAAATTATTTCCCTAAAACCACAAAACTATAGAACAACAGTGGAAGCAACAATGAAACTTTACCAAACACAGAACATTACCTTCTCATCATTCACTCCTGGCCAAATAATACTGATGAAAAGACAACTGAAATGCATTAGGAAAGGTTTCTGCATTCAGTGTGTCTGCTTGGATACAGAAAAAGAAGATGTATCTATAACCATTAAAACTAACACTGGACTGTTGTAATTTTTTTTTAAGTATGCCATGTTATTTCTGCTGAATGTTATTTCTGAGAATGTTTATTTCACAGAGACAAAGCAGGGAATTGAAATGCTGAGTATTCTTGTGACTTGACTCTTGGGTAATCGAGCAAAACATAAGCCAACATCCAGAACTTCCTACTGCACATGAGTCTATTACTAAATGACTTCTATACTATGCACCAAATCATGAGACAAAGCAACAACTTTTAAGCATGCACAGGTTTGCTGCATCCAAAGAACAAGGAATGGCTCTTTCCCTTCAAAGGGAAGGGAAAAGAAACTGCAGTTCCACTTTTTCCCCATGCAACCAGAAGTCAGCCTGTAAGTTTATATACAAGCATGTGGTAAGATGTTAATGTCTTTAGCCTATCAGTGGATTTGAGAGAGAGTGAGAAACTATTCCCATGAAAAAAGCACAGTAACAGCTGAATGCAACAGATACCTTCTGGTAAACAAGACCAGACTAAAAAAAAATATTGCCTATGTCTTTAATACACAGTAGGCGGGAAAGCAAAGTGCGACACAGGAAAAGCACTGTTAACAACACATCAACTGGCCAGGGCTAGGAAAAAAAAAAAAAAAAGTAGGACCATTTCTGATTTTTAGATGCTTCACAGTGTTCATACCCACAGTATTGACCTACCAGTTTAGACCTATCAGTCCCTTCCTTCGCAACGCTTCAGGTCAGTGAAGGGCACAAGCACAGGCTTAACTATATCACGGGACTAGGTGGGTTTATTTAGTAAAAGACAGACCTGTGTTGCCAGGTCTTACAAAATGGGCTCCATCAATTTTTGGAGACTGAAAACCATTAAGGTCAGATCTTGACTTAACCCAGCTGGAACAGAGCCTTAAAAATCTTTCACAAATCTCTTGTAACAAGTAGATGACTGAGTTTTGCCTGCCTACTCAAGTATGAGAGGACATCTGAATTATTTTCAGGTGTTTTTACTTGCCTTTTTTTCTCACCCTAGAAGGCTTGATAAAGTGTCAAGAAGTTTAATATGCTGTTAGCTGCTAATACTTTTTCTTCTCTGTTCCACTAGAGAGTGTTGCTAGAGGAAAAACAGGGTCCACATCTATGTATCTTGAGAGAAGCCACCTAGTCATATCAGGACAGATAGCAGTATTTTTGTCACCCATAAGGTATTTGTAATCATGGTATGCTTTGTAAAAGTAGTAAAACAGAAGAAAAAAAAATTTTTGAGACTTTGAGACATACACAACATACACAAAAAAGATAATATAGCAAAATATTTATTTGCATTTTTTGAAAGACTGCATAAAATCTTTGATTTTGGTACTTTGATATGTAGTAAAAAGCATCTGGTCTGTTTTCAGCACACTGCTAGCAACAGCTGTGCAGTAATAAAACAGATCAATGCTTCCTGTCCTTATCACTACTTTCGCCTACACTAGAGGTCAACTAACTTTTTTGAAGAGTTTTCTCCACTCAATGGATTTAAGGTTTGGCATTTTTAGATCTAAAGCATTTCAATTTATAGATTTCTCTAGATTTTTTTTTAATTGAGATACTGCATAACAACTTCTTTCAGAAAAACAGAATAATTTAATTTGGATGCTACTTCTGATGGTGCAGCACCCCACAATACAAATCTGAACAAATCTGAGCACAGATGGAGGGCAGGTAGGGGTAGTCAGGCTAGCAGCTAGCAGGGCTAGTCACACCACAGGTATGCTGATCAGAAGGATTGTGAAACCAGACCTGCAAAGGCAAGACAGAGATGTCATTTCAACCTTGGTAAGGGAAAACTCAATGGCTGAAAGGAAAAGTGACTGTATGTGTGCCTACTTGTGGGCACAGTTTGCTTAGTTAGGTTTGAATGGGCATTATACAGAGAGTACAATAAGCACGGGTGATAGGGCCAAGACTCAAATTTTGCAGGGATGCGTGTAAGAAGCTGATAAACAATAGTGCACTACAATTCAAAGGATATTCTGCATGTGGCAGAAGAGAATAATATGCTAAATCCACTGTTTTTTTGACTTGGAGCATGGTTGATGAGTGACACGAGTGTCCTCCGAGATTACTCTGGCACAGCAAGCACCAAGAGTTGAGCTCCATGTAGCCAACAGGTACTCTTACAGTTCACACGTTATCATAAAAAGCCATAAGGTGACTAGACTTCCATGTATGTCAAGTGCTGCATCCAGAAGACTGCTAAGCAATGCGGATAAATGTTGCAAGTACTTCATGCCACTTTCACAGTATCACATTCCTTTTAATATTAAAGACAAATCTCAGCTCGAGAACCTTCCTTGTGATTCCTCAGCCAGCTGGAAAAGGCTACACTTTCTGCAAAGTCATGAGAGTTGGAGAGCACTCCATGCAATTGAAAGAGGCACAAAAAGGTTTTCTTTCCTTTATGAAAAAACAATATTCGCAGACTGTTTATAGATTATTGTAAACAAGCTCAGAAATAGAACATAATTGTACTTGGTGTTCTAGTAAAGTTGGACTCCTCTATTTTGTGGTGGTGCTTCCTCCCCAGGAGAGATGCATCATGTTGCTGATACACTTTAAGGCTTTCTTTCACATGCTCTCAAGACACAGCTTACTTGAAGCCCAAAATACAACAAAATCTGGCTACTCTCCATAGGTAAACTGCCATGTCACAGATTGCTGCTTACTTTTGGACTCCTCCCCATGAAAATGCATGATCCGAAACAAAACTGCAGCTAATGGAAGGCCTCCATGGGCTTTCAGTACACCACCGAATGCAACAACACCTGACTGGCCCTGAAGGGGGTATTCCTACAAAATCTACTTTTAGGAAGCCTATTAGTATACTTTGCCCCATACCTGGACAGCTTATCACATGATGTTTACTAATTCATTTTTCCCCAGCCCCATTCTGTCCTTACGATACAAACCATTTCTTTTCATCTTGTACTGCTTCATCAGCTCATCCATTCAGTGCCATGAACTGCTTAACAACAAATGTGAAATAAAGCAAGACAACAGGTATTTCAAATAGCACATTAACATTTTCATTCTCACACAACTTTGCGAATGAAAACAGCACTTGAAGACATGACATTAGTTGCTGGTCATACCTGTGGGATTCCTGGCTCACATTTTACAAGGTGACTGTTGAACAAGTAGGCAATACCTGTTGTGAAGTAATAGCTAGAAACATCTGTGCCCATTTGTTACCAAAATTTGGGGGGTGAGGGGTGGAATTGCAAGCAGCTCCCTTCACAGGGTTGAAACAGGCCTGGGACTGAGTTGGAGGCTATGGGGTGGGAAACAGAAGGAAGCCTATTGGTAGATAGTTATAAGTAGAATGACAGCAAAAGCACTTGACAGCTTTCAGGACAAGGGTTTTTTTCTTGTTTTTTTTTGGGGGGAGATTTGTGTTGTTTGGTCTTCTTTTAAACTAAAAGTCAATAATAGGATTTAAAACAGGAAATAAGTTACTAAGAACATTTTGGGGAAAAAAGTTATTTATTGGATTCAATTCCATTTGTACAATAGGAGACAGGCTCTCTCCTGGTCTCCTTTACTCTGAGGCTTCTGTCACAGTTATCAAAATTGGTGCAACTGGCAAAATAAGGGCTAGCAAAACAGACAGAAGTGAAAAGAACTTATTTTCAAATTATACAAAGCCTGAAATCGTTCTGTCCTTTTTAGCAATATCCAACTCCAAACAAGAAGGGAGAAAAACTCAATTTGTGATGTGTGTCCTCATTACAACTCAAATTATTTCTGATATAACCTTCTTAGGCAGCCGATCCAAATGCGTGTCAAAATCCTCTTTGCCTCAAAATTTATTTTGAAGTTCCTATGAGGTGGGGGTCCAGGTATCATCCTACGAATGCTGTGGTTTGACATGATGTATTAGTTAGCTCTACCTGCAACAGAGTAGAACACACTCTCTCTTACTCTGACAACACAGTAGGACTTCCTAAAGAACAGGATAGTCTCATGGTCCTTCTCCCTAGAACTGCTGGGGCTGGGCAGGGGGACAGATGACGTTCATTCTTCATGGGAAGAATCTTACTGAAACATTAGACTTATAAAGGCCTCAAGGGAACCAGAGTGCAGAAGCTGATCAGCTTTTTCCAGCATTCTGCCTGATTGGTATAAAATGCTGGTGAACTGATGTGCTCGTGGATGACCACATTTGCCACTTTGTTGTGGTGGTCAGAAGGTTATGGTGGGCATAAATCATGCAGTCATCAGCTCTGTTAGAAAGCAGGAGCAGAAGCCGCTTTGTTTCTTGTCTCTCTACATTTATACTGTGTCCCTCAGATTATACAATAATGCTATTCGTTAACCTACTGTTCATGCACACCTGTCTTCAGTCTGGAACACTTCTCTGAATCCCCGGCCGGTGCCTCTCAACTCTTGCTGCAACATTCTGTTTTCCTGCTGCTTCTTGAGATAACGGCCCTGGGACACCAGCTTGTTTACTGATCCTACGGTTTGCCTCACGACAAGGCAATTAGGTCAGCAGCACCTGCAACACTGCTGCCTTCTTCTAATTCAGGCATGATGATTTTCTATAAACCCACACTTTGTCATATATTAGATTTCAGCTGCCTCAGGTCAACTCACAGAAGAACGTAGTGGAAAATAATGGTTAAAAATCCCATGAAAACTACCCTGACTTGCACTTAAGAAAAGCAGTTATTTATTGAATGTAAAGCAAATGGTTTCTCATGTCTAGGGGCTTTTTGAGTTATGTTTTTTTTCTAAGATATGCCTTTGAATGATGGCATCTCATTAGAAGGTCTAATAGGATTACTCAAACTTGTCAATTAACTACATAGGTCTATGAAATCCACACCTGTAGCTGATAAGTTTGTTTTGTTTTTTTAAATACATTGTAAACTCCCAAAATAATATATTTCTTTCTGAAAATTAACTTCCTTTGAACCTAAGGTGTTTGTCAGCCTTTGATTCCTACATGAATGGTTGTCTTAGAAATATCGATAACATTTTATGGTACCCACACAGGTCTTCCTAATGTACAGTGCATTCAATTTAGTGGAAGAGGAGGCAGAACAAGACACCTAAAGAACTGTCAACTTCTAGCAAGACCCTTATTACAAAAGACGCATTTAGGAAATTGTTAACAGCCTACAGAATGAGACTGTATTTTGAAATGAACTCATGGGAAGCTTACTGACATCCTATGATTTACTAAGAACCATTTACACTAAAACATTTATCATGTGTAGATGTGGTGCTCAGGGACATAGTTTAGTGGTCGATTTGGCAGCATGCTAAGTTAATGGTTGGAGTTGATCATCTTAAAGGTCTTTTCTAACCACAGTGATGCCATGATTCTATGTAACTTGAATTAAAATTATTCAGCTTTTTGTGAAGAAATTTAGCTACAATAGGATACATCATACTTAATGTGGCTGCAAATTATAACAATACACACACACAAATTCAGAATCTGTTCTCTTGTCAGAGTTATGAAATTGATCTTTTAGGGCTACCCAGTCTCTTCAAACAGTAAATTCTCCATTATTCCTTTTTGTTTTTCCACTCTCACCCACAAGTTAAGGCTGGGTTTCTTTAGAAAATAGTAAGTCAGATGGACAACTACCCCTGAATTGCAGGTAAGCTGTACAGCTCATGCTGTCACACCCCTTTTGGAGAGACTGAATTCTGACCTTCAGAATATTTCTGAAGTATTCTATATTTAAACCCTTACTCACCGAAGAAACCTAAAAGGGACTGTGGTGAGTATTCAACATTTCTAAAACACAGATTTCATGGACTTACAATATCTCCACGAGAAGCTGGAGGGGGGATAGGATATAAGGATGATGCTCTATGGGACGCACTAACAGACTAGCTGAAGGAAAGCAGTAAGAAGGGAAGGGAAAAACATTTCAAGGAAAGATTCCATTTAATGTTAACTTCTTCCCCCCAAAATTTTGTCAGCGCTAAGGACTAGTAGTATTTCAGCCACACCTAATACACAAGTGGACTGGGACTTTTTGTGTTGCTTTTTAACATACATGGAAGCATTATTCAATCTTCAGAAATACCAGACAAAAAATCCTCCCTGAATTATAAAAACCTACAATAAATAATTTTGTATATGATTCTGCATTTCATAAAGAAAACATAGTATCTGCTCCACCAACTCTGTTGGCATATAAAAACATTTTTCTTAAGTCTACAAAAGTCAGTCTCAGATGTCTGTATGTCAAATGGAAATGTCAATCACTTACACCAAACGCCAAATCCCACAGGTTATATTTCAGTGGGGACTTCCCTAAAATCTGAAATTCTGGCACATATTTTTGGTTCAGGTTCTGGATAACTACCACGAGTTTTAAAGACAGGCCTCATGTACCTAATCGTCTAAAACTCCAAAGCACTAGTACAAATCTCCTTTTCCATGGCTTGCATTTGAGGGGATTGGAAGTATAAAAAGGTCCAAAGAAACAAAACCAGCATGAAACATTTAGTGTTAACTATCCAAATTTCCATGACAACAGCTTCAGTGAGCTCACCTCATCGGTACTATAGCAGCAGACCAATGGCTCAGTAAATGCTGAGAGGCAACTGTTAAGATTTAATAAAAGATACTAGGTTACAGAGCTCCTTCAAATAAACACACAACCCCCCAAAATGTTTGAATGAAAAGAAAGCAGATGTTTAGTTTAGCTCAGCTTTGCCATTTTCAGTAGCTGGGAGTGTACTTGCTTAACTACACACAAGCAGTCTCTTCTCCCCAAACCTGCAGTTTCACAGGGTATCTGTACCTGAAAGTCCTGTTCGGTTACTTCATATCAAAGGCTCCCCCTGGAAAAACATATGTTTTTGATTACAGTGATGATGCTGTGAAGGCACAAAGAGAAGGCATGTGTCCAAAGCCAGCAACTTTTTAACTGGGACCAAACTTCCAGATATTTCAGCCAGGGCGATTTTTTTGTTGTTGTTGTTTTTTAAATCACAGAATTATAGAATGGTTCGAGTTGGAAGGAGCCTTAAAAATCATCTAGCTCCAGCCCTCCTACACGGGCAGAGACACCTCGCACTAGACCATGTGACCATCAACATGCATGCTTACAGGCACACTGCCCTGGGAATGGAAGCCCACACGGTAGTATTTTGTCTTCACAGTGTTTCAGTTAGTGACAGACAGAAGTCACAGAAACTCTGGACAACCTATTTAGGCCTGAAATTCTCACAAAACAGGAGCCAAAATGTCAACATCCCAATGACAGAAAAATCCTCTGATGGGCCCACATACCTTGCATCAGGGCCAGCTACTGGAAAGCCATGTGTACACTGTTTGTCCAGCTTCTCTAACTGGCTTCTCAAGTATTATAATAGCTGCGACTACTTCACGATTTTAATTTGGACCAGGAACGTGTTTGAGAATGGATTATCCTAATCCACTCTGTGTTCCACAGACTGCATTGTGGAGCTGTCTCTAAGTGCCTGAACTGACGTTCATTTAAATAGAACTAAATCTTTGGTTTGTGATGCATCTCACTGCAAACAGGCATTTGGTTCACAGCACCAAATTACTGTTAGTCCAAAGTAAAACCCCCTTCCCTGAAGCAGGTACAGAGCACCAGGAGTTTCCCTTGAACAATCTGTTGCTGTCTGCTACTTGCTAGCATAGATGCAACATACAGGTGATTTCACCAGGCTCGTAGCTGCAGCTTTCACACAGCTGGCCAGCTGATCCAGGAATACTGGCCTGACCTTTTGGGAACTTGCAAACTCAAGAGAAAAGAGGCAGCAGAAACCCAGTTGTTAGGCTTTAGTCCACCTTCAATAGGGTAAAGGTGCCTGGACCTCCCTCTTGCTTCTCAGTAAGCAAACCATGTTTTTCAGAAAGATTGTACTTGAAATGTCTCATCTTAAAATTCTACACTTATGCATTAATTAATCTCAGGATTTACTATTGTAACTTGCTTAAAAAGTAAGATTAACCAAAAACAATTCAGATACAACTCCATACAAATAACTCAGTGACAAAATCAATACACAGTGTTTAATGTAATTCCCTGCCTCAGCTTCCACTCTCTGAGTTCCAGCTGCTCTTCCCAGCTCTACTGCCTCACTTCCTCATAGAAATCAGTAAGTAAGCTCCTATTTGGGCATGTCTCTCGACATACTTTTTATATTTTACTGATATGTAAAATATTAACAAAACTGAGGCTCAGATTTTTTGTCCTCAGTCATTTCCATCCATGAGTAT
The DNA here is from genome assembly GCA_020745705.1 of Hemiprocne comata. Classification (NCBI taxonomy): domain Eukaryota; kingdom Metazoa; phylum Chordata; class Aves; order Apodiformes; family Apodidae; genus Hemiprocne; species Hemiprocne comata. The sequence continues at coordinate 24,767,751 of CM036589.1, read as the reverse complement.
TTCAGCTTGACCAGTTAAACTGTAAAGACTTCAACAACAACAAAAATTATAGCCAATCTGTAATTCAATTAACAGTGTTTCTATTGCAGATTTACTTGCTAAGTCACAAGTAAACCTCTGTACATCATTCACAACCTCAGCTTCTTCAGCTTCAATAAGTCTTTTAAACCATTTTAAAATCTTAAGTATGTATTAGCTGGCACAGTAAAAATCTTCCAACATTCCCTTAAAGCACAGATTTCTCAGAAATGCCGCAGCTTCTATATTCAGGATGATGGGAAATTACAAACTGTAATTGTCTTGCAGCTCTGTGATCTGATCTCTGAAGAAAGAGGTGCTTTGCCCAACTTTTCCTTAAAGATATTTCTACTTGAGGAACCCAGAGCCAAAGTGCTGCTTTTGTGTTCTCAGAAACACCTCTAGTGCACATAAAAGACTGTTTCATTATAAAAGCCTTCCAAAAAAGCAGGCCATGATATGAAACAGTATTTTAGATCATGAAATGTAAAGCAAATAAAGTTAAACTGTGGTGCCCCATATATATGTATTTTTTTAATATATATACATAGATGGCAAAAACCCAAACAAACCCTTCTTTGTACTGTCCATCTCTGATGGGACCTGGAGTTTTCCTTGATCCTGCAGGATTTACTAGTATTTTTTGCTATTGGTTTGGCCCCAAAAGTGTTAACCACATGAAGACAGCTAATAGCAATTTCCAGAGAGCTTTTCAGCAAAGGAAAGCAAGCAGTTTTTGACTGGAGCCTAAAAGTTCTGTTTTGAAATGCAGAGGGCAGGACCTGCACAAAACAGCAAGCTCAGCTACCTTTTCAGGCTTGGCTTGTTAAATCTGAAGGTCGGCATGAACCGGAAAGTAGATACTCATAAGAAATTAATTCAGAAAGGCATAAATGATTCAAGAGAAAACCTGTGGCAAGCTGCATGGCCAGGAATTTCACTATGGAAAGCCCTACTCCTTACTAAGCACTCATAATGTACCTTATAAATGCAGGGGACATGGTCCTACTACATCTGCCCAGTCACATAAATGCTGTGTGAGCCAGACTGTATTCTGACCCCCTCTCATTGAATCAGGGATGTCTAAACAGAGCGGGTACAATTCAGGGCTGGCATGCAGAAAAAGAAATGGAAGGACCAAGAATAAAAGTGAACAGCTCTAAAGGGAATGTAATTGCTGAGTAAGAGAGGGGTTTCACCACAGGACTGACTTCATCTCAAATGCTAAGCGCATATTCCTCGGTCATCGCCCAGGCCCCCGCGGGGGAAGGTGGGAAGTGACTGGCATACAGAAAACAGCGTGTTTCAACTGCTTGGCACTTGGTGATAATCAGCACTTACCAGAAAGCTGTCAATTGGTAACAACATTTTTTTCCCCAAACAAAAACTGACCTGGAGAAACATACTGAGCAGGATCTCCATGATCTCTGATACGGGCACTGTGCAAACTTGGGCACCAAAACCCAGCTCTGGCAGAAATCTGAACTTTCTCCTTGCTGTGTCGCTGGCATCCGGCCTGAGAGACAAGTGAGGGTCTGTCCCTGCAGCCCTACCCACAGCCTCAGTGGCTTCAAGGAGATTTGTCTACAAGTGAAACCTCAGCATTTGAGCCCAATGATTCCCAATTCTTCCCTGACACTACTAACTCTCTGATTCTTGATACAGTATGCAAGTGTTTAAATTAATTTATAAAAAGGCTTATTGGGGATAAATGCACTAGTACAAATGAGGGCTGTACACCACAGGACACCATAACTGTTTATTTACCTCCCCAAATAATTTACCATCTTAGAAGTAAGATGGGCTGAAAAGTAAGACAGGCTTAATAAACTTCAAGGTTTACTGGGCTTTAGACAGTGCTAAAATGTATGGTTATGGGGGTGCCTTAAGAGAGCAAATCCAGAATACTTTGGCTAAAATACTAGTCACCCACTAAGGGATTAACAACACCCAAAGGTGCTCAACTTTGCTGCAAGCTACGGGGAAATAAAGGAAAGAGGCATGTCGGTACAGCTGGAACAAAACATCCTCATAAATGAGTGTGATACACCCAAAAACAGACCAGGAAAAACAGCACATTCTCCCCCAGAGGTCTACTGGGCACTCTATCATTTAGAAAATAATTAAAATCATGCAAAACATCAGCAAAAAGATCAGTTCTAACATAGCATATTAAGTTATATTAGGATTCCAAGAAAAATAAGCAACATTTCCATTATTATAATTACTACTTCAATAACATTTCATGGGACAAACCAAATAATCAAGCCTTGCTGCACTGAATAGCATAGAAACTTTCTCTTTTGATGCCTTGAGAGCTTCCTAGACTGAAGAAAGCTCACAGGCAATTCTGACTCAGCAGTCCTTGGGAAAAACAAAAACAACCAAACAACATACTTCTTGCTTTGCTATTGGGAATTTCAGAGCATCTATTGTGACTATACCCTAAAATCTGATCTTCAGAGTAGAAGAAATCCGAACGATCAGCTTCTCAGCCCAAGGCTGAAGATTAGCCAAGCCAGCTAGGGACAGCTACATTGTAAACCCACCCTTTTCTGACAGTGCTGGTAGCCATTCTTGGAGGTTCCTTAGGCAGCAGTGAGAAACCCTCATGCTCTCAGTTCCCCTCAGGAGGGAACTGGGAGCATCCCCTTCCCACCTGCTGTCCTGCATGGTGGAATTGGAGGCAGCTGACCAGGGCTGACTGATCCATATCAGCAAAATCATTATAGAAGAAACCTTGATTTAAATACTGTAACCTTGCTTTGCATTTTACTTCTGTTATTTTCTTAACTGGTTCCTTGTTGGTTTATAATCCTTTAGAGAAAATAAGCTGAAGCTAAACACAGCTTTTTTATTATATACAGTACTGTTTTTGTAACTAGAAAGAAAAACTATGTATAAATTGCTTAACTAGCTAAGAATTTGAGAGCACATTTACTCAAATTCTCTATTTATACAATTTATTGTGCTAAGAACTGTTTCTTTTTATTTCTTCAGCTATCTGTTCTTTAATTCTGGTTTCTATCAAGCTGCTTCTGAAGAGAAACATGCATTATAAAATGCTGCTGAAGACAACTAACAGCAATTTTTTTACTTAAATTAAAGCTGTATTAAATATGATGAAACAAACACAATTACTCTTAACAACTATGATTGTAGTATTAACTCCCACTAATTAATTAATAGTACGCAAATACACCATCAATCAGTACAAAACTGCATTTCTATCTTTTTATTTGCAGACTGAAAGCGTTCATGTTTTTTGACCCCAAAGTGGTTTCTTTCCTTTTACTAAAAGTTATTGCAGTGAACTAAAGTGAACATAGATTAAAATAACCTCTTTGTATCTACAAAAGTGACTGTATTGTCTACCCACAACAGTACAAAGTCAGTTTACACTTTCAACAAACTATGTTTTGAGGTGCTTACTCAAAGGCTTCCCTGAAGTCAGCTGTCTGACTTAGTATAAAACCATGCAGGAAAAACAGGTATAACTTTTTTTATTTAAATAATCTTAGAAGACTAAAACAAGATGAGTTTAAGAATTCATTATCCACTGAGTCATCATTCAAGTGGTTTAGGCAGCATCTATACAGCCAATGTGGGCAACACCAACCCATATAAGATTCAAGCAGGGCTTTATCCACCAGCACAGAACAAGCCCCATGACCCAACCTGGCAGCACTGCAACACTCATCCCCAAGTAGCCTGCGTGTAGGTGGGAGACAAGCTGAGTAAAACAGCACGTAAAAACATGTAATGAAGACATATTAAAAGTTAATGTTTATACAAACACTAGGGACCAATTTTATAGCATATGGGAGTAAATTAATTTAAGATCTGCAGGACTAGGGACTTACATGGTGACACTAATCACTGGATGGGAAGGCTTTTTAAGTAACAGACGCAGGTGAACAGCTTTGTTTTGAGTGGGACAGTTTCCTCCATCACACCCTGCAGTCCTTCACCATTCTGGAACAGGCCACCATTTCATAAAAACTGCATTTGTGTTAAAAGCCAACAGTAGTAGTTACTACATTTTTATTGATCAGTATTTTGGCTGGCAGGAAACCTTTCTCCCTTAACAAGCTTCATTTTATAATTCTAAATACACTGCTTTGCTTTCCCTCCTGAATTAGTGCTTATGATTAACAGCCATGAAAAGAATAAAACTAAACACTTGTGAGGAACCAGCACTGCAATAATTAGTTGTGAAAGCCCAGAAAACACTCCTGAAAGCAGTTACGAGTGTTTCAGCAAGAGTTTCTGTTATTCTCTCTAGAAAAGCGGCCAAGTCTATGCACTCTAAGTTCTGATTTGTTCCTCCTCCAAGACTAACTCCTCACTGACTAGCTGCTTTGTCCTGCTGACAAGTGTACAATGGGGGGGAGGAGGGCGGGGAACAGGCCACCAATCCGTGGCATCCTGAAGTATTCACTCATCAGCATCACTCATTTTTGACAGCAGCCACCTGTATAGGATATTGGCATATATGTAAGAACTGACATGGAAATCAACCGTTACCATTCCCTCAGATAATAGGGCAAATCACCCTCGAGAAAGAGACATAGCGATGACAGCAGAGGCAACTACTTTAACTACAGCCTCACCTGGTAGTGATTTAAACAGGAAAAAAAAAACACAGGTGGGAAGAAGAAAGGAAAAATGTCTGCTTTTCAGGGCATAGCTAAAATTAAGCAGGCTCCTTTTAAAACAGAATACAGCAAATCCTTCTATCTGAGAATCTGAACAAAGGTAACAGTAAGGCACCAAGCACTTCCCTCTTAACATCTTCCCGGGGTAGGTATTTCACCTGTTACATATTCAGGCAGAGGGATGGATAACAGTGATTAAGCAACTGGCCATTTACACCTGACAAAACAGATAGGAGAACCAGGTTTTTCTGTGGCCTGCCTAAGCAGACTAGACTGTTAGTCTAACTTCAAGATACAGTTGTCTTTATTTTTTATTCCCAGCAAATTCCTCTAAGGAACCCCTTACTCTCACCTGTCATACAGCTCTGCTTTACCTGCCTGTCCTCTCCTACACCTCCTACTGTGCATCATGACAGAATATCATATACAAGTCCTTTCAAATGCAGAATTACTGATTAGGAAAAAAACCCCAAACATCAGCTCAAAACTACATTCTGGATTTCTTTTACCATTGCTACTGCTTTGCACCAATATGTAGTTTCACAGTTACAATGGGAGATGCTACTGAAGCCCTAGACACAGATGCAGAAGCCAGCACAACATGCATTATCATACTTAAAAATGTAATCCTCCCCATTAAAATCTAGCTTATTGCTCTTCATAAATTCAGAGTATGACAAAAACCAGGAAAAAAGCTCAAAACAAACAGCGGGAGTGCTGTTACACATTCTCCAAAGCACACAAGAAGTATTAGACTAGAGCATGCAGAAAGACCACACCTTCTGTGCCGTTTGTAACAGCTGTCCCCTTCTACAGATCCGCGGCAAGGTAGGACAGCCGGCCAGCACTGCAGCTTCGTTAACCCCTCAACCCAAACCCTGAGTTCTATCAGTTTTCCTTTATTGTTCGAGTGCTTCTCCACTGCCCTTGCTGAACAATGCAGCACGGCTCCGCTCCCCTCCCGGAGACCGTTGAACTGCCTTGAAATGAAACGCGAACCTCTGCAAACTCTTAGGCTAGACTTTATCTGCCGCGAGCGGAGGACGGCGGGCGCGCAGCCGCCTACCTTAGCCACCCAGCTGAACAATGGTGACATCCTACGAGCTCCGGCGCGGCGGCCGGCGGCGAACCCCAGCTCCGGCCGCTCGTCTTCACCTCTCCCCGCTGCTTGCCGCCAGATGCGCCGGCAGGGGAGCCACCCCGACCGGCGTCTCAGACTTTCCCCACCGCCGTCTCCGGGCGCCGAGCACCAGCCGGCGGGACCGTGAGCTCGCCGCGCCGGGGAGACTCCCCGCGGCGGCGCCGGCTGCTGCTGCCGTGCCGCGGGGCGGGAAGGGAAAGGAAGGGCCAGGCCGGGGGCTGGGGCCGCGTCCCGCCTCCGCCGCGCTCCGCCTCCGCCGGGGCGCCCCGCGCCAGGCTGCGGCCGCCCGGCCCCGGGAAGGCGGGAAGGCAACGGGCTGGCCCTCCGGCAGCTTGCCCGAAAACGCAGACAAACTGCCTTCTACCTCACGGCGTTGCTCTTCTACGTAACTCAGCGGAAAAGACAGGATTCTCAACTACTGGAGAAAAAAAAAAAAAGTCCACGCGGTCCATGTCTCTGTCATGGCCAACACATCGCTGATTGTCCGAGAATGGAGGTATCTGACTGTGGTGGATGTGTGAGTTGGTGCATGGCACTGTATAGCCAGTCACTGTGGCCCAGCTGAGCTGGCAGTGGTGAGACTGGGGAAATCTGCTGCCACTGGATGTTAGTACTCTCTAGCTCAATACTAGTTTATCTGTCTGTAAAATTAAGTCTTGATCAGTTTCATTTGCTTGCTCAAAGACACACAGTTAATCAGGGTAAGAAATTTGATGTGTGAATTTGAAATCCTTTTCCTGAACAACATTTGCCAGGAACCACAAAACACCAACCAGTATAAGCTAATAAACCAGCATGCAATATATTTACGGTGACCTTCTCATGGTTGGAGAACCCAAAGCCTACCTGGGTCTGGTTTTTAATCAACTTACAACCTACGCTACAGTTTCTGGAAATAAAACCGTAACAAACACATTGCATATTTTCATAAAAGGAGAATGGAGCTCCATTTTCTAATAGTCCTACAGGTTAAACTAGAGGTAATTCATAAGAATGGCCAACAGCTTATTCTGTCATTACAGTATTGGCCATGGGCAGTTTGATTGCATGGATGTTCTTAGCCATAAGCCCAATGAATTACTAAATATGACCAACAGTCACTCACAGTCACTCTGGTAGCAGTCTCTTAATATTTACTGGCATGATAGAAATTTTCACTGATGCTACTGTTCATGATGTATAGAGAACCTACACAAATAAAGGACATCTGTTCTCTGGGCTTTAAACTAGGCACCTTAAAAGAACACTAGAAGTCTTGCCATTTGAAGTACAGAACCAGGTTTACTTTTATTTCACAGAGCAACTGAGGGCAAGGCAGAACATTCTAATTTTGTGCTGCTTGTAGTTGTACAGTATATCCACTATTTGGCATTAGCATTATAGTTGCATTTCTCTAACACTGACTGTGAACAGTACTTTTTCTAAATAATTATTTCTTCCCTTTCTCGGAGGAGATCCTGCCTGCTTGAGAGTTCTTCCAGCTCCCCTGTCCTGACTGGCACCTTTCCACAGCTTTAAACTAACAATACACACATCTCCTCTGAGCCTGCACTAAACGCTGATCTCAGTCAGGAGATCTGGCTTCTTGCCCTGACAGCAACTGGCTCAGAGAGCCATCCTCAGTGTGTTAATTCATACAGTTTAGCTTCTAAACTTGTTGCATACAATTGTTATAATGATGTTTGCATGATTTTAAATGCACTCTGAAAGCTTCTAAATGCTTCTATAGGACTGGGAGGAAGAGTGGTCTTGTGGCAAAGACACTGAATTAGGAGATAGAGTAACAGCAAATGAATTCCATCTTTTGCTCTTAATGTAAGTTTCAGGCATGCTACTTCACCACCCGCTCTGCTTTAGTTCATCTGTTAAGTGGAGGTATCTGCCAGCCTTGAAGCAGGAAGGAGTGGGTACACTCCTTGGCATTTGGGCAACAGCTGGCAGCTAGGCTTACATGTTCAGATATAAAAATGTTTGGTAATGCAAAAAATTCTTCAGTGTAAAGGAAAAGGTCACTGTGTTGGTCACCTTCTGAAAAAATACAGATTTAGCAATGTAGTAGGAACAATAACTGCATTCATTTTCCAGGATGTTCAACTTTCTAAAAACAGAACCTCTGTATTTTTCTATTTTAAGTTTGGCTTGTGCAAATAACTGTCTCTCCAAAAATGCTATATATCCATTTTGGGTAAATGGAAAAATTCAGGGCCAGGGAATGACATCTGTATTGCATAAACAGTAAGTAGCACTTGACACCACCTTATCGAAGTGTATGATCTTTTAAAAAAAAAACAAACCAAACCCTCATTCCTATGAACTGTTCCACATTATCATGGAAAATATTAGTAAAATATTTGTGGCTGTTTTTAAAATAGTAGCAATAAAACACTTCAAAGCCACAACTTAAAGCTTGCATTGTCAGAAAGATGATCTTTTGGTTTTACAGATGTCCTTCACAGATTTACATATACACAAATACCCCCATCATTTCTCCTCCAACAAAGCTCTCTGTATTAAATGAAGCCATTTGAAGATAAGGAGAGATAAATGTGAGATATAAGGAAATACTAAGAAGAAAGGAGACTACAGTCAACCTTTTAACTCAAAAAAGGGGTATTTTCTGACCCACTCTGCTCTGATTTCAGCTTTAAGTGTAATGGTTGTAAATATTTTTGAGAATCTTCACAGTATGTCACCACTGAATGACATCTCACAAGACCTTGCATTAAGGGTATAGCCACAACTGTATTACCTGAGAACTGGCCTCTCCTGATGCTTTTGTGTTAACTGTGGTGGTGGTTTTACAGCAGACTCCATTCCCTTTTGAAGCTTTTTCCTCTGAATTGTACTTAAACATGTTTTGGAAGCTATGCTTCTCGTGAATTATCCCTTCTGTCCACATTCACTGTTACAAGTTTTATTTCTCTGTTCTTTCCCTGTACACAAGAAGGTCTTTGCAAGTTGAAAAAATGCAAGAAAATAATATGCCTGCCAGTAATTACCAGTGTCCATTATTTGGCCTTTGTTTAAAAAACACCCACTATTTTTATCCTTTATTACTTAGTTTTCACTGTTCATTACAATTTCCTTGAGTATTCTCATTCCCTCCCATAACAAGTAGTAGGCCAGGTGGTTTCTCCTTTATCAGAGGAAAAGGAGTAACTACTGCGAGAGGAGTTATATGAATTCAAAATGTAATAATGACTTGATTCTTAGATACAACAGTATTAAAAGATTTTAAAAAAAAAGGTGTTTATTAAGGAAATCCCACACATTTATGGCACCACCATATGATGCAAGATGAGACAAATGGTTCACCTGGATTCACTGAAGATAAAGAGTAATAAAATCCTCTGGATTTCATCCTATCCCAAGATTGATCAAGCCTGACTAGCTGGCTTCTGAAAAGATACTGTGGTGAAGAAAAGAGTGAGCTTTATTACTTCTTTTGGGTAAATTATAATAAAACTTTGTTTTTCTTGTGACAAAATAAAGTAAAAGATTAATCACAAAATCAAACTACCTTACTAAACAAGACCTGCACCAGCCCCCTGATGAGAGACAACAGCAAGACCTGCTAGCGACTAATGGCTGGCAGTAGCTGTCCCCTTAATACAAAGTGCACAGGAGCCCACTGCCCTGAGCTGCATATCCACGCTGCAGAGGAAATCCAGCTCACACCAATGAAACGAGGCTTACTTTCTTGGTGGTTTCCAGATACTCAGTGGAAACAGAAATGGCAATGTTTTGGGTGATCTTATTTGTACTGTCTGTCAGTAAAAAGTGTACACTGAAGCGTTTTGGCTATCTGCTAACCAGTAGCAAATATGAAAAACGCAAGACATTGGGCTGGTGCCCAGAGATAACATGCAATTCACTCCCCATGGTGGCAGACAGAAGAGAACAATTCCTCACCAGAGTACTGGGCACTGACACAGCAGTGGAGCCTTTTCCAAACTTTTGTGTAGGTTTTAGCTTTTGTATTATTGTCTTCTCAGCCACAAAATTTGTAACTGCTAAAATGATTCAAGTGACATTGGCATTTCCAACTCAGGAATGAAAAGCACTGTTGACGATGGGTTATTGATCCTCTTCCCTGCCAGCAGCATTCATCCTCTCTCCAGCAGTGCCAGAGCGTAAGTGTCAGAGGTTTACCATGCTGAGGCTCATTTGGGATCCTGGATCTCAGAAAGAGAGAGGACTGAGGGAAGGAAGGATCTGTGAAGGGAAATGTGATCCTACATTTCCATGTAGGAGAGAAACACAAGAGCCCAAGAGCCATGTTGCTCAGCCGACAGTGGAATGAAGTCCTCCTTGGGCCAGTGCTATCCTGCAGGCAAGGGTAGGTCAGCTAGAGGGAAGCTCTAAATAATCAGTGCAACAATAAACACAATGTAGCTTTAGGGTGTTAGGGCCCCTTCATAAACACCAAGGCCATCTGACGCAAAACCTTCATCTGGACTGAAATCATCCTGCCACTTCAAACACTTGCAAAAACATTGATGAGTAAACTTTGGATTGGCAAGCTTTATGCTGGATTGAGTATTTTTTGTCTTCCCACAGACAGGAAAAAAAAAAAAAAAAAAGAAGCTTAAAGCTGTCAGGAACTTTGCGATGGACTCTGACTAATTCCGCTCAAGCATGATCATATGTCTGCATTTGACCAAGATCAAATGTGCACTGCTGAGTGATTCAACTGTGATCAACTGATCAGATCTCTATAAATGAGCAAAAAACCATAGTCTGAATCTGCAGTTAAGTCCAGGCAGACTTGTGAAGGGAAGACTTCAATCTGTATAGTTGGATATGTCCAGTTCTGAAGCCTCCAACACAAGAAGGATGTGGACCTGTTGGAGCATGCCCAGAGGAGAGCAACAAAAATTATCAGAAGGCTGGAGCACCTCTCTTATGAAGACAGGCTGAGGGATTTGGGGTTGTTCAGCCTGAAGAGGAGAAGACTCCAGGGGGACGTTATATCGACCTTCCAATACCTGAAAGGAGCCTATAAGAAGGCTGGGGAAGACCTGTTCACTAGGGCATGTAACGACAGGATAATGGTTTCAAGCTAGAGAAGGGTAGATTTAGGTTGGACGTTAGAAAAAGTTCCTTAATATGAGGGTGGTGGATCACTGGAACAGGTTGCCTAGGGAGGTGGTGGAAGCCCCATGCCTGGAGATATTCAAGGTCAGGCTTGATGGGGCTCTGAGCAGTCTGTTCTAGTTGGAGATGTCCCTGCTTATTGTTGGGGTGTTGGACTAGATGACCCTGAGAGGTCCCTTCCTACCCAAGACAGTCTATGATTCTATGCAAAAAATCCGCAAGGACAATGTGGCAAGTGAGCAATGGGGGAAAATTAGAACACAGCAGGGAACGGCCACATAGAGACAGAAAGAGTTCCACATATTTTATTCTGTTTTACGACAGAGGGGTTTCTGGCAGCTGTGACTCTGGAGCAGGAAGAGTGGAGCACAATGAGAGCAAACTGGCAAACTGCAGAAGCAGATTACAGAGCTCAAAACAACTGGAGATACTTCCAGTGTGCAGTGACAAAGACACAGGTCAAGCCCTTGAGATCAACAACTAGGCCTTGACTTCAATTGAAACAGTTGGAAACCTGTTTTTCTTCCTGCAGGAGAGTATTTCTTGGCCTTCTGCATGTCACCATGGAGGTGTCACCCCACCACTAGCTGAAGCTACTGAGGTGCGGCTGGCAGAGAGAGCAGCAGCCACCAGAGGGATAACACCTGCACACAGACTCTGACACAACTGGATAAACTATAAAATATTAATGATGTAAGACTGCTTATTTTAAAAATCGCCCTGACAATGGGATGTGAAGGATGTGACAATTTAATGGGGATTAATGTTCACTGGCACTTGATATTTGGTCATGGAAGGCCTTTGCACCCCTTTCCTGCAGCCTCCCACTGCCTCCGCCCAGCAAGCACTGAAAGGTCTCAGAAGAAAAAAAAACAAACCTCTCTAAGTAGCATTTTCTGAAATGCAATTCATTAAAGGTTATACTTAAAGTATTCCTTGATCTTGAAACTTGCATAGTTAACCCAAATTACTCAGATGGGAAGAAAGATACTTTATTTGAAAAGATGTCTCATTTCCTTTGTGGAGAAGTGCTACCTCACACTGGAAAAAAAATTAAATACTAAGCACTTCTACTTCCAATAATGGATAAGTTACATGGTAAAAATGTCTAGAAAGCATTGAGAAAAAACAGACTATGTACAAAAAATGACAAATCTCACTTAACTGGTTAAAATCAAAACATAATTATAAAATTTGTCCATTCCCCATGTGCTACAGAAGATACATATACTATGAATGCCTATTTCCATTACATGGGACTTCATGTTAGTTAAGATGTCCACATTCACTTTATCCTATTAGAACACTCCAGTAACAAATAATACAAAATAAGCAATTCTGCCTAGCTCTTTCTTCATATAATCAACTATAAACACAAAATTAGTCCCCCTGCCCTAAGCATATTATTTTGTGAACTTCAGTTGCAACAGGAGGAGACTAGGAAAGCATACTGAGTTCCACAGTATGGAGAGCCATGAAAAGTAGCCAGTCTTCTCAGTTCTCCACAACATACTTAATAACTTAATAAATCTATTTCTAACTGCATTGATATATGCCAAAAGCACATTGATTTCTCACAACTTCTTCAGCTGCCATCCCCACAGACAGTACACAGGTTCAACTAGACTTTTACTGTAGTTGAGATACTCTAAAGCAACATCTATTTTAGTAAATCGAAAAAAAGTAACAGAATAAAACTTCAAGTGTTAACCACTCCACCCCCAACCCATAATATTCTCCGTTTTGCTGGAAAGAGCTTAACAATTAAAAACATCAGTTCAGGTTTATCTCTCAGCAGGTTTAGAGTCCAGAACTTACCTACAGTCAATGCAGCTATATTGCAATTAACATATAATAAGTATGTGGGTGTAAAAGCTATTCATTTGAGAAGGAGCCAGTCCTGCGCCCACTAAAATCACAGACCAAGTTGCTACTATATCCTAACACATCTTAAACGTAGATAACAAAAAGAGGACACAAATACCATATTATCCCATCATTTTCCAGAATCAAGCTGAAAAAAATTTAATTTTTGTCACATTGCCCTCGTATCATAGCCCTCCCTGCTCCAGTGTTCTTGGACAAAACCCTGTGTGAGAACACAGCAGCCTCCTGAGAAATAAACCCCTCGCAGCCAATTAAGAAGTGCACGCAGCAACCCGCCCGGCCCTTGCTCTGCACCCCTTCTCATCACCAGCCTTTCATTTGATTACAGGCTGCAGCACAGTTCTTCCCTAGGTATTTCCTCTGTAATGTGGAATTGAGAATGCTGCTGGAAACCTACTAAGATAACAATTTGCATATATATGGTAATTTTCTCTGGTGCATATGAACCTACTTTTTTATTAAATTACCTGTGATTTTTATTTTGTAGTGTTGTGCTGTTGATTCTCAGCTGTCTTGAAAGTGGAAAATTTTATCAGCAATGTTCCCTTGCACAGACTTTTAACTTATTGTTTCTTATCTCTCCCTACTGTCTTCTCAGGGCTTATTAACTCACTAAGTGTATCTTTAGCAATGATGTGGATTCTTTCCTCTTGTGATTTTTTAATATTTTTGGCTAAGTATACTGTCTTTCAGTAATACCAAAAGCCAGAAAACTGCAATAGAACATTTTTAAAACCATGGTTCAAACACTGTTTCTCCTGACCTGAAAAAACGCATTCCCCACAATTCAGCTAGCTTTCTGTTCTTAAGTATGTAGCCCCCGGATTCGTTACGAACAACACTCTGTATTTAGTTAAAGCCAATTGTGTTTGACTCCTAAAAACATGGTGGAAAACATTTGTGAAATACAACACATACTACGGAGACTCGAAATATAGCAACAGGATTTGTCCTCATGGCTCTTTCGTGGTTTTGATAAAGCTGCATTGCTTCAAAGGGCTCAGGATGTATTACTGTAAGACACCACTGCACATTTTGGCCACATGTGCTGACTGCGCTTCCGCTCCTCTGCCAGAACAATGGAAGCCTTAATGTGCTGAGTCAGCGATCCCACAGCCACAGATCCATGAAGATGGAACACATTCCCTCACTACGCTTTTCTTTAACCATGTCTTATCACTGAGAATGCTAGATAGCTGCGTCATTTCACAGAAGACTCCTGGGGTGGGTAAAATTTTTGAAATGTGTACATATTTTCAGGAATAAAGCCCAAATTTGATGTGTGGTAGACTACTGAAATAAATACATAGATGAAGTTATAATAAAATAATCATGGGCTAATTCTGCCATTTCCTCCCTCCTGGTTATTTCCAGCACCAATAGGGAATTCTGGCATTCCAGGAGAAACCTGCACACAGCTAGATGGGTGGACTGGACAGCTGAATTCTTCACTCAAGCTGTATGGTAAGTTCAGATACCACTGCAACTTGTGAGTCTGAGCTCACATATTCGGATGTGTTTACACAGACCCACATGAATAAGTGAACCTCAGAAGTCAGCAGGGTCTTTTACCCCAGGTTGTAATAAATTCTCGTGTGTCCTGTTGGTTTCAATCATAACTTACAAGTAGAATGTACGCCAGCTTTAATTAATTTTCCCAGTGTTTCTAACATGCAAAAAGCTGTAATATGCAGCCAAACTGCAAGAGCTTAAAAAAAAGAATCAAGTATTACATTATCTCATTGTAGATCCATGTCACCCCCCTACACCTGCATTGATTTCACTCACAACCCAGTTGGGATGGAACTCCAGTTCAGATGACTGCCTGGAAGTCTAATTCAGCTGATGTCTCAAGCTGGCATCAAGACTTCCAGAACAGACTGAAATGCCTGTGTGTTTGTGTGTCTGTGAAAGTCATGTCACTGCGGGTTATCTGGGTAGGGAAAATCTGTCACATACGTAGTTTTTGTATGGTTTGCTGGAAGGGCACAGTCTCAACCCGTGTGAAGGAATTTATTCCAAGACCTTGACCACTTACATTCTATAACTTTAACAAGAAATATATCTACAAATCAGAAACCTGTGTTTTGCCTGTTTGAGGTTCCTGGGAACTCTTCTAACTCTTCCAATCCTAGCTTGCATAGGGATAGTCCATTAAAACACAAAACTGAAATAGAGAGGAAAAAAAATACTTCATTTTAAAGAAAAACTTGAAGCATCCCTTCTGCAGTACACAAACCTCCTCCCAGTAAAAAGGAAGCCTGCACAGAAGCAATGCACACACTCTGAGGTTTGTTGTTGCCTGGATGTATCTAGGTCATTATGGAGTGAAAAACATACATGTTAAGAATATTCTGAAGTCCTGCAAGTTCCTAGAAGGGAAACTTCGGTCCTTATCCAGATACAAGCATATTGTATCAAGCTCAGAACATGACTGAGAGCTAATGTTTTCACATCTATCAGATAGTCTGCTGAGGGGAACTGAGACATCCCAGAACATCAGCTGATGCCAACACTAACCCCAATTAAGGATGTATCTTGTTTTGTGAATTTTAATACCTAAGAATAACCTCCAGAAACACTAGTTTCAGTTCTAGAGACAGTACCTTTACTTACTGTTGGTTCTTGTGCTAGCTCACTGCATAGTAAAATATCAGCTCATTACAATACTTTTACAGGCAATTATTCCCCCAAATAAACCGATGAGGGAAATCCAAACAGAACTGCAAAAGGACAGTTTGGAAAAACAAAGTAACATGGGAATGACAGTACCGAAATTCTTATTGAAAGCCCACCAGGGTATTTTAATTTATTTCAACCAGTCTTGGATTAAGCATTCAGTAACTAAGATGCAGAATTCCCCTGCTGGTGGAAAGCGACAGCAGGAGAGGTGAGAATTGTCACGGCGATCGCAGTATCTTACATTTGCTCTGGACAGCCACTAAGCGGCACTTAAACACCTCATCTTAAACCGTGGAGAATCTGCAAACTTGTGGAGGGAGTGGCGGGGGAGGGCGGAGGGGGTGTTGAAATGGTGTTAGGCACCCTGGGCACTAATCCCTTGTAAGAACAATGAAGTTCACTTCCTGCAATTAGAGAAACTTTCTAAGAGCCTGACTGTGTACGAAAATGTTACTGGCAAAACTGCTGTACTGCTGTACTGTGTTCCATGGACGCAGAAATACTGCAGAGTGCTCTGCAGAAGCAACTGCTTCCTTTCCTAAATCCTGGTCCTGCTTTGGGAATCAGAGTGCTTCGTTCCAGTAGAACATTAGCCACTATTATGACATTTTGAAATATGCACTTAAGCCAGGAAAATGGAAGTGCCTTATCGCTGCTGGACTGCAGATCAAATTAAAGCAGTCCTGACGTCTTAACACAACTTCTATAAATGCCTCTGAGTTCAGTTTCAATTGGAGATCTCTGCAGGGACCAACACCATTTGGACTTCCTCACAGAGAGGGTGATTAGACATTGGAATAGACTTCCCAGGGAAGTGGTGGAGGCACCGTCCCTGGATGTGTTCAAGGCAAGGCTGGATGTGGCACTTAGTGCCATGGTCTAGATGGTGTGGTGGTGTTGGTCATAGGCTGGACTTCATGATCTTAAAGGTCTTTTCCAGCCTTGGTCATTCTGTGATTCTGTGACTTGAAGATGCACACTAGAATTGGGTTTTAGTAGTCAGCAGAGAATCTAATATGATGAATGGGGCATTGCTCTTCTGAAGACTTTAGTACATTATTCCTTCCTAGACATGTCATACTTTCATTTGCATTTTAATCAAAGAAACGCAGTTTTCCTAATAATGGTGTTGAATTAGCTATGTTAATAATCCTGAACGTGTTAATGTTAATGTGTTATAGTTACAATTTTTCTTTTTATCTGGTTTTGAAAGTGCTTCTGTTTCAATTAAAAGTCTTTCTAATTGAATGAGTTACAGAAATGTGAATTTTTTTTCCCTATATGAACAGCATAACTGTCACTGGAAAAAATCTGAAGATAAAGCCAAGCAGAATAATATATTAGCTATTTTACGTGCTTACCAAGCAAGCATTTACAAGTACATTCAATGACATTACTTCAAGTATTTCTGTTGTCTTGAATGTAACTAACCTAAACTTAAAGTGCATACAGGTTTTCAGCATCAAAGACTCAGAAGTAAGATTTAGGTACTATTTGCCTTTTAGGCTCTCAAAGAAACAGCCCATTTTCAGTTAGCCACAAGTCTAGATGCAAAATACACAACCAGTATTAGCTGCAAGTTCTATTTTTCACCTTTGTGTTGAATGTGGTCTCCAGAAATCTCAAATTGTGAGTTACCAATTTTCTTTTATTCTCTCTTCCTGTGGAAGTTCTTTACCTTATGATTAGAAGTACAGCATATATAAGCAACAAAGTAACTCAGCAAGCCACAGTACATCATGATCACTAAGAATACAATTCTTAAGTACAGTCTGCATGTGTAAAACTAGTTTTGTGAGGTTCTTTTAAAGGCTGAAGCAAGAAGCTTGCAAATCAAAAGCATGCAATCAGTTATGAAAAAGGATCAAGCTTAACCTAATGCAAGAGGAATCACCAGCAGCCAAGCTGATTTTATGACCAGCAGTGGATCTCAATCACTGTCACTCTGGGAAAAGTGGGGGGAGGGTGGGAAAAAAAGGAGAAGTCCACATCAACCAGCGGTTTCAAACAAAGGACAAATCAAGTATAAACTGGCATTATCCACTCAATCCTTATATCAGATCCTCAATGATCAACCTTTAGGGCAGACACACATATCCATTTAAGCCTGTATTTGTCCAGTCACACAAATCATTCTTCAGGAAAATATTTCCCACAGCCCTTCCCACAACTTGACGTCCACAGAGAGGGTAAAAAAACAGAAATATAGAACAACTGTGTCTACACTGGGCAAGGGAAAGCACTGATTTTATGACAGTGATTTGTTACCATTATTCACTTTGACATATAACAGGATGGGAGATTGTGCTGCTAAAGTAAATACAGCGGTTATATATGCCTCCTCTGCTTTGGTTTTCTGCTCCACTACAGCCAAAGAGCCCACATCTGATGACCTTGGGGGCAAAGCATAAATGTCAGCCCAATGCAGGCAAAACTCTAAAAGAAAAGCCAATTGCATGAAAAAATAAGGAGCTGCTTCAGGAAGGTGAATTACTCAGCATTGTAATTTATTAATTTCCACCTTCATATTTTAACATGGAAGGCTTGAATTTGTCCATTAGGGCCATTCTAAAATCTGAAAAAAAGAAAATACAATTGCATGAATATACATGTTAAAGTAGCTCCAAGTGAAATCAAGCCCAAGCTTTTCAGAGCAACATGTGAAGCAGAGAAAATAGACAGGTTTTGTTTTCCCTAGTCTTGAGGAAAGATCACTGATGTAGGATGCAGTCCTACAATCTCATTTGTGCCAGAACCACTTTCGAGTCTCTCTGGAGAGATTGTGCTAACCTACATGATAGATATGGCCTCTATTTATTTGACAAAAGCTATCTTCCCACATGTTTAAAAACAGATTGTACATGCTTTGAATGTTCTGTTTCATGAACTAAATCACACTGTCCTCGATATGTTATTGTACTGCATGCCACGAACACTAACACTGGATTAGTTAAGGTTTATTTTTAATAAAAACTGTTCATTGTCAAAGCAAGTATTTTCCCCCCTCTAAAATATGCTTCCTGGCTTTAAACTGCATACAACTATCATTGCACCATGTAGCCACAAAATTATTTTTAAAACATCACAACTGTGCAAAATTAAGATCATTAATTAATTAAATGAAAAATAAAACCCATCTTCTGCATGTAGATTATACTTTCCAACTTGTGCTTGGAGGTCAATAAGGCAGTGTTTTTCCATAAGTCCTCCAGTCTAACTTCAGCAAACCACAGCAGTAACTGCAGGAAGTACACTGGAGGTCCTTTATCATTAATTATTCCTCTTTGTAGTATTGTACATTCAGCTTAATATTCAATGTTGCTATAAATCAAACATTATTTTCTGATCTCTTAATTCTGTATATGCAGTCTGGGTTTCTAGACTCTTTGTCACTCAGAACTTTTCCACAGGCACAACTCATACTTCTTTTTTTGTTTGCCCAGAATTTTATGCTGGCTGTGAGCTGGTTTGAAGCTGCAGGTCAGACTAGGCTGCAAGGTGATGAGGAGTCCTGTTCACTTACTTTGAGCATATTGCATTCAATACCTTTGCAGAAGACAGAGTTTACTACTCTACAGTAACGCGAGGCAAATAACTTCACTGTTACCTATTTTGTTATTGTTACTGCTTGTGAAGATGGTGAATCTAACATGTTCAGTGCTGGGGTAATGTGTGGATGAACACAGCCTCTCAACTGAAGACCTACATCATACTTGGAGATCTGTGTAGATTCAATAAATTCTCAAATTTCCACATTCACCTTCCACACGAAGTGATCTTCCAAGCTTTTCAATCGAATTTGAAGACTACAGCATCATCAAACTCTTGCAAAACTTGGGAAGTTGGTCACAGAGGGTTAACTTATTTCTTGGTGAGGGTGCTGCTCAAGAAAGCAGAAATAAATTATTCCAGCTGAGAAAATAAAATAAATAAAGCACAGGATGAGTACCAGAAAGGTTGTGCCAGAGTGAGATTGAAGCCACAAAAATGAAGAAATTTTCACATGACAGTTTCACAACACATTAAACCCCTCTGAGGCATGTTTGCTAGTAATTTTAAGACAATTAGGTGTAGACCATGGAAATGTACTAAAGCCTTCTATTCCCATCACCATAACAGCAGCTGACACAAGACTGTAAGAAGCTATTTACCAGCACACAGATTGTTCCCATGTTGTATATGTCTTCTTGGAGCAAGGCTATCTTTGGAGTAACCAGACAGGCATGCAGTAACTTCTTCTCACATGATGCCAGCAGGACAGACACTTCAAGTATGCAGGTGGCTCTGTGTTACCTGTACAAAGGCCAAATACCTGTACAGAAGCCATACTTTTAGAACCTATGACACCACACAAAGAAACATCAGGTTTCCTGCTGCACTCTCCCTCCACCATTTCCTTGTGAAAGTACCAGGAAAAATTTGTCCCAAATTACAGTATGTTCTCACTTTAGTTTCAAAATTTGTGTCCACTTGGAATTTGACAAAACATTTAAGGTGATCTAGCAAGGTGCACCGAGTTGGTTTGGAGCAGAAAGGAATTCAATTTTTTTAGTCCCTAAAGTAGCTCAACATGGAGCTGGACAAGCATCAAGGCCAGCACAAGGGAAGTCACTAAGAATGTACACCAAGGGATGGATCAGAAGAGAAGAGAATAACAGAACTGCCTCTTTTGACAGAAGACAGCTATCATCAGATGTTATGCTTGAACTAAATCTCCATGGCAGTTTAAGACTGACTGAATCAGGGATCTGAAGTCCAGCTTTCTCTCTCTGCTCTAGTGTGGCCTTGCTTCTCCCTGACTCTCACAAAGGCGCTCATTAAACTGTTCTGTGATCAGGTTAGGATGCTAAGTTAATTGAAACTGTATCACGTCTCCTTTTGGAATATTGAAAAATACACAAACAATGTCATCTGATACAGAATACTATACCTTTGAAGTCACACCAGAGTGCTTATTAGTCATTCTGGAGCAGATATTTCTGTCTGATTTAGGAGATTGAAGAAATCACAAGAAAATATAATTTTTTATGTTGCTTCTGCTATAAAAGTGGGAAAAAGGCACCTTCTTACAAACCATGTGATTAATTTAATCTTCCTTGGTAATACATCATCTCTGACTGTAACTCACGAAACAGCACTGGTACTGCACAAATTACTTCCTCCGTGTGACAATCACACATGAGGTTGAGGGAAATCACACAATATTCTTAGAAAATGGAAATGAACACAGGAGCACTTAGCTGAGCCAGGATGTCACAAGGTCACTCTAGAGTCTGACAAGAGCCCCATAAAGGCTTGGGATAATGCTGCCAGTGGCAGGGTCAATGGCCACTAAATCCCTCTGAAAAAAGATTTCACATACATGAATCGTTTGAACACATCCCAAGATAAAGTTGGTGTAGTTACAGTTACGATCTAGGCTCATGATGAGCATAAAGCCTGATTAATTGTGAGTGTCCAAAGCACAGCTGGCTGTTTGCATTACCTAGGACACTCTATTAAGATTTGCACAGCTAAACTTTGACCTACTTTGCATACAGACTATGTATGTGCACAAATACGTATTTGGTTTTTCATTCATTTTGCTGGATTTTTTTCCTTATTTTTTACACTAATTTCTCCAGTTAGCATCTGGGAGATGGGGGAGACTTCCTAAACCAAAAAGCAGTGCTAGCAGTTTGCAATTACAAAGATTCCATCACAAAAAAAACCCATAAAGGTGCCTATGAACAGAAGCCAGAAAACAGACAAATTAAGCTGTCAGTTGCACTGAAATAAGCCCAGTTGCCTCATTTTGTTTCAGTGTTTTATGCCTTTTGCAAAAGAACCACCACGTTTTAATCTCCCTACACCCACCAAGCAGTAAGATACAGTACAAAAAGACCACCTCTATATTTAAAATTATCTTGCCTCAATTCTTTTAAGAACGGGAAATGGTGGTGCTAAGAATGAGATACTTAGTGAGGCCATTATCTTACAGTCTAATGCAAAAACAAGTTGCGTAAGAATCCCCAGTCACGAAGCTAAGCCTCACAACAACTGCTTTGGAGTTCACTGGGCCTCTGCCATTCCTTTTATAGACGAATAATGTGAAGTTCACTCACAACATCAGCTCTGTGCAGCCTCACAGGGATCTAAGTGTTGATTATCTGAAACCAGCTTCTCTAGCACATAATCAGATCACAAGCAACATGTAACAAAGAGTACTGCATTACAGGTAATACAGCATGATCTACTTAAGTGTGTAAGCTATTGTAACTCATAAAAGTAGGTGAAGGTTATTTAAAAATGCAGTAACTGTTGAAGCAATTGGTGGACCTAAAAAACTAAGACCTCTGACAAGAGGAGAGATCACTGTTTCAACCAAAGAGCCCAACAACAGAGCAAGTGCTACATTTTAAAAAGTGCTTCAGTGTAAGGGGATGGGACTTACCTGTGTCTGCTTATGGGGCAGATTTGGCACAAGTAAAGACACTGAGCAGACTCAGGTCTCAAGCAGGTGTCCCACTCCGTTGCAAACATAGGGGCACTGCCACCCTCATGGCAACATTCCTCCAGCTGCCAGAGGCCCAGTTCCTGGGCCAAAAGATGTCTGTGGTTTACAACACTACAGAACAAAGATTTAGAAGCAAGCAGACTAGTGCATGTCTTGTGCAGCTGTGATCCTGCTTAAATCACAAGCAATATTTCTCTGTAAAAATAGACAAGAACAGTTCTATCCAGTGTTTTGCCATTATAGCATTAACAGCTTGGGTAAACACAAGCATATATCACAGGCTGTTATGACAACTAGTGCCCAGGCTCCTGGGGGGGAAAAAACCCCCCAAAAAACTAAACTTAACTCTTTCAAAATCTGAACTGAACTTCTTAAATTTCTTCATAGTATAGTTGTGCATGGGTCATTGATAATGTCATAAATATTTCTCCTTACAAGACATCAGGGATTGTAGAGGCTTACAAGTTTCTAGGCTCTCCCTCAAATCCTCTAAACCTCCAGTTCATATCACAGAAAGAAAAAAGAAGAAACTTCAAAAGATTTTGAGCATCTACTTCACTAAAAAGGTGACTTTTACTCCGCATATAGGAATTTATTTTACCCTATGAACTAGAAGAAAGGTGAATGAGGCACTCTACAGACAGCTAGAAGTAGCCTCATGTTCGCAGACCCTGGTCCTGACAGGATACCCAAGTATCTGCTGGAGGAACAACACAGTAGGGCATAATCAATCCAGCAAGTTCCCAGAGAGTATTTATGACAGCTTCCCAACCCAAGTGACCAGAGGAGGTGATGGGGAGAGGTGATCTGGTGGACCTCATACTTACCAACACGGAAGGTAAAAGGCAGCCTTGGCTGCAGTGACCATGAGATAGCGGACTTCAGGATCCTGAGAAGCCAAGAAAATATCTAGATCACAACCCTGGACTTCAGAAGAGTAGATTTTAGCCTCTTCAGGGATCTACTTGAAAAAGTACCAGGAAATAAAGGCCCTGGAGGGAAGAGTGTCCAAGAAAGCTGGTTGTTAGTCAAAGACCACCTCCTTCAAGCTCAAGAGCAGTCCATCCAAACAACCAGGAAGTCAGGCAAAAATGCCTTCCCAGATGAACACAGAGCTCCTGGCAAAACTCAAACATTAGAAGGGAGAATACAAGAGGGTGGAAGCAGGGACAGATAACCCCTGAGAGGAATTTTTAGACACTGCCCAAGCACGCAGAGACATAATTAGGAAAAACGAAGCCCACCTGGAGTTGAATCTGGCAAGGGATGTCAAAAGTAACAAGAAGGGCTTCTATAGCTACATGGGTGACAAAAGGAAGACTAGGGAAAGTGTGGGCCTACTGCTGAATGGTACACAGGTCATGGAAAAGGCTGAGGTACTCAATGTCCTCTTTGACTCAGATTTTTGTGAAACCATCAAGTGTAGAACTGTTATTCTTTATTCACAATAAATATAAAAGTATAATAAAGGACAGTACAATCTTAACCTGCCTTAAATCTACAATAGCCCAGGCCCAGGGCATTATCAGATAAACCAGTAGTCCATTTGCCAGCCAAAATATCCATCAAATAAGATGAAACATACCTAAATAAATTCATTTGGTATACCAAAGAAAAGACCAGCATAATGGCACCTGGAATTCCTTTTCTAAACTGAAAATATTTAACAGAAATTATTCCTCTTCTGTAATGTTTTGGCTACTTTGTATCTGCTGGAGAGGGATATCCTGTGACAGTATGGCATTAGCTTCTCCTTACCTAGCTCTTTCATTCCTCCAAGTGAATGACACACTAAAGCAAGGTGTCCTATGGAAGGAGAGCATTGCTGTGTTTGTGGAGAATGAGCTCATGAAAGAAGCAGCACATGTCACCTATAGTTCCAAACACTGTAGGTAAACACAGTTCAAACTACCACATATTCAGTGTAGGACAAAAATGCCAATTATTTTTAATGTATGTAGTTTTCAACAACAAGAATGATGTCAATAGCATCACATTTCTGTAGAGCAGAGGCAAACATCAGATTAGATGCCTCTGGGAAGATATGCAGGCTGGTAGCTCATGTGTTTTCATTTAAGCCATGGCACTTCTACAGTACCCAAGCACTCTGGCCAAGCTGTTCAACAAGGAACGTGTTCTTATAATGAAGGTACTATCCTGCAAGTACAGATTTACTGGAGAGTTAATTTTTCCTGAGATTCCACCACCATTACTCAACACAGCATGCATAATCCCCACCTATGACCTACCAGTAGTCTTCATAAGCTCCCTGCAGGTGATATAATTGAATCCAGCAGCTACAAAGAATATGCATTAACACCTCAAACTCACCATCAGACAGAAATTTGTCAATCATGAGGCCCCATCTGCACATCCACAGAATGAGGGTGAAGGGATAAAAAACTCCACCATCTCTAACTAGTGGAAACTTACTGAGGATATACATGAAGAAGGAAGAAAGGCTCCAAAGCCTATATTTGACAGATCTGCTTAGAAAGGGAACTCTAATCCATAAGAGAAGCTCTCTCTAGGCTCCTAGATAAACCTGTCCTCTTAGTACTAAGTGGAGTGGAATGATCTCTATAGGTATGTGCTTCTTTCCAAGTAATGTGTAAAGGAGCAGTTTGCCAGGACAACTTCTTTCACCCTTCCCTACCTACTGCTATACTATCAGGGAAAGTGAGCTGATGGCTGCCATGATGATGGAAAGGAAAAAGTCATACAAGATCCTGCAGAGTGTAGACAAGGTGACAAAGACCACAGCAGGGCACAGCCTTTTCTTCTACTTCAATTCTAGACTCAGCTAAGTATTACCGAGCAAAAAATCACCTCCTGTTAACAAAATGCCTTCATATTAAACAGTAAGATCACAAATCAAGTATATGTTCTTGGTCAATTTGAGTATATAAAGGAGTACAACTACAGCAAATGGGCTACAGTCATCTGCAAAGCTGATGCTAAAAGCCTAACCATTCCTTCTACTTCAAATCCTCAGTCAGACCTGACCTAATCTGAAAATTCTTTGTCAAATATAGCTCTACTACAGATTTATATATGCAGATACAAACAACTGTGGCTCTTGGAGTTTACAATATTACTGCAATTAGTAACCATGGGTTTCTTTATTTTTAAATAAAAATAGATGAAGTGCAATTATCACAAAAGTCTGGGGGTCCAAGATTGCTGAGTAAAGATTTGCTACAACCACAAACTCTTTGATTAAACCTATCTAGACTACTATGACTTTTTTTTTTTACAGAGTTCAAGCAAACAGAAAAAAAGTCAGCAGGAGCAAGAATGCCAGCATATGAGTCTGCTGAGTCATACAGGCTGAAAAGGTTCTGTTTCTAAAACTCATTTCTTCTCAAGTTGGACATAAACTGCAGCAACATAGTGCTAAACTCTTCATCCCAACTCACTTGCTTTTAACAAACAGATCCCTCAGTTTGTAACAAAGGTACCCAGCACACTCCTGTGCATTCAAACTGGATGATCTTGTAGATTAACAGGTTAACATTAACGGGTTAACATTAGTTCACTCCTCTTGATAAATACACAACACCAATTAGCTGCAAGGCATTATACGACAATATCCAGGGCAGAGTAACAACACCCTATAAACCATAAAGGACTTAAAAAGTTTATTAATCAGCAATTGTACTGGATTTCAGTAAAACAGGCAGGGCTCCACTTTTGAAGATAAGAACACTTGGCATTTCCATTATCCTTTTGTTAAAACATAGGTCTGCAAATACTGATTAGATGTCTACCTCCTAATTAGGAATCCAGCTTGCAAAAAGTTAAGCAAAACAACCCTTACAATCAAAGCAATTTAAGAGACAAGAATTTAATTTCCTTTTGAGGTGGAGAGTAGTTTTTAAAGGACAGATAGCTGTGTGAATCTGGGGCTAAGTAGTTAAAATAAGCATCCAAAAATTCTGGGTGTTGTCTCCCACGAACATGTAGGCACAACTGCAAATTTAACTACAGACTGATTTTGATCGCCTTGATTTCAAACATGTCTAGGAATTTGATCAGACATGAGGAAAAAGCATTTCAACCTTTTGTTGCAAAAGATGATGCACCAGAGGTGATCACTGTTGTTTATTAACCATAATCCTGTAAAATCATATGCCACAAAATAAGTGCATAAGCAAAATGCATTTACTAGCTTCTATTCAATGCCAAGTCCTGAAACATCTATTCCTTATTTCTGCTTCCTTACATATATAATTTTTTACATTTTAACTTTACAGGATTTCTCACCTGAATGCCTGTGATTTACAATATATTTGCCTTCTAATTTACCAGAACTGACTCTTTATCTGCCAGGATTTAACTAAAGCTGTTTCCATATGTTTTGAGCTCTAACCTGGAGAACATGGATTTGGAACTGTACAATGATTTGCTATTGGGCAGGTTAGCATAAATCCCATGTGTGGTCTATGTTCACATAATACCTCCAAGGTGCTTCAGCAGGACATCTCCTGTGCATCAAGCAAGCAGCCTGTAGCAAGGTGCTGTTTTCCAACATGTAACTGAAGTCTACACTCAAGAAGTGAAGGATATGTTACTGTTTTGTGGCAAATCCTACTCTCCTTACTCATTCATGAGAGTTACTGCCTCACATTACTCTCAAACAAAAAATATCAACGATTTTTAATGTTTCCACCTTTTCAGCAAGGACACAAGTTGCCCCTAGGAGATGCAGACTGAGCCAAATCTCACCTCAGTGTGAGACACACACACCCCAGTTCCTGCCACACGCCACGCAGCAGCAAGCCTGCCTGTCCCAGAGTCGCAGCGCGGTGCTGTGGCCTCTCTCCCATTACCTGACACTACTCATCAGGCTCTGTGGATTACAGAGCTAGGAAGCTGTTTCCACATCACGTTGGACATATCCTGCACATGGAGGCTCCACTCCACCCCCTCCTCCTTCTGAGAGAGGAGGTATCTCTATTTCCCCAACACATAGGTCTCAACTCAAGAAAACAGAAATTTGAGAGGTCTGACCGTAGCATTAGATAAAGTTCACAGTGACTCAAGGGTGAAATCCTAGACCTAGTGACATCAACAGAAAAACTCTCACTGACTTGAGGGCCAAGATTTCAGCCCATATCCTACATTTAAGTGTTTTTTAAGCCGCTGAAATTCAGGCTCTGATCCTGCAGGAGATTTACACACCTTTCACTGCATATACTGAGCAGTTTAAATTCAATTCGACCATTAACATCAAGTAAAGTGACACTTGTTGCTAAGTTTTAATGAGATTCAGTCGCTAATTGTAAATACAACCTTAAGATCTTACACTACAGTGAAGTTTCAAAGAGCACAAAAGCAACTCCATTTAAAAAGAAGTAGCATCAACTCTTCCACATTCCCATCATACTCTATAAAGCATATGATAGTAGAAGAACAAATTCTGCAATATGATTCCAACAGTTCGTTGGTTTGGGGTTTTTTTCTCTCTTTTTACTTACTTTTGTCTGATCATCAGCTTTAAATACATAGCAGATACTTCTCTGATTTGCTGCTCCATCCTTTATCAGACAAGCAAAGTAGCTTGGATCGTGGCTGTTGTGAATCAGTTTGTGGACATGCTGTGGCTTGTATTCAAACAAATTTGAATAAATCAAAGGATCCCACTGGTGGATTTCCCCTGTGTCTGGTTCACATCGCAAACTTGCTGGTGAAACATGAAGTCGGATTTGGCTGACACCAGGTTCTTCTTTGGAAGACTTTGTACTGAGCATCCGGATCTCTGCCACAATCCAAGGCAGCATGGACATGGTGGTTAAGGAATGCACTGGCAGAGAACCAACCAGTTGGAGACTGAAACTTGCTGAGAAATCACTAGGCATTTGATACTTTTTAACTTTGAATGTTATTGGCTCCATTTTACAGTCCTTTAGGGAACGTGGACTAATTCACCAATATTTCAGTTCCATGGAATGACAGTATCTGGATGGTTCCTTTGATTAAGGAACAGAAGAGTTCTGAAAGGAAAAGAAATAGTTACATAGGTGCTGGAACCCTATTATAAAAAAACAGTAACACAAATTTTTAATAGCTTCACATCAGAAAAAAAATACTGATCATCTACCATAACCTCTAGCACATTTCCCCTAAGTTGGGCCTTACTATTTCAGGTCCAACAAACGTAACAGTACTAAATACATTGCTTGGAAAAAAGTCAGTGCTGATATAAAAGTTGCTTTACAACCGTTGCTAAATGATCTAACAAGTAACTAAACTCATAACTGCACATTCTTTCTAGGCTGTTTCTGTTTCATGGGCAGGCACATGTGGATCTCACTTGCCTACTTCAATCCTATTGTCACAGAAGGAACTAATCTGAGCAATTCTGACCTTCATGACAGTTTAAGTCAGTCCTTGCTGAGACACCTTCTCATTTAAAACAAACAAACCCACCCCAAACAAACAAACCCCCAAAAGAATCTCAAACAAACAAAGTTTAGCTTTCTTGTTCATAGGTGGATGATTTTAAATCTGGCTACAAACATGGAGTTCTTTCCTTGGGTTTAGTTTGCCAATTGATCATGGGCTGTTACCAACCAGACTCTTTCATTAAATGATACCCCAGAAATTGTTGTCATATTTGTGAAATATTTCTACAATCAGTGTCTTCTATTATTATGATATTACATATTAGTAGTTTTAGTAACAAAATCCAATAACTGCATTTATCTATCAATCAATTTTGTTTTACAAAATATAGTCTATGAAAACATACAGATTGGCATTTGTTATCCTACCATGTTTTAACTTCTCATTAACTGAACCTGGTGGTGTCAGCTGTTCCACTACTTTGTGCGAGACTGATGAGAAGCTGACAGGCCTATACTTGCCTATGTTTAAATACCATGACATGAGTCTACCCATAGCCTTCTGAGCATTTCCCATTAAAAGACCTATTAGAAACAACATGAGCAGTCCCAAGAGCCCCTTACAATACATTTTTATTATATTTGAACAACTATTTCATAAATGCCATCTGTTTACTGTGGCAACAGTATTTCTTGTCTTTGTTCTTCTACAAACATGATCAAAACTCTTTTTTCTCATGAGTTTTCATTAAACTTTGTCCTTTATTTGTCCTTGTAAAGATGTTTTCAAACTAAGTGAGCTTCTAACAGCGCTTCACCTTGTTGAAAATGAAAGGAAATTTGAGGATTTAAAAAAAAATAAAAATCAAAACCAAAACCCTTAAAAAATCCAAGATGGATATTCATTTTGAACTAAGTAAGTTTTTAAAATGCAATCAATTTGTTAATGTCTGAGTGGGGAAAACTTTTTCTGCAGTAACTAGCAAACTGTAAAAACAAGAGAACAGAAACCATGTGTTAGGGTACATTTACTGTTTTGTAACTTCTGCAGCTTTTGACAAATCAATGCTGTGGCAACATTGCCAGTTCCAAGGATGCCCAATTTAACAAGAGAATCAAATAGTGCAGGTTTAAAAGATGTTATTTGAAGAAATCATCATGAGTAGCCTGCTAGATTTCTAGAACACTTTTTTAAAAAGCCTTTTTACAAGCTTCTGTGTGTGTATCTGTGCATGGGACATGTGGGAAAATGGGCCATGAAAATCCAGAATTTGCATGCCTCATTTCAATTATACTACAAATATTTTTCAATAGTTTTCTTCAGTTTCACAATCAAGGATGAAAAGAACCATCTTTAAGATTAATATAAATGCATTGCATCGTATGACACCACTAAACACAATTAACGTCATAGTTTTGCATCTGTCAGGAATCCAAATTGTCTCTTCTTCTTTGACACATGATTAGAATTTTTTTCTGTTTAACTGCAACAATGAAAAACTGTTCAGCAACTGCAGGAAACACTAGATGAATTCATAAGTACAATGGTGTGTAGTCCAAAACACATAACAATTGAGTTTTTAGCTTTTAGTGTTCTCGTCATTTAGTGGCACACATCTCAGGTTAAGCCTAAGAAAACTCCACTATTAATTGAAAACATGAGGAGTTTGACCTGTGAGCTGCTGAACAGAAAGAGCCCAACTTCCTCGACCTTTGCAGTTCATCTGAGAGACAACTGTGCAGTTACTCCACATCAGGCTGCTGACATAAGAGCAACTGTTGTCTTTTTCTGTAGGTAGGTTTTCTTTCTCCCCTCCAAGAAGCTAAGCAAAACTTGCTACCATATAGCAAGGTCTTGTGAAAAACAGCTGGTCTTGAAGAGCACAAATTTGTTCAGCTCTTCTCTGCATGGTATTAGTACTGGTCCCCGCCAACAAATGGAACCAGAGGCATTCGTACTGACTGCACTTCACCACCGATTATTTTAGCAGAAATATCATACTACTTAAGGATTATGAGGAGCCCTGGCCTGCAGCCAGAGCTCTGGAACACAAGCCAGAACTAAATACCACTCCTCTCCCTCTCTGTCTGATCCTCAACTGAGATTTACATTGTCCTCACTCATGCTGACAGATTTCTCTAGCCACCTAGCAGGATATATAGTAAAACACAAATGAGAATACATATTAGGTATGTCATGATATGGTCACTGCTGAGAAGAAGTCCTTTTATGTTTCCATCAATACCCATGAAATTACTCCCTCTCTAGTATCACAAAATAACAACCATTAGAACATTCTATGGGGCAGCGAGTTGCAAGCTTTTATCTTTTTTCTTGAGGCTTCAA
This sequence comes from Hemiprocne comata, assembly GCA_020745705.1. Lineage (NCBI taxonomy): Eukaryota > Metazoa > Chordata > Aves > Apodiformes > Apodidae > Hemiprocne > Hemiprocne comata. Next base: position 24,737,078 of record CM036589.1, on the reverse strand, counting down.
ACCAAATTTTTGGCCTGTTTTCTAGAAATAAGGTTTAGGTATCGTACAACAGGTTGCTCTCAGTTTTCAAATAGTTCTAATTTAATTCAGACCAGCACCTGGAATCACAACACACCCTTCTGTTGCAAGGACGTTCATTTTATCTTGTTATAGCTAGTTATTATTTGCTCTTGCCCTGTGGATCTACAGCTTGCTGTGGGCAACAGCAAGTCCAGAAGTCAGTTTGCCTAAAAATTATTTTAAATTTCCATTATTTTTTCATATACATGCATTAAATGCTAAATTTTAAAAGACTCTTTTCAATGCCACCAGCAGCTTCAGATGTGGCCCTGAATAATGTTACACTATATACTCTGAGCAAATAATTTGGCTTTGTGGTAATAATCACACCTAAAATACTTACAGATACAGCCAGCATTTATATCACTCCTCAAAGAGGTTAAAAAATTTAAATAGACTATTAATAAAAAAAATATTGCAGCAAAATGGTAAAGTGTTCAACTACCAGATGAAGAAAATAGCTCACGGTTCCTGCCCTTGACACCTGCTGCTATTTCCTTAACAGAGTCCAAAGAAATTAAAATGCTGATGATTGAGGTCTTATGAGTCAGCCTTATACAGACCTGAGCAAAATATTGGGCTGTTCTACCACTGCAATGCACTGAAAAAAATCTTTGTAAAGAACAGCTTGCTAGGTAAATGACATTCTGAATGCCATTCCTTTTTATTCAATTGCATACCCACAGCCAAAGTACATGCATCCAACTTTTCAGTTAACCAAATTATAAAGTGAAAAAAGTGTCAAGTCATCCACGTCTCACTGAATGTGTTTCACACTCCTTCCAGCCTGTCATTTTTCTCACCTGCAAGCATTTCTACTTTTGCATGTTACCTATGACTTCCAGCACTTCTATAAAACAAGCTGTGCCATATTTCTATGTCAGCACTTATAAGTGTTAAAAGTATAATAACATTCATCAGCTCAGAGGTATGTGCTATTCATGAGATGTGTATTTTTATTAATTTTGACCCACGATGTTCCATTCAATCTCTGGGCTTAACGGCAGGCACAAATCCCACCATCTGCACTACTAAAGGTTCCTACAGCAAATCTGCCGTATTAGCCTCTCTACCAGATACAACAAAGCATACGAACTGCACTATAAATAACCACATTTGTTTCATACCTTTCATTAATGTGGTTTCAAGAGATCACTCCCTCGTTAATTTAGCACAAGGATTTAAAGGGCCGTAAAAATACTGCGCCAGTATGTGAGGATTTTAAGGTTAAACTCCAAGTGTGGTGCTATAGGAAAGGCTGGTTTTACCCCTATGGGAAGAGTCGCTGTGCTGCTGTTGGGAGGAGCAGGTTCTAGTTGTCACACAGAGCTATTTTGCTCTGATGGGTTAGGAAGGCGCAGGCAAGAGTGAAAAAAAGAACTGAAAGTAGACCGTGGCACATCACGTCCATCTCACATTAAATTCAAGCATGTCTTTTTGGTCATTCTGACAAGAAACCAGTTCTCCCACGACCCTGCGAGCTCAGAAGCGCGGCATCGCCCCCCCCCCGCCCTGCTCCGGCCGCCCCGTCCCGCCGCCTCGCAGAAATACTGTCCCCGGAGCAAGTGCCGTGGCTTCACCAGGGGCTCCGTTACGACCGACAGAGAGATGGGAGGCCGGCAACCCGCCCTACCCAGGCCCCGGCCACGGAGCAGGGCCCCGAGCCGGACCCACCTCACAGCCGTTTCCTCTCAGTCACTTCAGAGACTAGGTACAGCGCACGGGCTGGCCCCGCCACCCCAGCGGGGGGCCTAATTACTCGCCTCAACTCTTTCACTTCCTCAAAACTAAAAACCGCTCTTCCTCCTTCCCTCCCTCTGAACACACAGCTCGGTCCTGCCAGCGCTGCTCCCCCGGGCCCGCCCGCAGCGGGGGCACGGCGGCCCCCGTCGCCGCCCCGGTCCACGGCCGACCGCCGCCAGACCTGGGGCTGACCGGCCGCCGCCGCTTACCGCCGCCTCCCTGCTGCAGGATGTGCTCGCTGCAAGGAAGTGTCTTCGGCGGGCACCGGCCACGGGCTGTCAGGCGCCGCCTGCCCACCTCCTGCTGAGGGGACGGGCAGAGAGCCGCTAACGGACGCCGGGAAGGGGGAGGGGAGGCCACAGCAGCACCTCAGGGCACCAGCAGCGCGGGCACCCCGGCCACCCCCGGGTCGGATAAAGAGGCTGCTGTCCGCCTCGCGTTGCTGTCCGGCCCGTCAGGACGGGCCGGGCTGCCCCGCCTCAGGCTCCCCAGCCCGCCCCTACCTGCCTGCCGGGCGTCTGGGCGGGAGGAAGCGGGAGAGGTCGAGCCGAATAACCAGCGGCTGCCGCTCACCACTTCCCTCCTCCCGCCGCAGCCAGCGCGGGCGAAAATAGCAACAGGCGGCGGGTCCTCGGCCCGGCGGGGGCGGAGAGGAACAGGCGCCCGCCAGAGGCGGCTGGCGGCAGCCAGCCGGCAACCGGTGGGCGCCCATGTCGCGACAGAGGGTAGCTGAGGCCCCTTACCCCGGCCCGTTTCGTCCCTCTCGAGGAGGATTTCGGCGACGCAGCCCCGTGGTTCTGGCAGAACCTCTCATCTCCCACAGTCAGTGTTGCCTCGCGGAAGTGAGCCCGGGCGGACCGCGACGCTAGATGCAGTTGGGAGCACAGAAGGTAAGGCGGGAACCACCATCAAAGGGACGTTTGCTTATAAAACTAGAAGTAGCCCGGCGCTTGGAATCGAAGCAGGCAAGCCCACCTCGGGTCTGGGCCCAGCCCGGGCAGCCGTCTGCGGGCTCACCTCTAAATCACCTTCGTGCCATCCTCTCACTTACTTTATGCATGAGGAGCCACACAGGCACACACACACACACACATATATATATATATATATATATATGAAATCATTGTAAGAGTTGTCACTAGCTGGTCTTTCAGTTGCCAAAGAGGATAAGGAATAAATAGATCCGGAGACTTAATTATACTCCTCAGCAAGTTCTCTTTCCAGACAATTAGGCAGCCTACATTCCCATTCTGCAAACCACTTTTGCACTCAATTAATTTCAAGTCTTCTTGGCAGTAAGACCACTGATTTACTTACTTTTAAGCCTGTGCACATTTGTAGAATCAGAGCTTTCTCAAGGAAATTTGCTCTGCTGCTGCGCATGCACTCTTCTGTGAGGGAAACCATGAACTAAACTGTCAAATACAAGCACAATGTTGCCCCAGATTATGAAAAACAAGTCACATTTTGGTCTGTTAGCACATCCCCTACTTAGAAAGTGTAAGGTGGTTCTATCTACATGACTGTTGCTTGTTAGGTGTACTTTGGTATGTGATATGTGACCTGAAGTATGAAAGCAGCATATGCCTTAGAGCACTTGTTCCCAATGTGTACTTAGTTCATGGTTTGCTGCTTCTCCTTCAGACATGGGAATAGGTACAAGTGCCTCTTGTTTTTCAGTGGCATCCTTTACATTCCTTGGGAACAGGAGTGCCATTTCTCTGCAAATCATGCCTGCCTTTAAACCATCACACCTAAGGACAATGCTCTTACTCCAGTTATCACCTGCCAACCTCAGTATCTGAGAGAAGTGTGTCCTTTTGGTCATTTTAAGCCTCCTGCTGGAGCATCACGTGCCTCTGCTAATCATGTTGTGGAAGATGGTGAACTGCGATCTCCACCCAGATGGCTCCAGCACTTCAGTCAAGGGCTCACAAATTCCCAAATTCCCAACCAACAATCTTGAGAATTTTTTTTTATTTTTTTTTTTTACTGCTTCATTGCTGCCTTTCAGGAGGTGATAATGAAATAGATATGGATCCTACAAGACTATTTCTTGCTGCTTGGAAAATCCTTGAAAAACAACATAAGTCAATACTAGAGCATCACAAATACAAATCCTTTCTTGGTTCTCCTCTTTGATAGCTGGGGAAGAAATCATACTGTGCTTGAACTCAATCTCAGGGCCCTCTCTTATTTTTCCTATTATCTCTGGCTCATATGTTTTAAATCTTTGCCTAGCAGAGTTTGTTGTTAATCATGTTATGATACTATGTTTTACAAGCAAAGTGAAACGTCTTGGTTAAGAACTACACCTATATTGGTTTAATAATTACATTTGCTCTAATTTTTAAAAAAGTCCCATTTTTCATTCAAGTAATCATATTTAGCAGGAGACAAAACAAGCCTGAAGTATTTATATTTGGCAAACACCTTGAAAAACTATTCAGGAAGAATCACTCATCTGTTTAATCCAGCCAATTTCTATAATGCTTATTGGTAAGGTGTAGTAAAAATATCATATCTGAGTGCCTCAAAAAGGAGGGAAATTTTAGTATAACATTTGCAACATTTTCTGATAATTTTATTTTAGAGTATTTTGCTTTTTTATTAAAAATAACTTTAAAAACCCAAGCAATAAAAGATCTGTCAATGGTTTTAGAAGGTAGCAGTCTGCTGTCTCTCACTAGCTCAACAGCAGATTAAAATGTCATAATAAGAACAACACAATACTAATGAGATGGAGTGGAGAAACGCACAGGTCATGGTTCAGCATGTTCAGCAGCATACATGGAAGCAACCATTTCAGTGCTGGTAACAGAGACTTACACTGCTACGACAGAAGTCAAATTGTTTGCAGAGAGGGTGTAGAAACAATGCACATGAAAGACCTTAAAGCTGTAACAGATTAAACAATGAGCATTTAGGTATGTACACACTTTGGTGGTAACAAGGGAAAAAAAAGGAAAAATAACTCTCAGAGGACAAAGGAGTGCTTCTGGATAGCCATGTGGTAAAGCTGCAACTCTTATTTATGGCCAGTCTTTCCAGTAGAAGAGCATTTTAATATCAGGTATCTCATGAGCTACAAAAGGTGATACAGAATGTAGAAGATGGGATTGTCTGTAATCACCTTCTCTTTCTGGTTGTAGCACCTGTCAGGTCTGCAAGATGTAGTCCCCCATTCTCATGATTCAACATCCACATTTTCCTGAAGATAGGTATTTAAATGCTTTATTTCAAGAACAAAAAGATCACACTATCTTTTATGTCTGTTTATCCAGGATACAGGAAGACTAGTTTGTTTTGTACTTGGCCTGAGAGAGTTCAGCCAGTCTCCCATGAAAGTTTCCTAATTATCAGTCTCAAGGCTACATTGGACAGTATTCTTTCTTTCTGTTTCCTGATGAAACTGTTACCTACCGGGGGGCTGAATTTCATTTGTGAAAACAAGAAGAAAACCAGAACCAGGGTCCTATGTTCCAATCCCCAAAAAGTAAACACTTCCATGGGTACCAGGGACTAGAATACCTGTATTCAGGTGAAAGCCCCAAGCACCAGACTTCCTAATAAGGTTTGATTTTCTGAAAGGTAAGTATCTGTTCATTTTTCCTTCACAAGTTAGGTTTTGTTTACAGTAGCCTATTAACTAAAACATACTACCATCACATTAACTTTTTCAGACTGAGGAGGAAAATCAGCCTGGGCTTTTCACATCCTGCAAACATGAACTATAAAAGAACACCAGTTTAACCATTATCTGTTTGCCCAGTCACACTAAAAAAATGCAAAGAAAACCCCACCACTGCCTTTTGTACAGAATCTGAACATACAGGCATGTATGAGGCACGCTATGAGAACATGTAGGCATTGAAGCTTCTCTTGCAGGGGAAGAAGCATCTACTCACTTGATCCCAGTTGGAATAGGATTGTAGATGAGTACAAATTTAGGCTGAAAGTGCCTGGCCGTGGGTGAGGGCAGTACTTGGGGCTGCTGTGACTGTGAATTTGCCCTTTGAAGTAGCACAAGGCAGATAGGAAGTTTTAAGCTTCCTCCAGAAGATGGTTTTGGAGTTCAAGTTGCCCCACAGTTGGGCAGCAGGAACATTTTGGATTATGAATTTGAATGCAGGCACCTACATTGTGCTTCAGTTGCAGCCTCTGTGCATTTCCCTCTGTATTGCCCATAATGATGAATTTCTATTGCTATTTTCAAAACAGTCCAAGTCTTCATTTGTGATTTGTCTCCTGTGAATCTGTTTAGTACCTTGTTAAGGGCATGATATTGTTTTGCAGTCCTTTGACTTAAGTGAGCTCTAGATAAGTACAACATTCTTATGCAATGACATTGTATCTCCAAATGCTATTTATATGTAGTTCCAGACATTCCATAAACAAAATTTGAATGATAACTGTTATTATAGCACTTTTGCTTATTTCATATGCTGTAGGAGTGCATGCCAGCAACATTAGTAAGTAATTATCTTCAAAGACAAGAGGCTTTCTGTTATCACAGATCATGATTAAAGAGTCAAGAAAGAGTTGAGCTACAGTTACACATTCTGCCTACTGCCTGTGTTTTTTGCGGATTTCAGATGTCATGATTAATCCTTTCCCCCCCCTTTATTCCCATAAATACATTTGAAAATGACTTACCAGTAATTGTGTGAGTATTTTAAGCTTTTCCTTTTGTTTGGAAGCTGCTGTTGCTATGCCATCATTTATATTACATTTTATTTAGGTGGGTGTTAGGATATGATTGGACAGTTTAATAGGCTTATGCCATTATGCACAGTGTTCTGATGGTGCATGACCTCGTTTCAGTTACCTAGCAATTGCTACAAAAGAGAAATGTAGGCTTCCCCTTGAAGTTGAGCAGAACTACTATCTTTGATGAATCTGTGTGCTTACATAGTGCAAAGAAATATTGTGAAAGAAAGCAATGCAGCTCAGTTTAATTACTTTTGATTACTTCTCTACTTATGGGCAGAGAACAGTTTCGTTGGTAATTATTTTTATTTACAATTAATTTTTAGATTTTACTTACGTATGGCATCCAGGTGCCCTCAGTCATGGAACCCTAAAGTCCCCAGTCTAGTAAAGACTTACGCTGGTGCTTAGCTGACAAATGTTAATTTAATGTAATTAAATTAATAGTTGCTATTCACGGTGACTGTTAAACAAGGATATGAGGTTTGCTTCTTGTTGGTGTGTCAAAATATATCCCACAACTACTCGAACTTTGGAAAGTAATAGTAAGCAGGAAACTTTATTTGTAGAAACTTTGTAGGAGAATTAGTTACAGATTTAAACACATACTTGTACAATATGAAAATTATTTATTAAATATTAAATATTATTTTATAGTGAATTCCAGTTGTCCTTGTACGATTTTGTGTTATATATAGCAGAAGTCTCAAATAAAGCCTTTTGCAGCTCAAGTACAGTACTTGAATTTTTCATTATATACTGTGGACTAAGTTCACAGCCTGTAAGGAAGATGACATGTATTTACTTCCTTCCAGCCAAACTGTTTCATAAAGTTTACTGAAAAAAAAAAAAATAATTCAGGGCTGGATTTAAATTGTGACTAGTAAACAAACTAAAAGCCTTCAAGTGAAGTGTATCAGTCTAATCTTAGAGCATTACTATGCTTTTATTTTTTTGGCAGAGTTTTTAGTACTACGTTAATTTCTCCACAGTCCAGAGGCATGTCCACAGGAGCCCCATAGGCATGATTCCCCATAGGATCAAATGTTTACAGCATTCATTGGAATTATGAGTACTTATGTGTTATAAAAAACAGGTTCATCTTACCTGGTTTTGGTAACTTTCAGATGTGTCTTTCTGTAGGAGTAGCCAGGGATTCCCTTACACTTGGATTCAGTCTGAGCTGCAAATACTCTTTATTCTAGTTGTGACAGTTGCCATTTCTGGATAAAATGTTAGGGCCCATGCTCCCAGTTCAAGGCTAGTTGCTATCAAACTACATTCGTGGTCTTTTTCTTTTGTGTCAGTCTTGGGACTAATCATCTCTAAATTGGCTTCATTATCTTGCACAACACTTCAATGGAAGAATTAGACTAGCTATGAAGAAGCAGTAGTTTAGCCCCCATTTCAACTCCCAATATTAACTTCTCTCCAATGTGCAATACTACTGCTGCCTTTGTTTCAGTTCTTTATTCCAGTTCTAGATCCTCTTTCTCTGATGCAAGCCAAGGTTAGTAAAGACTCTAGCAACCACAAGTTTCATCTTGTAATTCTGTAGTTTGTCCTAATTGTTCGATCAGCTTGATAAACCGTGGTGTTTTTCTGTCCCTCCTACCCAAAGTTGTGAACTCATTGCAACAGAGCAGGGAATGAAGCAAGTAAATTCCTTGTCCCTAGGAAGACAAGGCGATACAGACTGGGTCATCATGTTGACCATACCTGTACTGTTTCTGAGCATGCTCTAAAGCCATCTTCAGGATGTCTCAGTATATGTCAGCTCATTGTGGGTCCCGCTGCCAGACTTCTAAGACAATTGCAGAGTTCTCCAGGTGCATCCATTCAGTGTACTGCATGCAATCTCTCATAGTCCTTTGTGGGATGGCTAAAAAGGCCTTTCTGTTTTGCCTTATGCCATATTCACCTGCTCCATAAGACCTTCTGTATAACCTAAAAAAAGGGATTCTCAGAAGCCTGATGACAATAAATCACAGTCTTGGCTGTACCAGTTACCTGGTAGAGGTAGCCAGTTTGGGGGATCAGTTAAGTGGAATATGAGAAAAGGATGAGAAGGTTCCCTCCAAAGGTGTAAACGAGGAGAATGGTGAAGACAGTGACAATAGGGGCAGCAACATCACAATGGCCCTAGTATCAGCACATTAGCAGAACCAGCCAGGCAGCCACCCATCCACTCTGAAACTACCAGGAACTGAATGCTCCTTGGAGAGATGACGTCCCTAGGAGATGTCCAGGGGGGATGAAAGTAATAAGTAATGCATGGAGATGACCCACAGATAATGGTAACAGCTCAGCAGAAACCCAGCCTGTCACAGGAAGCTGAGGGATAGACCAGGCCATCTCGGTCTCCTTTGCACCCCTCAAGAGTAAAGCAACTTGACAGACTCTGGCCAAAGCTGAACACATGTTACTTTTCTAGAGAGAATAATAATTAGCAAAATCCAGATCCAGGCATGGTATGTAGAGGCAGATGTAAAATAAACATGCCCCTTTAGCCTGTGGAGATGTTCAGATAATACAGAAAACCATAAAAAAAAAAACAATCAAGGCTTGTAACTCTACTGCCTTTAGACCTTCCCCATGAATTCAGTAAAGCATCCTTTACTACATTCTGTAACAAAAGAAAAGTGAGACCTCCCATGCTACAAATGAAAATAAAAAGAATCATGGAATGGTTTGGGTTCAGAGGGACCTTTTAAAAATAATCTAGTCCAATCCCACTTCCATAGGCAGTGACATCTTTCACTAGATCAGGTTGCTCAAAGCCCCATCCAACCTGATCTTGAATGCTTACAGGGAGGGGGCATCCACAGCTTTTCTGGGCGACCTGATCTGGTGTCTAATCACCCTCATCATAAAATATTTCTTCCTTATATCCAATCTAAATCTACCCTCTTTCAGTTTAAAACTGTGACCACTTGTCCTGTCATTACAGACTGTGGTAAAAAGTGTCTGTCTTTCTGATAAGCTCCCTTTATATACTGAAAGGCTGCAATGAGGTCTCCCTTTACTTTAAAGGACTAGGATTTGGTTAACAGCATACTCTGTTTCCTCAGTACCCTTCTTGTTACTTTAAAGTTACTTTTCTATGCCACACAGATGGACCTCTGTATGAATGATTCAGATGTGCCTTTGAGTCTGTAGCGGCAAGAAAAGCTGATATGACAGCCGGAGAATGCAGGGACTGCTCCTTTCCTTTGTCCTATGATAACAAGTCTGAAGTCTGAAAGGTAAATGCAGGCATCCAGTGCTCTTTGCTTACCATCTTAGCTAACAAGGTAAGCTACTATTTATTGGGGGTGGAAGGGCGAGTTTGTTCCTTTATGAATAATTTGCTAAATTTGATCTATGCTTGGTCTGGCAACTAGTCATTGTCCATGGGATACCAGAAGTAATTCTGACAAAGAGATTTCTTTACCCACCAAGTACTGGAGCTGTTAGACCTAGACTGATACCTAAACCAAGTACTGAAGATGCAGAAAGCCTTGTATTAAAGTCAACTGGTAACCTCCAAATAACCACCTTGGGCTCTGCAAGTGCAAACAACAGCATGCAATAAAATGGTAACTTCTGCTCTAAATTAGACAAGTCATGGTAGCATACAGTACGACAGACACATCAAACTAATTATGCTTAGTTCAATGAAGAAACAGGTGCTGTATGTAGATACATTATCTTAATAAGTTCATGGTATTAAATGGCAGTTTTGTACATGTAGTATCTCTAAGATGGAATATTATGTATAATCCCAAATCAAATAGCTCTCCAGCAAATTCACTGAGACCCTCTTGTTTATTTGGGCCAAAATCCCCAAGAAAGACCATTATTGCTGAAGCGTTTGCCCCAAGTTTGTCAAAGTCTCACCACAGGCTTTCAGTACTTGTTAACAGAAGAACTTGCTTTGCAAATCTAAACCTAGATAAAGTTGCATAGTATTATCAGATCACGCACAAAATAAATAAAACTCCCCACAAAACAGGCTGCATTCCAGGAATCAGGATATTACTTATAATATTTAATTAAAACAAGTTTCAATTGAAATATATTTGCAGTCAACTTTTAGTACACAGAGGTTTTAGTTCAACTGATTTGGGTCTTTTGGTCCTTTAAGGGTAGAGGTACTTCCCTTCCAACGTATGATACTAGATCCAAGAGTACCCAGAGTAACTTAATAAAAGCAGAAGTCTTTTTAGTCTGAGCTCTCAGATGTTTGGTCCTAAAAATCCTTACTTCTTAAGTAATGCAATTCTAATGCTGCAAAAACCAATTAAGGTAGCAATTTTTGCTATTTTACTCAGTCTTTCGTTGAAGATTATTTTTTTCTGGTTGAAAAAAGTGTTTTTCAAGAGCGTTGACCAATTCATCTAGTTCCTTCTTCAGCTGCTCAACATCACTGAGAAAGAAAATCCACACAAATACAGAACACAGTGTCAAAGGGGAGAAGCTAAAAAGCGTATTTACAGTCTGAGAATTTTTTAAGTCTGTTGCATTTGTTTAGACAAACATTTTCTACTAATGCTAAAAGTATATACTTGATTTCTTATGGTATTGCACTGATGTTCACTTCCAACTGATGTGCATGAAAGCGCTTAAGACTACGGAGAAATGTAAACCCACAATATCATCTAAAATAGAACAGACAGTTTGAGTTCAGAAGATCTTCTATTACTAAATGGATGTAATTAGAAATGTAGATTTTATACTAGTGATAGTATTTTCAGATGAATTTTCATCTGTGAGGAAGCATTATTTTCATTACATAAGTTAATAATTGCTTATCTGTAAGACTGTATGATTTCCAAGACTATCAGTCAAGGCTATAATTACTAAACATACAAGTGTTTAAAATGTATTAGAACACTATATATAGTTACATAGGTTTAAAGCAACTATGTATGTGAAACGGAAGTGAATATATCAGCTATCACTTAAGGCAGAATGTTTTTCTTGATGTTGTTTTTACTGAATGTGAAACCAAGTTCAAAAGAATTTCAGTGACAACAAGAATGCATCAACAAATTTTTCAATGAAAAATTGAAAGAGTTGAAGCTTTATGCAAATACTTTTGATAAAACAATGACTGTAGTAATAATATTTTATCATGGAGAGCCCCTTCCCCACCAAAACAATTCCAAAAAGCCACACAGCCCCTATTACACAGCATTTATTGCTGTAAGTTACAATACCTGTTTCCAGGAGGTGCACAAAGTTCAGAATAGTATTTGATCTTTGGTTCTGTCCCACTGGTTCTCATTGTGGCCACTCCTCCATTGGCAAAAGTGAACGTTATCATTTGGCTACTTTTACTAGTGGGAAGTATCTAGAAATAGCAGAATAATTTTTTAGAAGCTTAGAAAGTAACTACAGATAATGAATTCAAGACAAAACCTACTACTTGATGTCATATAGGATAAGGATCAGTTAAAATTAAGCTTTGTTCTGTTTTCTTCATCACCATGGCCTTGAAACCGCAACAGGCAAACGACAGCCTTACCCTCAACCCAGAATGTGACAGCCGTAAATTTCTGCTAGGCAACTATTGCAAGTCTAGTCAACATTTTAATACAAATAGAGTTGCTCTGTGATGGCATTGCACAGGAGGAGAAGAAACATGAATTGTGGAAAACTAAAGAATGCAAAGCCCCGTCTCAGTAGGCACTTAAACTTACAATAAGATCATGCAAGATTGCTGCAGCAAGAGTGAGATCCTCCTACCTGCCTTTACAGACTGTCATCTTGGAGAGAAAAAATACCACAAAACCAACCAAAAACCCCAACCCTCCCACCCTCCCCCAATCTTCATTTCCTCCCAACAAGGCTAAACAATTATCCCCAATCTAACTTATTTTAAGACTCAGGATGTAACATCATGCTTAGAGTGTTTCTTCATAGAATTTTTTATATATGTGTAAATACAGATATGATTTATATAAAATTTTAAAAATATACTTACAGCCTTTTTATCTGGCTGGCTGCTGTCATACCCAGTAGTTAGATCCCTTATTCCAGAAACTTTAAATCTTCCACAAGATTTTGGGTATGTGTTTTTTCCATCAAAATTTCTAAGGTTGTCAAAAAGCTGTTGAATAACTTTAGGATCATGACAGATGAAATATGAAGCTTTGGTAATATGGAAGCCGTATCTGTGAAGACACAGTATTAATGAATTGGAGAAACAATGTTCTTTGAGTTGTAAACCATACACATTATACAACCTTCTACAAAGCAAGAATATATACTCATGGTCACCCAACTGTAGCATCAGTTCACCCCCTTCCAATTTTAAAAAGGCCTCAACTGCTTTATTGTCCTATTTTACATGTTTTAAGGAAACTTCTGTGCAGACACCTTTTCCTTTTTATGATTCAAAATGAGAAAGTTTACTGCTAAACCAAAGAAACACCAAAAAAAGATGTCATTATTGCATTGAAGAGATCTAACCAGCACAGAATGAGAACAGACTACATCTAAAAAGCTTCCTTGACTGGATTCCAGCTGACCTTTTCTGAGTAAAACAAATTCCAGACTGTTTTTTTCCCATCACACTTCAGAAGCTGCTTTTCCATTAAAGTATTTCTACTAAACAAAACTGGTCTGAATATCATCTCTTTACCTTATCTGTTTGCTGCCTGGTAATATGATGCAGAATCTGCATCGAAGACAAACCACCTGCTAACAAGAACTCTTCAAAACAGCGTATTGTTGAAAAGTCTACAAGCCTGGACTGGTTGTTTAAATGAGCTCTTACTAAAGTAACACTTGATGAGTATCCTTGATGCCATGGAAAACTTGAAGGGCAGAATCTTTTGTTAGTACTAGGATGTTCATGTTAGAAACCTGGAAGGTTCCTTAGGTCATATTTATACCAAAGGTCAACAGTTGAACCTATCCTATATTTGATAGAACTGATAAGCCTGCTAGGACTATGTCGTTTTCCTGATCTGCCTTTACTTCTTGAAGAATAGATCTCTCTTCTATACCTCCAAAATACAGAGTAGAGTTTCTGCTGCTTCAACGGTAACTCACAAGACAAATTTGATGAACAACGAAGTAGTAAGGACTAGAAAACTGTAACTCTACGTTAGCCAGAGGCAAACAAGCAAAAAAACCACAGACACAAAATGACCCCCCAAAAGAAAATAAGACACCCCTCTCCAGGTCTAGTTATCAAGTATCAATTTAATAAAGCAGGTTTGTATCCTTCCTGTATCTGTAGCTTTTCCACGAACAGTGACTATGTGTGGTAACATCTTTGAGGTGCATCTACAGACTGCTTTTACACTAAATAAGCTTTGACTTTTAGAGTCCTGTTCAGTGGCTATGTGCACAGTGGCACTGTGGAACAGCTAAGTTCCACTCAGTTGAATATTCTGAGGGCAACCGGAAGGAGGTGTTTACTGAATGAGTATTAAAAAAATAAAGCATGCACCAGAGAAAGGTAATTCTTTGAATATACACTTTCAGCTACTAATATAGTTATTAGTATTATTAGTATTCTCATGTCAGATGCTATATTTGCAGCTCTAGACATGCATTCTCTCTTCCTTACATTTATGTTACTGTTTCTTGAACCCATCTAAGCTTTTGCAATGTCCAGTAGCTGATAAATCCCACAATTTATTTATGCAGTGTTTTAGCAAGTCATTGCCACTTGATTTCTTCTTCAACAGAGGATGAAACAAGCATGGCTAGTGCTGCATACAAATCAGAGCAACACTGCTGACCCAAAACCAGGCCAATCCTCTGTAAAAGGACCCAAGAGCAGAATTTCCCAACAGGGAGAAACCTTCCAGACAAGTGAATAAAAATACTTCAAAAATCTCATTAACTAATAGGGAATTAGTACGGTAATATTATTGGTTTTCAAATACCTTATCACAAAACAAAGTAATAAATGTATTCAGGCCCATGAGGCAGGAGCGCTTTCTAGAAGAAATAACCCAATTATTATTTCTTCATATACTATAGGTTGCTATTGAGTCCCTATTAAGCCTGGTACGTGGAATGGAGAAGAACTGAAAATTAAACAATTATAATTGAACTCACTCATCATAGACAGCTTTCAGCTGCTGAGACAAAGTCAAATTCCTGCTTGCCAAAAAGCTCGCCATCTCTGCAGTTATAACAGCAGCGCTGACACCATCTTTGTCCAGAACAGCAGGACAGCACATATACCCTAAACCAAAAAAAACCCATATATACTTGATGTATTTTAATGAGGAAATAAGATAAAATGGGGAGGGGGTGAAGTTAATCAAACCAACATCTTTTAAAGGAGAAATGTGCATGACCATAATATAGACATTTAAAACTAAAAGTGGAAAAATTATTTTATCTTCTCATTAGTGTTAATTTGATAAGCAAGGTATGTAATGGAATTTCAAGATAAAGACAGATTTTTATTGTATCTTCGCCAGATGCTCCTAAGTGTTTTTGGAGCTCTCATGAAAGAGAAATGCCACAGTGCAGGAACAATGCAGGTATAGCCCTTTGTCTCAAATGTGATTACCCTTACATGGTAGCATGTGGCAACACTGATAATTGTCCATGAAATTAGTTACATTTTCTCTGGTTTTCAGGTTCTGAGATACTCAAGAAGTAGTATTATAGCTTTACAATTTCCTTCTCATGACTTTATAGCTTTTATTCATAGCTTTCAAGCTTACAAGTATAATCTGGCAGAGTTCTTAATTTATTTTATTCACATTTAAAATAAGCTTAAAACTGTGTCGCGGACCGAGATAGGTAAAGCCGCGACCCACACCCCCACCTCGGGGGATCGAGGGCTGAGGACCGCTCCCCGTCACACTCACAAACAACGCTTAGGAACTCTCACAAACTGTCACACAAACATATCAACTTGAAGTCTGAAAAATGTGTTGTTTTTTTTCTTAAATAGGTTGTGCAGCATTTGCAGTCCAAGTCTACATAGACATGCTACTGAAGATAAATACATCTAGCTCACATCATCATACTCTGTGCTAAGCAGAGGTACAAAGGATTAAAACTAATAATCCAGATGGATGATATTGATTACTCACTGGAAATACCCCCATTGTGTTGAGGGCTCCTTTACATTGCCATTTTTTGCAATAGCCCTACTTTCACAGTTTTACAGGATACTAGAACATAATATTCTGTTTCTTACCTATAGCCTCCTCAAATGCAAAAAGAACAGCTTTTCCCTGGTCCATGAGCTGCTTGGCACGGTTGCCCATCCACTTGAAACCTGTCAGTGTTTCCTACAGCAGTCAGGAGAAAAAAAAAAAAAAAAAGGCATTAAAAATAAAAGCAGTGGTATACAAAGATGTGACACTGTGTAGGTAAGCAGATAAGAGAACAAGGAACAACATGTAACAGCTTACCTCAAAGTGAAAACCTTCCTTCAGTGCAATCGCTTTCAGGATTTTGGAAGAAACAGTACTGGATAACATGTAGACATCTTTAATGGCACGAGTATCCCTATTGTGGTTTTTCCAACAAGTGAAGATCCACCAGCCTAAAAGAGCTCCCAGCTCATTTCCAGAAAACACTTTCCATTCACCACTGGATGGAAAAACATAATAGAAAGCATATGAACTCGAAGGATAATACTGGGAAAAAGTAAGTTACTGTTTCTTCCATACATGAATACTAGCAAATAAAATCACTGCATCTGAATTCCAAGTAACAGTAACAAAATTATTATGTGTTCATTATGAACAAACAGAAAGATTCCTCCCCCCAGAAATTCTGGTTACCTTCCTCCTCCATCACATGTACCAGCTTTTGATTTTATCCAAACATGAAACAGTGATATTTGCAAAGTATTTTGTAAGTAAAACAAAAATATTCAGCAGACAAATTATAAAATCAGTGATTAAGACAAGCACAGACACTGAAAATCCAATTCTCAAGTGATCAGTATTTTTAGTTGACTCAGTGACAAACACTTTTTATTTAATCACAAATATATCAATTGGCCATTGAGGAAGACAGGGAAAAATCTCAAACATGTAAAAAACATTAACATTGAATTGTTGAAACAAGAAAAGTTGAGGAAAGAGACAGATGTCAAAATTGCACAAAAATTCCCAGTCACAAAAAGGCACAAAGACACTGCCAAACTCACAAAAATCGAGACCTACAGAACAGTACCTGTTGTGAAAGAGAAGCAGACTGTTTCCTGCATTTACTGATGCCAACAGGCACAAAGCAATGCCCAGCGACAACTTAGTGTAAGAGCGCTGAGAGAGTGTGCTCTAGCAGGAGTTTCTGTCAAAGAAGAAGTACAGATACTGTAGAAGCCTGTATTAATGTCTGATTAGTGTATGAACAGCTACAGCAGAAGTTTGAGAGGAGGACGCAGGACCAAAAGTTAGGAGACAGCTAAGACTGGCTAAACAATTAGCAAGGAGGTGGCAGAATGAGAGCACCATACTCTCAGTAGTGATTAATACAATATACTAACACCCTCTCTCTCTGAATCTCTGATAGCTGTAAGTTTTTAGACCAAAAAACATGAGTGATTTTGTGTTCTTCTTTTAACCCTTTGTCACTAGCAAAAACTGAATCTTTTTATGCTTGTCAACACCGAATTGCCAGCAGAGGCTGGCACATGCCAAAAATACTAAATTAAGGATATTCCAGCTAACACTGCTGCACAGAGTACAGAGTGCCAGTTATCCCACTCTTCTTCTACAGAGAAGCCTCCTCAGTTAGTGCCATGAGGACAAGGAGTTTAGAAAAAGAAAACCAAACCCAAAACTCCTTTGAAAATACCACCACCTTTAAAGCTGCTACATGACCAAAAGAGGTTATCTGGTGAGCAAAATGGGTATTTGCACTGTCTCCACTTACTGAGGTTTTGGAATTTGCATAACTGATTCAGGTTCAAATATCCACAGTCACTGAGGAAATCTAACGGGTGCCCAACTCATTCATTCCTTGGTTACCAAGGACTGTTGCAATGGTTTTATATCCCTCTTTTGCTCTCATGCACAGGGAATTGTTTCACACTAGTTCTGCTCCTAGCCCAGCAGCAATTTTTGTTCTGCTCCTCTCCGAGCCGAAAACCTTGCAGCTTATTTTTATTAAAGAGTTATGGTTTTTAACTGCTCGGATTAGTTTCTGCTTTATCAAGGTAGATAAAAGAGAAACACCACTATTTGTAGATATGATACCAAGTGCAATACTGCAGCTTATTTTTGTTCATCAAATATAGCCACAATACATGAATGCAAACAATTGCAGAAGTACAGGATATCAGGGGGTATGAAATAAGGGGATGACAATATTGGGTCAGAACTACAGGTTACACATTCCATACAGATGAAAAATGTATGAGAAGCACCCGTTTGAGCAAGTTTACCTTTTGTGATCCTGTTCTTTGACAGGATAATCATGCATGTATAGCTGGTCCTTTAAGGACAGAGTGCAAATGACTATACTGAGAAGTATCAAACACTGTCAGAGCTTAAGGTGAAATGCAGGTATGTAACATTATGCATAGAAGCAGGGAACTGAGCAAGAGAGGCCCCAGTCACCTAATGATCAGTAAAATGTCTGCTCTAACAGTATTTGAGAAAGAAGGAACTCACGTTAAAGAACAGAGATGTTCTCTATTCCTGAGACTGTCAGGGAACTATAAAGTTTCTCCTGCATATTAACATGATTTAATAAACGCAGCATGAAAGAATGTTTATCAGTCTTCTGTGAAAAATTTCTAACTGAAAACCTATCTTTAACAAAGTATAGCACAATCACAACAATTCACATGCTTCTGTGTATGCCTCAAGTACAGCAAGTGTCAAGTATTTATTCAGGCTTCTGTAAAGCATCTAATATTTACCATTATTTCATATACTGCCCCCACTGTGGTCTCCTTCATACAGTCCTCTCACATTTCTATATGTTATCAGTCTGAAAATGTCTACTGTAACTATTCTATCTTCCTCTGCAACACAGGTTGCAAGAATCCCTCAAACAAGTCTAGCCTTTAAGTCAAAAATGTAAATGGTTTGCATTTGTTTATTACCATACCTTTCTTGTTTCTCTGCCACTGCAAGTCGATCAGCATCAGGATCATTTGCTAAAATGATTTTTGCCCCATCTTTTTCAGCCAAAGCAAAAGACAACGTCTGGAAAAGTCATAAGCAAGACCAGATGAGTGTTAATACTCCCAAATAATATTTTCACTTTCCTTACAGGTTTTAAATAATTTTCCCTATTTATTTAATGTCAAACACCCAAAAATCATGATGTGTCTCTTCAAAAAATAAACTGCAGCCTGGGACAAATGCTACTTAGATTCAACAAAATCCTTCAATAACAAACTATAGCAAAAATACTTGTAGCAGAAATTCTAATCACCTGTCAGGACTTCCCCTGTTCCCTCCCAGTGTTGAAACAGAAGAATTTAGTCCTTTTATTCACATGAAAACTGTAGAAACCCACTGAAGATTTTATTTTAATTATTTATTTTTTTTAAAGTAACTGTGACACTTGTTATATGTGCAGATGCTGCCCCTTCTGTTAGAAAGCAGTTTAAAGTTATAGCTAATTACTCTGAGATTGGTTCATAAGAGAGTTAAAAAGTTCAGCTAACTCTTCACTAAATGTCAGGCTATGAAAACAGAAACAAAATAGACCTTTAACCAATATTTATAGTCATGACTGCTGGCAGAAAGAAAACACTATTTGAAAGACATTGCAGCTATTAAAAAAATATGCATTTACCAGGACACCTTTGCCTTCCTCAGGATTTGGATATTTCACTGTGGGAAATTCTGGATCAGGATCCTTCTGCTCCGGAACAGCAAAAGGAGGGCTAAGGTCAAATGCCTTGAAGGCCAACTGCACAAATTTATGACCTACGCCATGCACAGAAGTATGAACAAATTTCAGGTTTGTTTCCTTGTTTATATTCCTGAAATAAAACAGATTAACAGTAAACTTGGATATAGAAGAATATTCTGCACAAAACCAACTATGCTTGGAAACAGATCTGACTCAGTATTCTATATCACTTATAAAATTTTAAATTAAAGAAGGTCAGATTTTACAGGTAATGGCTTGAAACTTGGCTTAGCCTCATTTTTCAGCAGTGTGAGTCTCTCTCAATGGCTAATGTCGTGCTATGCACAAATCACTGGCATCAGAAAGCTGGTACACTCTATGCACCCCAAAGGAGGCAAGTGGAAAAAAAAAAACAACAACTGACTAACAAGACTAAGACTCTTCATCCCCAACTCTGGCATTTAAACCAGCTCAAGACTGTGAACACAGTGAACTGACAGCAGCAGGCCTCATTTGAGCATACTCATTTTTATGCAGTACATTACTGAAAGTGTAGAACGTACCTAATGGCATGCAAACTCCTAAGGAGACATTTAACTCCCATTCTAAAAAAGCAGCGTAATTTCTTACGTAGTCCCAACTTTCTAATAATTGTAACTTTACTTTTAGCAAGAGTAAGAACATGGGGTTTTGTGTAAAATTCTGTGTAAATACACAGATCTAACAGGTTGCTGCTCATCTAATAAACTGATTCTACTTGCTAATCACAAAGAGAAACACCCACTTGATTTTGTTGAGTAATGCAAGTGACAGGAGCTTCTATAAGGTGCCCAAAGCCACCAGGAGCACACTCAAGGCTAGAATGACAGAGCAAGACCTCTTTCTTCCAGAACTACCTTAACAGCCTCTTCACCTTCTTTTTTAAAAGCTCATTTTAAGGCTATGATTCCAC
The DNA here is from genome assembly GCA_020745705.1 of Hemiprocne comata. Classification (NCBI taxonomy): domain Eukaryota; kingdom Metazoa; phylum Chordata; class Aves; order Apodiformes; family Apodidae; genus Hemiprocne; species Hemiprocne comata. The sequence goes on along the minus strand of CM036589.1, from coordinate 24,716,821 downwards.
AACAGAAAGTTGGGCCATCAGTGTCAGCCCTTAGCTCACCCCCAGCTGCACAAGATAGCCCCAGTCTTGCTGTGGCATTTGGCTGATGTGTGGCCATGCTAATACAGGCAGATGATATAATCAGAAACAAATTGCTCACTTTGCTGGGTTAGATTTCTGACAGGCTAGCTTCATACACTGGTTTACTACATCACCACACAGCTGTCACTGCCACAGGAGATGACAAGAAGGCGCAGACAGAACCGGATCATGGCAGGATCGTGGCTACCCAGACTTCCATCAGTTTAAACCATCATGATGACATACTAGATGGAAAATCCTATATTCTTAACGAAGTTAACACCAGTTACCTGTGAAAGCACTGTTTCTGTATGTCTTTGAAATACTCCTTATTGACAGTGGCATATGGATCATGAAGTAGCAGGCTGCTGTCAATCAGTTTGTCATCCCAAGCCTGAGGCCATGGCTCTTGGTTCTCCTCAATAGCTTGAGAAATTCCTTTGTCATGAGGGGAAATGATCTGAGCACCATTTTCCCAGTAAACCTAAATAGTAAGTAGGTAAGAGAGTAGGATAGCTTTGTTATTTTTTCTTGGCTAAGGTGCACTACATTTGGTAGAGTATTACAGTAAGTTAGGCTCAGGTATATCCACTTTTCATATTCCCAGTGTTTCCTCTTGTATCTCATTTTTGTTCTATTAACAAATCTGTTTAAGTTTACCAAAGGCTATCAAAATCCGTAATGAAAAACAAAGTAAGACCCAGCTGCCTGCCTGCCAGCCTTGGGATTGGTAACTTGCCTGTGATATTTTATACCCTTTTTACAGATTTTTAGGTATAATCATTATATATAGAAGAATTCTTAAGAGGAAAAAAAGTGTGCAGAAGTGAAACACATTTACCACAAGAAAAATTAAGGAGAAAGGCACAAAAACTTGGCAGCTGCCTACAGCAGCAGTGTTGCCTCAAAAGCAATCACAAATTCCACTAAGTTTCAAGATGTTCATTACTTGTAGTCATCTCCTTTTTGTTGATTGTTTACACATCCAGGAAAAGGTGCACTTATGTTTTTCCTTTTGACAGTTGTTTGCACATTTCCTTCTCCTGATAGCTCACAGACCGCAAGGTTAAGGAAAGATACCTAACACCACCTGGGCCATGGATGTATGTAGCCCAAATAACAAAACATTAAGAAAGCATCAAGTTGTTTAAAAAAATAACTGATAAAACATATAAACAAGCCTATCAAGGTCAACACGTGAAATATCTAAAAAAGCAGTTTTAAACAGACAAGTTCTGGAAAGAGAGACAGGAATAAATAATCCCTGTTAATGCCTTTTTTTCTATTACAAAGACAGAAAAAGATCTCCCAAGTTCAATTTTTAGATTTTGGAAACGGTCTGTATATAACTAGTCCAGCTATGGGACTGGCATACAGGCAGCTCAGTCATGTTTTTTTCAGTGGAAACCAGATTTCTGTAATAGAAGAAAGTCACACAGATAATTGTGTTACTTAGCAGAAGAAAAACATGCTACATTAAGTTAACAGAGTTTATTCAAAAGGTTTTGTACAAGCAACTCATTAGGTTCGACATCTTTTTTAATTCTCTGGGTTTGCGAAGAGATCTTTCTAAACCATGAATTGGAGAAGTGATTAACACTTTTGAAAAAAAGTCAGTTAATATTTTAAAGTGTTCCAAAGCATACACTGGTATTATCTTCCTGCTTTTCAGAGCTAAAATTTTAATTATGTTTTAGTATAACATGCTACTAGCTTTAAATACATATATCTAGAAGAGATATCAAAAATCAAACTATGAACTTACGTGGTCCACAACATGACTGGAAGCATACACAAAACTACTGGTGTCTCTACATGGAAAAAATATTTTTAAAAACCCAGAAAATAGATTCATATAGGAATACCTTGTAGCCATTATCTTGTTTTGGATTATGGGAAGCCGTTACCATAATTCCAGCACAAAGCTTCAGATGTGTTACTGTATATGGCTGTAACAAGAGAAAGTTAACTGAAGTGGAATGTGCAAAATCTTATATATTATTTATTCTCATGCACATACAATACTTTCATACTGCTGAACGAAAAGAAAGCCAGGATGTGATTCCTACAGACTGACTCTCTAAAGCAGCAGCTACATAATACTCGCTCCATTAGACTTGACATGGCACAAACTTTGTTTTTATAGAAAGAAACCCAATGCACATGTTGCCTGCTGTAGAGTGACTTTAGATACCTGAGGCCTTTAAGGGTGCCAAGTCTGTTGGTGTAATAACAAGAAGTCTGCATTGGGTAGGGAAGTGCAACTGGAGTAGTCTTATCTGTACTAGCTTTTGAAAGCAGCCCATGGGGCAACTACTCCATTGAGGTTCAAAAAAGAAATGTTTTGGAGATAGCCCTTACAAATTAGTCCATGACAGATGGAGTGAATTAAAAATAAAGCATTATTTGTGACCAGAGGTCCAGTCTGAGTTTACTCCTGGCTCTCTGTTTAATAGCAAATGCCATAAACTGCATTTCTTGCAACACTACTTTAAGCTGCACTGTGAAGAATTTGACCCTAAATCTACCAAAATTTGTATCAGTACAAGAATGCTACATACAAAGTCTTCATCCCGCAATGTTTTGTATGCAGCACTCCCTGGAGCAACTGGTACAGGGAAAAAATGTTGCGTTTAGTGCAGTGGTGGAGCTTCTCGCTATCGCTCTACAGCACTGACACCTACTGATCCCAGGGTGCAAGTGCGGACACATTCAACGACCCCCCCCGGCATAACTCCCAACAACCTGCTATTTAAAAAGGCTACTTTGCATTCAATACCGTGGAAAAAATTTCTTCCCTTTTTAAAAAAAGCAAACAAAACAACAACAAACCAATCAACAACAACAACAACAACAAATTAAAAAAACTAAACGTTTGTGTATGTTTTAGACTTCTTAAGTTTCAGACTTCAGACTCAGCAATCTAGAAATGACTTCTACAAGCGATCTGCCTGGAAGCAGGAATGAACAGAAACACATCCCACTGTCACTAGTATTCCACTAAGCTTCTTCCTTCTCTTGCTGTGAGTGTTGTAAAGTAAATATAGCTAAATAAGCATAAGACTAACTGTAGGTAGAGCTTAACAAGTTAGAAGTGTTTTGTCTAGTTTTCCTTAAGGTAAGTATTACATTTTTGACAACTGACAGAATTTGTGTGTCTATAAAAAGATATAAAGGAGAAACCTACCACAAAAGGAGTTGGTGTTATGTCAGAAAACAGATAAACTGGAACCCCCTGACTGATGAAAGTATTAGCAGCAAGTCTTGCAAACCTAAATAATGAGAAAAGATGCCTTGGAATTTCTCAGCAATTAGTTTTCTAGTATTCACAGCTTTTTCCCCCCTTCTCATTCCCAACTGAAAAAAAAACAATAAAACCCAAAACCATAAATAAAACCCACATTATTATACAGACCAAATTTAAATATGTTCTCTCCCTATTCCCACCAGGCAAAGCACAAGTCTAAGAACTGCTTTGGCATTAATAGAATATAAAAATGCTATAAATCACTCACCTTAATTTACTCTACAGAAAGGGAATGTACTGTTGAAGCAGATATGGATCTGCTTCAAGATCACACAAGACATCTACAAAATACTTAAAACCTAAAAAGTACCTTTTGCTACTACCTCCGCTGGAAAGGTGGGCACGAGCATCAAAACCAATCACAACTCCTCTCTTTTTCAGGTCACTGAAATTCTTCTCAAGGTATCTGCAAAATCCCTGAAGACAACAGCAAATCCACTTCATTAACCCAATCAATATTTAACTTATCATTGCATTAAGATGATTGCTAAGAAGTTGACGTCTGAGAAAAGCTGAGCACACATAATATCTCACTGAACTGGATTTGGATTTGGTCTGGGACCACTAAACACCAAGAAATACCAGAAACCTTGAAATCAATGTAGTGAAGCTGGACAGCACGTAAGTACTTTTCAAAAAATCAGAACCAACTCCAGGAAGAAATAGTTAATACAATTAGTCTGAATTGCAGATTTGGAGAAGTGATTTAGCCATGTTTGGTCTCAAGTGAGAACAACTGGCCAATATTTCAGTTTTTTAACCAAAGTCTCTCCATTTCTTAACAGAATCTCACCCTTAATAATGACACGTATTTAGGACTTGATACACCACCACTCCAGGCTGCGGTAAATTAAGGTTCTGGGTTTTGTTCAAGCTCTCCTGAAGTAGATCTAGTTTAGGACCTATATACATAAATAGAGCTTCACTGCATTTATGTACATTAACATCCAAAGTGCACAAAGCTTAGCCCAATGCTGGCTACTTGTGGGGTTTTTTGTAGTTGTTAAATCAGGACCACCTGATCCACTTGAGCTTAACTGTATGTAAATTCAATTGCAAATCAAAAATAGAAAGTAACTTATTTTACTGGTTTAATAGCTTCTCTCTTCCTGCTTTCAGAGATCAGCACTCAGATAATAATTACCATTTTAATAACTTCTGAAAACTGGAGGAATAGTAAAAACCTTGTATTTCCAACAGAATAGCCATTTGCTTGTTATAAATGTTTTCCGTTCACACGTACAACCAGTTAAGCGACATAGAGTGTTCAGCACAGTACCTGGGTTGTCTGGATAATAGTCAAGTCATTCATGTGGGAAATCCCAGCTCCCATGGCAGCTCTGAGCCCCGCTGTGCCAAACTCCATCCGTGAGCCAAAGTATTTCTGCAGTTCCCTGGCATTTCCTTCAACAACCAGTTGCTTCACTATTGCAGAAGTTTTTGGATTCTGTAGATAAAAAATTCTGATATTCTAGAAAAGGTTTTGTTTGTTTGTTTGTTTTAATACCCTTAAGCTTCTTAACAGACCTTAGCTTTCTTTCCCACTCGCTGTACTGGGTTATTTTAGTATGAAAACATCACACACCACTTCAAGAATACCACAACTCCTTCTACATCTTCCTAATTTTAAGTCAGTACACTCTCAAGTATTACTTATTTTAGATTTCTCTTGTTAAGTGAGCACACAACAACACACAGAACAGTGTAAATATCACATTTTGGGAAGTGAAAAGATTTCCAAGATATCTATTTTAATATTTTCTTGGTTTAGAAACAAAACAAAAACAAAAAAAGCACCTTTATAGTTCAGAGAATTTTGGTAATCACAACACAAGAGCTACTCTAAACATACAAGAAAGTAAGTTAAGCTAATGATTAAGAAACACTTGATACTTGCACAGTGCTGTAAGTAAAGTTAAAAAAAAAAGCAGTTAAGCAGACTGGTCAGAGGATAAGGATGACAATTTGCAATATATTTGCAGGTGATGCTTGTAAGAATAGGCACAGCCCTCAGTATGAAAGCTTAGCAACTGCAGCTGAATTCTCAAATGAAATGGCTGTGCAGAGTGGCAACAGAAAGGCCGCATCAGAGTACTTTCAAATAGGGAGGAGTTTCTAAGTCTCACTGCTCTTATTGGTGTCTTACTTATATTAATGCTTTATTGTTATAAACTCTCTTTTTCCAAACTTAGGAACTAGTAAAGTCCTGTACACCCCAACATCTCAATCTTCATAACATGGGCTTTGTGAAGTTTAGTATTTGATTTCTCAGAAACTGATGAGCCAACAGGACAGATGGCACACTCCAGGCACCTGGCAACAGGGTTCCGTGGAGAGGCGGCACACTCCGCAGCTTAGTCACCGCGTGATTACACACACTTTACACTGGAGTGCAGAGATGATAATTTCCAAATGAATGAGAGCTTTGATTTCTGGTCAACCTCCAGTTTTTCAAAGGACCTCATAAAATTCGCAGACTTCAGTATTTCTTGGAAGACACAGGTATGCTTACAGCAAGGGAAGGCATTTCATCCTACAGAAAAAAGATGTATTTTCTGCAGTTCCAAAAAATGCTGCAGAACGTGCACAGTAGTAGGCACGTGGGAGAGCTCGCATACAAAGGTTAAGCTTTCTGGAAACCAAACTGAGACCAGGGTCTGGATGCCCTAATCGTTGATCTATGCACCAGCTGCTGCAGGACAAACACCATAGTTTAAATAAACACTCAAAAAACTAAAGAGCCTTTGGTGCTAATGAACAAGGTATATATAATGCAAAACAAGCTGGACTCATTAAAGAAAAAAAAAAGATCAGGTTTCCTGGGTGCAGTAAGTAATTAGGTACCCCTGAATCACTGATTACAGTGCATTACCAATTTACCAGTCCAAGAATGTTGTAACTGATACTTCCTTGTAGGAGGCCCAATGTAATTCTGTAATTATAATTATATTCTATAATTCTATGTTATTATGGAATAATATAGATCAGCATAACTATTCTGAGTTTAGGCTGTTTAAATGCTGTCTTGAACTTTTTGCTGCAGTATCAGGCCTGTGTCTTGGACCTAAAGCCTGAACACCTTTTGCATCAGGCTTCATACAGTGCCTAGTCACCTTTTTTCCCCCCCCTGCCTGACCATTATGCACTGGAGTTGTGTCTTACCAGTGACACAGGTATCTCTTCAGGTAGATGCTGCACACATTTGTATAGATGTTGAACTAATTAGTAGCCATAATGCCAACACAGAAGGGAAGCTGGACACATACTGTACACACACAGACAGACACACACACACACACACTCTCTCTCTCTCTCTCTCTCTCTAAAGTAATAGTAAAAGCCAGGCCCAAGGCTGTTCCCATTTTGTTTCAATTTAGGAATGTTATGTCATTGTATACAGCTAAGGCAAAAAAAAAAACCACAACTTTTTCTAAGCAGAAGAAAAAGCCAAAACCAAATCCTCACAGCACCTCTACTAAAGATGGACCCAATGGTATCTAAAGGATGAAGTGCTCCTTTTTTTCACTGGTTCTCTCAGGTTACATTTTTTCTACTCTCCCAACAAAACTGGATAGGAGTATGAGATTACCAGTTACTGTGAGTACAGTTGGCAGAAGTTTTAATACAGAGTTAATATCCAGTAGTGCAATCTGCTTAAACATTACCTGTTAACACTTGAGTTATTTACCTTAATGTACAATACAAGAAGGCCCCCAAAGAGGTTTCATCAGTGCAGGAGTCCCCCACAAGGATTCAGAGTAGAGGGACAGCTACAGACCAAACAGGTTTTATTTTTAACAAAAAGAGAAGCACCTTCTAAAGACCACAACCCTGGTCTTCCGCAGGGCCAACTTTGGCCTCTTCAAACAATTGTTAAGGGAAGTCTCATGGGAAAGGGTACTAGATGGTAAAGGGGCTCAAGATAGTTGGTCAACATTCAAGGACCACTTCTCCCAAGCTCAGGATCAGAGCATCCCAATGGGTAGGAAATCAAGTAAGGGAGCCAGGAGACCAGCATGGTTAAACAAGGAACTGCTGGGCAAACTCAAGTGGAAAAAGAGAATCTATGGATCATGGAAGGAGGGGCTGGCCACTTGAGAGGAATATAGGACTGTTGTCAGAGGTTCTAGGGAGGCAATTAGGAAAGCTAAGGCCTCCTTGGAACTAAACCTTGCTAGTGAGGTCAAAGACAATAGAAAGGGCTTCCTCAAATACATTGCAGATAGAACTAACACTAGAGGAAACCTAGGCCCCCTGCTGAATGAGGTGGGCGCCCTGGTGACAGAGGATATAAAGAAGGCAGAGGTACTGAATGCCTTCTTTGCCTCTCTCTTTACTGCTGCAGACTCTCCCCAGGAGCCCCAGATCCCTATAGCCCCAGAAGGAGTCAGGATAAAGGAGGAGTTCCTTTGGTAGATGAGGATTGGGTTAGGGATCAGTTAAGCAATGTGGACATCCATAAATCGATGGGTCCAGAAGGAATGCACCCGCAGGTGCTGAGGGAACTGGCAGAGGTCATTGCTAGGCCACTCTCCATCATCTTTGGTAAGTCGTGGGCAACAGGAGAGGTGCCTAAGGACTGGAGGATAGCAAATGTCACTCCAGTCTACAGAAAGGGCAAGAAGGAGGACCCGGGTAACTATAGACTGGTCAGCCTTACCTCCATCCCTGGAAAGGTGATGGAACAACTTATTCTTGGCACTATCTCTAGGCATATCAAGGTTGAGGGGCTCATTAAGAGCAGTCAGCATGGTTTTACCAAGGGGAAGTCATGTTTGACCAACCTTATAGCCTTCTATGAGGAAGTAACTAGCTGGATAGATGATAGTAGAGTGGTAGATGTGGTTTGTCTTTAGTAAAGCATTTGACACTGTCTCCCACAGCATCCTCGTAGATAAGCTAAGGAAGTGTGGTCTCGATGATCAGGTAGTGAGATGGATGGTGAAGTGGTGTTGGGATTTATGGAAAATTAATATGGGATTTATGGAAAACTAATATGCCTGAATTAAATTGTCAAGCACCCTGAAGCAAACCGTGAGATCAGTAAACAAGCGGATGTCTCACAGCCTGGTACCCCACGGGACCAGCAAACAGCAGGTGTCCTATCTCACGGTTGTTATCTTGAGAAGTAGTAAGAAAAGAATGTTGTAGCAAGAACTGAGAGGCACCGGCTGGGAAGCAGAAGCCGTGGGTCATCGTGACACGGAAAGCAAAAGACAAGACACGTAGCCAATCATATATGAACTGTGTATGTATGTAACCAACGGGGTTTGTACTGGGGTGGAACAGCTGGAGTCAGAGGGGTATAAATTGCCGCCATTTTTAACAATAAACGGCTTTCGCTTGATCACATTGATCGTGGTGCGTTAGTCTGAGCTCTCATCGCAACAAACTGGTTGAAAGGAAGAAGTCAGAGAGTTGTGGTCAATGGGACAGAATCTAGTTGGAGGTCTGTGACTAGTGGAGTCCCTCAGGGGTTGGTGCTGGGACCGGTACTGTTCAATATTTTCATCAACGACCTGGATGAGGGAACAGAGTGTACCCTCAGCAAGTTCACTGATGACACTAAACTGGGAGGAGTGGCTGACACACCAGAAGGCTGTGCTGCCATTCAGTGAGACCTGGACAGGCTGGAGAGTTGGGCAGGAAGAAACTTGATGAAATTCAACAAGGGCAAGTGTAGAGTCTTGCATCTGGGGAAGAACAACCCCATGTGCCAGTACAGGTTGGGGGCTGACCTGCTGGAGAGTAGTGTAGGTGAAAGAGACCTGGGGGTCCTGGTAGACAGGAGGATGACCATGAGCCAGCAATGTGCCCTTGTGGCCAAGAAGGCCAATGGCATCCTGGGGTGCATTAGAAAGGGTGTGGTTAGTAGGTCAAGAGAGGTTCTCCTCCCCCTCTATTCTGCATTGGTGAGGCCGCATCTGGAGTATTGTGTCCAGTTCTGGGCCCCTCAGTTCAAGAAGGACAGGGAACTGCTTGAAAGAGTCCAGTGCAGAGCCACAAAGATGATTAAGGGAGTGGAACATCTCCCTTATGAGGAAAGGCTGAGGGAGCTGGGTCTCTTTAGCTTGGAGAATAGGAGACTGAGGGGCGACCTCATCAAAGTTTACAAATGTGTTAAGGTGGAGTGTCAGGAGGATGGAACCAGGCTTTTTTCAGTGATGTCCAGTGATAGGACAAGGGGCAATGGGTGCAAACTGGAGCATAGGAGGTTCCATGTAAATATCAGAAAAAACTTCTTTAGTGTGAGAGTGACAGAGCACTGGAACAGGCTGCCCAGAGAGGTTGTGGAGTCTCCTTCGCCGGAGACATTCAAAACCCGCCTGGACACATTCCTGTGTGATGTGCTCCAGGGGATCCTGCTCTGGCAGGGGGGTTGGACTGGATGATCTTTCGAGGTCCCTTCCAACACCTAGGATTCTGTGATTCTGTAATTATAATTTTATGATTGATAATAGAAAGAATGAAAAATATTATATTACTGTCATGAATACAGTGACAAAAGTAGCCTGGTAACGAGGTCAGTATTTGTCATCTAGGTAGCAACTTCCTGATCAATCACCAGGACGGACTTCAGGCATGCAGCTTTGCTCTTGCAAAATAATAGTTTGCAAGAAACATGCCGCTTATCATCATTAAATATTAACCTATCTCTACACATTAAAAAGGAACTCTTTTTTTTAATATCAGAGTAAATGGACAAGGGTTATATTGGATTCTTCTGTTACTCAGTACAAACATATAAGAGTTGCCTGAGAAACGAAAATACCTCCATTTTTTGAGCAATCATCAATGGTTATTGCACACTGGTCAATTATTACTGAGTCAAAGATGCAGCTGGTAACAAAGAGCTAACCTTTCAGAAGTAACAATACTATAAGGGATGCTGCATTAGATTTCCAGAGGGTTTCACAAAATAATCAGAATAAACAGCTGAAAATTAAATAATTACACAGAAGACAGGAATATAACTAAGATTAGTCAAGGAAGTTTTGGAAATAAGAGGCCCTTTAAAAATCAGACTGTTTTCTCAAAATCAATTACAATTTTAAAAAAAGGAACATACAAAAGCTTATTGTGATTTGATGTGATACTCCAGCATTTCTAAAAGATGAGCTGGTTTGGCACTGCATTATCATCAGTAGAACCAGAGCTGGCTCACTGATCAGTACCAGTTTAATGATCTTTAATGAAGAATCACAACAAACTTGAGGTACTTCCAATCATGTCCTTCAGAACCTGGAAAGAATACTTTAAAAATAATTATTCTATACTTTTACTGATGACCTTGAAATAAGCAGAAGACCCCTTACAAAAAAGAAGTAGGTTGCACAAAACCCAGAGGGCACTGCATGGTGCTGAGCTCATTGAAGTGACTGACCTAAGGGGGGCAACGGCCAGTGCGTTCCAATACACCCAAAAAAATTTCATGTTTAGGGACCAAAAAAATGCAAACCCCACATACCAAATACACACCCGCACCTCAGTGGGAACTGCAGCAGCAAGGAACTAATATAAGCATTTCCAGAACACCACTTTGGCAGGACATTTCTTAAGATTTGTGGAATACAGAAATACAGAGATTTTACTTCCACGTATAGTGCCATCAAGACCAAAACTGAAGACACAAAGGGAAGTCTTACGATGTTGAAGTACCCTAACAGGAAAGGAATACATCCTAAAGCGTTCATAAGCGATAGCAGAAAAAAGGGATAAAAACCCTGAAACCAGAAAATACTGAAGATGTACCAGTTATTTTATTAACAGTGAGGGTCAACACTAAGCATTGGGCGACGCTCACGGGAAATGAAGACAGATTCCACATTTCCCAGTGGTTTTGAAGCAAGCCCACATGTATATAATGTAATTTGGAAACAATATTTCAGTAAACAAAAATACGGAGTTGCCAGGAGTCTTTTAACAATGAGAGACAGACAACACAGCTATGTATTCTTGCCTTAAATAATTTAAGTCTATCAACTGCCCTTACAACGGGGGAGGGGGTGGGGAGAGAGCAGCCCCTGCAGGGCTTTGATAGAAGGGAAGTACCCAACAAGTGCCTTTACCGCACCAAGCGCTGATACAGTTTAAAAGCCGGGGCTCGCCCCATGCCTCTTGACACCTCCGAGCCTGCGGCCCCTCGCCCCCGTCTCCACGTCCCTGCACGACCGGGAGGCCCCTCCCGCCCCGGCACCTGCAGTGCCCGCGGGGAAGGGAGGACCCCCCGCTGCCCCTCACCTTATCCCAGAGCAGCCACTGCTCGGCCGCGCGGCGCAGCGCGGTATCCCCGGCGGAGCTCCGCGCTGCCATGCTGACGTCGCCTCTACCGCTGCTGCCCCGCTCCTTCCCTCTTCCGGAGCGTGCCCGCTCCGCCTGCCGGGGCCGGGCCGTGCCGAGCCGCCCCACCTCCACCTCCGCTCCACCTCCACCCCGCCTGCCTGCCCGGGCCCGGGCCCAGGCCGGGGTCAGGGCAAGGGCCAGGGTCAGGGCCGTGCCGGGGCTGACCCACCCCCGCCCCGCCCGCCGGGGAGGCGGGGCCGGCCTGTAGGCATAGGGGTCTCGGGAAGAGGGCGGTGTGTAACGTTTTTATATGAGTCGCGTCCCTACAGTTCACCGGCGGGCTGCATGTTTTCCTTTCCTAACCCCTGGCGGTGCCGGGCGCCCGGGCGGGCGGGCGGGCTCGCTCCAGGGCAAACGGAGGCACAGATCAAGCGACGGGGCGCCGCGGCGGCCGCCATGGGCGGAGTCCCGGGGAGCTGCCCCGGGAGCAGCCCCGAGGGATGGCTGAGCGCGGCCCCGGCTGCCCGGAGGCGGAGCAGGAGCGCGTTTCCAAATATTAACGGTAGAAACGCGAGAAGTAGCAGAACTTGTTCGCTCTTACCCAAGCTGCTGCCTCCTTCTTAGCATGGCTGACTGACAGAAGCAAACTAGCGCTGTTTTGTTAACTTCTCATGGGCACTGGAGTAAGGCTACTTAGATTTATTCTTAAAGTCAATATAAATAAGGGATGATCTCTGAGCAACCTTAATTTACAAGCAACATATAGACATGAAGTCACCTATTTAAAGCATTAGATGCATATGTGGTATCTTTACTTACTTTTTACTGTCTGTAATGTCATAGCTTTATAAGAAGGGATAAAGGACCCCAGAAAAGTTTTTTATCCCCGTCTGGTTTTGGACATCCTAGAAACAGTGTAGCAAATCTGTGCCATAATAAAAAAGTACTAACAACTTGCATTCACCTGGAGGCAAAGAGGTAAGCAGCCTGGAGAAGTTCAGCGAATTGACCTATAACTTTTTTCTTTTTTAGTGTTTGGTCTCAAACTTCAGGACTTAATACGGCTTCTTTCAAGATTCATTAGTGTGTTATCAGAATGTAAACAAGAGAAATGCTACACATAGTTTGCAAAGCTGTTACTGAGTATTCTTCTGCACTACCATCGGTAAAAATAACAGTTAAAATAGCCTTTTGAAAAAACTCTTGAGATGAAACATCAGTGCAACTGAAGAGTAAGGAAATTCAACAAAAAATTTCTTTGGCTGCATTTGGAATTATCTGTCTTCTCTAGCTCTTTGGTAACAATCCTTCAGCAGCAGCTCCTCTGCCCTCTGCATCTCTCTGGCTGAACCCATCTGTCCTAAGCTGCAAACCAAACACATTGGTAACTGAATTTCACTCGGAAAATTAATTGTCTTGCCAGAATTAAATACTAGTTAATATTGCACTGATTGAACAATTATTATAGCTTATGACATGGTGTCTTCAAGAGAAGCCTGAGCTACCAAGCTGTTGCTCTGTCTAAACAGTTCCTATAACTTAGTCGGGTTTTGGCTGGAATCCCCTGAAGATGCCATGATAAGCCCCTTTGGCCAGTTTGATTTCTCCCAACTTTTTGGACAGAAGTATAGTCCAAAGAACACTGAACTCTCTTACTTGCATAAGAAGATACATGGCATCAGTGTCCCAAAGTACGAAGGGAAACCAGCAGTCTGATTGCCCTGGAGTTCCAGGGACAAAGTGCTTGCTGTTCAGCAGCTTTTCCCTTGATTTTGTCAACCTGTGTCTCCATCTGAGCTAGACCAGGTGCTGCATAATTGCAGAGAAAGCTGTAAGAAGCAACTGTGACTTCCCTGCTTAACTCTGCAGTATGGGCAAGGTAGGGGGAAAATCCCTGGGTATGGTATAGGGAGTGTCTATCAGCAGGCATGCTGGGGCTGCTGGGCAATGCCAGGTCACTGCCAAGGTGGTGAACAGGAGGAGGAGCAGGCACCCTGGAGCCAGGGGAGTCACTTGCCAGTGTTGCCAAGTCCTGAATCTGAACTCCCACGAGGGATATAGCTATCTGGGCACTTTCCAACAGCGTTTCAGTGGAAAAAATCTGAGCATCCCCTTTGTCCCATGTTTAACGGATGAGGCAAACTATTTCCTTGTGGAAATGTAGCTAATTTTACTTGAATCTTCTTCAAAACATAGGGAACTGTTACTACATTTATCAATGCTAGAATTTCAGAGTGGGGTACTGTAAGTGTTCCTTTTCACTTACACTTGCTGAAGCTAAAAGCTTCAAATGACTAATGAATGTTGTAACTTGAGCTCAGTATGGTTGCAGCTGCACAGGCTTTTCACACCACATATTAACTAAATAGCACGTGCTTGTTAATTGTGTTATTTCTTTAGCCATAACACCACAGCAGTAAACTGCTTTATTTAACTTGTAGGTAGGAAGAAAAACTAGGAACATGATCAATATTTTCTGGCAAATTTTGATTTTCCTGCAAGTTTTTTGTTTAAGAACTTCATCCAACTTTGAGAAAACCAGTCTGAACCAGTCTGTGTGTGGTGGTTAAATAATGTATAATTCTTTAACACATGACAGTTCACAAACATGTCTGCTCTCTGAAATGAAAAAAAACCCCAAAGAAGCCCAAAACTAAGTGACTGTAAAGCTCCAAAATCATTCATGGCTCCATGTGAGCCACAAAACAGGACGTCTTTGGATCATGTCACACTGTCCAAATTGTATTTCACAGAGCCACTTCTGTCTTTAGTACAGTGTTTTCTCTTTTAGCAAAGTAGAAAGTAGAGACAGTCTTATTTGTCAGTCAGATTAGGAATCAGTTTGCAACATTTTGCAGAGTTTTTAAGCCCACATGTCTTTTGCTGGTGCAGCAGATGTTATTACTACAGCTTGCCCTGTAACAGCAATATAACTACATCAAAAGAAAAATCCTCAGCCTAAGGTCATGAACAAGCTTATTCCCAAAGTCAAAACAGCATGTGATTTCTATAATTGTCAATAAACTCGAGATTTTGATAAACTTTGTATTTGATGCTACTTTTCTGACTTATGAAGAGAGGTTAGTTTAACGTATCTGTTATATATTTTTTTTTGGCTGCAAGGGAGGCTATTTATTGCACTTCGTAAGGTATTTCTTTGTCCCATGTTTCACACTGAAGAGTGTCATCACTGGAGAAACAAAAAAGAGAAATAAGCATGGGACACTGGCAGATAGTTGTTTTGTCTTCTCCTGGTGGGTGTTTAACAAGGTGTGAGCGAGGCTCACATGCAGCCAGCCAGCCATAGGAATAGGGGCACAGATGAGACAAGCAGTTAAAGGTTTGATATAGATATATTTGCTCCATTTTGTCAGTGCCCGTACACCAGTTTGTCACATTCAGTGTTTCAGTTAACACCTGAAATACAGATAGCAACAGCAAGTTAGAAGTGCCAGTCATATCTTGCATCTTCAATGCATCACATAAGTTTAAGCACTGATTGTTAGCACACGTAAATATTACTCATGGTTCTTCAGGTAATAGGTGAGTTTGCTGTGTGACAGAATAAAAAGGCACAATTTTTAAGGAAGCTGGTGTAAGCTGATGAGATCTGCCAAAAGCTAAAACTGGAAGCTTTTTAAGTCATGGACTACCTGGCCATTCCTTTGTTATCTTAGAAATTTCATGGGCATCATAAACAGACATTTCCTAGGGCACCTTTCGGTACAACTTGCTATTTGGCACATGCTCCCACAACAGGAGAGATTACCAGTTAACTGTTATCTGTAAGGATTTTTTTTAAATCCAGTTATCTACACATATAGGTTGTACAGGGGGATTTTCATAGAATCATAGTATCATTTAGGTTGGATAAGACCTTTAAGATCATCAAGTCCAAACTTTAACCCTACTCTACCATGTTCACCCCCAAACCATATCCCCAAGCACCACATCTATATGTCTTTTAAACACATCCGGAGATGGTGGCTCAATCAACATTTTATCAGTGTGTATAAATACCTGAAGGGAAAGTGTAAAGAGGACAGAGCCAGGCTCTTTCCAGTGTTGCCCAGTGACAGGACCAGAGGCAATGGGCACAAACTGAAGCACAGGAGGTTGCCTCTGAATATCAGTAAACACTTTTGAACTGTGAGGGTGGCCAAGCACTGGCACAGGTTGCCCAGGGAGGTTGTGGAGATATTCAAAAGTCACCAGGACATGGTCCTGGGCAGTCAGGTCTTAGTGGCCCTGATTGAGCAGGGGAGTTGTATCAGATGACCTTCAGAGGTCTACTCCAACCTCAATCATTCTGTGATAGGTGAGATATCATATGTTTTGGCAAGGAACTTTGATTTTTTTATTGCTGACTTCTACATTACTGTGATACACGGTACAGAAAATTTGTGAAATGCTAACAGAAAGTGATATTTTCCTGTTATATACGCAGAAATTGCACTTAAACTCTTCTACCCAGTTCCCCATATTTCTGTGTGCTTTTAGTGCCTAACAATTCTCCATTTACTGCCAGCTGGGACATAGCAATTGACATTTGTGGTACCTACAGAAATAAAGAGGACTAAGGATTATTGGCTATTACTGCTAACAAGTTAAAGTTAGCTGTAAGTTCTCAGAACTTAGAGTGCAGAAAAGTCTTAGCTCTATTACTTTGTGCAGTCTGAAAATTTCAAGCTATTTTATTAGTTTTCATTTTCATGACTAGCTTGAAACACTGGTGGGAGGCAGAAGAGAAGAAAGCTTTGATTCTGTAGCACGAATGGATTGGCAAACTGTGGTGCATGTTGAACGTTTCAAAAAGCACATACAGCCCTCACAAGAGGATGTTGTCTTAAATAAAAAACTGTCCTTGCAACCCAATGAGAAGGGAGGGGTAAGCAGGGGAAGAGAAGGAAGGATGTAGTGGAAATTGTATTCCTGGCTTGAATTTTAGTATTTGTTCTGTGGTCTACCAACTAACCCAAGGATGTGTAAGGTTTTTTTACATTTCCTCTTGGAGATTTTTTCACCATTGTTTATCGTAAGCCTCTTGCTCACAAATGAAAATATTTTCTGATTTCCACAATTTGGCATAAACTCCTGACCTCTGGCAGGCAGGCAGATCTTGCATCCTCTGGTAGCTGAACTACTAAAATGTGCTTCTTCTACCTTGTTCTAGACAGCACCCAGTTTCCAGGTTCAAGGATAAATTAACTTATGTTTGTTCAACAGACAGGACAAAGTTAAAGCTAATGCCAGTTCTTTTCAAGTGTATTTTGGATTTCTGCCCTTCTCTTAGATGTTGCTTCACTTTTAAAGCCCAAAAATGCAAGTTTAAGTGAAAAATAAAATCAGTCTGCCTAATAAATACATGATATTGAGTTCACTCCTTATGCAAATTATTAAAAATATGCTGCACAAAAAAAATGAAGTCTTTAATGTTCTGGTTTCACAGAATTAAAGAGTAATATGCACAGATCATTTTGGTTCAATTCCTTTACTAGAGAAGTGCATGGGGTACACTTTTTACATATGTTCTTCAGTTCTGTTGTAACTGTAGTTAAACTTTCTTCCCTCATTAGGTAAATTTCTGGATACCAAGATAGACTTACTAAGCCTACAGCTTGATTTGGAAGACACAGTGCTGTCTGTTACTGAAATGAGGTTGAGTGATTCTGACAGTTTTCTCGCCCTGAGTTACGGAAAGGTTTCCTTAATCAGTATTAAGTTATCCAGAGTAGAAGCAAAATAATCCATAAATATACTAACTAGGTATTTGCCTTAACAACAGTAAGTTTTGAGGATTATAGACAACTTTCCGAAAAATGTTAAGCTTCTAAATCCAACTTTAGACTTCTAAGTAAGCTGTTTCTCAAAAGTGCTGAACCTGCAGCAGTTCCCATTGAATGCTCAGGCTTGTCAATGCATGACTGAGAGGCACGATGGCAGTATCAGGGGGGGATAGTGGTTGCTTTAAAAAAACTGGCACAGTATACTTTTATCACATATAGCTACACTCCACAGTTTACACCACCAAAGTTGAAATATCTGCTTTACAGTCAGTAATATGGAAAGTTAGTAGCTTCACATTTGTGCTAGAGAACTGTTTGAAGAAGGTAACGCTAAATGTCCTACCTTGCTTTTCCTAAATAAATAAAAAAATCTAAAATTAAGGAACTGATTTAAAATAGGTAGACTCTTACTACTGGAGGTTATTTACCCTTGAGACAGGGGAGAAAGTATGTCTTACTGAAACGATACAAGCACTAACTGAAAGGCTATGCTGAGAAATTTGAATTGCTGGTCTTAAAATGGCCTCAGACAACTTGGAGACTGAACTGTGGTTCAGCTGCATTTTTAAACTTCAAAAAAGTTTTAGTTAAAATGTAAGAGAATAGTTAAAAATATTAACGAGGTTCTTAAAAAGCCTTTATCATTTCGGTATTCATGACATGATTTAATAGGAAAAGGTTGCCCTCTCTCGGTCATAGCAGAAATAATTACGGAGTTGAGAGAACTGCATTCCCTGTGTCCTGCCTTGTCAAAATCCCCCACGTTTCTGCCAGATAACAATTGTTTGATAGTTTAGTGCTAGTCTTCCTGTAATTTCGGGGCAGGAGTTTCCTCTCCTTGTCTTTCGAATTGTGCTATAGAAAACAAATGTCAGTGAATAAAAATATCTGCACTGTTCCTAATGCCACTAGAACATTCTTGTTCCCATGATGTTCCATTATCAAGGAATGAAAAGAAATACTGAGAACATAAAAGGAGGTTCATGCATTTGGAAAACCACCATCTTCCCTGTATCTCATTTTGCATAAAACTTCAAGTTGAAGTTGTATTCAACTAAATTTTACTTTCTGAAGTCCTATTGTTAATATATAGAAAACTTAATTATAATAGTAATATGCTTTAGTAAAAACTCTGAACTCCACTATGGGCCTAGGAGGTTTGTTTTGATTTCTACCTTCCGTGACCAAATCGTTGAAAGGAATTAACGTCACCACCTCTGAGAACAATTTGCTTCCGTAACCATTCCTGTATTAATAATTTTTTCTGGGGTCATGTGCTTGCTTGGTAAATGCAGATACCTCACTAGGAATTTGGCTCAATGCCTTCACTGCTTTAGAAATTGTTTGGAGATTGGCTTTCTGATTAGCATAATTATGCTCATTTTTATTCTTGGTTTACTTGCCAAATACTCAGACTCAAAGCTACTTCCTCCTTCTTCATATTTTGTAGGCGATAGGCAAGTCATAGTCTGCTTGTTTTTCATGGCAAGATTGCAATCATGATCAAAAGAAGTAGCAGTACAATGTCTTGCAATTCTACCCCGTGTCTTGGAAGAGGAATGCACCGAAAAGGTTTGAACATGTTTGATATGTTATAGTTTCTTTCTTAAATAACAAGAACAGCTTCATAAGATCACAAATGGTAATTAACTCCTTGTAAATACACTTTAAATGATTCATATTTGCTTCCTCCAGCAAAATTATCTGATACCAGTAAAAGACATTTCTGCCTTGTCCAGGGATGTGTAAACACCATTCAGAGTTTGAAGTATAATTAGATCTACATTAGGAATTGATAGTTCATAGTGTAGTGCTTGGGATCATATGGTAACCAGAACTTTAAAAAAAAAAAAAAGAGCAGCAGAAAAAAAAGTTTACAAATGCTTTACTCTTGAGAAAAAAAAGCACTCCTTACACAAAAAACCATATTTATAGATAGAGAGGTGTAACAGGAAAAGAAGTGGTCTGTGTCACACTTCTTGGGAAGCCTGAAGTTCGTTTGAAACTTCTTAGGAAAATATGATGTAGTACAAAACTAGCACTGTAAAAACCCTTCAGTACAAAGTTGGCAAAGGGGGTGATATTACTAATTCTGAAGGACTATCCGTCCATTTCTAGTCTGTTAAAAATCAGATTTATTCTTAGAATATCTGCTTGGGTCTGAAGCAGCACTAACTTTCCATTTAGCAGATATATCACTATGAAAAATGGGAAAAGTTTTAATAAAAGTTTTATTTAAAGTTTTATTTAAAAGTGAGAAAAAGGAAAATATAAAATCACAGTATTAAGTAACAGATAAAACCAAATATTATATATTTTACAGTTATGGGCACAAATTCAAAGCTTCCATTTTCCCACAAACAAGCCCCAGATAACCCAAGAAAGCTCTACTTGAGGAGGCATTTATTGCAACATCTGTGATCAGCAAAGATGCCAGGATAGGTTGGTGGCTCTACAGCATGTTCAGTCTGTTGACATGAAAGACCCCAAGTCTGGTAACCATGTGGACAGGGTACAACTGCCATTCAACCCTTTTTGGTGAATGGACTATAGGTATTCTGCATTGATGGTGAACAAAGTTTCTGTAGGTGCCAGCTGATGAAAGGACTATATTAAGGAAGTTTTAACACTACTTTCTGAAACCTGTTCTTTATTACATCACTCTACCATTACTTTATTGTACATACTGCTGGTGTATTGTAATACAATATTATTGTACAGTTTCCTCTATAGATGTCAATATTTGTTGAAATAAAATCTTCCTGAAAAAAACACCTTTAAAGAATTCTCAAGCAATTCAGGGTCAATAAGATGAGATACTGGTTTTCTATTTAAAGACTTGCTTTAAAGATGAAATAACAATTTTCTGTTTAAATACTTGCTTTGAGGCATTAACCTGTCCTATAAAATAAAAGATCAGTAAGTATGAACTGGAAGAGTAAGACCCCTATATAGCAAATGGATACCTATTTAAATCATCCGTGCAGGCAAGCATGCCATGCAGGCACAGGCAATCATTCACATCCTTCTTTTCATGAAGCAGCAGCATGTGAGCTCACTCACATACCATATAAACTGTCAGCAAGAAAACTTGTTCAATACACTATTCTAAATTCT
Source organism: Hemiprocne comata (assembly GCA_020745705.1). Classification (NCBI taxonomy): domain Eukaryota; kingdom Metazoa; phylum Chordata; class Aves; order Apodiformes; family Apodidae; genus Hemiprocne; species Hemiprocne comata. Next base: position 24,696,268 of record CM036589.1, on the reverse strand, counting down.
TAGTTGAAATTATTAAATGCAACATTCCACTCATGCTCTAAAAACAAAGCCGATAAAAATACACACAGACACAAGTCACTCAATTCCCCGGGCTACAAATTTTTAATCATGCAGGAGCTGCAGTTCACTTAGTGCATCCCAAAATGTGTGGCACAAATTTCGAGTTTTCTTTTAAACATCTGTCCTCTTATTTTCTCCCCTTCCTATATTGTGTGAGAAACTTCTACTACTGTTAGCATACATTGCACCAAATGTAAACAGCTCTGAAAGCTTTATACACAGCAATCTGACAGTAAAAAGCTTGTGTACTTCAATATATTTTAAAACTAGGTTTGCTATCTTTTAAACAAGAGGTGTGTCTGCATTCAAAGTATTTTCTCAACTTTCTTGTTAAATATTGCAGTTTTATGAATCATGGATTTTTTCTGATTAAAGTATTAAAAAAAAGAAGTCAGCTTTGCTATCTTAACAGAAAATTTGATAAGTATTTGTGACAAAGTGGAAATAAAAACTGCAAGGAAATAAAATACTTTTCTTTCTGTGCTCCTAGAAGATGAGTGTTCTCTCTCTGGGTAAAGGGATGATCCCAAGCCCCGAGGTGCTCATGGGTGCCCTCACCTCTGTCTCCCACCTCTGCCTGGTGTTGGATCTCCTCTGCAAGCTGCCCAGGAAGCCAGCATGACACATGGCCAAAGGCCACTAGGTGCAGAGCTGAAAGTTTTCACCCATCCATGAGCTGATCTAATGCTCTGGTGAGCTGAGAAAGTGCCAAAAGAAGTAACGAGAAAGGGGGCTTTTTATTTAAAAAGCCAACTTCTAGATGGGTTTCACTGCTTGGCAAATGGGAGAGAAGGAGACGTTGTAAGTGAGGGAGAAGCTTCTTCCTGTCCCTGCTCCTGGTGCTTCCACCTCCTAGCCTGTGATCTTATACATAAAGTCCCAGCCCTTCTCCACCATGCTCTTTACCAGTGCAAGAGCTAGGGTATGTTAAATAAAAGCAGACAATTAAGGCTCCTCATACAAGATGTAAATTTGTGTAATTCCTTGCTAAGGATGCTAGAAATCTGCATGGTTCACAGGGCAATTAGAAGTTTGAGGAACAGAAATTCATCAAAGGCTACTGAGTATGTAGTAGTCACTTATAGCCACGTCCTTCAAGGGTGCAGATTGTTTGAGGCTCTGCAGATGGTCAACAGGAGTACCCTTGTCCCCTAGTCTGTTAGCTCTGGCTAAACACCTGTGGGCCTCAGCTGTGAATCATCTCATGGGTAGAAATGTATTTAAAGGCACACCTTGTTTATTCATACAGAAGCCAAGTTTACATGCTGGATAGTAGCACTTCTAGCTACAGCATGGTCTGTACCTCAAATCCTGTGTTCAGTTTTGGGCCCCTCACTACAAGAAAGATATTAAGGTGTTGGAGCTAGTCCAGAGATGGGCAATGAAGCTGGTGAGGGTCTAGAGAACAAGCCTTATGAGGATCAGCTGAGGGAACTGGGGTCGTTTAGCCTGCAGAAGAGGAGGCTGAGGGGAGACCTTATTGGTCTCTACAACTACCTGAAAAGAGGCTGTAGTGAGGTGGGGGTTGGTCTCTTCTCCCAGGTAACAAGCAATAGGACAAAAGGAAACGGCTTCAAGTTGTGCCAGAGGAGGTTTAGATTGGATATTAGGAAAAATTTATTCACTGAAAGGGTTGTCAGTCATTTGAACAGGCTACCCAGGGAAGTGGTGGAGTCAGCACCCCTGGAGATATTTAAAAGATCTGTAGATGTGGCACTTAGAGACATGGTTTAGTGGTGGATTTGGCAGTATGCTAGGTTAATGGTTGGACTTGATGATCTTAAAGGTCTTAACCCACTGCTTTTCTTGCCAAGCACTTTTTTCTTCCTTAGAGGTCTGCATCCTCAGATTTATTTTGCTTCCTGTTATCTCTTATAGTCAATACATTTAAAAATAGTCAATGCATGAAATATAGCATTTCAAAGCAGATCCTGATTCTTAGGTAAAGCTCTCCCTCATACTGCTCATTTTCATCCAGGAGTCTAAATATTAGCAACTCTGATGTATGTATTTCTGTTTATTGTGTCTCAGGATGCTTTACATTGAGACATTTATCTGTTCTACTCCTTCAGAAGCAGATGTTTACAGCTCTGCATTCTTCAAGGCACAGTTTTAGCAAAAAAATCTTGTCATCACTAGTATTATTATTACTTTCTCACTTCTTCCCATTTTTTAATGTTACTTTATTATAAGAAGCAGGCTGCACCCTGCTTCTCTCCTCTCCCAAGAAAGACATTGTGGTACAGTGGTAATATGAAGGCACTTCCTTGATACCAACAAGAAAGATATCACACCATGAGATCGTGGACAGGACAACACAGTACTGAAGAAGTAAAAAATAAGCATGTAACGCACTATTGAGTACAAAGGTGTAGTGCTTTTTCATAAGGTGCTGTAGGACAGGCAAGGAGCTTAAAGCAGCATAGCATGTTTGCAGCACCGTTAGCATTTTGTAATAACTTAGATGATAGATATATTATAGAGAGTCATCACTAAATACAAGTTTCATCTGTAGTACTCCAGGTTGTAAATAGAGTTTTTACTTCCAGGACTTATGAGCAACTTGAAATTTTAGTATAAAATTGCAGGTTATCATGTTTCTCAAGTCATACAACTGGCATCATCATAGCTATTATGAAAGTCTTTGATAACCACTCTGAGTAACACCACTGAAAAAATATAAGTAAGACAAGCAGCGTTTTACTGTGGGAGCAAATCTTTAGAAAAAAATTGCAGAAGTTACCGAAAGTTTTTTTTACAGAAAAGATAAAGCACCCTCCTCTCTGCCCCTGTATTTCAGAAAATACATTCATCTAGTTCTGTGCATCTGGTTATGGAATTGCTACACTGTCATGGGGTGACTTAAGAGAGTTCCCTAACCTACTACCCATTTCATGAAAAAATAGCATTAAAAAATATTATAGCTGTAGAGAATATGCTCTGATAATTAATCACTGATAATTAAAACAATTGAAAGCAATGCAGTTACTCAAATTTACTTTCTATCCCACAAAAAACCAACCAAACAAAAAAGGGTCCCTCCATTCTCAAAAGCAAAAAAAACCAACAAAAATAATGGAATAAAATGAATAATATAATTGCCCCACTTCTCCCAATAATGTTTTGCTTTTGTGTACTGAAAAAAAAAGGACCAGTGCAACATTTTTGGATCACATTTTTCTCACATAAAGTTCTTCATTGGTCCCTTATCTAGGTAAGGCCATAATTTACTTTTAAGACAAAATTCAATCTTACATTAGCTGACATCCACCACACTTCTGAAGATGCCTGAAATACCTTCATTTTGTTGTCTACTCATTACAATAAAATTTTAACTGGAGCTCTAGACAAACTAATTTAATGGCTTAGAAGTTTATTCTGATGCCATGATTCTTGATGCCATGTTGAAGATTACAAAGCACATGTATTTAAAGGGCTGTGAGAATTACAATGACAGTTAATGAAGTCTGCATGGTGGTGGTGAATAGAAGAGAGGCTTTCAAACGTAAAATGGCTTTTTTCCTTTTTTGACTCAGAAGTGACTTTAGAGATTAAATTTTGCCTTATGTTGCCTACACTTCCAGGACCTAAAGTTCACCAGCTAAGTTCTAACGAAGCAATTTATTTTTAGCTGACAGAAGTTCCCCAGAGAAACAATGAGCCATGGTTTCCATTTCACATGTGCTGTAAGACTTACAAGATATTTAGGATCCTCCTGGGTTGCTGTGATGGCTTACAGGTTCCCGGCAGGTCAGCCAGCACTGAGGCACCAAATACAATGTCAACATCACTGTTAAACACATGGAGAAATGTTAATTGTCAAAGAAAGGAAGATGGATTGACCATAGCACAAACAAGCAAACAAAAAACCTCCCCATCATGACTTGGCATATTCAGAGTTACAGCCATTTGACCAGACAGACTAATATAAACCTACAAAAGTCGGAAAATAGAAAAAAGGTTGGAAGAAAGAGTTAGACAAAATCCCAGGTGTCAATAGGGCAGTTCTCCAGCCCTTTGAAGACAGAAACAGTGCTTTACTTATCTGTACAACAGGGGGGAAAAAAACCCAAGAATGCACAAAGGAGTAAAAGTAATCCCTTTCCCCACCATATTCACCCCCCTACATTAACTTGAAAACACTATTATCCCCTACTTGAAAAGGCTTGTAAGCAACTATCTGCTTGACAGGCAAGGATCACATGCCAACGTTCGCTCCGCTGATGAAACCACAAGTGCTTGGCACGGCTATATTTGAGCTGGTAACCTTTTTGGCTGCTAAAATAGATCTGTGTTCCTATTTTAAGGTGCAGAGCTCCTTGCTCTGCAATGCTCAGCTGAACTGATCTTGAGACCTACCCTTATTTGTGTGCTGTTTTCTTTAGGAAGCAGCTGTGGATTTTGAGACTAGAAAGTGCATGTCAGATGTCCTTGACAAGAGTCAGACCAAAAGTCATGACCTAAACCAATTAGTGATTTGATGAAGAGACAAACATGCAATTAGAATCTCCCCTCCTTTGCTGAAGCAAAATATTCTGTTTCAGAAATCCCCTTATGTCACTTGATTGCTCCCAAGTTTTGTTCTCATCCATTCTCTTGGGCTCCCTCAAACACCGTAATGTTGTGCTTCCACGTCAGCTTTAGCAATGATGACTACTGACAGCGTGCCCATTAATCAGCTCTTGTTCCCTTTCCTGCTACTCTGATCACATCTCTATTTTTTTTCCAGCTCTGATACTATCAGTGGCCCCATGAGAAACAGCAAAATGTGTCTGTATAATTTGTCTCCTAACAGCAAAATGAATTCAAACTATTGCTTACTCTTCTGCTAGATTTCAGCTGCTTTTCAGCTATAAATTACATGAAAGGTGGAGTAAAAGGCTGGATTGCTTTTAGCCACAAATGTGAACCTCTGGCAAAGACCAACTTCACTAGAACCACTTAGACTCTAACTGATACTCCAGTTACTCTGAACTGCTCAAGGGATTGTCTCCTTCTGCATCCAAGCCCTCCTGCAACCCATAACAGGCAGTCTGGAAAAAGGCAGAAGGAGAGGCTGAGAAGAAAACAGCATAAAGTACTAAGTTTACAGAGTGTTGTTGCCTTACGGTGTTTTCTCTCAACAGAACTTACCCCATTATGGAGTTTGATTTTTCTTTTGACAAAGGGTATTTCATATTTTAAAAGGGGCTAACAATTCATCTTGTCAGAGTTCCTTGCTGTGGAGAATTAAGTGAAGAATCTGACCTTGTACAGCAGCACTGATTTGATTTGGCTCGCACTCTGCTGTTACTGTGGTATATGGACAAACAGCATAAACACCTTTGCTTTTTTCAGTCAAAACATTTTGAACTGAAGGAATGTGAAAATATTCAGCAGGACCTTCCTACCTTTGCCATAGGACCTCAGTAGCTGAGACAAGATTACATTTTATAAACATCGGGTGGAAATCCTGATTATGGCTTCTATTTGTCGTGTGCTATCACCAGAAGCAAATATTTGGAGATACAAGGCCTTCTGTTGACTTAATACTCTTGAGAGATTCTATGGAATAATTTGGGCGTTTACTTTAGGAGGCTGGGTAAAGGTCAAATGTATCCTTAGAAAAAAATCTCTAGTACCATATACTACTTATATGTTCCCTGTGAAGTGATTTAAGAATCTAGGATTTTAACCTAACACAATTTTAGGCTACAATATTTCTCTATAATATATAATACATTATACATACAATAGAGAGACAAATATAATAAAAATTACAGATATTATAAAGAGATCTAATACATTATATCTACCTAGGCACTGATTAAATTCTAGGCAACAACTTTCCTGAGAAAGGCTGAGTTACTGTTACTGCAATATTGACAATTAAGGATATGATTACTATAGATTAGTGTTTGGTGTACACAGTGATTCATACAAAAATATTCTTTATAAGTCTGTCCTCATCTTAATGTATTAATATTATTTGTACTATTGTGAGATAATGCTTTGCAAGTCTAGACTGGTTAAAAAGTGGTTTTGCTTGTATGGTTTTGTTCCCACCCCCGTTTCCATTAGAGAATACTCTGGCAGGAAGAAACTGCTTTGCCTTAAACTGAAGCTGGGGTTTTCCTGAAAAGAAAAAGCAAAACAACTCTATCAGAAACATGAGACTTAAAATAAAGTATTTCTTTGAAACTATTAGCAAGGAAAAATGAATGGTAAGCTATTTCCAGAAGGAAATAAAACAACTTGTTCACATCCGGAAGGAAGGCTAACATGCTGGACTTTTTAATTAAGAAAGGTCTCCTCCCTCTGCAAATGTGTCAACTTAATCCCACCTTTTGTAGTATGTGTTCTCTGCCGTCATACTTCAAAAACTTTGACTGCATTGAATAAAAAGTTTGCGAATATCTGAAATAATGTATTTTAAGGAATTTACTGTTCACTCCTGTCCTTCTCCCCTCATCATCCAAGCCAAAATAAACTAACTTGCTAAGGCTTTATATGTATGGGCATGTTCAAACCAAAAATCAATTCAACTACAAGATGTTTTTCATATTAATTTAATTAACACATCTATTAAAATCCTGTAAAGATATTTCTCTCAAATCCTGTGGCAAGGGTAGATGATACAGCAGAGTAACCAGGACATTTAACTAGACCATGTGCTCTGCACAAAACATAAAGAATGAGCAGCTCTTTTATCTACTACCGTTTGAGAACACAACCTACTTGTTTCTTTTAAAAAACACCCCACAAAATAAGTTGCCTTCATGTAACAAAATTACTGTTTAAGCAGAATTTGTATCAAAGTTAACCACTACAGTTTTTGAAACTGTGACACTAAAGATAGGTGAGGTCTACAAGGGTCTTAATTTAACAAGTGCAGGCCCAGGTTGGCGATACTCAGTGAAGGCACCAGGATCTCTCTTAACGCCACAAGATCCTCCCCAAGAAACAGCACCAGAGTCTGTTTTGCTTGCTGAGCCTTCTCCTTTTTCCTCAGAGTGACTCTCTGCACTCCTGCTGGCCTTTGCCACTGGTTCTTTTCCGATTACGCTTTATTCTGTCCCCAGTGAAAATTCTAATTAATTTAAAGCAAAGCAAATAGAAGATTGGTGTATGGATAATACTTTTTTTTTTTTTTTGGGGGGGGAGGGGAATGGTCTTCTCAGAATTACATATTTTACCTTTTAAAGCTGTCACAAACACTCATTTTTTGTGAGCTGTTAAACAAAAAAATATTCCAACTTAATCAGTCTTCTGATCTCAGCTTTGTCCTGATATGAAAGAGAAAAATCTGTAAATATCTCATAAATCCTTATAGTCAGGGGACATCATTTCCTGACCAGCTCTAGGAAGCTGCTCCTTCCATTGAGAAGTTTCGCCTAGACTTTCAGCCACCTGCCTCTCCTACCCATCCATCCCTTGGTTGCCTCTCAGTTCTCAAAGCTGAATCAACTCCTGAATCAACTGTGCTGCAGGTCCACAATCCCAGGTAGTTGATCCAACAAGGTCTTGCCAGTACAATGAAAACTTTGGGCATCAGAAATCAGCTAGGATTTCACTAGCCATTCTCATTTCAATCCTTGTCAACAAACTATTTTATGTCTTCCAGAGAAAAAGATGCTGCCTTGGTCTGAAGGTTACTGCGCAGCTGCCCTGACAGAATGCAAGATAAGGAGCTCCAGAAATTCCCAATACTCATATTATTTTAGGAAATCCCAAACATTTTCTGCCAGAAAAGAACAAAATTAACACCCAGTATGTTATATTTAGCAAGCATCTATACAACCAGGTCCATGGAATATCTTCTAACTTCATTTGTGTACAACTGCTTTTAAGTGTTCTGTGGTTCTAAATAACGGGTGACCTACCAGGGATTGTGTATATAAACAGAAATACTGTTGTGAATACAGTGGATTGAATGAAAATAAAATGTTTTCCCTCTCCCTACAGCTTTTCAGTCTGTCTGCGTGGCTTCTTATCTGAAGAGTTTCATATAAAAAGCAGTGGAAATACACAGGTCTAACAAGATCTGAATTTTATCTTGACAGATCTGTTCTTGACTGAGTTTTAAACCAAGCTCCTTGCATGCAAACTTGGCAAGTCATATTTGCATAAAGCAGAGCATGCTTCTGAAATCTTAGAGGAAATAAAGGCTATACATACTAGGACCTTAATTGTAATTTACTCATTTACTTACTTGGCTTTGAGCTTTTACTCACATTATATATTCATTCTTAAGGAGATTAAAAGTGGTAGCTAATAGTTTGGTCAACCAACATGGTAAGTCTAACCGTATCAGGCTAACAGAATACTTTCCAGATTTTCATCCTATGAAAATGCATGAGGAACTGTTATCACAGCAGTGTGACTTGTATTTTTAATGCTTCCAGCCTTGGTATTATTTGAAGGAATGTGCTATTCCACTTGTACAGCCAGCATGCTCAAATTAAAGCAGAGCTTTTTATGGGTAAGTGAGCCTCTAAGCTACTAATTGAAGCACTTAAGTCCTTTGCTAAAGATCTCTTGGAGGTCTAACTCCTTTTTTCTTCCAGGAAATTAAGTTTAAAATTCCTAGAATTAGATTATAAATTTTCTGGAAAATGTTACTTATGAGTAACTAAGAAAGTAAGAGAGAAATCCTCAAAAGTGGTTAGTTCATACAGCTGAGCATAAATGTTGCTGACAGGCCAGGACCATAAATCTCAAAATGTGAATGCCAAACAGAAATATTGCTGCTGTCTCTCTTTATCAGCTTACTGTCATTGTATTCTCATAGCCTGTTTTGTAGTAAGAATACAATCTTCAGCAGGGTTTTTTTTGTGTGTGTTCCACAAAAAGCTGCATGCAGCATAATATGCTAGCAGAAATTACTGCTATTTGGCTACGTTTTCTACTCTTACATCAGACCAGTATGGAAAAAACAATTAAATGCAATTGTTTTCACATTGGCTCTTTATACATTTTACAAAAAGAAAAAAAACACCTTTCATTAAATCATAAGGGAGCAAATGCATTACAAAGCTACTTTTCGAAGAGTCCATGGTAGCATATTTGCCATTACTAATAATTTCTTTTAGGGATTTAAGTGCTACCTCTCATATGGCTCTGGAGGCAGAGGGCTGCGTTAGAAGGATTGGTCTATAAAAAAACCAGAAAATTGGAAGATCCAAGCAGTCCATTTCTAATGAAGAGCAAATCTCTTTGTCACATTTGGCCAAAGTCACTCCTGAGTTATCTATTCAATGGAAACTCGGTTAGTATTTATACTTTACAAAATACTTTGTTATTCTCCTTTTCAAATAAATTTCGTACTACCATATTACAGGATAGGCAGTTTGTTATTGATGATAACATCTCAGAGGCTTCAAATCTTATCTGAAATTTTGAACATTAAAAATCATTTAACTTGAAAGAAATCCAGCTTTCAGTTATTTGGTTTTCCTAACAGGAACAGGGATAGAGAAGATGAGGATAACTAATATCTTCAACCTGGCTGGATAAAGCACATCAATAGAATTTGTTTAATTAGAATATCCAGGCTTTTTAATTTGTACTGATCTTCTTACTACCTCTGGGAACTGGAAAACATCTGCAATGCAACATACACTGCAAGTCTGTCCTAGGCAGAAGATGGAGAGGGACTCTGCTCAGAACTACTTTCTGGTCCATCTTTACACAGCCAGAACCAAGAAGCAGTTCCAGGTTTCCAAGCACACGTCTCCATGCATTCTGCTTCCCTGGTTGCTGAAATGCAAAATCGACCTTCCTCAGTTACTTTGCTATTTTCATTTACAATACTGCCAAAATGATTAGAGATTAATCAAAACATTAATAGAATATTTATATATCTACATTTCCTTTTGTATGTACAGATCTAGCTTTAGGCATGCAGGGTTTGAATGTGCTATTTGTAGTAAGGCCATTAATGAAGTCAATTCCTTCATGCTCAGTGACTTCACACAATACTACTGGGTTTTCTTAGTTTTCCACCCACCAGTACTACCGTTGAATTCCTCAGTCAGTGCTTGCCCAGCTGTGACAAATTCAAACTCCATCAGATTAACTCCTGATAATGTTTGAATGGGGAATGGAAAACAGTGGATTTTGGTTTCATTACTGCTGTCCTTTGCTTAACTTTTAATTCACTTAAAGTAAGTGTTAGAATATAAAAGCTTAATATAGTATTCACATGCTGCTTTTTATTTACTATTTTGTGAAAAATTCCTTAACAACTATGCCAGCTTAAAACCCAGGAAAAAGCTGCCATCTGTAAGGACTTGGTCTACTTCGTGCTACTTCAGTTCTGCCTCTACCATGCACCAAGCAAGCCACCCTATACATTGTATATTCATAATATGGTTCTCCACAACATTCACAATCACTAGTCTTCTTTCACAACTCCTTTCAGAGTAGAACAGACTTTTTTGTGTTTCTGTAGCCCTCTTGTCAAGCTCAGAAGCTGCTTTGGTACTTGCTCAAGATCCTCTCTTCTCCCTGTTTTCCAAGAAGCTGATCTAATAACATGCAAGTCCTTACACTGCACTGAAGCCCAAAACTGTTGAGGCCCCTGAGCTTCCTAAGAGCCATAGTTTCCTAAGACCCTTCAAAGTTTTCCAGTCCTTGAAGGCACATCGGTTTTAATGCTGAGGACCTAGATCATACCAAATCATGCCTAAACCCAATCAGAATCCAGAACATCAACATTCCTCTCCTTCAGTCCCCTGAGGAGAACTCTACCTACCACGTATTCTCAGGGAACACCTACTGAATATCAACAGGATCTAGCATCTCAGGAAACCTAATGTCAACCACAACAGTTCTAAGAATTAAAATAGAATCATAGAAACATCCTGGTTGGAAAGGACCTTGATGATCATCAAGTCCAACTGTAACCTAACTCCACCTACCATAACCTAATCTACCCGTTCAATGCTCAAATCATGTTGCTAAGCACTAAATCTATATTTCTTTTGAAAACTTCCAGGGATGGTGACTCCACCACCTCCCTGGGCAGTCTGTTCCACTTCCAACCACTCTTTCAGTAAAGAAATTCTTTCTAATCTCTACTCTAAACCTCCCCTGGCACAACTTCAGGCCATTTCCTCTTGTCCTGTCATTATTCACTTGAGAGAAGAGGCCAACTCCCAGCTCCCTACAGCCTGTACAGGTAGTTGTACACAGCAACGAGGTCTCCCCTCAGCCTCCTCTCCTTCAAACTAAACAATTCCAGTTCCCTCAGCCTCTCCTCATAGGACTTATTCTCCAGACCTTTCACCAGCCTGGTAGCTCTTCTCCAGCAACTCGACATGCTTCTTGTAGTGAGGGGCCCAGAACTCCACACAGTATTCAAGGTGTGGCCTCAACAATGCCAAGTACAGGGGCATGATCACCTCTCTACTCCTGCTGGCCACACTATTCTTGATGCAGGCTAGGATGCCATTGGCCTTCTTTGCCACCTGGGCACACTGCTGGCTCATGTTAAGTCAGCTGTCAACCAGTACCCCCAGGTCCTTCTCCACCCTGGAGCTCTCCAACCACTCATCCCCAAGCCTGTAGCTTTGCATGGGATTGTTGTGACCAAAGTGCAGGACCTGGCACTTGGCCTTGTTAAACCTCATACAATTGGCCTCGGCCCATCGATCCAGCCTGTCCAGGTCTCTCTGCAGAGCCTTCCTACCCTCAAGCAAACGACACTTCCACCCGGTTTAATGAAATCTGCAAACTTACTCAATCCCCTCATCTAGGTCATTAATAAAAACATTGAGCAAGACTGGACCCAAAACTGAGCCCTGGGGGACACCATTGGTGACTGGCTGCCATTTGGATCCAATTAAATTAAAGCTAGTTGCACCACTTCTCTCTTGATTCCCTACCATGATTGCTATAATGGTAAGTGCTGGAGGATAATAACCTGGAGGGATGTACTAAACTCCAGTTCCTGTTTTCAATAGAATTTTTTCAATCCACATATAGATGATTGTAAAATTTCAGCTCTGTCCTTGGGACAGGGTCTATAACTTTACTCTCTTCTTCTCAGGCAAGAAGCTTAACTACTTGGGTCCAGAATCAAGTCCATTTTTTAAAATTCTGTCTGCTCCAAAGAAACAGATTTCTTCAGTGTGACCCATCACAAACAAAGGGGAGACAGCCCTAACCAAACCAAAAATCTAGTGGTTAAACTATCACCTTGAAAGGTGACAGCCAGAACCCTGACAAAATTAAAACTGAAATCCTGCTTACAAAGAAAGTTCTGTGACCTAACTGATTATTACATTAGCGGGGCATTGTCATGGAAAAGAGAGAGAGAGAGAGAAAGAGGAGAGAGAGCAGCTAGAAAAACACTACCTTTGTATTTTAGCTTCTTCACTGATATTTTCTCAATCTGACAGGCTGAAATATTGTCAAAATGGGCCATTTGTCAGGTATAAAGTTTAGAATTTTAGAGCAGAACTGTGTTTTCTTTATAGCTCCTTTAGGCTCTAGAGATTTCTTTTTTCTGAGTAAGGCAATAACTCTCAGAAATATATTAACTTTCATCAGCAGAAACAGCTACATACTGATTAAAGTGGAAAGTAATAAATAGGAGTTTAGCTTTTCCAGCTCACTGGGAGTGTTCCTCACAACTTTTTCTTGACTAAAGATTTGATGAGCATAGCTGCTTTGTGTTAGAGGTATCGTTTCCATGTGTTGTGGTTTAATTCAAGTAGGGAGCTAGGCACCACACAGTGAAAGCCTGGATACCAAGGTAGGTGATACTTTCTGCTTCCATGTATTTTATGTTTTTATATATAATTTGCCATAAAAATACAGAGATTTCCTACTCTTCAGATTGAAGACAGACATGCTAAAAAGTGTTCTCAGTCCTACAGAGATTTGTAATGGCTGTTTTATGAATCAGGAATTGAGCTTATGAATACATAAAGAAAAAAAAAGTATGTCAGAAAACCAGTAATTGCATTTGAGTTTTGTAAGAACCTAATATCTTACTCACCAAATTATTTTGCGTCTTCCTCATCATCCCAGCTCCAGAAGTGAATATTTCTTTTACACTTCTACATTATTATTTTGCTCATTCTGATCTGTAAGGCAATCAACTGTCTGGTGAGTTATTGCTACTAAAGTCTGCTTCTTTTATGTATATGACTGTTTTAAATACTGCTGGTATTTGGAAGCAGCTTTAAAATGTTTTTGAAGTATTCTTGCCTTGAATGTATACATAATACATACAAAGAAAAAAACACTTAGAGAACAAAGAAATCTGTGTCTTAACAGTCATTCTAGTAATAAATAAAACTGAACAATTTTATGATGTGGAAATACATACCATTTTAATATCAAAGGGAATTTCATGTGTTCAACCTTTACTTGCATTACTGTTGGCTAGCTTTATGCTGAAATATTTGTGTATACATGCAGTAAAATTTTTATATAGAAAATCAGTGTGGAATTAGCATCCTGCTCAAAGATTTTCAGGCTCAGCATAAAGTATCTCATTAAGTCATATAAAAGAGCCTGATGATGTGACATTTCCAGTGTCAAAAGCAGACACTTCCTTTATTTTGAAGCTTAAGACCATGTTTCTTGAGATGTGAAAGCAATGGTCTCTCTGTCGTCTACGTACTGCTGCAAATGCTTTTTCTTTCTGTAACTTTTACAAATGAGGATAGCTAAGTTGTCTGCCCTGTTCTGATATTCCTAATAAAAATGAAATCCAGAAAAAGTCTTCCAATAGAATCATAGAATCGTTTGGGTTGGAAGAGACCTTAAAGGTCATCTAGATCCAACCCCCCTGCATAAGCAGGGACACCTCCCACTAAACCAGGTTGCTCAGAGTCCCATCCAACCTGGCCTTGAACACTTCCAGGAATGGGGCTTCCACAACTTCCCTGGGCAACCTGTGCCAGTGTCTCACCATCCTCACAGTGAAGAATTTCCTCCTAATGTCTAATCTATACCTCCCCTCTTCCAGTTTTAATCCATTACCCCTTGTTCTCTGAATAGAACATAAGCTAATGTGTGACTGAAATTAAAATAACAGAGAAATACCAAGCAAAATCTACTTGCCACTCAGTTACAAAGGTCAAGAAAAGGCATATATTTTCCAGATTTCCGTAAGAGTGGTGAGGACTTCCAAAGGAAAAGCAGAAATACATACAAAAGAGGTAAACCCTAAGCTCTTCAAGGGGCATGCACAAACGAAGTACAAAATAAGATAGTCAAGTTTGGTTTTGAAATAAAGTGTCAAGAATTAGTAGTGGGTAAAGACAAAGGCAACTTAAAGAAACTTCCTTGACTGCTTTGCATTCTCTAGTAATAGGATTAAACTGAAGATACATTTTCGAAATCTTGAGGAAACAACTGACATAGATTTTGTCTATTAAATTTTACTGCAACTTAGTTTTTGAGTCTGTTAAGGAAACCTTACGGTTTATGGTGCTTTGCATGAGGTTTATTATTCTCCATAAAAGCTGGCATGTGGTTTCACAGATTTTCTAGTGGCAAAGCTGGTTTAAGAGTTCCCCTGTGCCCAGGGGTGTTTGTTGCAGCGGGTGAAGAAGGGCAGGAAGTTACTGCCTCAGAAATTGTGCTGATTCACTGCTTGTGGAGCTGTGTTGAAAACCCAGAGAAATTCTCTAAGGTTTTTGGTTTTTTTGTTTGTTCGCTTGTTTTTAAAAATACAGTTGTTCAGAAGGAGACTCCAAGATAAAGCCTGCCTCTGGGGAGCTTGTTTCATAGAGTCAGATTTAGTTCAGAAATCCTGCTGAATTTTGCAATTACTTCCGAGTTGGGAAGTGCAGTGCTACACTTAACCAGAGAAAAGGAGGATTCCCCTGCTCCCTGAGTCTGTCTACTTTATGATATGAGTGCAGTTGACACACTCTTAATAAAAGAATACATGAAAATTGAAGAGACAGAGCTGATGCAACACAGGTGAGCCGCAGTACTTTATGCAGGAGAGTGAAGAGATACCAATAGATGCTAAAAATGTAAATGTAAACAAGTATCTAAACAATCAATAGTGCTCTGGCACTGGACTCAGAAAAATGCTTATTCTCTAGAATGGTCTTTTTGCCTTGTGCCCAAAAGGATAAAAATACAGCTGTTTTTACTTTTTGCTTGTCAACATATTTATCTCAGATACTAAATAATCCTGATCTTTTCATAGGTGATTTTTTTTTTAATAAAAAGTAGTGGCTGCAGTTTATATCATGAATAGAGCTGACAGTCAAGCACAGAGGAAAAGGGTTATCTCCAGAGTGCTTCATCAGTTTCAAGTGCACAAATCTGGAAAAGATTAGGGGGGGGGAGCAGTGTGGGAGATGTCAGATGGGCTGATTGTCCCAGTCAAGAAGGTGGCTGTCTGGTGTACTGAATCTAGCTGTGGATAGCTCTAGTCAGTGGCTGATAAGGGTATTTCTGCACACAACTTTGGTACTAGATGAAAAAATAACTGAAGAATGTACCTGCCTTTGTAATTACTGCAATATTGTTTCTTAAATAAATGACATTTTTTGCTTGGGTACTTAAGTAAAAGCAAGAAATACATTACTTAGATTTGAATAATTTACAGTAATGTATTTAGAACTACAGAGAAACTGTAATTGCCTTTGCCTTGATCATAGAAGATGACTTAGTTTTCGTGCTATGTCAGTAGAAAAGTTCAGTTGCAGATGCTGAAATAGAGTGGGCCAAGGTCTAAGAATGGGAGTTGGTTTACCAGAGTGTAAACCTAAGCTGAAGTTTAGCTGTGAAGAATTAAGGAAAAAAGCATGAATTTGAGGCCTCCTGGATGGGTAGAGGTAATAGGATGAGTGTGAGCATGTTCTTACATGTTAAAGAACAGCTAATTCAGAGTCACATCTAAGTTTCTGAACGCTTGTGAGTCCCCGTGAGAATGCTCTAGTCGTGACGGACTTTTCCACGAGGCCCGGCAGCCCCTAGGAGCAGGGCAAGGCGCCAGCTCAGTCTGCCCCGGATCCTTTAAGATACGCTGCCCCCTCTCCATCTTGCCTTGCCGCTGTACCCCAGCGTTGCGCTCCCCAGCCTGACAGGGCCGAGAGGGGGCTCAGAAAACCACGTTCTCACAAGAACACACGCACCCTGCCTGCAACTGCTTTTTCCCCCTCTCCTGCCCCCGCAGCAGCCGACACCCCCCTCCTCATGGAGGGCGGGACGCTACAGCGCAGCACCGCCCCGAGCCAGCGGCTCCGCGCAGGCGCTGTGCAGGCAGGGCGCGCCCCGCCGCCGGTGGGCTGGGTTGGGCCCGGGCCGGGCTGGGCGGCGGTGGCAGCAGCAGTGAGGCTGGCCAACGCGGAGGCAGTGCGGGCGAGGCGCTGGGAATGGCCCCATCAGCGACGGGCGGGATCCCGCCGACTGCTCCCTCGCTGGGCCCGATGGCTGCCTGGCTGGGCAACGGCTCCGCTCCCGGTGGGTCGCTGCGGCCTCGATCCTTCACTGCGGGTGGGAGCTCCGTCGGAGGGGAAGCTTCAAGCCGGGACCCCCACCGCTCCCCGCCGGCGGCCCTTGAGCCTCCCCACGGGCTCCCACCGCCGGCTGTGACCTCGACGGGGGAGTGCGAGCCGCTGCGCCCCACCGGCCTCTCCCACCAGTCGGGTGCCTCGGTTGACCCCGCTGCTTCTCCACTGGGAGCCTCCCCTCCACCCCCCCAGTCCGCCGTGGGGCCGAAGCGGGTAACTAGGGGGTACCTGGCGTTTGAGCTCCGGCGCCTAGGCCCGCAGGAGAGTAGTAGGACAGGGACATGTTGCTCCTCCGCCCTGGCCCTTGGAGAATCCGTGGTGGCAGCGGCTGAAGTTTCTGCCGCCTGTCAGGGGAGCGCAGCCGTTGGGGGAGGCGCGGAGGGGCCGCTCGGGACGGGGTTTCCGGGAGGTCTCGGGTTCCGCTCAGGCGGGCAGGGAGAATCGGTGTGGCCCGCGTTCGCCTTGCCAGTGCCTTCAGCGTTAAAACGGTTCTTAATGTCGCGACAGCCCTGTCCCCGGACTATTAATTTAGCTAGGTATGGCCATGAGTTGCGGGAAAAAAAGAGAAAGCGCTGGTGAGCTACACAGACTCGAGTCTGGTAGTTGATTTCCCTTTAACCTGGAATCGGATGGTTCCCGAGGTAGAAATGCATCAAATAATCGCTTCTACTTCATTGTCTGTTTGACCTCCGTTAAACTTGGCTTCGCGTTTAGTGTTGGAAATTCAGTTGGCTGTAACCGTTGGGATCTCTGAAGAACACTCACACACTTAGAAGCCTCAGGGGAAGTTAGTTTTAAATGACATTTTCTTTGTTTATAACTAACCTTACATGTTATGTTAATAGTAATCTCAAAGTGAAACTGATTTTGTTGCCTGTGTAGTCTGAAGTCCTTTTTTTTGTGCGTTGTCTAAGCTTCTCAAACATTTTTGGTTAAGCTGATGCTTATTTTTACCTGGCACGAATTTCAACTTGATCAGCTTTATTAGCTTGGGATGCTATGTATCTAATAAGAGTGTACCAGCTTGTTTGACAGTAAACTTTAAACTTAATGGAAATGGGCATACTTGTTAGCATAAATTAAGCAATAAATGTTTCTAGTCTTTCTATACCTACTTTTGTACTTCTGTAGTTATTACTTGGTGCAGGCCAGCTTGGTCAGAAAGGATTGAGATATCTGCTATGTGCTATTTCTCTTCTGAAAGCAAGAGGAATGGAAGGCTTGTCATGCAGTCCATCCTTCTGTTCAGAAGAGCAGAAAGAAGTCAGTACCCTAGGCACAACTGGGGCCAGTAAAACAGTGCTGAAGATACTAGCATAATCGGACCTTTCCCCCAGCTAATCAATTTCAGTGAAAGAGTTAATAATCTTGAATTTTAAATTTGTGTTGACTGGTAGCTAGTCACCTCTGAGGCCCTAGTTCTTTTTTCTGGTTTTGTGTGCAGAAGTAAGAGGAGGGAAAGAATTGCGTATTTTTCTTCTCCATCATGACCATCTTTTCTTTTTTTTTTCTGTTCTCTGTTGTAGTGTAAAATATTTTTTAACAGGTAAACAAATTTACTCTTTCATGGTTGTTGCTTTGGCATATTACTGCATGTTTCTTCATGTCGAGATTATTACACAGTTTACTTACTACTGGCATTTTGAAGTGTAAACATGTTTGAATAAACCAAAGCATGTGTATACATAGACTTGTACTGACTTTTTACAAATGTTTATACTCAGGATTGCTTTATTGAGCTTGAGGGAGTTATGCTGGAGGAGTGTTAGTATGTCATGTGCATTTGTAGAATTTAATAACAATAGCCATTTAGTCTGGTATATCTAGATGAATAGGATTGTACTTATTCTTCCCCTGCTCTGGACACTTCTAAGACTCAGCTTGACAAGGTGCTGGGCCAGCACATCTAAACCATGTTCCTACTTAGAAAGTTTGGACCAGATGATCCTTGAGGTCCCTCCAACCTGGCATTCTGTGATTCTCTGATTATTAAAGCTAAACGTTGGCAAGTCTAGCAGGAAATGCGAAAGCTATGAAAGAATAGAACTTCTTTTTCTTCCTCTGAGTTTGTCAGATGCTTTCTCTCAGTTTATTTGCTGCATCTTCACACAGGAATTATACTGGTTTTGGTTAAAATGGATTTTTGTCTCATCTAAACTAGTGTGGATGTTAGTTCGTATAAAATGCACCAATATGATGTGTTTGGTAGCATTGATTTAATGCTTCTTGCTAGATGCTGCTTGCACTTCGAAATTTGTCAGTGATACAGAATACTTTTAAATATCTGGTGTGACTAGGAGACATTTTAATTATTTTTTTTTTTATTTTAAACAGCCAAACTGGTAAAGTGTTCTTCATTAAACGCATGTAGCTGTATGCAGTGCATATTTTATTTGAAAGCTGAAAATCGAGAAAAAAATTTCTAATGGAAGTGCAAATACAAAGCATCAATTCTGTGTATTTTTGCAGTAGGAGCTGTGTTGCTGCGATAGTCACCCAAGCTCTTAGACCATAAGCACGGCAGTTTGAACATGGGCAAACAGTGAAACGTGAGCGTTTGTCTCTGTACGTGTTTCCACAGTATTATCAACAACATACTGTGTCACACACAGGGAATGGACAGAATCTCTGTTACTGCCCTTCATATTGCAATTTTTTGCTTTCTCAGTTTTGTTGTTGAATTCTGAATAATGTCAAATGTCTTCATGGTGTGATTGTTTGGACTGACAAATTATTTGTTAGGTTTGGTCTTCCTTTTTGGTTCCTAACAAGCTCCATTTGGAAGTGTAGAAATCGAAGTGGTTTAAAATGCTTGAGGGTAAAATGCATTATACAGTAATGCTTTTAGCTATCGTTAATTTGCTGTTAAATAGGACCTATCCGTGTGCAGGAGGTGTCTCCTCTCTGAGTCACCACCTCCAGGCTTTTAGGGAGGCCTGTCTAAGACTTTTTACGGGCAACTTACGGAAAGTGTTGACAGGGCATGTAATTTAGAAAGAAATGGGGTTTATGAAGGTACTCATGAGAGCGGAGACTTCCCTCTGAGTAGAAAGCTCTCTTTGCAGGGCTACAGTGAAATTTGCCCACAGTCAGAGTTTTTGTGATCACTGCAGTGAGCCAAAGACTCCGTCTCTAATTTAAGGACTCCTAGCAGGCTCCAGCTTGAGGTACTATGAAGGGTTTGCAATTCTATGGTTTTGAACACGATGTTGGGTAGTAGGGATGCTGTAAGGTATTATGTTTGGGCAGGTCATCCCTGGGACTTGCATGCATCTTGCTGTCAGTGTCCTCAAAGTAGGTGCAGTTAGAATAAGCTTTAAAGAAAAGTGGTTCATCCTTCTGCACACTTTTTTGAGACGCTTCTTTTGACAAATCTAATGAAGGTTTTGAGGTCTGTTCTTAACATCAGACCTTAAAACAACCTTGCTTAACCTCTAAGGCAACTGGCAGTACTGTTCCTAGTTGTCAGTATGTTCTTTCATCATGTGGCTTCCTTTTTCTCATCAGGCTTCCTGCTTATTTCACTTCTGGTTATAGGTTCTGATTACTACTAGAAGTGAAACGGAACTCACAAACTTGTTGAGTGTTCCTCTTTGATGATAGGTGTTTCTCTTTTGTTATTTGGCTTATGCATATTCCCCAAAGTACAATTTCCTTGAACAATAGATGAAGCAAATAGCAGGCAACAGGTTTTCTTCACTTAAGAGTTTTTTCCTCTTGAATATTTTTTTTTTCTCTTTTTTAACTTGTTCTTTGCAGCTTTCTCTGGTTTGTCTGGTCTCTTCTGTAGCTATGATCTTACAAGTCAGGCAGAGAAACACAAACAGTTCCTAAATATCTTTGGGCAATGATATATTTTGACTTCTGATTACAATTGCTTGTTATTTCATCTGCTTAGTTATGCAAAGGCAATTGGAGTGTAGTGTCCAGAATAGATAAATACTATTTAAATCAGATAACTCTTTTAAAAAGTAGACTTAATTTGAAGTCACAGCGAACTGTTCTGGCTAAATCGACTGTCAATAAAATAACTAAAACCCTGTATGAAATCAGTACATAATTACCATCAGAGTTGTAAAAAAATTCACTGCCAAGCACTTGAATTAAGACTCTAAAAAATGAAATTGGACTTTGATGACAGACCTCTACAGCAGCTCTTGTAGAATGCTTAATCTAAATTGAATATACTGAATTAAAGTAAATAGCTGATTTATAGCTGCTTTCTTTTCGGAAGTATCCACTACTTCTGAAATGCCAAGGGATATAAGCTTGTCATTTTTGGCATTTAATTAATTTCACTAAAACTCCATTACCTTAGTAAATTTTTAAAAATAAAGTTAGTTTTTTTATTTTTGAGAGTGAGGTATTTAGCAATTTGAGCTAATGAAAAAGTTTAGGTCTGTTTTTTTGGGGGTTTTTTTGTGGGTTTTTTTTTTTTTTTACTTTTATGCTAGAATTTAAAAGTCTGTCATTTAAAATAAATTTTTTTTACTTTAAATGATACTTAAAATTAATGCTCTAAATCAAACCATACATCCATGCACCTTAGATGTCCAGCTTGGAGGTAGCAGGTGTTGTTACAGTTTAAGGGAGTTCAAAGAACACCTCCCCTAGAACCAGGAGAGGATGAAGCACTAGGTGTGGTCACCAAGTATCTTTTCCTTGCAGGGTGAACTGAGGTCACAGCTGCCTGACCATTCCTCCTCGTGGCATTGCCAGCTTAAGCAGCTGTTTGATTATGGCCTTTAAACAGTGCGTAGGTCCACATGGTGAATTGAACTAGAAGTTATCCAGGTATGATAGAAATAAAAATAAAATTAAAAAAACTCATACCAACCCAAAAAGAACCACTTGTGCAAACCATATTTTGTCTGAATTATTTTAAATGTCAAGTGATTGCTCTTCTTCCACAGATGAGTGAACTTACACGTTATTGATGAGGAGGAGGCAAACTGCATAAGCTGATGTTGCTACTGAGACATGTGTTCCAGCTGTGCTTAGCTGAAATGTTTGAGCAGATCATATGCCATGTCTGAATATATCATTTGACTTGTACTTAAATAGGTTGTACATCGATTGTGTTTAATGTCTTCAAATAATAATTAAGGCCAACAAAAGTTATTTTTGTGTCTGAAAGCAGGAAATATGATCACGTAACTCCTTGATCTTTATGGAGAAGATAGCGAATATGGATGTACTTACTTTTAGCAGATAGATGACTAGAATAATCAAATTAATAAAACGTAAATGAAGTTATTTTAAAGGCATGCCATAAGAAATAAATGGCATAGGTCTAATGGGCAAACTCTAGAGTAACCAAATAGGATTCTTTATCAGCAGAACACAGAAAAGATTACGTCATTGTTTATGGGCTAGTTTCTGTAAATTAAACAATAAAAAACAGCTGGAATGTAGTTGAAGTAATCCGCTAGATGTAGGTTATGCTGAAGTTTAGTATAGGATATTTAGTAAAATAAATATAATGCATTATTTTAATTATTAGTTTTATATTGCTTGTGTAACAACTAAACAGGTTTGATCTTTGTTAGAAAAAGGGTTTCTTTTTAGAGTATCTGAGTCATTCTTTAAGCAATATTAAACATTTCTAGATGCATTATGAAAGTTTGAGAATTGTTTTTTTACATCAGTATGAAAGGCAAAGCTTTGAGATAACTGGGGCTCATATTGGGGAGGTCCCAGTGATCACACCAAGTATGCAATCTTTCAAGTATGTGTAGCTAAAACCAAGGGAAAAGTAATTCTCTGACTGTGCAAGCAGAATCTGATATTGTAGTAGTGGATACTAAAGGAGGAATTTTTCTGACCCTCCACTTGCAGTGTGAAAGAAAACAGGTGTGGAGGACAAGTTACTACCTTTGCAGGATCTTTAGCCATGTTTGGCAGATAGTTGTCTTGGTACAGTTAATCCTGCTTTTTGACAGTGGGAAGACCTCTCCAAGGTGCTCCCAGCTCTCTTTGCTGTGAGTTTATAAAAGAAAGCAAGTTTGTTACAGAGCAGTACATTTGCTTACATGGTTGCTTCAGCTTCAGTCTTGTCACAATCTTCACATTGTAGTTTGGAGTATTTTTGTGGTCAAATATTATTTTACTAATATGGAGCATATACAGTGTTTAACTAGAATGTTAATATGTATGTCTAGGCCATGTAAAAATTGCAATGATGATTAAATATTTTTTCATTTACATGCTAACTTTTTTCTTCCTTTATTCTGTTTTATAAAGGTGATGTAGAATTTTCTTGAGCCATTCCTGAGGTGGAGGAACACTATTTTTGTGTCAAAGTAGTTATGATTAGAAGCAGCATAAAAGACTAGGCTGAGGCTGACTGTCCTTGTATTTCACTCTTTTGGTAAGGATTAAGTAAGGGCAGACAATATTCAAGTTCAATACATAATGTATTTTCATTCTTAAGCAAGTACATAGGATCTGAATTAATAGCATGAATGTAATATGTGATCTACAGCTTAAGCATCACTTCAATAATGCTGAATATTGATCCTAAATATTTTTATTTAGATCACTGTAGGCTGGTATTCAATGATAGGTGTATAAA
Source organism: Hemiprocne comata (assembly GCA_020745705.1). Classification (NCBI taxonomy): domain Eukaryota; kingdom Metazoa; phylum Chordata; class Aves; order Apodiformes; family Apodidae; genus Hemiprocne; species Hemiprocne comata. Next base: position 24,673,162 of record CM036589.1, on the reverse strand, counting down.
AATGCCAGGACAGCAAAACACCAAAGCAAATGAATTTCTGTATGAATTGACTTATCAAGATTGCTATGGTCTGAACCCTTCATTAAAAGCATTGCAAAGCAACATCATAAATCATGAGAATGAGACAGACTGTCAGCAGTTGGTTAATAAGCGTAACATGCCTTTGGGGAAGAGGAATAGGAAATGTGCACTGAATGACACAGCTATGACTTGGGACATAAAATATATTGCTCACTAGCTGGGCAAGCCTTGTTTTTGCATCATGTCATGACTGCTGAAGGTTTTGAGGGCAGATTTCTTGATATGTGTATGGTGTTTGATAATGAAAGCTAAGTGCTTCGCTCTGCTTATAAGGTTACTCAGCACCAAGTATTTGGTCCAGCTAAAGAATTTCTTCTGGGATATTTGTAATTTGCCCTTGGTGAATTTTTACATCGCTAAACATAAAATAAAAGGCATCAAGCAGTTTATGGGCTTTGTGTAAATTATGTATTTATGTAGAAATATTATTGATTAATGTTTCGCTAGTAATAAGCAAAATACCTTGCAAAGTTGTTTGTGTCTTGTTGAACTTTAATGAGAGAAGTAGGTTTTTAGGTATCTAAGGACAACTGAAGAATCACATGGACTTATCCATATAGGCTGGTATGTTGGAGTATCTATGTTGTTAATGCATTTTTAAATGGCAAAAAAACATTTGTTTTCCTGCCTAGTTTTAAAGCTCTTTAAATCTCAATCTGATTAGTGCACTATTCTGTGCTACAGAGTATTCAGTTGATAAATTACAAGTTTTTCAACATCCTTTTGTCAGGAAATAAAGTGTCAGTATAGGCGTGGTCCTGGCTTTTAAAATTTTTTTTTTTCTTTGAACTTGTCTAGGTTGCATCTATCCTTTGAGAATTTGTCTAGATTGTCATCACCTTTTGACTGCTGATTACATTGTAGCTGATGAGGTTTTCTCATTGGTGTCTCAGGTGGCAGTCCGTGAGCAGAAGTACTAAATTAAATAATAAAACGGATTCTGTAGGTAGAAAAAGAAACAGAAAAACAAAGAAACTCAAACCATGGTTCCTACCACACGAACATTTACAGGTGATACATATTAGATAGGCTGGGGATATCAACCCAAGTAGTTTCTGATGGTTTGCTTTTTTTTTTGGAGGGAGAGGATGGTATTTAGTGATTGCTCAGCAATGATATTATGTTTGTTTTCAATGACTGCATCGAGTTGATGGGGCTTCAGTTTGATGATTTAAAAATAATTAGTAGGACATTACTCTTTTTTAATGTCATTAGTCCTCCTGCCCTTATTTTTGGAGCATGGGCTGAGATTTATGGCTCCATGTTATTACAGTTATTTCAATAAAGCTTGTTCTAGTTGTATTCATCCTTGCTCATGGTTGCTTGTTCCCTTACTGCAGCTTTCTCAGTGTCTTGATAGAGCAGTTTGCCAAACTTAAAAGCTGGAGACTTTTTGAGGCATTTTTTCTTGAACCCTGGTTCAAGAACCTACATCTAAGATGAACCTTCTCAGTTATATGATTGTGTCCATTAATCTCCCCTGTCTTTTTATTCCCTTGTAGTGTGAAACAATTGCAGTCTAAAAGTGTTAAATTATATATATTGTTCAATTGAACTCAGGACCAGAGGAATTGCACTGTGCTTTCCTCACTGATGGGAACAAGGAGCAGTGGTGGCAGTATTCTTCTGTGAAGAATAAACAAAAATCTATTGTTGAGATTAAAAGCCTGTAGGCTGGAATACTGTTTGTTCTTCACTGGTATAGTGAAGAAGTATCCTGTGGGTCTTCTGTATGTTAGGTGTTTTATAGTCATTTTATGAAGAGTGAATATCTACTGTTACAGGTGTGAGTTCTCAGGCATTTCAGAATGTGTTGCCCATTCAGGTTGTCACAGAAGGTACATCACATTGATGCTATGGGGATTTGACCATGCTTGTAGTTTTCTACATGCTTTGAAGTGATTTATGGTGTATAGTAGTAACTGCGTTCATCTGTTTATGTAGGTAATCCCCTGGTTTTGTCAAGCTATGGCTTACAGACTACTTTGACTACCAAAACCGATGGCAATGATGGCAAGCCTGAACACCTAGAGTACATTGCTTTTGCCTTGGTTCCTGTTTTCTTCATCATGGGTCTCTTGGGGATCCTCATCTGTCATGTGCTTAAGAAAAAAGGATATCGTTGTACAACAGAGGCTGAAGAAGTAGAAGAAGAAAAATTTGATGAAAAAATAGGTAATCAACAAGTCTAATATGAGTTCTTATTTCTGTACCTTGCAACTACTATGGAATAATTTATTGTGAGACTTCTGACATTTCTGTCTGTATTTGACATCAAAACAATATTAAGAAAAATATTTTATTACCATTAAATGTCTGTTGGGTTTTGATCTTTGGCAGTCAAACTAGGAGTGTTTCAATTTCCCATGCAAGTCCTCTAAATCATTTAAGAACTTTCAGAGGGATCAAAGTATCCAGTATGTTTTTTTTAACGGCTATAAACTGCCACTTGAGTCACCAGATTGCTTTTCTGCATTCCACATGCTGTTAACATGAAAGTATTTTTACACATAATTCTATCTAAGAAGAGACAAAAAGCTGCCTTTTAAAGCCTAAAAATCTTAGTTTCATGTTTAGCAATCTTAATTTGTACCTGTTGTGCTGTCATTCTTCTCTCCCCTTTCATAAAACTGAAACTTTGGACTGACTGTCTCCATTACGTTTTATGTAATGTGTGCTGCTTGTATCTTTTTCTTAAGGATACCTTTATTCTTGTTCTAATGTTTGTTCGTTTGTGGTCTTGTTTTGTTATGGTTCCTTATTTCCATCTTCTCTTACTTGAAAAAAACAAAACAAAAACCCCACAAACAGCAACAAACCCAAGAGTGTTACCACTTGGGAAGGCCAGTATAGTAGTTGGCTAAGTTAATATAAGAGACGAGTCACTTCTTCTCCCAATTAATGACTGTCAGTAGGTTCATAATAAGTGCAAATTACAGTGGCTTTGTGGTAAGGGTAGAGCCATGCGGTGCAGTAATGAAGTGCCAGTGTTCTTAAGCAGTTACTGCCTGAGGCGTGTACGCAGCGATTGGGACTATCTGATCTCTTGGTTCACCTGAGTGGTAACAAAAGGGGAACAAAGTTTTAGGTCTTAATTTGGGGTAGTAGCTGTGTCTAAGTTGCATTCCAAAGTTGCTGGTGTTAGGATGCAGTCACAGGGATGGTGCAGAGAGGCTGAAGCCCCTGATTTACTATTTAAAGACAAATGTAGGGTCTATCCTATCAAACTTGCCTCAATCCTATGATTTTTTTTTAATATTTATTTTTCTTTTTTAACTTTGTAACTTTGTCATAACAAATATTAGGGAAGGGCAGAGCTGTGCCTCTTAGTTGTTCTGTTTCTCCCACCAGTCTCTCTCTGCCTTCTAAAGTTACTCTGGGGAAGCTTCCATTGTTAATGGGTGCAATCAGTTCTGAAACTATTAAGTGTATTCTTGAAGTTTCTTTCTTAACTCTCTTGCTTATGTAGCCATATTAGATTTTTTTAATTAAAAAAAAATCAAATGTTGTGTCCTTGTAGTTGTGGTGAAAAGCTTAAATGGAATCAGTTTTCTTATAGAAGCCAATAATACATATTTTAAAATAGTGACTTGAGACAGTGTAATGATTTTTGGTTTTGTTTTTTTTTTTTTCTCCCTGTGTTTAGGATTAGAAATACTGCTTTCAGTTTGTCTCCTTATGAACTAGAGAAGGAATTTTGCCACATGCTTTTGAAAATACTGAGTGTTTTCAAGTCTTAGATCAATGTTAGAGCTGATGTGTGGATTCAATAAAATTGTGTTTGTTTTTTCCCACGTAAGGACTCAAAGGCTCATCTAAGTTTTCTCTTCAAAGTGATAATAGATGTTGTCTTTTTTTAATGTAGTTTTTTCTGGCATGTATGTGTTTTGTTTTGGCTTGGTTTTTGTTCGTTTTTTGTTTTTAATTTGTTTTAAAATCAGTTCTTTATTTGGAAGGCAGTGATACTGACAACACTTTTATTTCCTTGCACAGAAATGAATGAAACTATACATGAGAATAGCGACACTGTGGGACAAATTGTTAACTACATTATGAAAAATGAAGGTATAGTATTGTAATATTGAGGTTATGAGCCCTTGTGGTGGTGTTCTATAGCAAATACATTTTTTTCAGATATTCTAAAGTATGGTATGTTTGTGTGTTTACATTTAATAACCATTTTATACATGCTTAACTCTTTGATATTGCCTTCAGAAGGCAATAACTTCAAACAAAACAGGAAAGTTCTTTGCTTATCTGAAAACTATTTTGTATGGTAAGTTTGGCTCATACATTTTTCGATATTTTAACTGTTTAAGTGTTGGAATTTTTTGGTTCATCTTTTTGTTTTGTTTGAGAAGTAATGGCTAAAGGTTGCTGTGTTAATGGCAATGTTTAAAGCGTGTGAATTTTTTGTTTTGGTCAGATTAAACTTGCTTTGAAACAGTTCCTACAGTTGTTGTCTGATGAAAGATTTGTGTATAATTGAGACAATAGGGTAGACTAATGCTAACATTGAATTTATGCAAGGTATCTTCATGTGCTGTGTGAGCAAAGGAAAGGATAAAGAAGATATGACTGAAAAAAACCCACACTGAAATAGCCCATGGAATGGTTGCTCAGTTTGGAACATGTTTGCCCAGTGGAAGAAACATTAAGGAGACTGCATGTTTTTATAGTATGAGAGCCTTTAGCCTTTTAATTTTACATTTTTATAAATTGAAGTTCTTTTAATCACTGAACTTGAGTAATCCTCTAGAAAAGCTATATTTTTGGGTTGGATTTGTTTTGGTGTTTTTTCCCTTAATAACTGTTCTGAGCTTGTGTATTTTTCATCAAGGTTGGGATTAGGTACCCCATATGTTTTGGCTTTTTTAGCTATGTTAACATAGGTAGTTCTTGGATGGTAATTAATTTGCATTTTGTAAGGCTCACTTAAACTGATGTTCTTAATCTTATGTTGATTTATACATGTGAGGTGATGATACTCCTGTGGTCAAATGGATGTTGTAAATTTGTTAGAGATCTGGCTTGGGAGCGTTGTGCAGATGGCTACATTCCTTGGCTTGCACTGGGGCAGAGCTTTGAGTGCAACATGAACTGTGATTTTAGTACCTTGTGTTAAAAAAATCCCATCAAATTATATTAACATTTTTTGCGTAATTTTCTCTCATGGCTTTTTGGAGATACACATAACGCAGTCATCTTTCTTTTAGATTAAGTTTCTTCGAGGACCTTTAATTTTGCTGCATGTTTTTCTAAAGTTAGAGCTGTACACTTTTGAAGAATTCCATTTCTTCTCATTGCAGCAAATGCTGATGTGTTAAAGGCCATGGTAGCAGATAGCAGTGTCTTTGAACCTGAAAGGTAATTACTCATCTTTAATGCATGTTTCCTGAGACAATTAAAAATGTACCCTTTCAAAGGGTTCTATTTCCTGAGCTACCAGCTAAGAGGATAATACTTTGATTTCCTTGTGATGTCTCTGAGTTACTAAATCTCAGTGTATGCCTTGGGCTAATGACTGGCTCTTCTGGTTATGTGTTCTAGGTATGTAACACAGATTTATTGCTTTTTGGGCTAAAGATTTACAGAGGCTGCAAATACTTGTTTACTGTAGGGTGAAGTTACTTACAGGTTGGCTTCAAAGAACAGAAGCAGCACTTGTTTGATTTGTATGGATGCTAACTTAAAATAGACAAATCTTTCTGTGTCTCCTTCTGGTTTACTTTTTTCTTTATAATATTCATTAGTATATTAATAGTAAATCTATATTAAGAATAATAAACATTGGCTGACCTACTGCTTATTTTGTTTCACTACATACCCATTTAGAGAATTACATAAAGAAAGTAGTTCAGCCATTGAGTTGCAGGTGCATTTTTTGTGTAAAAGTACTTATATCTGTACATAACTACCTTCAAATTATATCTTTACTCCTCTCATTACTCTTCATGTGATTCTGTGTTCATATTCAAGGCAGAGAAGATGAAGGTTCAACTAAACACTGTGTCACTAATAAAAGAGGTGGGAGCGTATAGTTTTAGTAAAACAGCTGAGCACACAACCACTTATATCCTGTTTTAGCAGTGAGAGGTTAGGTTATTGAACTCCTTCCGTAAGTTCAATTTTTCAACTTCTCAAGTATAGGAATTCTTTTTAAACTTCTATGGTGCAGCAGAAATATTTGTTTGAATTTGAATTCAATCTTTTTGTATAGGGATGTGTGATTTTATTTTGGGAGGTTTAGACTGTTGTTTTAGTGGTGAAGTAAAATACAGAAATAAAGGGAAGGGAAAACTTGATTGTTTGCTCCTACATAATTTGACAGATGCTCCTAAAGCTTTAGTAACTCAAATGCAAATCCATTGTATTTCTTTGGAAGTTTGGTGCACTGTGAAATGCTTCCTAATAATAGGAATAGTAATAGCTAAGTAAAATCTGCACTTCTCTCACTTTAAGCCATTAGTTCATGTCTTTGCTTCAGATGTGAAACAGAATTTATTTCCCCTAGGGCATTCTGTTACTTATTTTAAAACCATTACATGTCTCCTGTCAATATTTTTGTTTTGAAAATAAGCATCCAAGTAACTTCAGTCTCTTAATGGCATGTTTTCTTTCTTCAACTTGTTCTTTCTCTTCTCCTTTGGAGTCTCTTCACTTTGTTAGTATTTATTTTGAAATAATGTTTCTAAAAATGGATGGAACTTTCAGCCCAGGCATGATTAATGCAGAGAAATGTAACTTTAGGTTCACAGGTTATACGCCGGTTGTTTCCGCTGTGAAATTTGTCCTCTCCTCTGATCATCCTAATTTCTTATATTGTCCTCTAGAGTTACTATGGGTGTTCAAAAGTTTATGGGTACTTTAGCTATTCTTCTATTTCATTACGCAAGGAACTATTTAGAACACTGAATAACACCAGGACCAGAATAACCACATTTAGTGTGTCTTTCCAGTTTCATAGTAAGCTACTGATATATAACTTTCTGGTATGTCTTTTGTTTTTTTAGCAAGTTGTGCTACCTTACACTACATTAACTTCACCTTTAATACACTGAGCTCTAGCTTGCTTTAGGAGAATGTGTTGCAAGACAGTGTCAAAATTGATGCTGAAGTTAAAAAATACATCTTCTGCTTTCTATCTATGCTATATACTGTACTGTTTTAGAAGCAAATTAGATTGATTTGATTAGATATTCTAAGTAAATGCCTTTTGATGGTTGTAGTATTTTTTCTTTCTTTCTAGGTACTTTATAAAAAGCTTAAGCTTAATCTGTTTTAATCTGTTGATTCTTTTTCTCTTCATTGTAGACATTTTAGTTTTGCCTCTTTGCAATATTGTGGGACTATGCTCTTCTCTGAGTTCTTAAAGATACCATAACAATTTTGAAATACTTTCCCTAGTTTTCCAAGTGTGAATTTAATCAGTTAATTAGATGTCTTCATCAGTATAAGTCCATGTAACCTGTTCTCTTTGGGCCCGTGTTTGTTTTTTTTCATTGCCTTTTGTGTGAGTTACCTTAACTACATAAGTGCAGACGAGTTAATTTATCAAAGTGATTTTAACTGCAAAGTATAGTATCAGAGGGAACCTCAAACCAGACAGCCTCACAAATACATAGTCCCTGGAAAAACTAGCTATTCACCAGACATAACTGAAGGTTGTATTTTGTCCTTTTCTCCTTTTTAAGAAACTGGATTTTATAGTTAACATTAAATGTCCTTTATACCTTTTCCTACAGCCCTTTATCTCCTACCTCTCCTGGGAGTCCAACGAGTCCAGGGTCTCCTTTGTCACCTGGTGCTGTTCCGTATAAACACAGCTGCAAAGGCCATCACTTCCATACTGTTGGAGGAGTAATAGAAAAGGATGTTTGCAGTCGTTGTAGCCACAAACGGTGGCACTTTATAAAGCCAGCTCACAAATCTAAAGAGCACAGAAGAAGTCGTCTTGGAGAAGTTACAGTCCTTTCTGTGGGAAGGTAAGACTTAGATCATTTTATTGTATACTTAAGGATGCTACAATGACCCATGTTGGATCAGATATTAATTGATTCTACTCTGTTTATAGCATCAGTGATTGTTTTTTGTAATGATGCTGTTACAATGACGTTATTTCTGGAAGAAGTAAATGTAACTTTTTTGTTTGGTGTTTTTTTTTTTTTTTTCCTAGAATTATGTAAATAGGTGGGGATTTACTGTGGGTATAAATCCAAAGCTATTGCTCTTTTGATACTGGCTAAAAAGAAACAAGGATTGCACACTAATAAATGTCTCTGTTTGTGAATTTGATATTTCTCAAGTAAGTGTGAGCTAAAGAAACCACTTCATTCTGTTATTTTTAATTCCTAGCTTACATTGTAGTTGTGTGGGATGATTGGTGGAAGTGTGTCCTGGTTTGAGCCAGGATAGTGCCAACTTTCTAGTAATTTCACTTTCAGTTAAGTTTTTTCTAAGTAATTGTCCTTGTTGAAATTAACAGCATATTTTCAGTGTCGGCTTGTAGGACTGATAACACTCATTGTTTTAGTTATGGCTGGAGAATGGTGTGCAGAACCAAGGCCACTGCTTGGATCTGAGAAAACATCTTATGCTATTTGTTTAATTGCCAACCCAGCATTAACCCATGACAAGGTGATTTAGCAATCAAATCTATAGTCATCGTTTCAGGCAAGGTTCCAAAATTAACAGAACCTTTAGGCTGGAATGCAGCTAACGTGCAAAGAGTCTGTACTGCTGTAATTCCTCAGGCTACCCTAGTTGTTAGCAACATCAGGGGAGCTTGATGTGGTGATTCTGAGGACAGCAGCATGGAGGGTGGAGTGGAGTGGAGACACCACGGCCAGGCTCTGTGGTAAACATGGAGGCCTGTAGGTACTATGGAACTGATGAGCTGCACATTTGGATACATCATGGCTGGACTTTCTAATAACATGGGGATCTAAAGTTCTCCTAGAACTTACTGTCACATATTTGATACACTTAGCCAAAAATCTGTTGCTTTTTTGACAAACTACTGTCCTTTACTGAACTTTGCTCATTATAATCCCATTTTAATATTAAAACACACTTCCATCCCAAAAGCTACCTGCCTCCTGGGGGGTGACCACCCCTCAATGAGCATGCACCCTGAATTTTCTCTAGTCTATACCTTTAAAAGCAAAGCAACATGATTTCACACCAATTTACACCTTTACAAAGGTATGTATGACTAGAATCCCTCAAGCTCCACCTGTAAGATAACAACCCTATAAAACGGCCTAAGAGGTGAAGGATGCTAAGGAAGATGCCATCGCCAGGCCTTTGCCAGGATTACCCTTTGACTTCTGGGATCAGTTGACAGGCTGAGCCTCTCTTCCCTCCATAGGGACACCTTTGGGTAAGGTTTGAACACTTGGTTATGCCGAGTGCACCCCGGGAAACTTAGAAACCTCCCTAGAACTCCCTTTTCCCTTTATTTTTCTTATTTTTTTTTTCTTTCTTATCACTTTACACATTAGTAGCTAGGCTGTATAACTTATATTCTTGGATATATGCACCTGCTTTGTAGACAGTTAATTTATTACCAGCAATCCAAAGAACGTGTGTACCTGTTGCTTCAATAAATCGCACTATTGTTGGACTTAGCCGAGAGTGTTGTCCCTGAATGTGGACCAAACCTTTGAGTGTGGCCGTGCTAGTTCAGGTGGTGTGCAGCTAGGCAGGTGGTATGATGTTAGTAGTGCATCTGGACTGGTGGTAGTCCAACAGAGCTGGTGGGTGTGACTGGACCACTAACGCTGATTTGGGCATCACTCAGAAACTAAGCCCAGCCCCCCCCAGCCCCTCTGATATCTGAGGATCGGCTGGAACGGCAAGGGGTTTAGTGTCTGGCAAATTATTTTAGTCCTTCTGTAACATGACAAGTTGTATTAGAAAATGACAGTTTATGGACTAGTATGCAATCTGTGGATTCTGCTTTAAAACACAGTTCCCTGAGGAGGTGTGATTCAGCACTAGTGAGTATTAAAGGTATGTGGAAGTACTAGGAAGGAAGATTGCTCTCCAGTGAAGCTGGGTCCATGTGGGTGTCTGCTCTGATGTCTAGATCTTGGGACTGAAAAGATGTTCCTGTCCATTCACTGGGTACTGAGAACAATCTATCTTAACCTCTGGGGAAATACAACTGAATCTTTCTCTTGCTTACCTTAGATTTAGAGTCACAAAAGTGGAGCACAAATCAAATTCCAAAGAACGGAAAAGCTTGATGTCTGTTACTGGTGTGGAGAGTATCAATGGTGATATGCCTGCCACGCCTGTCAAACAGGAATCAAGTGAAGCACCTGCCATGCCTGTGAAACAGGAGATGAACGAGAGGAGAAGCTCAGAGTAAACTGCAGGTATTAAACGTTGGGTACTAATATTGAAAGTGGGATGTTGTGAAGTAACGGGAGGTAATCAGTAAAGAGAAACAAGGTGAAAATGGTTGAATGAAATCAGTTCTGCATGAAAATTCATCTTTTGATTTCACAAGTTTTTATAGTAGTCTGCAAAAACTATATTTGATCACACAGTTAATGATAAATTGGTGAAGGTTAAATTATCCACCAAATTTGTATCTGATTATTTATTTAGACTTTGCAATTAGAGTAGATGTTGAAATAAAAACTACTTTATGGAGGTGTCATCACTGGTCCAAGATATAAAACATCTGTATGTTAATTTTGGGAATAAATGATGGTTCAGATTTAGTGGCAATGTGCTTATTACCCAAAAAGAAACAAACACTGCTGATGGCTGCATCTCTGAAATAACTACAGTGCTTCTTCCTTATGCTTGCTGCCCTGTGCTGCGTGCCCGTGTAAAGTGGCTGCTTACTAGATACTTCTCTGATAGATCAGTGGATCTTTGCCTAATAAGAATGGACACACATGAAAATGCTCATATTGCAGGATCTATGGTAGGTTACAGAGCCAGGAGGTGGGGGTTGGGGTTTTCTTGTGAGTCATTTAACTTCAGTGAATTGCCTGAGGTACCCCATTAAGCATGTCAATAATGTGTTCAGCACAGCTTTGGAATGCACACCTGCCTACTTTTTTGTTTTATCAGTTAAGAATGTTGGGGGGAAAAAAACCCTGTAAGTTAATACGGTTTGTTTCTAACTGATGACCCACTGATTGATAATCTGATGGGGAAAGGGGATTTTTACACAAATGTGATTGAAAATTCAGAGGTTGATCTTTGAAAGAAACGTGTTTGGGGTGACAAAAGAAAGGCACTGGATTTGAAGACAGTGAACAAAGTGCACAATGCCAAACTCTCCATATGCTGAGATGAAGGATAAAGTCATGTTGTGTCAGCTCAATGCAGTTTCAAACTCTCAGTAAATGCACAAGTGGAAATTGGGTATGTTTAAAAATGTAACAAGACCCAAAATACCTCAAGCATCTTGAGGTTAAATTCTGAAAGGCTAAGGTGCAAGATGTGGCCTTTTCTTTATGTCTGTTGTTTGTTCACTAAGAAAGCATTCTGTAATTGTTTGAATGTAGAGAGAAAGACAAACTAGACAGCAGGTATGCAATGGGATACTTCTTCCCAATCTTTACTGGCAGCACAGGTATGACTGTTGAGCTAAGTAGGAATGTCATTGTCTGAACATTGTGCCTCATCATTAAATTATACCCAGGTTTTTGGAACCATTGCCATAGACGAAGAAAGAGCTGAAGATGTGGTATGCTTCCAAATGTTTAAAAAGCTGTGGAGGATAAGGAAATAAATTGTTCTTTTTGCTCAGTGAAAGAAGGTAAATAGTAGGCTAATTTGCAAGGAGGTGTGGATTTCAGGCTTCAAAAATGAAGAAGTCAGAATAAGCTGTTATATGTTTATTGCTGGACATCTGTAAAACCAGACTGGACAAAAAATGCTTTCCAAAGCCAGTGTAAATACTTCCTTGGAGGTAGGTGATAGACTGTAAGGATGGTTAGGGTTTTTTGTTTTGTTTTTTGTTCTGTGGCAAATCTTGGCAAATCATAGCTTTCTAGTTGCTTTTGTCTGTCTCATTGCTGCTCTGTAATCTGTGAAGGATCTACAGATGCCAGTGAAAGACACACTATGCTCTTATTTTCTGATTGAGAATTATGTCCTGGTGCTCAGGTTGGGTTTTTTCTTGGCGTGGTTTCTTTTTGCTTTCTTCATTCTTTAAAAATCAGTATTAGCTAAATGCAGTAGGAGACAGCCTCTTCCTTCCCTGGCTGCATTGGCATTTTCATGTCCAGCTACTTGTTCTGATACTCTTGTGACTATTTTTTTCTTTTCTGTATCTCTAACGGTAGCATGATCAGACTGTTCGCGATATGATTTTTTACTTAAAGGTGGACTATCTTTTAAACATTAAAAATAGAAAGAAAAGGCCATATACGAAAATAAAGTTAGTTCCAGTGCACTTTGATTTAAAAAGAAAAAAATCTTTTGGAATTACTTAAGATGAATTTGTAGTTCAATTTTCTTTCTAATTTGTTCTTTCCTCTCCTAAATAAGAAAGTTGTTCCCTAAATTTAAACCATTACTACTTTAATCTAAAAATAAGCTGTTCTCAAGAGAGATGATAGTATAGCTATGAAAAATTTAAATGTCCTTCTGTGGCAGCTTTTTATTGTAGAATGTTCCTTAGGATTAAAGTATTGCACTTTCTGAAAACAAATGGTCTAAGAGTAGAGAAATGGCTCTGGAGTCTCCTGTAAAGGTCTTTCTAGTCCAGCAGAACTGTTTTGTGAATCATCTGGGAAACTAGCCAGGCCTGTTAGATATGTACTACAAAAAATAAACAGATCTTGCTTGAAAGGCTATGATACTGTTCCCTAGCATGGTTCTAGGTCAGTTTTTTGTCCACTGCCATAAATAGCTCTTCACATACAAACAGGTAGTAAGTAGTTAGCCCTGTACTTCAATTACTTACTTCAGACTTCTAATGAATTGTTATGCCTTAATTTACTGGAACTGAACAGATAAGCAGCATGTAAGACTTCTGTGCTGCCAGGCAAGAAAATTGGTAAAAACCATAGTTTTGGAGAATTTGTCTCAGATCTTCAGATGCAGAGGAAGAAGGCAGACACAAACGTGTGTTTAACTGCTGCCAGAAAAGGTTTGTTTCGGCATTTGGAGGCCGTAGATAAGTGCTTCATGGCCTGACTTTTACTGCTGTTACTGAGAGTTCCTGTATGAGATGGAATTCCTGAGTTGGGCTGTACCCAAATGACATAGTACTGCTGTTTGTTTATGTTCACTGCTACTCTCAAGTTCAGGGTTTTTTTCCCCTAAACTGACATGTTCTTAGTGTTTTCTTGAAGTGACCTCTACAGTGTTTCAGCTTAATCCTAGTGTCTTGCTGGCTGCGTCATATGAAATTGTTGCATGTCTTCTCCATGTCTCCAAGGTCCATGTTTTCAGCAGACTCCATTTCATCATTTATTTAAAATATGCTTAGTGGCACATGTAAAGTAGTAGATTACAGCTGATGGTTGAAGTAAAAATTTCAAGTTTAGCTCTTGTGTATCCATTGTAAGCTACTGGGTAAATAAAAGCTTAAGATACTGGTGCACTGAGCCTATGTAACGTTTTCTATTCATAGTATCTGTTTCAAAATTGTGTGTGATTTGTCAGTTTGTTCGTGTGTTTGTCCATCCTTTTCATAAATACCAGCTGAATTTTTAATTCCTCTCCTTTAGGATTTCACTTGCTAAACTTACAATGCATGGCAACCACTTTATGTCATTGTGGTCTTTTTTTTTCCATTTCAGAGCATCGGCTAATATTTAAATTAGCCTTTTCATCCTAAAACAAATTTTGCTACTTAAGTGTAGTTTTTGAATTTTTTTTCTTCTCTTGCAGGTGCGACTTTTAGAAGAGGGTTGTCTGCTAGCACTTTGGAGAAAACTGAAAACTCCCAAGAGATGCATATTACTTAAGGAAATGTATTTATGGCACTGTAGACATAAATTTACAAGTTCTGTGGTAGCAAAAATGGAAGGTTAAACACTTAATGGTTTTTCACCAGTAAAATCAGTAATATTTAGACACATACACTGTTCAGCTGGGTGAACCCTATACAAAATGTTGAGCTTCATCTTTGAAAACCAAACAAAAAGCTGTTTGAGTTTTGGACAGTAAAGGTAAACGCCTTATAAATTTTTTTTTTTTTTTTTTTACTTAGACAAGCATTTTTAATGAGCTCAATATTGTGATTTTTACCCTATGGATAAACTATGTTCACCCCTTGAGTCCATCTGGATATTTCTACTCTATTCTTCCCCTTCAGAATTGACAGGCATTTGCTGAAGATAAACCAGCCTTTGGAAGATGAAAATGTTATTTTAATCTGTTAGTAGCCAAGCAAAACATACAATGAAATCATTATGTCAGCCAGAATCTACATGTGTGCCTTTAGTATATAAGTCCGTGTACTCTGTGAAGGGTACTTCATGGTCAAGAGTGGTTCAGTTATATGCAGAAGTTAAATTTAATTATTTTTGTCTTTCTTCCCCCCTTACCTTCAACTTACTACTTAACGTTAGGCTAGAGAGCAGCTTTTTCTGTGCAGTTGGGTGAGCTCTTGGGAAGGTCCTTCCTCAAGGCCGATTGTTTTGCTGTTTTCTTGTAACTACTCCCTCGTATTTGAGGAAAGTCTAGTAATTTTGCCTTTCGATTTTGTTTTTATCCACCGGTTCCTTCTTAAGCTAAGGCAACATATTTCAACCATTAGATAAGAATATGGAATATTTGGCATTAAAAATTTATGTATATACTAAAGTACCTCAGAGTGGCTTTATTGGACTGAGGGTAGCAGTTTTGATTGGCACCAAAATGTTAAGCCAGTGTCACTCCCTTCATATTTTCAGTGTGATGTATTGCTAAAAACACCGGTGATGGTTTTGTGATCTTGATTCTTCGTGTCTACTTGTTATCTCTGTTTTGTCTTATTATTTCATTTTGGGAGGGAAATCTTTGCAATACTTCAGCAAACTTCGCTGTGTCATAGAAACTGAAAAATAACATTTGTTCGGAGTGCCTGAGAATATAAGCTCTAATGCCATGCATTTTAGTAGAGATTGCACTATATTCTGAGAACTATAAAGTAACTGAATTTGCTTTATGAACTCAAAAGTTAGTGTTTGTTTTGAAATCAATTTGTTTTAAATTAATAATTTCAATCCTTTTAGTCCAGGTGGTCTGAACTACGTTTCTCCTTCAGAATGGAGAATCGTATTTCTTCATCAGTTTATGAAGTGTTAATCAATATGCACAAAGATAAAAATGAATCTTCTTGCTTACATATTAGATACTCCCATGTCTTGTCAGGGAACATCAAGTTTATTTCTCTCTTGCTGAAAGTATGTGCTGCTGATGGTCTTCCCTGTGCTTGTATCCTCAAGATACGGACTGGACCTATCAATACATACTTGTCATCAGTGCTATATTTGCAACAAACAAAAACAACAACAAAAAAACCCAAACAAAATCCACCACCCACCAAAGATCTGAGAAGAAAAAATGGTTTATTGTTCCTTTTAGAAGGGATATCTTTACAGGTAATTGTCCATCCTTGAAAATGCAAAAGAAGTCTTTGGCCAGGAATGGAACCCTGAGTGATTAGTCTCCCTACTCCCATTAATAAGCCTGGTTTATGAAATCTCTTCAATATTTAAGGATAACATAAACACCAAGCTCATCTTTCAGGCATACATTTAATCTTGATTTTTTTTTTTCTTTTTTAAGGCTTTACTTGATTTATTTGTATGAAGAGCTAATGTTTCTAGAGGAATGTAATTAGTGCTGGGTATAGTAGCTAGCTTTCAGTTTCTGAGAGATTGAGAGCTATGGGTATAAAATGTTACTGGAAAAAGGGAGTACTGGGCAAAATCCAGCAGTCTGAAATAATTTTCAGAAAGGAGACACACAGTTATGGACTGTACCAGAAGCTTTAACAAAAAAAGCTATTAAAAAAGCTTAAAAAACCCACAGATTATAATATTCTGTTTTGATACATGATGGGTTAGTACTGCAAGTAAATTTGCCAAAAGGATGGAAGAAAGTTTAAATAGATGTATTTTTTTACTTAATTTAAAAGTAGTTTCTATTTTGATTCCATTTGAAATGTGTAGAATAAAATAAATGAAAGTGTGTTGGATATGTAAAACATTGTTTACCTGTGTAAAATCCTTAAGGTATTATAAGACCTGATGAGTGTAAGAATTTAATTTGTGCATTGCTACTTCAGTAAGATGGAGGATTTAGGAACTCTGCCTATTTTATTGCATTTAACACTACACTCCGCAATTTTGTGGGGGTATGGAGGTTGCCATATTAGTCAGCCTTTCTTAAATTTGCATTCACATGTATTTTTAACAACAAAGTTTATATACAACTTTTGTACTACCAAGCAATAAATAAAAAATATTGATTCTTAAGTTTGCTTGTGACTCCTTAAGCCTGCATCCGTCTCCTGAAATGTAGCCTTTGCATAATTGTAATGTGTAATACAATCTCTTTGCACCTTAAGTTTTTGTTTGTGGAGTTAGTGAGAAGGTTACATTGTAGCGTGCTGTACTTCAGAGCAGTTCTATTTTCTTGAGAAAGGACAATTGCAATATTACTTCCATATTTTATATGGGAAAGAAAAAAAATATGCTTTAATCCAAGCTGGTATCTGATTAGATTGATTTTTAGTTTTTACCTTTAAAGTATCAAGACTTTTAACTTTTTATTATATTTTATGCTCAGCTTTTAAAAAGTGAACAATTGTTTTCATAAGGTATGGAATGAAAAATTAAAAATTACAGGAAGCTCTTTGCAGTTGCTTCCTCTCAGCCTGTGTCCCTCTGTGATACTGCAGTGCTTAATTTGTTACGTTATATTCTCACGGATGACTACCATCTGCAAATGGCATTAAAAGTTAGTTTTGGTGGATGAACAGTGTGAAGGAGGCTCAAAGCAAGTTGTTGAGGCTGAGATGTAATTATCAGTGTTCCTAGCTACATCACACAAGGTCTATTTTTAGGTCTTTATTTGAATTTTAGAGGCTTATATACAGCTGTGGTTTATATACAAAATTAAAATAAAATAAAAAGATCCCTCTAGGCCACGATTTTCAAAAAAGCATCAAGACACTGCTGATAGTGAAGCTTCTGGAAATTGAGCACACATTCCGATCCTTATT
Source organism: Hemiprocne comata (assembly GCA_020745705.1). Lineage (NCBI taxonomy): Eukaryota > Metazoa > Chordata > Aves > Apodiformes > Apodidae > Hemiprocne > Hemiprocne comata. Next base: position 24,655,887 of record CM036589.1, on the reverse strand, counting down.
TTCAGGGTTGTTTTTTTTTCTTCTACATAACAAAATAACCTGAGAGTAGTATGTCCTCTTTCTTCTCCCCTTAGGATGTTTCCTTCCTGACCCCTTTTCCTTGACTTTCTAGTGTTTTCTGTAAAAAAATCTCAGGTTTCATTCAGTTTTAACTTCATTATAAATATAACAGTATCAACAAACTTTTATGCCAGAAAAGGTAAGAAGATTGTAATTTTGTGCAATACACTTTTTCATTAGATATGTGCATGTATTGAAATATAAGTATTAAAGTTTGAGAAATTCTGTTATAACTAGACTGACATAGAGAAGTCTACAAAAGAAACGTGAAGAATTTTTTCCAGATGTAATTTTTGTTTACATGAGCAATAATTATTTTTCCCCAATACTTACACTTTATTTTTATTAGTAGAGTGTTATGTCAAAATTCACTGTGGAAAGACAGTGTTATTTCAGTCTAGTTTAAAAACAAAAAAAAAAGCACAAGTAGTGTTGGGTTGTTTTGGGGTTGTTTTTCTTTTTTTTTTTTTGTATTTCAAGTCTGTGGATGGGTGTTGCATTGATGCACTTTCTGTAGAAATGAACCCAGGCTCCAGTATTCCTGAGCAGCGTGCGTACAGCTTGGATCAGGATCTCAAGCCTGCTGGGGACACGTGGCTGCCTGTGGTGCTGGGTAGCAGAGCCAAACTGAAAGACGCTGGAGGCATTCAGAACCCACCTGGACATGTTCCTGTGTGATGTGCTCTAGGTGACCCCGCTCTGGCAGGGGGGTTGGACTGGATGATCTTTCGAGGTCCCTTCCAACACCTAAGATTCTGTGATTCTGTGCGACATAGAATGAAAGAGATGGGCACTTAAAGCATTATAGGAAAAGACAGAAGAGAACTGTCAGATGAGTTTGTTTTGTTTTTTTCTTTGTTTTTTTCCTCACAAATAAATTGAGCTTGTGCTTCCTGCATACTAATACAGAATGGTGTGGTTTTACAAAAATGCCTTTTTCTGAAGTTGTTAATCTCTTGGTGAGAGGAGGGCATACGATCTATTTCAGTTTGGTAATGCTGGAAGTCCTCACTGGGTTGGGACATGACACTGTCTCTCCTAAAGAATTAAGTTTCCTAGATACTTAATGGATGCTGAGTGCTCTCACCTGTGCCTCAGATGTGGTTTGTAGTGTGAATCAGTTTGTATCTTTGAAACTAGGGTTTCTGTGCACTTTGTGCCTGCTGGCTCCTTTTTCCTGCCAAGTTTGTAGTACTACTGCTAATGAATAAACAAGTAAACAGCATGGTTAAGCCTTTGCTATCTAATAGTAATGAGCAACATGTAAGACTTTGCCAGATAAAGATGGATTTAGATTAAATTTTTTTGTCAGTGTTTTGTGAAGTCCTTTATTATTTGGGAATTTGCTTTGAGGGAAGGTTGCAGTTACACTCAAAATGCTGGCAGACTCTGTAGGCAATTTTAATTGCTCTCTTGTTTTCTGTATCCTTGTTGGTTTTTTAAGTATATTTTCTTTCCAGTTGTAGGAGGTGTGCAATAAGGTGCTGCTGGTCCGTTTACTCTTGCTGTAATTTGATTGTATCTCTTGCTGTAGATGCACCATTTCTCCTCTGTGCACCACCTGTGTCAGGGCTGCCTGATTTGTTGTACTACCACTCCACAGAGCTGCAAGGTGCCCAGTCAGCCTTGGAGCTGCCTTTATAGCATGTTAAGATCATCTGGTGAGGCAAAACTAAAAAAAAGGATAGTAAGGCTGGAGCAAGATGGGGAAAAGGAAGCTTAGCAGCTTGGGAAAGTGGGAGTCTGTGCCTCTTAACTCCCAGAGAAAAGAAGGTAGGAGAGATGCCAGGCCTGTAGTGCTGGAAGATGGCGGAAGCCTGTGAAGAGGCACACCAGCAGGGTCTGAAAGCTGTCTGTGCTGTTAAAGTAAGTGACCTCTGAATTACCTTATTTTGGTAGTAAATTTAGGTAAGAAGAGGTACCAAGTCACCTGTGATGTGGATGGGCCTTAGTCAAGGGCCCATTATGTGGGTAGTGCTTGGCCATATGTTTTTGGACATGTAATCAGGGTTGCTTTGTCTTGGCCTGTGTAAAGTCTTCGCAGAGTAGGCCTGTTGTATTTTAACCGAAACACCTCTTCTTAAGTTCATATCCGTGCAGCCCCCTAGTGCTGTAGAGGTGCAATGGCATCACGTCTAGCTGCAGCGTAACTTTCTTCTACGAAGGAGGATTTTTTAACAAATGTAATTTTCTATCAGTGTAACCACACACTTTCGTATGTGTAAAACCTCTCATATTTTTTTGCTCTACTTCCCTTGTTAGCTGTAGTTTCCTTGCCTGTTTTCAGTTAAGTAAGTCATCGCAGTCTCATTTAGTCTGGGCTGCAGAGCTGTTCAGTGTGGAGCAGTGGTGGACGGGAGGCGCCCGTCCTTGTTGCTGCGCGGTTGCATTGATCTCAATGGCAGTTATGGGGAATAGCATTTGCATTTGCTTCAGTAAACTTCTCAAAGCTGTCAGCATGTGCAGCAAAGCAGCCATTTTGCTGTTGCAGAACAGCAATGGCAGAACAGCTAACAAACCTAGCTGATCTCTGCTAGCACCGATGGCAGAGGGGCAAGTACGGAGAGGAGGGAGTAACAGGAATATAGAAGACTTGAGAAAATGGGGGGAAGACTAAAAAATGATAGTAAGTGCAGCAGCAGTTTGAGACAAACTCTTTTTCTCTTACTGTCACAAATTTGTCGCTGCTCCATGGATGTCACTGTACATGAAGTGAGATACCCAGGTAATGTGGTGTGATTTTTGCATTAAGAAAGTATTTTGAAATTCTATGGAAGCACCGAGTATTTAACTACTGGGCTTCAGTATTTTGATACACAGTCAAAAAATTACCCTTTAAAAGCAGCAATCTTAGGACACTGTTAAATACCCATAGTATTTCTCAGATCTTATTTGTCAAGGATTCTACATACCTGTATGTGTATACACATAAACACACATGTATATGTATAGAGAGAGAAACAGGAATGTGATGTTTTCCGTCAGCTGCGAGCAGGTTTTGCATAGAGCAGCTGAAGTCTGTATTTGCTGGCAGCAGAGGGAGCTATTGAAGCTTTTATTGATGAGTCAAAAAACTTTCAAAGTATCTAAGTGTAAAAAAACCAAACAAAAAAACCAAAACAAAACCACAAGAAACCCAGAAAATCCTAATTTACTTAGAGATCTGAGGTGCCTCACTGTTTCTCAGCAATGCCATTTTGCTGCCCTGGAGGTGAGAGGCCAGGGCAGGTCTCCTGCGTCTCAGGAAAAGAAAGGGTGAGGTAGGTGCAAAGGTGGTGGTGGTGGTGGTGCAGCTATTGAAAGGAACAACGTAAACTTCTCCCTAAGCCAAATTTTTAGTCAAAGCAATAAGGAAGAACAGGATCCGTGTGGTGTATGTCAAAACAATAGCTGTGTGTATCAGCTGCTAATTAATGCTCATGCATGATTCTGGAAAAGTAATTACCCAGTCAGAGTGGAATATTTGTATTACTTTGTAGGGCTTTTGATAATTTTGTCTTGATTTTGATTAATGTTGAATCTTTAGTACAGTTCTTTTTTGCAGATGCTAGCTGGATGTGTTTTGTATGCAAATGTGCATAAACTGGAGATTAATCATTAAAAATTAACAACAACCAAAATCAGACAGTGGCATTGTTCTGGTAAAATACAGAGTTGCTTTTATCTACCAAACTGAAATTTGTGGGGTCAAAAGTCTGGAATATTTCTTCAGTTCTGGAGATGGATTCTAGAGAAACTCGTACCACTTTTACCCACAGCAAAATCTCTTCATGACAGCTGGACTAGCTGACCACTGTAGGACCCTTCCAACTGAAAGAGTCTAGTCTGTTAATTTAATGCATTTTGTATAGGAAATACAGGAATTTGCATGCATCTTGTTTTGTTCTGAAGACTGTATGGAAAAACTGATCTGAGGAATGTCCCTAAGTTTACTTTATATTACTGTGTTTCTAAAAGAGGTTCACAAATAAGAACTAACAGAAAGCAAAGCTTTATTAGTTCTCAACCTGTAGACATGAGATGAAAACAACCGAGGTTATGCATTCTTGGCCACATTCCTACAGTTTGTCCTCAAATACTAAAACAGTATTTTAATCTCATTCATACATTCGTTTTGCTCAGTAGTCATCTTTGTCACTTACCTTCCTTTCCTTTTGGATAACTCTAGGGAAGTTACTTGCTATCATTTGGTACAACTCAAAGTGTTAAGAGAAAGAGCAGGTGTGATAACAGATGATTGAAGATCTGGCCATGCTTGAGGTTAAGTGAGTAGCTGAGGATGTTGCCTTGCTCCTTCCTGCTTCTGCACCCCCATAAAAATCAAGGTAATTTCTGGCTCAGAGTAAACAGCGGGGAGTTCCAGTCTTCACTTGATATGGGTTTACTATGAGGTTGGTTCAATACTTCAGTCAGCTGCCACCTGGCATAGTATTGGGATGCTGTATTTCCTCAAAGACTTGTGTTTTTTGTGTTGCTATAGATAAATATGTTTTTCAGTTGGTAATATACAGTAATTGAATTATCAAGTACTGCAAAAGCATGATAAAACCTGTTTAATCTATAATGATTTCAATCAAGATTCAGAGCAGAGAATGGTGTAACTTTCATAGTTCACGATGGTTGTGAGATGACTGCTTGGGATCTGTACTGCAGCAGTTGGATTAAAGCCAAAATCAAGACAGCCATTGTCTTTCCTGCTTCATTGAGAGAATCCTCTTCTCTGTATTAAGTTGCAAAAGAGAATATTACTTTTCTCTGACTAAAGAAGCAAGAGGTGGGGAGTAGGGGGAGTAAATCTCTTTAATAAAGTTCTGTTGTGAAGTTGGATTAAACCATGTTAACAAAATTGAAATTGTCAATGGGAAGGGGAGTCCTGAGACTGAGGTCTCTAGCTGTGTATTTGATGAATGAAAATTTGGAAAGCCTTGCCAGGAAGGATTTTCTATTTTGATTTCAGGGTGGTAACAAAAAAAAATTCTTTGCCAAGGGCAGTTCATGTTGGAAAGACCAATGAAAAAGTCTTACTCTGCTTCTAACAATTACTCTTAAACATTGTATGACATAAGTATTCTAAAACCTAGAGGGACACTATCTGAAACAATTCTGTTGCTGAAAATTCTTTACAAATAAATGAGTTTTTAATGTAGAACAACTCTGATAAATTTACTTCTGTATTCATGATGTTAAAGACATTTTAATACATTTAATTTTGAAGTGATGCTCTTTTGCAATTTAGATTCCAATTTCCATCTCCATGCAAGGAGAGATACCACAATTCAAGATAATCTATTAAGATTATTTGAGTGTAATTAAAATATACAATATAGGCATTCAATACAATAAATGTATTAAATACCATATACACAGCCTTAATAAATGTTCAGATATTCTGTTTTCATTTAGCAAAAATGATGGTGATACATTGGCAAGAATTAACCTTTTGGAAAATGAAATCACATTTAGGAAATTGAAACTACAAATACAGTGTAAGGTCAAGATTAATTTTAAAATTTTTAAGTCAGTTTATTGTTTAATCATTTAAATTATAATACAATTGATATTTTAGGATTAAAGCAATCAGATCTGAAGTATCTTTCAGAAAATAATAGACTTCCTATTTCTGGATTTTATATTTTAATGGGAAGTCTCCATAGCAACACTTGCCCAGCTGATTGCCTTTGTTCTTTAAAAGGGGAAAAAAATTCCTCGTGGAACTTATCTATTTCTAGATTCCTGCTTTCTTGTTTAGGGTTTTGCTTGCTAAACTGAAGAATTCTGCAGTATCAAATTTTGGGTTTTTCTGTTGGTCTGTAAACAAACTTCCCCCGTAACATTTTATCTGGGAAATTCATAACTTCCTTGAATTGGGTGGACTGGGCTGTCTTCCACACCTGTTGTCATAGCTGGAATATTTGCAGTGACCTGAAAATTTTTTCATAATCCAGTGGTGACCTGCTGCTAAATGAGAAGGTGCTAAGCTTACTCTTACTCCATGTCTCTTCACTTATACATGGAAAGATTACAGTTTCCCTTGAAGCTGTATTACTAGCTTTGGAGAATAATGAGTAAAACATGAGTTTCCAAGATGCAAAATCTTGCACAGAAATCTTGTAATACCTTCCTATCCTGTTGCCTGTTCTTTATTGCTACATATGTCTTCACCCTATCTATATAGAGTTACATCAAAGATAGAAACATTAAAAATAGGTATTGTCCAATCAGCTTCCTCATTAATTCCATTTATATCAAAGGAAAACTGAAACATTTAAGCTCTACTTCATAAATGAGCCCTCTGATTACAGGAAACATTATTGATTGGTATCTGAAGTTACAGTGTTGGGGATAAAGGGGAAGAGGTGTCTTGAAACTCTGTAGTTTTTGAGAGAAGTCTTAAAATACACAGTTTACTCTGCAGATTCCAGTAACCTTTTTTCCAATGATTTGCTCTTGTTTTCTCAATATATTGAATTTTACTCTCACAATTGTCTGAGCAAAATGGATTGTTCAAGCTGGTAGTGTTTGTGTTTCTTTGCATCAACATCTGAGGGAGCTGAGTAAGATTTGGTTTTCACATAATTATTTAAAAGCTGATTTTTGTTGATGAAATTGTTCGGTATTTAAAAACTATTAAAAAAATAATTTATCCTCTTTCACATTTATTTTGAAAAGTGTTCTGCAGTCTGAGAAATGGCTGAGAATTCCTGACACTCAGCTGTGACCTGATAGAACTGAAGGAATAAAAATGCAAAAAAACCTGCACTGACCACTTTTAGGTAGCAGATAAGAGAAGTCTGAATGTTGGTGGTACCTCATAGGTTTATTTTATGGAAGCTTTCCATATCCTCCAGATTTGAGGAGTGCATATGCCTGACTTTCAGTTTTTTGGTTAAGAGAAGCATTGACTAGTTATTTCTGATGCAGTGAATATACTTGCTTTTGAGTACTTTTGCCTTTCTTATATTTAAGACTGTGAAAACTTGGGTTGCAAGAAATGTGTTGTCTGTGGCTCACCTGATCTCTTGCAGAGGATTTATGTCCGGCAGTCCACAACTGTGGGCAGCTGCCCCTAGGAAATTCATCTGCTTTGGAGTGCCAGGGCACTGGCTGGGTTTGACAAGCCCATGGGGACAAGGCGATCTCCTCTAGTGTGTATAAGTTCTTGAGGAGCAAGACAAAAAATTGCTGTGATTTGCACTTGAAGTTCAGGTTAGTAAAATCTAATCCAGTGGATATTTAAAAATCGGATACTTTTAATGGAACATTTGTTACATTTATTTATTTTAACATTTGTTTATTTAAATAATTTTTCATGGTTTTTGTCATGGTGGCTCCCTGGGGCTGGAACATGGGGAGTGGTGGAGGGTCCCCTGGGGATGGCAGGGCTGGGTCTTGCAGCTATGGCCTGGCTCCCTGCCCCAGCCAGGGAGCAGGGCGGGCTGGGGGGCAGGGGGCAACCCCAGCTTTGGGCATCAGGCACCTCCCTGGGACCAGGTTGAAGGTGGGGCAGGCTGCCAGCCTGCAGATAGGTCCAGCTCACAGGGGCCCATGGCCAGGCTGGTCAGGGCTGTCTGATGGCTCTGGGTGGCTGAAATGGGGTCGTGGGCCCTGTACAGGGCAGGGGACAATCAGGCCTGGTTATGCCCTCATGATGTAGAAGCAGACCATGGTAATATGCAATATGCACGTAGTCTTCCACCGTCATTCAGTATTACAGTAATCTTTGATGCACAAATGTGCAATTAAAACTTGTACGTGTTTAGGAAAACCGTTAGAAGGGCCTACCAAAGTAGGAAAGTGGAAATAAAACAGTACTACTGTTTTAAGTAGAAATAAACAGTACTACAATACTTCAAAAAATATATTAAAAAAATTTATTTTACAGATACAGTGTGGTGACTTTCATCTAGCTGAATTTAGTTCTCTTGAAGTGAAGACTTTAGGTTTTTTAATTGCTCTTAGGAATATCATTAATGTTTTGAGAAGTTGAAATCTTGGTCTTCCAGTATTTGCATGAAAATAAGGAATTTGCATTTAAGCAGAAATAGTTTAAATGTCTACACATTACTCAAAACCCTGATCCTTATGCATGTTAATGTTTAGACTAGTATTCAGCATATACTCTTGACAAATTCATAGTTGGCGCTTTTTGCTTTTCATATATCTAATGAAGGATATATCTAATGGTACTTCTTTTATGCAACTGTTATATAATAAAAAAAAATGCATACAGCACAAAAGTCACCAGATAATTTTTCATACAATTAAAAAATTTATTAAGATTTTATAACAGACTTGGAAACTACAAAAATTTGGCATAAAATGTCAAGCACTTCCTATTTCAACCATTAAGATCCCACTTTTGATGAAATAACAGTACCAAGTTGGTCGGTATCTCCTTTGCTTCCCACAAGAAAGCTTAACCTAAGTCTGAAGATCAGAGGAAGGGTAAACACTCCAGGAACGCAGCTCTGATACTTTCAGAGCTTACACTTTATTCAACTTGGAAGGCCAGTCCTTTTCCTGCTGTAAGTTTAAGGACTGCAGCAGAACCAGAAATGGCTGCACATTGGCTTTTGCTGTTGGTATACAAACAAAATGAGTCTTACTAGGGAAGTCTGAGACACAATCTGTTTGCAAACTGTATTGTTAAGGCAAGCGATGTGTGCCTGGAAAATTTGGCAGAGGTCTCAGGCTGTAGTTTCACAGCAGTTTTAATCTATCCAAACTGGTAGGACTGAGTTTTGATCCCTCTCCAGCACCTCTGGTATATGTGCAATTGTTACATGAGCTACTTCAGCTCATTAAAGCAACAGAGTCACCTACTCTCTTGGTTTTGGGTAGGCTTCTGCTGTGTTAATGAACTGAAGCAGGTCACTTGGGGTATCAAAGCCCAGAAAAGAGATGAGGTAATCATCCTAATGCCAGCTGCACATGCACAGATTTAGGCTTAATCTGTAAGGGAACCATAACCACAGTGAAGTGCAAGCCAAGGCGCCTTCCCTGTCTCATACTTTATAGAACTTTTGGTCAGTTTTATTGTTTTGAGCTAACATGAGGAAAATCTGCAGTTTCTAATTCCATGGCTTCTATAGTTGTGTTTTAAATAATGGAAGCTGTCTGAACCTGGAATATGCAGCGTGCACAAACCCTCTTGAGGGTCAAAACCAAAGGAAATGTTTGCATTAGTCTGGGTGAGGTGGGTATACAGCAGAATTTCTTCTGTGTGGAGGAAACGATGCTTTGCCCTACTGGTTGGCCCCATAGAGAAGAGTGTTAGTATTACCATTAGCCAAGGGAGCACTTCTGTACCTCAGGCAGTAGAAATTAAAAAGCTGTGTAAAACAGCTGAAAGGACAGAGGTTTAGTCCCAACTCCTTTTATATATGCTGTTCATAACAGCTGTCCACATGTACTGTATGTGTGCTCATATCGATCCAGAAATAAAATCTGGATCTTACTCAGTGTATTAGAAAAAAACCTTCATCTAGTACTCGTTGTCATCTTCCAGGTCTTCTCCTGCAGTTGCAGCTTCCAGTGCAGCCAGAGCAGCTGCTACTTCTGCATCTTCCTCCTCAGTTTCTCCATTGGTGTCTTGTTGACTGGCGTGTGTGGGCGCCTGTGCTACTTTGGTAACAGCCATGACAGTGATGCCAACAGGAGCGCCCTCACTCAAACTTGTAGAGTCAGTTTTAAAAGGTTCAATACTGTCTTTCTTCACAGACGAATGTGGGGTTACACAAAGGTCCTGGTCCTGTATTGCTGAAGGTGCAGTGTTTTGCTCTGAATGTGCACAATGGACTGAAAAGCTATCTTTTTCAACATAGTTCCTGCTTTGATTGCCATTTTGGGGATAATCAATATCTGGTAGTTGTATGGCATTGTTTTGTGTCTCTGGTATTGCACTTCCTTTAGGAAAAATGTTGTCTTCTGCAGACTGGGAGTTCCCATCTTGAATACTGTTTGGCTCATTACAGGCTGCCTTCCTCTGCCTGCCTGCCTCTAGGTCAAGTTCTTGGCCAGACCTATTTGATTTGGTGTAAAAGTCTCTATTAGTGGCTGAAGAAGACTCTGGCTGGCTGGATGTTTCTGGTTCACTAGTTTCTTTCACTGCATTTGTGTTGGGATTGAGCATGGGGTGCACTCCAGAGCAGGAGTTGCCACCATTGACTGCAACATCAAGCTTTGCAACACACTTCACGAGCCCATCTTCTTGAAAATCATTGCTTCCATGGTTCCAGAGAGTTTCCTTTGTGCTATTTACCTGATTTTTATTTTCTGTGCTGTTTAGCTCATCCTTCTGGAGTTCGTTTTTGTGTTCTTGAATTTCACTATTCTCTTTGAATTTGAATGTATTGCTTCCTTGCTCATTGTGTTTGTAGCTGTTTCCTTCATGAATGCGTCCAGGTGATTGTACTTCTTCTGGATCAAAAATATAGCTGGAGTAAGGAAAATTTGTAGAGGAAATGTTAATTATGCTTTTAATCTGTTTTCTAATTGTATTGATTAAGCTTAATATTTCAGCTAGAGATCCTGAGGAACTGGTGTCACTAAGCTTTACCTGGAGTCCTGAGTGTGGGCTACACTGAGTGGAAATTCTGAACTGTGCTGTAGGCTGCTGTCTCCCAGGACTGACTATAACTAACCCCTGCAGTCAGATTCACCAGGAGCATAAGGATTGTCAGAGAACCTTGTGCTGGGTTTTGTGTGTTTCCAGCTTTATTTTTTTTATTCTCTGGGGGGTAGATTAACCAATGAGTAGTCATCACATAGATTGTTAATTAATATGTCTTCGTGTAGTTGCTAAAATATCTCCTTCTTTTCCCTGGTGTTCTTCCTTTAGAGTCTTGGTTTTGTCCTTTTATTTTGTCCCCTCCTTTTTATTTTCATACTTATTTTTTCTTCTCGTTCCTGACTTCTTCTCGACTTCTTTCAGAGCATCTCTCTTTTCTTTATCTCCCCTCTTACTCTCATAGCACCGCTTTTCTTGCCCACTTCCTTACCTGTTCTAGAGATGTGGCCAAGGGAAGGAGTAACGGTCAAGTGAAGCTGAAATGTTGGCTTACTGATCTAGCTGGCCTTCCTCTTCAGGGAGACTTTTACTGTGGGAATTGTTCCAACAACTAACTACATTTAAAAGCTATGATGGAAGCAAGGATCTGTAGTTAGTTTTCATTGCTTAGGAGAGAGGGAGCATCTGACAAAGTCTGCTCCTTCTTCTACAGAATTGAGGGAAGCTCATGCTACCTAAATAAGAAAAATCTTTGCTGTAGATGCGTTTTCAATGCCACACAATTTTTCTGTGGGATAGAAATTATAGCAATTTACCTCAATTACAGTAAATCAAACAGAAATCAGAGGAAATCAGAATGCCTATGCTCTGGCATGACTTTAAAGATACTGTAAACTTCAGGAAAACTCCAACCTTGTAAATAGGCTTCATTTAAGCAACAAGTGTAGGGGAGAACAGACTCATGTTTTAATGCATTTATTTTATTCAGTCTAAGCAACTGTTGTTCTGTTGTACCTTTGTATCATTTTGCAGCACCTGCACCCCATCTGGATTTTCTTTAATCTGAAAAGAGAGAGAGGGAAGGCAAGGGAGAGGGAAAGTCAGTGAAGCATTGTGAAATTAATGTATGGGCAATTGCATTAAAAATTATGCTTATGTTTAGAAGGGTTTTATTACGTAGAAAGAAAGATGCCTACAAAAGAATGGATGCAGTACAGTTCCAGGTCTATCTAGATTACCATCTTGCATTGACAGTGGCCTCTAGTTGGGGAAAAATCTGGGGAAGAAATTAACAGTTCTTAAAAATATAGTGGTTTTCTCCCAGAGTATTTTCCTAAGTAGTTTTATAATTTGGAGACTGCTAAGTCAGAGAATAGTGTTATGGGTTTTTTGTTTGGTTAGTTTGGTTTTTTGCAGTATGTTGCATTTGCATTTTACTACAGTAAATTCTTCAGAGCCTGACTAGAGCTAGCAGAGTGTTTGTGTTTGCTACATCTCTGTATATTGCAAGGTTTCTGTGTACGTGTGTTATTGCCTGACTCAGTGAGACGCTGAGAGCTATCTGTTGCATGCTTCATATGCCAAAGTGTTTTATTACAGGAAGACATAGTTTGCTAATTTGGGCCCAGGAGAACTTTTATGTTCTGAACATCAAGTGAAGAGATGGATCTGAACATCCTGAAATCCTAGAAAAAAACATTATGGACTTGGGCTACGTTATTCAAGCTGATCAAGTCAGGACAGGTTGTTAATATGTTTTTTCCTTTGTTATTCAGGCTCTTTCTTTTTCTCTTGATGTTCTACAACCTCACTTACTTTTGCCATTGCCTAAGGATGGCAGATCACTTCCCATAAAGTAGAAATTGGTGACGCAAGGTCAGGGTATTTTCTAGAGTAATTTATTCACAGAACGCCACAGGAAAGTAGTAGTGATTTATTCTTGCCTGGCCTGAACTGCATGCCAGGGATTATGTTAGCAGAAATTACAATAAAAACTCTGTGTTACGTGGGCTTAGTGTCTCACTTTTTTTCCTCTAAAATCTGACTTCCTTTGGTGTCAGCAGTGAATAGAATGCCTAATGTCAAGCCTCTCATTCCTAGAGCCTAAGAGGGCCTGCAGTCATTTAGCAGCTGGTTTTAGCTAGGGAATAGCTGCTCCTACGTATGTTTTTTGTCCTTGTCTGCATGTGAACTGTTTTGGAGCAGAAACTTCTATCTGCAGTAGCCAGCTTGTAGCTCAGTGCCTTTTGGGATGGCTTATAAGCCAGCTGCTTTGCTTCTTCTGTGTTGGCTGTGCTTTTCTCTGTTCCTTAAATGCACTCTCCCTTCCACATCTCTGCTGATCTCATGCTGCGTTGTCATGTCCAGCCCCTCAACAATATCATAGCAGGAATTCTCATATAGGGTTTTTCATCTGAAGGGGATGCAGTAACTGGTGAGGTGCTCGTGTGTACTGAGCCTCCTTATGTGCAGTCGCTCTGTAGTACAAAGCTGTTTGTACAGGTTTGACTAGGCATGGGGCTTATTTGAGCTCTCTGGTATAGCCATCTTTTCCAGCCAGAGAGAAATTCTTAACACAATTTGTTTTGATCATGCTAAAAGCTGAATTAGCTATAGCTGCTCTTTAGGTTAAGAATAATGTGAAACTGATTCAGTTGAGCTAAGCCCTGTGTGGACACTTTTGGGTTGACTGACATCTTTAGTTTTAGCTTAAAGCTGCTTCTAAACTGAAGGAATTTTTGTTCTTTAAGGTTGACCAGCTGTTGATAGACTCTAACTTCAGGTCTCATTGTTGTGCAGGTTACTACGTGTTAGATAAGTCACAGTATGATCTCTGTTCATGGGCAAAGCAATCTAACCTGGCTTATGTTAAGCCTTTTTCTATGCAGGCTGTTACCATCCCTCATGCTTGCCGTGGGCTAAGGAGTATGAAAATATTATTTCAACTCTTCTAAGTCATGATGACTTCAATTGCTGTCAGTTGCCATGTGAGCCCGCTGCAATGCCCACACAGCCTTTGGCGTTACTTTAAAGTTTATAGGTTTGGTGAAACCAGTCTTGGTTTGTATGCAGACCAGAGAACAGATAGATCTTCTAGCTCGGTGTGGGCACTTCAGGTCAGGCTGCTCCTGTTTAAAAATTGTATCTGACAGATTTCCTACTATGATTTAAAAATAACAGAAAGTTATAAATAAGAGCACAAAGTCTTGCTCATAGGTTTTAGCCACTGGGAAGTACTAATTGCTGTCCTTTATTCTGTTGTAAAGACACTTGTGATAATCATAGAAGGCAATTATAAATGGAAATTACTGTTTTCATAGGAAGCACTTTCCTCGTTTTTTCTAATTACGGTTAGGGCTTGAATTATCTCTGCAGCTACTGTGTTAAGCTTTTCCACTGAGTTGTTACAGCTGGATCTGTCCTCTGGCATGAATAAACTATTACAAATGGAAAATGCTTTGTTGTGTTATCTTATAAATTATTTCACATCCCTGAAATAGGAATATGGTGTTACAGTGTCACTGTCTGAACACTGGTTTGTTTTTTTACCCCATGCTCTTTTCTTCCATATTTATAATTATCATTCAAGTCACATTGGAAAATAATTCTGGGGAACAAATTTCTTTTATAGCATGAAAAGGCATGCTTTAATCCTCTTATCTTTTGTTAGATACCTTGCTCTAAAGACTTGTGTATTGTGTGATGTTTGTAGTTCCATTAATGGATAAGTAGTATTAATAAGTTCCTGTCTGGAGCAGTTTGAATCAAGCACATCCTGCAGACTTGCATCAAAAATGATGAGAGAGCCCAAGGAGTGGATAATGATGCCTTATCTGATTCTGATTTTGGAAACATTGCATCCTTTTATGTTCAAACTTTTTTTTGCCTTTTCATAGGACACTTTTTTTGTTAGATATTCTGTGCTGCTAAATTCATTAGATAATCTCAGATGAACATGAGGTGATGTGGAATGCTCCCTTGTAGAACACTTGGGGGCTAATGACCCCAGAAAAGACTGCCTGTCTAAAGCAGCAGTAAAATGCTTGGCCGTAACATTTAGATCCTCAGAATTAAGATCAAACTGCCATTCATCCTAGACATCATTCTTTCTCAGTCATGAAATTCCTGAAGGCCTGTACATTTCTGTCACTCATTATTATGCAGTCACTTAATCCTAAACACTAGTGTATCATCTGGTATGAAAGCTCTACTAAAATGTTAAGTACAGATATTACTTTTTTATTTTAGAGATGTACTGGAACACTTGAAGCATTTGCAGGAAGAAGATGGAGCTGTTCAGGTGACAGGAATGAAGGAAGCCTAGGATTATGTGGTTTTATTCTCCTTAATTTTGAACTTACACTTTCTAATTTTGAGTAGCTGCTGAATCTTCTAAATTATGTCTCTGAGTCTGAACTTTTACCATTTTCTACAAAATAATCAGATTCTTGCAGCATGAGACAGTAGGATAGCATTGTGTTTTGCATATTCAGTGTCAGTGTTTGCCTCAGTTAAAGTTACGATACTTTTCTTCTGTGGAAGAGATGGAAGAGGCTCCAACTCAGTATGTGTTTCCACCAGCCACCCCAGGAGAATTTTAGTTGACCATGGAAAAGACAGTCTAGGTATTCTGTCCTTGCAATGTATTAAATGAATGTTCACAGAGAGTCCAGGAAGATCTGATGTTATGAGAGTCACTTTCTTCCTTCAAAGGAAAATTATGCAAAGCACAACTATTTTAAAATCAGTTGGAAAAATTCCTACTATGCTTATTAAGGAGGTAGTAATTAGACTTAAATTGAGGAGAGCAGAACACCCATCCCATAAGCAAAATAAATGCTGAAAAATTGGAGGCTGTTGAACATTTTTCTGGTGGCACTTTCAAAGAGAATGAAATGAGACTTTTCTTACAGTGTGAGACCTTGCTGAGAATAACAAGAATAGTATCTGACATCGAAAACGTAACCCTGCATTTCAAGCCACAACGTCCTTTAAGCGAAGACTGCTTTGCTTTATCGGATTTGAGAAGCACAATGTATCTGATTTTAAATTATGTAATAACATAGTTTCTATTGTCTATTTAAACTGTAGCTGTGTTATGAATAAACAAAAGGCAAATGAAAGACAATGTCAGGAAAAGGGAAGGAGAAAATTTGGAGAAGTAAAATTGGCTTGACAACCTTTCTTGATATTCTTGGAAGTTTACATAGAAACAGAAAAAGGCCAATCTTGGTTTTGTTCATGGTTTGTTTTTTCTCTGTCTTGATTTTTTTTTTTTTAAACCCTTCCAGGAATGGAGGTAGAAAGCTGAGAGGAGAGCATGTTAAAATAGCTTTTGTAGTAGGTCTCAAATTGGTAAAATCTGGCTTCATGACTTTTGATCTGGGTCATTCTTTGTAACCCAGTTGGGTTTGGTTTTGGTTGGTTATTTTTCCTTCCCCACACCCTAGTGCTTTGAGATTTTGCTGTTTATTTGCCTTTTCTCTGCCCTCCATCCTTTCTCACTCTAGATTAAAAAGTAAGGAGCTTTTTTTTTTTTCCTATGTGTGTGTTATCTGGGCTGCTGAGACTGGATGATGCACCTCTCAGGGGCCTGGGGCACCACTTTCTGCTCACTTTTTCCAGCAGAGGCACCTTTCAGACCAGACCTTGCCGGTGTCTTCCCCATCAGTGTGCTGTGCTTTGTGCTCCTCAGTGAAATCTGTCCATTCTCAGGGTGCCAGCCTGAGCTATCAGTCTCTTTGCAATGAACAGAAACCCTCACTCATAAAAATTAAGCCTGGCTGCCTCACTACTAACACAGACACAGTTTACTTAGTGAGGTTATTTTTTTGCTAATGAGGTCTCATGTGGATGCCAAATGCTAACCAGCTAGGAGGTGGATTCAGAGAATCAAATGCAGACAGATAAAACGTTTACAGAGAAAGATTTTGGGGTGGGAAAAACCTTAGAGAGCTCTAGCACTTGGCAAGCTTTTCCTGGTGGATGGTGCAGTTTGTCTTCTGTGCTGAGCAGGCATTCACACCCCTCGAAGATTTCAGAGGCTGTCCTCAACTCAGTATGTGCCAAGGTCTGAGAAAGGGTCAGGTGTGTCTAGGTTGGAGGAGGGAAGTGCAATATGTTACTGAGGGGTGGAGGCAGAGGAACAATTGAACTGGGTGACAGATATATAAAAGGCACATAAAGATTGTAGGACAGATGGTAGAGCTGAGAGCTATATTTAGAAATTTAGAAAACTAGTAAACATACAGTAGGAAAAAAATCACCAGTCTGTGGTAGAGGGAGAGAGAGGATAACAGGGACTTTATAGCGGCCTTCCAGTACCTGAAGGGGACTTACAGGAAAGCTGGGAAGGGACATTTTACAAAGGCATGTAGCAATAGGACAATGGGGCAGTGGCCTTAAACTAGAGCAGGGTAGATTCAGGTTGGATATCAGGAAGAAGCTCTTTACTATGAGGGTGGTGAAGCACTGGAACAGATTGCTCAGAGAGGTGATGGAGGCCCCATCCCTGGAGACATTCAAAGTCAGGCTTGATGAGGCTCTGAGCAACCTGATCTAGTGAAAAGGTCCCTCCGTGCTGCAGGGGGGATTGGACTAGATGACCTTTAAACGTCCCTTCCAACCCCACACATTCTATGATTCTGTGAAAAGATTGTAAAGGAAGAAAGAGGACATAACTTAATTAGTCACACACTGTGCAGACTAATAGTTACTAATGGAATAATATAATCTGTAAGAACTGTCTCACTTTGCTTAAAATACAGAGAACACTTAATCTTGTGTTTTTTTTCCTTACCTGAGTCACTATTCTGAGTGCAGAAGGCCTCCAAAGAGACAGAGAGAAGGGGACAAAAACCCCCAGCATCCTGGGCCCAGAATACTCTAAGCAACCTGATCTAGTTCAAAACATTCCTGCTTATTCCAGGGGAGATCGAACTAGATGACCTTTAAAGGTCCCTTCCAAACCAAACTATTCTATGATCCTATAAATGTCTGTGGAAGCTAACACCACTGATAAAACCTTTGGAGCTGACAGATAAATGTCTTCTGAAAAAAAATTACTTTCCTACAAAACTCCAGATCAGTTCTACTCCTGTACCTGAAAGTTACAAACTAATTTGGCTGGAACAGTCACATTTAACTTAGAGGTGAGAATAAAAAAGTCGTGAAAATTAAAGCTGCATAGAGTGCCTGATGTTTTTCATTGACTCCCTAGAGTCTTTGGCAGCTCTCGTCTTGGCGTAGTTATGTGCTTAACTCTGCATTGAGACCAATACTGGACTGAAATAAATCTACTTTCATTTTTCCCGACTGAACTTAGTCTGGAAATATATTTTAAAAGTGCTTCAGGGAGCAACTGAATTGTCATATATAAACTAAAATAAATGAATTATCCTGAGGAAATATAATATGCTCCCTTATGGGAAGCAGATCCCACCTTATGGGCTCTTTTTGTCTGTCTGTTTTTCTGTAGCTGAATTGACTTTGGTCTTTTTTCCCCCCACACTTTCTTAAAGTGTAGCACTGAAGTGTCATTTCTGTGCTTCAACTATCTTGCAGTCTGTCCCTAGTGAGATACCTGGCTGTGCCATCCCACTGATGGAGTATGACCTGTGGATTGACTTGGAGTCACCCTGCAGTTCCTGCTGTCTGCATTTCTGTGCAAGAAAAGGGAACTGTGAAAGTGCTTTCTGTGGTGCTCCCTCCTGTTTTGACAGAGGCAGGCTCTGTATTTGAGAATGAGAAGTGTCAGTGTCTCCCAGAAAGAGCCTTATGCTGTTCTGCCAACACAAGATTATTGCCAAGGTTATAGTTGCCTGTTGTCTTATCATTTACTTTACAAACAAAGCTGAGGAGCTACACAGGTCTACCAGCCACTTTCATTCTTCACTGAGGCCTTATTTGCCCACTGAATGCTTTGCATGCATCTCTAGTACAGCTAACTGTGAAGATAAGTTGACACAGAGGGACCCATCAAAAACTCATATAAAACTTCTTCAGCCGCAGACTAACCACAGCACTCACTTGAGACTGTTTGTTCCTTTTCAAATTGGATCTCATATTTTTCACAGATAAATGTCGTCATGAATGCCGATCTTCAGTTGTTGAATATTTATGGGGTTGTTTTGAGATTATTCTTGCCTTTTTTTCCTCCCTGGACAGGCTTAATCAAGCCCATGGATTGTACATCATTTGATGTACAGTGGCCTGATTCTTTGTGGTTTTGTGACTGAAATATCAAAATCCTGGGTGATATTACACACTGGCACTGTGTACAAACAATGGCTGTTTGTTTCAATGAGGGAAGAATTACACAGAATCAAAGAATCATCATGGTTGGAGAAGATATCTAAGATCACTGAGTCCAACCATCAACCCAGAAAAAAATACCCTGCCCTCTAGAGCATGTCGTAAGTGCCATGTCTACATGTTTTTTTTTAATACCTCCAGGGATGGTGGCTCAACCACCTCCCTGGGCAGCCTGTTCCATAAGATATATTTTGTATGCTATTCAAGGCATCAAATTTGGGGTTGGTTTTGTATGTAGGGACTTAGGGGTATAAATGATGCTTCTTCCCAATAAAGCCATGAAGCTGATCAAGGCTTGTAGTTTTTTCAAGGGAGAAAAGTGGCTTTAACCAGGGCAGGTGTCAAAAACTGGAGGTTCTCATACCTCAGAAGCATGTGTTGGCTGTTATTTCAGAATTACAGGACTCGCTCAGTTATGGCTTCATCAATTTTAATGCTTTGTATTCTGACTTAGAGTAGTTCTTTTGTTACCGAGGAAGTAGCTCTGATATCACAACATGGTTTTGCTCCATCAAGGTAATACGTGACAGGATAACAGAACCCTTAAATGACAAAGGTATGCAAGCAGTCATAGCAAGGCGAAAAGCAAACCAAGTGACACTGTAACAGAATTGTTTCTAATTAGATGAATCCCACACTTTCCAGGAGATTACAGAGCAAAGTGATTTAATATGAAACACCCAAATAATAAACACTGTGCTTGCCCAATGAACCATCAACAAAGCATCAGCTAATCACTGAACCTACTCATCAAATAACCAGGAAGAGTAACGTTATCCTTATTTTAACCTCTATCTGTATGGCATCATCTGAAAACCTATGCATGTATTAAGTGTTTGCATTGTGTATTAAGGAAATTTGCAAGAATAATAATTGACAAAAATGCTCACTTACTGTGCTCTTTGTCCCAGGATCACAACATTAGCAGCCAACACTGATTACTATGTAAATGAAATAGCACAAACTGCATATTATATCTTCGGATTATTCACAACAACATCCAAGGGAGCGTGCAGTTTCCTAGCTGAAAGGTGTGTCTACTGTGCAGGAGTCAATTATGCTCTCTAGTTGTGGGTGTGTGCTGTGGCATTTCTCAACACTGGGGAAAAGCATCTAGCTAGTGTGATGTCCAGCTGCAATCTGGTGAGAAGTGACTCTGGCATTCAGGATGCTCAGAATAATGGAAATATCTGCTTACATTCATGTTCTCACTCAAATTGCTGAGAAAAGGTCAGTTTTAGGTGATTCTGCTTGTATTAGAAAAATAGGTGCTAATTATCCTACTTATGTGTAGGTGTAATACAAAGAAACTATAGCAGAATAGCTGGCAATGGCAGTACTTGCCAGTAGTTAACATGCCAGTGTCAATAATTTTTCTGGAATGGGGAGCATCTTAATTGATTCAAATTCAACACTGGAAACTGCTCCCCTTCTTAGCAGCTGCTTTCTCCCCATGCGTCCAGGCATCTAAGTATGTTTTTGTCAGATCTTGATGCTATTCCTGCTCCTGCCTTGCTTCTCCACCTTCTTGCTTTTTCATGCAGCTGGTCTGCACAACACTAAGATGCAGTGTCAGGCAGGTCTCAAGGCAGGGAGGCTTGAGTGTTGCCAGTTCAGCTTGAGTACACATTTGTTTGCAGGTGTGCTGGTGGAAGGGGAAGGTAATGAAAAGTAGATGCTATCAGTTTTACAAAAGGCTTTTTGTTTTGAGTTGTAACTGTTGGTTATTGCCTAAGCTCATCTTCCAAAAAGTGTAATAATGCACGTAGCTATGTTAAAGAGAATCACAGAATCATTCTGGTTGGAAAAGACCTTTAAGATCATTGAGTCCAACCAAAACCTAACTCTACCAACCATTAACCTAATTCTATCAGGTCCAGTGCTTAAACCATGTTCAACAACCTCCCTGGGCAGCCTATTCCAATGTTTAACTACCCTTTCAGTGAAGCAGTTTCTTCTAATATCTAATCTAAACCACTCCTGGCGCAACTGGAGACAATTAAGCCCTGCTAACTGCTCTTCAGAATGTCTTTCCCAACCAGCAAGGTCCACCAGATCTTCAAGTTACCCATGTGGTTTCCTGAAAGTATTAGTCAGTATATTAAGTCCTATCTTTTATTCTCATAATAGATTCTTATTTCCACTCTGCCAGTGTGTGGGGTTTTTTAATTTTTTTTTTTTTTATTATTTTTTTATTTTAAAGTCATTATTATTTCATTCACTGACTAATCTGTCTGGTAGCTGTAGGCTATTTTGTAAACACCTCTGAGAAAGTAAGGCCAGCTCACAGGGAAGGTGGAGCTTTTAGTGAGGCCCTAATAACTGCAGTAGAGTGCCCTAGAGGGCACATGCGCCACAACTTAGAGGTGATCCAAATGCGTCCTTTTTCCTGTTATACTATTTGCAATTGATTTTAAATATTTATAAGATATTTAAGATGGAATGTATTCTCTCTGACTAGTTCCTCATCACTCACAGCACTAGGTCATAGAGTGTTTCCCTACTCCCATTATGTACCATACAAAATATTTGGTTTACATTTGATGATTAGAAGGAAGAGTGGGGCAAAGGGTAAAACTCTCATAATCATTAGCCAGTTTGCACAAAGGAAAAACAAATATAGCTTGTAGCATAAAACCACTCATTTCCTCTTCAGACAAGCATATTCCCTACATCTGGTCTTCTCAAACTTACATCACTGTCTGGTGTTTGTGTTACTGGAGTTTATATTTCCTGTCTTTTAAAATTGTTAATCTGTAAAATATACTAGCTTGTACTCTAGTAAGACCTAAGACCCTAAATTATGTTTAGGGCCATATTGTGTAGAAGCAAACATAGAAATGTGCTCCTTCCCAAACGATGCATGGTCTAAATGTGTGACAAGGCAAAAAATGGTATGATAAGCAGATGGTCATGTAAGTGTGAAAGAAGCAATCAGCAGAGAAACTGTATTTGATTCAGTAGTTGTGTTAGGCTAGGCCCAAGCGGGGATCTGTGTTTTGGAGCACAGCTGGAGCTTCAAAATAGCTATAACCGATTTTTATGTAACAAAGAGGGACTGTGTCTGAAATCTCATATCTCTAACGAGGTTAAGGTGTGTTTTTGCATCCTTGTGCAACTTTGCACTTTGGAGAATGGATTCTTGGATTCCAACCCTTGGTCTGAAAAACTTTGGTTGTATCTAATACCTTTTTAAAACAACATAGAAACAGCTCTAGAATCAGGGGCTGAGATGGCGCTGCCACAGGGCTACAATTCACAGGATCCTTTGCTTACACTTTGCCTGGAGCAGCTCTCTTCCCAGGGCAAGGCTTCAGCAGTCTTCTTCAGAGCATACCATCAAAGATGTGACTTTGAGAGCTGTGAGATACGGTATTGAGGCTGAGGGTCAAACTGAACCAGGGCTTCTAATTTATGAGGGAATTCTCTAACCTCTGTGGTTTTGACTGGCAGTTGCTGTGGCTGCTGTATTTTAGGTTGAACATTGTGCTATTAGCCTGTGTGAGATGTAGCCTTAATGCACCTGCCAGGCTTCAGAGCCTCAACAGCACCATGTGGTTTAGGGCCACAGGAAATCTGGTATAGTCACGCCCTAAGGCAAGGGGTTCAGTAGACTTGGCTGGGTATCCAGCTGAAGTGCCTTGTCCCTCCTGTTCTATCATGTATTTGGCTGAACAGTCTTTCCTGATTCCTAATACAAATAGTCTGCTTATTTTACAATTACCAAATGAGCTTGGCAGGAGATATTTTGCTGAGACCTGTCGAGATGGTAGGAGCTCTGGTATGCCCATCAGAGAGCTTTACTCAGCTAGACACCTGGGTGGATATGCAGTGTCTGTGGCTCAGGCACTTGAAATTCACAAAAGCATCACCGGACACTAGAAGTATTAGACTGAACAAAAGTAGTAATAGAGTTAGAATAAGAAACCCTTTAAAATGCTCTGTTTTCCTACCTCTACTTAAAAAGCTCTATCCTGACTGGATGACATATATCTGTGTGATATACAATAGAGTGGCCTGGGCTTAGTGAAATAGTGAAATAGAAGCTTGAAAAGGATCTGAGGACAGGTTGCCCATATGGATAACTTCTTTTTCTGCCAGCTAATGTTACATCACAGAGAGTCTGGGTTCCACTGGCAGAGCAGCTGTACGAGTAGAAATTGAGCATTGACAGCTGATTTGTGGCTTTGCTCCCTGAGGACAGTGGAAACCTCGTGTGCGTCATGTGTATGATGCATTGAATCTTTTCAAGAGAAAACTGTGACTCATTTGCCTCATTTGTCCAGTCTTGCAGGCCAGCTCAGATTCAGCTACGGGAAGCAGCTTGTCATTTTTATGCCATAGTCTTTGTGATAAAGCAATTACATGGCAGATTAGATTGTAAGGTTGTATTTCTGTATACATGTACCTCTCCTTAGATATTTATAAATGTACCTCTCCTTAGGTGTCATGCACATATAGATACAGATAAACAAAAAGGTCTTAAACAAGGAATAGGTCCATGGTAGTCCAAGCAGTTTTCTTTTTGCTCAGCAGCTGTGGAAACACGACTACTACAATCCCAGTTATGGCTTTCAAAGACTCATTGCTCTTACTCCTCAGGGACTTCTCAAGGTGTCCTGGTTTGAGCCAGGGTGAAGGGAATTTTCTCTTTGCTGTTTTTTGTTTGTTTTTTTTCTTTCAGTGAACTTTTTAGCAGTGCCAGTGGACTGATAATAACCAAGGACACTTCTGAGTGTCTGCAGCCTCCCCAAGGGGGGAGCAGATTAGACTGAAGGCAGGATCAGCAAATCAGAATATTCCCTTCTCAGAGTATTTTCTCTATTTGGCTTTCAGTATAGGTTAAGACATCACGGAAGTCAAGCCTTTAATTTCCTTCTCTCACTTTTCTGCTTACTGTCGCTTCTATCACCCTCTCTTTGGCTCTCTTTATTTTTTGTTTAATTTATTTCTTCCCAGCCGACACCCGAGGGCCCCGTCCGTGCGCCCGGACACTCCCCCCTTCAGCTGGAGCCACCAGGGAGAAGAGTTGCTGTGAGAGTCGCTGGGGGAGGAGGGAGCAGATTGAGTGTTGCACATCCCTGTATATATATATATATATTCCCTTTTCACTAATAATTAAAACTAATCTGTTTCACTTTTCAACCCAGAAAGCCTCTCTTTCTCATTTTTTCTCCCTCTTTCCCTACCTTGGGGGAGGGGGGTGGGACTGAGAGCATTACTGTTACTGGTTTGACTGCCAACCCGGAGCCAAACCGTGACACAAGGGAATAGTAGGAAGACATCATACAGATAACTTGTGTGACTTTGTTGCATGAGGTTGCAGAAAGAAAAGTGCATGGTGATTGATGCAATGCCATGAAAGTCCAAGTTTTTTAATGTCTATTTTAGAATATGATGTAGCTTATAGAAATGTTGTTGTAAAAGTAAAAGCTATAATTTCTAAATTCTGTTACATGGTCACATCATTTTAGTGTAGCTGTTAAAAGCTGTTATTTGCTTCTAATAATTTCTGAAATATTTGAATACTCCAAAATACTCCTCTGTTCCCTGTCTTCTTGTATAGTGCCTATGCTATATGTTCACAAGAGGCAGCTTCCTGGTTCTTGCTAGAAATATCTGTACTTTCATGTTTTACCTCATGCCTGTCCTAGGCATTTTCCCTTGTGTTAGCTGGAGGATCAAAGCCACGTTTGAACTGCTCTATCCTTCTTCAGTGATATTCTGTAATTTCAGCCCTGTTCAGTGGTCTGGTCTGAGCATCCCGAAGACCATGGGCCTTTTACATTGGTTGAATCTGTATTCTGTGTACCTACTTGAGAAACAATGATACACTGAAATCAGCAGATAATTTTGGTTTACTTAAAAATATCTTAATGAGTCCCTCCATTGACTAATTTCTGACTAGTGTTCTATTTCACTGCAAACACTGAGTTTTTATAGGTGTGTACTTCATATTTTTTTTTCTGATGGTTGAACCATTTCTACTGGCATAAAAACTATACACAATTCAAAATCTGATTTTTCTTTTTCCCCCAGAAGGTCTGTCAGACCTATCTTTAAAATATTAAGGCAGTGAGGAAAAGATAAAGACTTTGTGATAGATTTCTTACAGGTGCTTCTAGTTCTGTCTACAGAGCTAGCTGAAGAAGTGAGATTTCAACATTTGGGTGGAAGATGAGGTAACAAAGAGGGACTTAATTACTTTACAGGACTCAATAAATTTAAGTTTCAAAGAGTAGCAAGAGAGGATGGAAGCATGCTGCTTGATCCATTGATACATTTAAGGCTGTGGTAAATTTTGAGAACTAAGAAAATTCAACAGTTGCTGAGAGGTCAAAGACATCAATTAAAGGAAGAAATAGTTGAAAGATGTTGCTGTCCTTGGTGAAAGATCAGATTGAAATTTTAGCTGAATTTGAGGAAGTGCAGATACTGAGTGTCGGTCCTCACACTGAGGTCAGAAATGCACATTTGAAGAAAATATGTCAGGGTCTGCCTTTCACAGATTTACTTTTGGTTATGTCCCTTTTTGGTGTGTGTGAGATGCTGCTAAGCAAACTGATGAATTAGAGAGCCTAACGAGGCATAGCTGGGGGATCTCAATACCTGTGCATGACTTAAACACAAAGTAGCACTAAACTCAGGTACTGAGCTGAAAATCTGGTATCACTTAGGTCACTGGTTTGAAAATAACAGACAATGAGCATTAAGGCTACAGTCTGCTGCCACAGGATTTAGTCCATGAGAAAAACTTGGGAAGCCAGACTGGTTGCCAGCTATGTTATGTGGTTATGCCATGTACACTGTCACATAGCTGCTACTAGCTTGCAGGATAGCAGCACACTGTACACTGCTATGAAATCAAGCTCTTCGTTGATCCTTCATCTGCTGGAAGCTCTTGCCTCTTGTATTTGCCTGTGAGTTCTGCACAGCAGGGAAGACTCAGGAACAGCCTGTTGGCCTTCTGCAGAAATTTGGGGGCTATAGATAGCAGAACCTTTAAAAAACACTGTTGAAAGACTTGGAATCTTTAGGTAATCTGTGAAACACATTGTGAACAGCAGAACATGGGAAAGGAGAAGATGGAGACCTCATCTGTTTTAGATATTGTACAATTCTTGTAAGTTAAAGTATAAAATAATAAACCTATGAAAACAACAATTAAGTGGAAGTGCACTAAATGGTACAAGTTAACTTGTAATTTTGGCATTCTAGCTTATTGAAAACTTTTTTTGTGCACATCAGTTTTGTGGATAGGCTCAATGGTTTGTTTCTTTTTTTTTCCTTCCACCCCCCCACCCCGTTGTGTGTTTGGAAGTGGGCAGGAAGAGCCACTGCTGGAGTTCAGCAGGCCTTTATCCTTTAAGTATGCCATACAGTTTTACTAAAGGGAGCAATATTCTGAAAGTAGGCTTGGATGTCTATGGAGCTTGCTTCAAATGGTATTTGAGGTTTTTTGTGTATATGCCTTTAGGCAGGATTGAGGACAGGTAGGATATGTGATCTCAGCTGTGATATTCAATTGTAGCTTTGTGTCCCCAAAAAACATCTTGCCCTGAATATTTCAAATACTTCTGCTTTGTTTATATCATCTGAAATATTGCTAGTGGCAGGTATTGTGGTGGTGGTGTACTGCTTGGAACATCAGCCTTTTAATACAAAGAAAATTGGATATAGCCGTAAGCAGTTAGTATGAGTCAATGATTCTCTTCTGTAAAAAAACCCAAACCAACAAATGGGTGAAGGAACTTTCTTAAAATTGTCAGGATATTGCGATTGACCATTTAATGGAATAACCTGCAGCTCTTTGTAAGGGAACAGAAGTCAGAGTGTTCTCCCTCTCCAGCCAAATCAATCCTTGTTTTCTAATTTGCTCTTCTTCCTCGACTTTCTTTCTTTCTTTCTTTCTTTCTTTCTTTCTTTCTTTCTTTCTTTCTTTCTTTCTTTCTTTCTTTCTTTCTTTCTTTCTTTCTTTCTGTCTGTCTGTCTGTCTGTCTGTCTATCTGTCTGTCTGTCTGTCTGTCTGTCTGTCTGTCTGTCCTTGCCTCAGCTTGTTCATCCTATCCCATTTCCCAGCATGTCCACATTTTCTCCTTCCATTTTTCACTTTTGTTAACCGACTTAGAATCATTCAACTTTGAATTCCTCTATTCCTTCTTTACAATATCTTTCTCTAAAGTTCAAAGTGGAAACTGGCAAGATTTTATTTGTGAGATCAGAAATATCAGGACTGGAAAGAAACACAGTTCAGAACCTGGTTTGTCAGCAGTGCTTATAGCAGCAAAGCATCATCATTAGAAAATATGGTGGAGTACCACAGAGAGGAAAATAATCCCGTGATGTTCTCTGTTGTGGAGTGCTGAAGTTACAATACTGAATGGCCAGTAGGTCTGAAATGTACTCAAGGGTAATAATAATAATAAAAAAAATCCTACCTTTCAGATTGTGCTCCATCCACTGCTTGAAAGGTTTAAATGTCTTGATCCTGCAATAATAAAACAACACTTTGTGAGTGTTTTCTTCGTGTGCCCACACAAGTAAGAAGGATACTGGGAGGTGTAGGCTGTCTACTGCAAACAAAGTGGAAATACAACAACCTCCTCTTCCTGCCATTGTGAATTTCTAATTTAGACAATGATCAAACAAATCTCTTCAGTAGTATGCTCATCCCCTTGAGCTGAACTGGAATGCTAACCTGCTTAAAGTGAGCATGAGTTTGCCAGCAACAGTGGATTAGGACTCATGTGAAGTCTTTATACTTTAAAGAACAACAATGAAACTAGAAAGTTTTCGAATATGCAGTATTATGGGATTTCTTTTTTTCTTTGCTGGGAGCCAGGATATTTATAGTATCAGCTAAAACTTTACTATATGCTTGTCAGAACTTTCTCTTTAGATATTCACAAAGTTTGAAACTTAAGAAAGGCTTCTAGCATCGCATAACACTCTAGAAGTTGGTAAAGTTTTTGTTCTTTGAGATATGTATGCTCCAGGCTCAGTGGAAAATTCAGCAAAAAAGTTTTCTGTTAAGAATTTACAGAGAGACAGATAAATTAATGAGATAATGGTAGAACTAGAACGAAACTAACGCAGATGCTTTTTCTCTTTTAAAAATATTAATATTTTCTGTATTTCTTGCAGTGAGTGGAATGTGGGCATATGCCTATGTGGAGCTGTGTGTGCACAAAAATGTGTAATGAATATTAATCACCAAGTTGGGCTCATTTCTGTGAAATGGGCAATGTATTTTGTAAGAGTGAGGTTTTTACTGGCCTTGAGATCCCTTTCAGTTGAACTTTTCCAGGTTCTAAGCCAAGGCAGTTCATTCCTGAATTCAGCATCCATAGGTAACGGGGCTGGGAAGGGACAGTACAAGGCAATTTCATGGTCATTGCTGTTGCTGCTGGTTTTGCTACACTGTCTTTTCATACATATTCCTTGCAATTATACTTTTCAGAATTTATGGGTAAACACTGAAAAGTTCTCATAAAATTCCACTGCCAGCTTTCAGCTTTGAAAGTACCCTTGGCTGCATGTGTAGTTTTATGGTTGCAGTTTGCTTACAAAGTCGAGAAGACAGCAATGCATAGTGTCTGACCCATCGATGATATTTAGAAGATTTTCTATTAAAAGCCTTAAATATGACTGAAAACTAAATCCAAATTGAGGTGGCCCAGATATCTGATGTGACTCATGCTAAGAAGAGCCTGGGAGCCCTGAATTCATTTGTGTTGCTCTGTTGCCCTACAGCAAGTCACTTAACTTGTCTTGAATGCTACCGTTTCATATCCTTCTCAGAGCTTAATGTTTGTGCAGCTTATAGCCCTATTCAATGTTATTATACTGTTGCAAAGGGTTGAGAATATTTCTGTGCATCTGTTAATGGTGCTGTCAGTACTTTAGGTGGAGTAAATAATAAAGCTTATGTAGAATGAGTCATTTTGTGTTCCTATTTTTATGCAACCTTTCACTGGGGACATCTTGTGTCTCTTATTGCTTTAATTCTATTCTTATTTGATATAGTTGTCATTATTAATTATAAAGTAGATCCTTCAATTTAATTTTTTTCAATTTTAATTTTCAATCTCTAATTAATCTTACAGTGTAATTTTGTCTTGATGTCCTTATTTATTTTGTGTAAGCCATGGCCTAAACATTTATGTGTACAATGAAAGTAAAATGAAAAATAAAGTCCATGGCCTCTTTCCGCATGTTGAAAGGATACAGATTTAATTTAACAAATGCAAAAGATGTAGCCTGCTTAACTAAACCTTACAGTGTATTCTTACCTACTGTGAATTGCCTTTGTTCAACAAATTTTGAAGTAATAGGTTTTTTTGAATCTTTATGGTTTTATTTTAATTTGAAATTAGGTTTTGTTAGTTTATTTTAAATCTTCTAGGAAGTATGTTTCTATAATTCCTTGGAAATTTAAAATGGAAATGCCAAAAATGAGAGCTGATGGGATTCATAGCTGTTGGTGAGTCGTAAGCTTGTCTATTATATCATGTCAAGTGATAACTGATTTCATGGTGAACTTGTCTGATGCATGTGACTGGCTTTTGACCCAAAAGTAGGATGTCGGGGTTTTTTTAAGGAAAAGGAAAAGCAATGAATTAGTGTAACTGTTTGCCTATACTGTTAAAATGAGTGTCGAGGCTCAGTCTCAAATATTGGATGTTTAACAGAAGAGTATGTGCAAAAGCTGGCTTTCAATTGAACTAATAGCTCATTTTCTTTGTCTCGGACAGGATCAGGCATAAACTGCTTTTATTTGTACTTAAACATGAGTTAAAAATATCCCCTTTGCAATGCATTTGGAGCTTTTTCCTCTTTTCTTGGTGCTAGTTTGGAACATGGCTGTTAGTCCTGCAAATTACATTCAGACGTCTTAATTAAATACTCCTTTTACCATCATCTTTGCTTAGCAACATCCCTTTTGAGATATTCTGGGAAATGTAATACTTGTCTGGTGTGTAAAACAGCATTCATAAATCAAGGAATGTTGCCACATCCTGCTTGCTTATGTTATTTAATACATTTTATATTACTCTTTTTAAGACAGAAACATGAAGCTTTACACACATGTCACTCCAACTTCCTGTATGACAGAACTACAAGGGACCTGAGACTTGATCTGTGGAATATGGCTTACCATGTCAGTGTAGATCGTTTAAGCGAGTGTATAGTATCTACATGGTCGTCATGGAACCAAGCAGCAAGTATTTTTCACATTCCAAAATAACCTGGAATTTAAACAAAATCATTAGGCTCTCAGAAGCTCCCATTTGCATTTTCCATTTCATTTAGTTGCTGAAATACATGCAATCTCAAAGTCACATAGTCAAAATCTAAATGCAATACCCTAAGCCTGCTTTGGCATCGACCATGGTATGCATCAGGCCCTGGGTGAGTTTTGTGCCGGACAAAATTAACCTTTTGGACACTGAGCAGTTGTTTCTGTATTTACCTTCTAGTGCTGCCGTTGAATTCCTTTTTAGGTTTTGGTTGTTTTAATGTTGTATTTGTCCTCTCCTTGAAGTGTGCGTGGGGGGCTGCTTTCCCTGTGCAGGCTGGACAGTCGTTGCTCCAATCCACCTATTGTCCCACTCCATTAGGAACTCCCACCCTGCAGTTTTCAAGCACCATACACAGTTTCTCTGTTGTATAATGTTGCGTGAAGTCAGCCAGCACTTTTCTTAAGAAAAGAGCCTCCCTCACAGTAAGAATCAAAGAGAGTTAAGGTACGTTTTACTCAAACAACAGAGGGTTTAACTCTTCCAGAATTCATTACTTGGTCTTCCAAGCTGATCTGAAGATTACTTGTTTTCCTTTGTAGGTCAAAAGTATTAGAACTCCATGCTGTCCCTGACAGTTTCAGAAAATGTTCAGCTATCAACAGTGGTTTTAATCGATGCCCTGAGGTTTGCATTCCCCTCAGCTTCCTTCCCTTCTCTAATAGCCTTGGCCCATGTGTCTTTGTGTGGTATTGTTCAAATACTTTCCCTGCTGCAAACTCTGTTGTCCAACAGTTTTTTTGAGATCTTTTTGATCAGTTCAACTTTTCATCTCAATTCACATTTCAGTAGAACAAACCTCTGATTTCCATACATTCTTTGTGTTTCTACCCATGTGTTTAATTGTTTACATATGGCTGTATTAATATGCTCTTTGTGCAAGGCAAGCTGAGATGTGTCTTGTATGAGGCATACTGTAAAAAATATAGGCCCACTGCATGTTGATGGTAAAACTGTGATTGACCTTGCTAGGAGAGGATTCTATTGCAACATCATGAAAGGGAGTTTTGTGAAATCAAAGCTGAATTTGAAAATCCTAAATTATTTCTATGAATGCTTGGAGTGAAGAAATAATCTTTCAGCTGTAAAACTGCACACTTCTCCCCTAGGCTCTACAGGGATGAGGAGAAGTAAAAATGCAGGTAACTATAGCTGTCTTGGTTTATTGGAGAAATTGAGGAAGAAGAGAAATTATTAAGTTTTCTTTATGAAAAACACCTAGGAAATATAATTATGTTGAGGCTAGTTATTCTATCAATCTTTCTTGAATTCAGAAAGGTTTTCAAGACTTCCTATGTATTTATCAGTATGTTAGTTCTTGAATTCTGTCATTACACTCCTTGTAAATATCAAACTTGTCACTAACAATAGGAAGAACATCAGCAGGTAATTGAGGTATTATGCACCAGTTAATACTTGAATGAACACTATTTGACAGTTCTTTGAGATCTCACCGATCTCCCCATTTTGTGGATCAGCAGCTTGATCAGTAGCTGTGCTGGTTTGGTTTGGCGGGATTTTTGGTAGCAGGGGAAGGGCCCCAGGAGTGGCTCCTGTAAGAAGCTGAGAAGCTCCCCCTGCTCCAAAACCAGCCAGCGAGCCATTAGAGGGACAATAGATGTGCCTCTGCGATTAACGTACAAAAGAACTGATATAAGACCTGAGCAGACCGAGCAGTTAAAGTAGGAAGAAAGAAGAGCTGAGATGGAGAGGTGAAAGGCAGTGCTGGGGTGAAGATCCCGGTGCTTTATGAAGAAGAAGGGGAAGAAGGTGCCCAAGCAGAAGTTTCCCTGCAACCTACGGCAAGACGGCAGGCTGTTCCTCTGCATTCACGGAGGAACGTGGTGGAACATGCCACGCCTGGAAGGTGCCAGGAGGGGTGAACTTGGCCAGTGGACTCGGATTATACAGTTGTGGAAGACCCCAGCGCTAGGGGAGGTGACTGTTCCTGAAGCAGCCCCTGACTCTGTGGGCAGCCCACACTGGAGCATCTTGCTCCTGACCTCGTGGGAAAGACTCATGAAGGAGAGGTTTGTGGAGGACTCTTTCCCATGGGAGGGACCCTATGGGGAAGCAGGGGAAGACTGTAAGGAAACTTTCTTCCTGAGGAGGAAGGAGGGGCAGAAACCACCAGACTGTGAACTGACTCTAAACCCCATCCCCTGTCCCCCTGTGCCACTGGGGGAAGGAGGAAGAGAAATTGGGAACAAAGTCATTTGGGCTCAGGAAGAAGGGAGGGGTGGGGGTAACGTATGTAAGCACAGCTTTGTGTGTTGTCTGTGTCCCGTGTGCATTTGACTAGTGTGAAATTAAATTATTATTTTTTTCCCCAAGTTGAGTCTGTTTTTGCCCGGGACCTTAATCAGTGAAGAACCCTCCTTGTCCTTTGTCTCGACCCATGAGCTTCTAGTTGGCCTTTGTCCTCCTCATCCCAGAGTGTGTGTGTGTGGGGGAGTTGAGTGAGCGGCCATGTGGCTGCTTCTTTGTTGTCATGTTAGGCCCAAACCGTGACAGTAGCTGAAAAGCACAAGTTATTTCCTGAGTTGTAAGAACAAGCTGACAAAAGGAGAGATCTTGATCCACAGCTGAAAATAGGCAGTAATCATCTGGAAGAGCTCTGTGGTCTTGCCAGATCCTGGGTGAATGGGCTGAACTTCCAGTTGTCACCTGTGTGAGTTGAGTTGTGCTCATTTTGCCATAAATTAAATGTCCTGAACTGCTGCTGAGTTTAACTGTAAGAAGTGGTATATTCAAATATATACAAGAGATTTCTGGCAAATTACAACCTTTCAGTTAGCTAAGGCAGCTTGGGATGTTGCTGTTGATTATGCAGTCCATTACCATGTGCAGATTTGTGTCTAGATACAGGTTGTTGGCTATAGTTGTTCTCAGTGTGTCACTGGCAGAAAGAGATTTTTATGTTGTGATTGTTCCACCACTTCTGTAGACCGTGCTGGCTACTTGCTATTCCATCCTGGCAACTAGTGATCATGAGCTGTTTTAGATAGTAGTATCCTTGTTCTTAGCAGGCTTTCTGCTGACTATGAATCACAACAAAATAAATTTGTCTTATGTTTTATGAAGTGTTGTACAGAATCATAAAATAATTGATTGAAAGGCAGCTCCAGAGTTCATCTGGCCCAACCTTCCACTCTGTAGAGGTCAATAGAGGTCTACAGCATGGTATGAAACTTGTAACACCCAGGTTTAGCTCATAATGCACAGAAAGCTTTGATCTTTATTGGCACTGTCTGTGACAGCAGCATATGGCTCTGCTGGGCAGGTAATGCAGTGTCAATATACTCTGTCTATGTTTGTATAGTTCTTTATTAGTAAAAATCTCCCAGAAGCCTAGGGTAAAGGTTCAGCATCCAAAATTTTCCACTTCTGTAACAGTTTACTGTTCTTAACCTGGGTGTTAAATGTGTTCTGATTGCTTGCCTCCAGATCTCAGCCCAAAATCCTAGCCATTTGTCTCCTGTTGGAAGAACCTAGAAGAAGAACAAAACATACTGGTGTATTGCTGTGTATTGCTATTTGCATATATTGCTATGTGGTATGGCAATACAGAGACATTTATCTTCCCTCTAGAAGGTGGTATTTCTAGCAATTTCCCTGGTTCTATTGTTAAAAAGAGATTTTTTTTTTTTTCTTTCAGTAGATTACATTTTTCCTCAGATACCACTTTCTCATTTTAAAGTTCTTGTTGTCAGGACAAGTGAAATAGTGACTAGATAAGAAATGTCTTTTGAGTGGGACCTTTTACAGCTTCATCCTGCAAGTTGCTTAGGCACAGAGAGGTTCGGGTACCCAGTTCCTGCAGACCCTTTTCAGGCAGCACAGAGAAACACAGCACAGAGACAGTGCTGTGTGGAGCAGCTTCCTTATCTTTCTTTGTAGAAGATGAAGACATGCAGCCTTTTGTATGATCAGAATCTGAGAAATCAACCTACCCAGATGCTTAAAAATTAATTAAGGGGAGGGAGTGAGCAAAGCCAGCTCCTGGTTCTTGCAGCTGTCAGTGCCCATAAATCAGCTCTGTTTTTCCTGCTGAAGCAGGACAAGAGCATGAATTTAATTAATGGGTTTGACTTGCTCTGGAAACACACAGTAGAGAGATCACCCTACCCACACCTTTCACAGATGCTGTAAACGTACAAATGTTATTATGTATTTTCTCATGAATGCTTTCCAGCATCATTGTGCTAGATACAGTTGAGTGCCTCAGGCAGGTGGCAAACCACTGACTGCAATAAATCCTTGGTCTTTGAACACCCAGATCAGAGCCACAAGGGAGCAGCAGGTTAGCTCCTGGTTTCTTGGTTCCACCTGAATTCTGCTCAATAAAGGCATTAATAAAGACTGTTACAGAAAACTCTAGGGGAAAACAAAAATGTGTTTTCTGTGATCAGGAATATAATTATAATTGTAATACAAAAAAAAGTCAAGTAGATTTATCCTTCCATGCTGTTTAAAAAACAAACAAACACAAAAAACCATATTATTTTAAAAACTATCCTTGCAATGGATCATCAGGAGTATCTCTGCATCATTTGGGTTTTCCTATATTTTTAATTGTATCTTGTTATGTGTAAAGAGGTACAGACACTGTCTTGTCTGCTGTGCATTCCGTCTGGGACAATCAGAACCCAGTTCAGTGCTGTAGTCAGCATCACATACCTCAGAAGAAGTTGTGCAAACACCTCTCTGGGAGACAGTTGTGTCTTTTACATCACATAAAACATGGCTTAAATCTCTGAGTTTGAAGACTTATATTCTTCTAAACATTTTAACTTTAAAACTTATATTTGATTTTTTTCCTGTTCACTGTTGTGCTGCTGGACAGTGTTTATTGTTTGTGTGGAAACTTCATTACACTTTTCCCCTCGGTAACAAATTTATAGATAGCTATTGCCCAGACTAGTTATTCTGGAGGAACAGTTTTATTTGCTGCATTCTGAACTAGTCCCTTTTTAAATCTCATTGAATGTTCTCTGATATTTAGGTAACAGTAGGGTTACACTTTCCCCTTAGTTGACAATGCAGTGTAGGATTTGGCTGTTTAGACAACTAGAGGACTTTGCAAAATCTATACAGAGAAATGCAGATTTTTTGGAAGAAAGAGTTAGGTGGAGGATTAGTTGGGCTCTTCTATATGGATGGGTCTTTTTGCTTAGCGTGAATGTCTCTGAGATGTGGAGTTAATCTCTAAGTAAATTGGAAAACAGTGGTGCGTTATTGAAATACTTAAAAATAAGCTTTAAAATACTGAAAAATGTGGCTGAATGTTGCTTTGTATTCCCTGTGCTGCCTACAGGAATGGGAGCACCTTGGAAACTTCAGTTGCAGAGTGGCATCCACTCTCCTCTGATTGCCTGAACCCTCTTATGTTGTACTCACAGTGTGAGCTCTGTTTTTTTTTGTTGAGTTTTATTTTGTTGCTTTGGTCCTGCCCAAACTATCTAGGGATTCAAGGAGAATAGGGCTTCTAAATTTCAGTACATTACTAGGCCTGTGGTGAGTGCATTTATGAATATTTATCTTAAACTTAAGATTCAGAGTGAGCGTTGAGAATACAAGCCACTGCACATTTGAATCAGGCAAGATGCTCAGACATCTCTTCCTTTCCCTGTCATGCTCATATCCTGATATGATCCATGATCCTTGCCTTTTAAACACTCATGCCAAAACAAGAACAACCATAACAGATTTCAGTAAAAAAATGCTGCTTCTTTTCTAAGTTTAAATATTTAAACACATTTATAACTGTACTGGCCAGACACTGATATCAGTAGTTCTGGGAAAGGATCACAGAGAATTCCAGACACTGGGTGGTGGATGCATCAGGTCTTTGTTTGTTAAAAGATAACATTTTTTTTAAATTTAATTGAAGAATAAATATTGTAGCTTTCTCATATATATATAACAGCTTTAATCAAAAGACTTCAATAATGTCTTAAATTATTATTAAAGCTATACCTGGCAGCATTTTAGCCTGTGAAAAATCTTCATCAGCCCAGCTTGCTTAAAGGCTGTTTCGCATGCTCTGAGGTCTTACGTAGGGATGGCTGAAAAAATAAATCATCATCCCCATCTGTTGGCCTCATCTCATTACTGGGAAAGGCCATTTTCAGTGTAGGGAAGATGGAAAAGGGTGCATTTCTTCTACTTCTTGTTACCAGGGTTCACAGCATGTATTTACATGAACTGAAATTTATTGCCATTCAGCCTTCATTGCTGCATGTTCTGCCCTGTCTTCTCTGTGGCAGTGGGAAGAAACTTGTGTAGTAGCTCTTAAGCTCGATAAAAGCTGGACTGTGAATCAACTGGACTGGAGCGTTAAGACCTAGCTCTGTGTTGTTTTATTGCTTGATTGCTGAAGCATCTGATAAATTAAAGGCAGGGCCTTATATGCATGTCATGCCCTGCTTTTAGCTGTCTGACCTGTCTCAGTGTTGTGGCAGGAACTTCACAGAGATGCATGGAGGTTTTCAGCCTTTTTGAGCTGTACTGGAAAACATAGAGGCTCAGTGCCTGGCTGTAACGCCATGGTGTCACGAAACGGTAAGAGGTGACTTACTGCTGGGCACGGCTAAGGATGTGCTATAAGCCTGACCTCATGCTGTTCCCCTGATGCTCTGCTCCCTGCAGCCCCCCTCTGCAAACCTGCTGTAGATCTTTGCCTTGCTTGCACTTACCAGGGAGCTCGTGTTGTCTATATTCTTATAGCAAATAATGTATTTACAGGTGGAGGGATGGGGAGATGTGTGTGCTGTGCATGTCTTCTGTTTCCACTACCTTTTTCATAAACAATGTCTGATGTGGCATGCTCTACCTGATGCAAATGTATCTCTGTGATGAGCCAGGCTTGCTAGCTTTTATCTGGGTTGCAGCTAGCTTGCTTAGGAACTGGCTCTGTGAGTGGTATTCCCAGACATCCAGTCATCTCCCAGTCTCTGACTATTTTCAGGCAGTGGTGACAAAGCAACATCCAACTGAACTACAGAAATGATGAAGGTTTCTGAAGAGTGTAACGTACTGTCATAAGCTCATAAGCTTTTCTGTCAGTGAAGAGCCCCAGGGAGCCTCCTGTAGAAATGGGATTTCCCTTCATTCATGTTTTTGAGGATGTGGAAATGATGACATTAAATCATGGGCTATAATTTAGACAGCGAGAATATTGCAGACTGATTCTGTAAGCAGAAAAATCCCTTGAGGAAATACATCATGTCTATAATCCTGTCAGAAGATTAGAGATTCTGTCAAAAACTAACTTATATAAATGGCTTAATAGTAAAGATTGTGCTAGCAGAGGTAAGGAATGTATTTTGCTGGAGGCGACAAAAATTGGGGAATTTTGAGAAATGGCATTTCTTTTATTTTTGAGAAGCAAAATGTTCTGAGCTATAAATAGTTGACCATGACTCTTTTATTGCAACATTTGAAATAACTGTCATTATGTAGTTCCGTGGTTGAAAAAATCCCAATGTGTGCTCATATATTTGGATAACATACGCAACCCTTAAGGCCCCAAATTCAGAGTAGGACCTGCTCATTATAGTTCATAATTGGGCTTGTTCATTACAGTTCTTAATTTTGTGAATATTACACTGACACAATTAAAGAATGAAGCAATGTGGAATAGATGTGCTTCAGATGACATTTTGAATATTCAGTGCTAGCAGACACAGGCTTGGGAGCAGTTTACCCCACCACTTTTGTTATGTGCATATATACATATATATTTTCGCTTGCTGTGGTTAGTGTGTAGAAAGCCTGAAACTATCAAAGCTAGTTATTAGTACTGTGTATTCCTCTAGTTAGATAAGTGACTAAGAGTGACTGCTGCTTCTTCCTTCTCCTGCTTTTGGTAGGGCACAGCCTCCTTTTGAAAATGAGCTCTTGTTGAGAGGGTGGAGCTAGGTTTCTTCTTGCTTGGAAAGTATGATATTTGAGTGGAACAAATGGATGGACCCTTATTTTATAGTTGGCAAACATGTATGTAGCTCGTCTTACATCAGTAATCAATGTGACCAGTATATGCTCCAAATGACACATTTCATATATTTTTTTCTTTTTGCAATTTGTTATCACACGTTTGCACCCACAGCATGAGCACTCTTACCATGTGTGGGGGATGGGGGCTCAAGTCCAGGGAGTTTGGCTGGCAGCTTCCTGATGTCTGCACCTCTCCTGGAGCACCTAGTGCTGGAGAGCCAAGGCTGGAGCTGCTGTCAGGGAGGTTAAGTGCTAGTATGACCTTACTGCTCCTCCTGAAGTTGCTCAACTTGTGTAAGGGAGGTGTAAAGCTGTCCCCAAGGCCAGAAAGACCCATTGCCAAAGCAGTTAACAGCTTTACACTTCTCCTGTCTTCTGTTTTCATGCTGCATAAAGCAGACCAAGACCAGATTGCAGTAGCTCCTCTGGGTGAGGAACTTAGGCATTTTTGTTAAACCTTCATGTGCACACAAGGGCCTAAAAGGCACATAAAATCCTGCTGGTCCATTTGAAAGTTCTAGTTTTAATGCTAGCAATATTTTCATCCTTCAGCTGAGTAAAAGCTCAGGAGGGTGCATCAGCAGTGAGTCCTCTGAGCAAAGCAGGCAGTAACGGAGAAGATATAAACATTTCCCTGATGTGGTCTCTAACGCCCTTTAAAACTGGTAGCAAAGGTGGTTTTCAGACAAGCTACTGCAATTCAATTAGGCTGACCTAATTTTAATTTCTTCTCTCTCTGCTACAGATCTCCACAGTGATACAATTTAACTTTCTTAAGATCATGTTATGGCCTGGATGGGACTTGGGTAACAACAAACACCTTTAATTGACAGAGTTTAAGTACAGAAAATGTTTCCTGAATGGTTGTGTCATCCTTATGCTCATCTGAGGAAGAAAACTGAAAAAGGACTTTTTGATTTGGGTGGATGAAACTTTTTAGCAGGAAAGTAAACGCTGTTGCAGCCCAGAGCAAATGCTACAAGCTATTATTTATGCAATTTATATACGTCTTTATTTAGAAGAAGTGGAGGTTATAGGCCCGCTCTTCTCTATTTATATCATTATCTTTGTGCTGCCTGTTCTTGGTGACATAGTAAATGGCACAAAACTTTCACTAAACACCTATAAACTCAGCTGTGTGCATCACATCCCACAGTTAGCAGAATTGGTTATGCATTTAAAGCAGTTTTAAAGTATCCAGAAATAGAAGTTCTTACTGGGCATTTCTTCAGCAGCATCTGTTTTCTTTATTTAACTTAATTAAAAGCTGCTTTAAAATGCATTGACGACATCAACATTTGGATAAGATTATGGAATGATGGTTCTAGGTTCCAAGCCTTCGAAATAAATAAAAGTTCTTTTTGAAGCCTGAAACTCCTTTTTCATGCAACCTATTCCTTAATTTAAAATTGCTAATCCTATGAGACTGACAGTCTACTGAAGACTGAGGCCTTGTTTGCCTACAGAAAAGGCACCGTTGTGAAGCAAGAGTAAACTAATAAAGATAAACCCATTTAAAATCAGCTCATCATCCTTATGTACAAAATTGCTTCAGTTTGAGTATGCCAGTGCAACACCACACTTTTTTTTTAGAGTTGTGTGTGTAGTACACTTGGTCTTCCCATGATCTGCTCCGAGCAATGGTTTTGCAGTGCCACTGCAGCATTTAACACAAGCTGGATTCTCACATCTCCTGTGCCAAGAGGTCCCTGCAGTGCACTGGTGCGAGTCCGGCTTCCTTGGGTTTTGCCAGGTGTTGGTATTTACTGGCAATCTGCATATGCAGGATTGCAACCAAAGTGATAGTTTTAAATGGTGTGAACATCCTCACTGTTTGCAGTCTTTCATCTCTTAATCTATAAAGAAGGTCTCAAATTCAGGTATTTATTTTTCTGTTGTAAGTTTAATGTAACCAACTGGTGTGATTTGTATGTATTCCTGGTATTTTAAGCAGACAATGCAAATTCTTCTGTTAGTCAGTATTCCTTTTGATTGTACAGTAGCAAATGCTGTGTATCACATCTTGAATGATCTTTACTGAAATTCTTGAACTGCTGATGGTTATGCAGCCCACAGCCAATGTTGACTCAGTGCTTTTCTTTTACAAATAATCTTTAGTTGAGGACATAAGTGATCTATGGCAACTGAAAATTATTATTATCCCCAATAATAACGACTTTTTTTTCTCCTCAACTGTTTAAGTTGTTTCTCAGGTCTAAGTAGCAGGGACATCTGTATGGACTGGGAACACTGAAGCCCATAAAGGTCTGTACTGTCCCTTGCACTTTGGTTTTCTAGGTCTTTTGTTACGATGACTCCTCATATACACTTCCCAACATTTTGACATCTAGAGATGTTCACATTTATTCCATATATTTTGCAAATAGTATGTGGTAATTATGATGAGTGGAGAATGGTAAATCTGGTTTACAGAAGCCACAAAAAGATATAGCTTTGTTCCTGTTGAGAAAACACAGGTTTTTGTTTGTGGTTTCTTTTTGAAATTCTCTGCAAAAAGACCATTTCCCCTTTAACTTTACAGGATGTTCTTTGTGGTGGTCTCTCTGTGTTTGAGAAAGCTTAGAGGTTCTTCTACCCCTGGGATAAGTTTTTGTGCTCCTTGTCAGGTTGCTGGTTTGATTTCCAAAGGACCGAGCTGCTTTCCCAGTTTAGATAACAGTGCTGGTAAGATGAGATGGTGAGGTGACAGGAAAGTGGCTGAGTTGCTAATGGATACCCAGATAGCTGCTAGATTCTATCAAATCCGGCCTTGTTCATGTCAAAAAGACACCAGAATTCATTTCAGCTAGGATGGACTGGCAAATCTGCATAAAAATGTACTCAGTGCTTTCCAAACCCTTCTGCAATCTGATAAAGTTTCAGTCTACACAGCTCATTGTGATGAGATGAGGAAGGGGTCTGAAGGAATAAGATATTTTTGTCCTTTACAGAAAAGAAGGCTTTTTTCACGCTGTGCTATCTGGCCTATTACCTGTTGAAATCCTTTAAATATATCAAGCTTATATTTTTTATTTTCTCGGTAGCAAAATTTTCTTCCAGCAAAAGTGACATATGAGTGACTTTCAATGTAGTTTCCTGTCACAACTAAATTTCTGTGCTGCTGAACTGTTGTTGCCAAGAGCCAGCCCTTTGCTCACCTATTCCTTGTGCTGCACTGTATGCATTCAAAAGGAAAAACGTGAATTTGAAATTCACAGAGAACAAAAGTGCTGAAAAAATCCCCAGTCTGCTGTGGCTAGAGCTAAATCTGAGCTCATAAAGGCCTTGACACCCACTGAAACCATTGCATTGTCATAAGAAAGCTGGAGCTGAAGATGTCCCCTTGGGCACTGGCTCTGAGCTCAGCATCTGGTGGCCCCTAGCAGTGGGGGTGGGGAGGCAATTTTCCCCACAGGTGAGAGGACACAGAAACAGCTCTCTGCTGTTTCCCTCCTTTCTTCCTCTAACAAAGGAGTCTCCTTATTCAGGTGGTATTTAACAGTCAGAAACCAACAAGGGAGTTTGCAAAACAAGCCTGCTGTTTAATTTGCAACGCCTGTGCTCTTGTGACATTGTCTTAAAGGAATATATTGTGTGTAATGTTGTACGAAAGAAACAAAGCTTGGCTAGCTCAAGCTATTTTGAAGATCTCGGGTTTTTTTTGTTTTTGTTTTTGGTTTTTTTTTTTCATTTATTACTTTTTCAGATAGTAGAAAGTTTTACAGACTTGAAAGAAGTGTGGTAACCTGGGAACTCAGGCATAGGGAAAGGATGTCTCCTAAGCCTAAGAAGAAGGAAACAGGTGGCAAGTGTTAATATTGGGGCAATTAGCTGTGTGGTTTGGGTGGAGCAATGACTGGGGAGGACGGCTTTGTGATTAAGAGGCCTGACTAACACCCAGCAGTCTGTTTGTGGCTTTTCTGCTGGCACTGCCTGCTTGTGCTCTCTGTTGCCCCAGCAGTTGGGTGAGCTGTGGGAGTGGCCCACGGGACACAGCTCTAGCAGTGGTCAAGTGCCACATCATGGCAGAACAATGCACGAAGGCCCTGCCTAGCAGTGTGGGAGTTCAGTGCCTGTTGTGTGTAAGATCTTGCCCCGCAAAATCTGTGTAGCTCTCTAAAGTCCTGTAACTGGGCTTGATAGCAGCGTGCTCGTGGCAGGTACCTTTCTGTCTAAGCAAGGCAGCTTGACAGGTACACTGTCCAAAGCAACTTAAGGTTCACAAACCAGGTGTTTCCTTGATCTTGAAGAGTCCCTGTTGCTCTGGGGAACTCTGAACCCACCTAATGCACAGGGCAGACACCAAAACCCACTGCTGTCAAAGCCACATGATGCAGAGACCACTACATATTATGTAATAACCCTCTGATATAATTTGGGATTTTAGGTACCTGTGGTTAAGTGACCCTTAAATCCAAAGGGATTAAAACCAAGAGCATTTATTTCTCAAGGATAGTGCATTTGACACTGTCTCCCACAGCATCCTTGTAGATAAACTGAGGAAGTGTGGTCTTGATGATCAGGTAGTGAGGTGGATCATGAACTGGTTGAAAGGAAGAAGTCAGAGAGTTGTGGTCAATGGGACAGAATCTAGTTGGAGGTCTGGGACTAGTGGAGTCCCTCAGGGGTTGGTGCTGGGACCAGTACTGTTCAGTATTTTCATCAACGACCTGGATGAGGGAACAGAGTGTACCCTCAGCAAGTTCACTGATGACACTAAACTGGGAAGAGTGGCTGACGCACCAGAAGGCTGTGCTGCCATTCAGTGAGACCTGGACAGGCTGGAGAGTTGGGCAGGGAGAAACTTGATGAAATTCAACAAGGGCAAGTGTAGAGTTCTGCATCTGGGGAAGAACAACCCCATGTGCCAGTACAGGTTGGGGGCTGACCTGCTGGAGAGCAGTGTAGGAGAAAGGGACCTGGGGGTCCTGGTGGACAGGAGGATGACCATGAGCCAGCAATGTGCCCTTGTGGCCAAGAAGGCCAATGGCATCCTGGGGTGCATTAGAAAGGGTGTGGTTAGTAGGTCAAGAGAGGTTCACCTCCCCCTCTATTCTGCCTTGGTGAGGCTGCATCTGGAATATTGTGTCCAGTTCTGGGCCCCTCAGTTCAAGAAGGACAGGGAACTACTGGAAAGAGTCCAGAGCAGAGCCACAAAGATGATTAAGGGAGTGGAACATCTCCCTTATGAGGAAAGGCTGAGGGAGCTGGGTCTCTTTAGCTTGGAGAAGAGGAGACTGAAGGGCGACCTCATTAATGTTTATAAATACGTTAAGGGCGAGTGTCAGGAGGACAGAGCCAGGCTTTTTTTCAGTGATGTCCAGTGATAGGACAAGGGGCAATGGGTGCAAACTGGAACATAGGAGGTTCCACGTAAACATCAGAAAAAACTTCTTTAGTGTGAGAGTGACAGAGCACTGGAACAGGCTGCCCAGAGAGGTGGTGGAGTCTCCTTTGCTGGAGACATTCAAAACCCGCCTGGATGCGTTCCTATGTGATGTACTCCAGGGGATCCTGCTCTGGCAGGGGGGTTGGACTAGATGATCCTTCGGGGTCCCTTCCAACCCTTAAGATTCTGTGATTCTGTGATTCTTTACTGAAAAGCAAGATGGGATTGGGTTATACATCCTTATTTTCCCTAAAGTGAGAAAAGGCCAGAAGTCTGGACCCAATCTGGAACTGTAAATTTACAAACTATTAATCTATAAATGTTTAAATAGGGTATGCCTTATTAGGTGTCCCCATGACAGCCAGAGCAATGAGGTCTTTATCACTTATGATGCCTGTAGATGCTGCTGTAACACAAACATGGAAATACTACAAAAAACTGAAGGTAACTCAGAGGCAAAGCACCTAGGGCCTCTTTATATGGGAAATACTGCAGACAGGGAGGGGGCAAAAACCCTGAAGTGTAATGGGAGCTGGGTAATCGCACACTGTGAAT
Source organism: Hemiprocne comata (assembly GCA_020745705.1). Lineage (NCBI taxonomy): Eukaryota > Metazoa > Chordata > Aves > Apodiformes > Apodidae > Hemiprocne > Hemiprocne comata. The sequence goes on along the minus strand of CM036589.1, from coordinate 24,611,762 downwards.
AACAAACACCTCAGAGTCTTCCAGGTATCTCACCTGGATGCTTCAAACAGGCTGTTCATGGACAGCTTTGTGGCAATCAATTGAAATCTTTGCTTCCATAAAGAGATGTTCATGCCTCCTGGAAAGCAAAAGAAATGCCTAGAGAAAGAAATGAAGCCCAAACTCTGCTTCAGGCATAGCTTTGTTACCAGGCCTTTCAAAAGGGCTTATTGACATGAGTGCTGAATTTTGTTTGTGTTGGTTTTTGCTGGACTAGAAATACAGTGTTTTAGTGGGAGAAAAGTGTATTGACTCAGTAAGATTATTTTCTCAAATCAGGCTTTTTTGGGCTTTATGATGTTGTAGCCTTTATTCTCCACATAGGTGTGCTATTTTTTTCATGGGAGGAAAGTAGCAAAGGATCTCTCTGTGTGGGAAGGTGGTATGGTAGGAGGGTGAAGCTAGTTCTGCAGACAGGCTTGTTTCAAATACCACCCCAGAGAAAGACTGCAGATTTTTGGATGCTGGGCTCCATTTGGTAGGTGGGAGGGGATTTCTGTACTATTGATTAATTCCAAATTGTGTGGGATTTTCTTGGCATAAATGAATGGGGTCTTTGCCAAATTAAGCTTAATTTTCCTTTTGTCAAATGAGCTGCAAGAGCTGTATGATGAGGAAGTTTAGAGGATAAAGGACTCTGGAATCTGCAGGGCTTGATGGACTTAATATTTCTATTTGCCTGGGAGAGGGACCATGGCTTTTCCTGGGCAGTAGTATATACTTACTCTTTTAGTTTCTCCTTCCAGAATCTTATTCAAGAAACCCTGAATATCTTCTGGAGCACAAAGCAGTTTTTTATAGTATCTTTAGATACAATGCTTCTTATTGGGGATGCTGTGAAGATGAGGAAAACCCGAATAACCTGAATAAAGTACATATCCTGCAGGGTAACAGTACAGACTTGCACAGATTGGGAAACAGAAGGCCAAATGTAGAAAACAGGTGGCTTTTGATGGACTCAGTCTTTGGGTTGGAGAATTTGTGCCAGTATCTAGGTGAGCTGTTCAACTGTTAGCACTGCACTGCACAGTGAGCTCTGTGGACAGAGGAACATTGCAGGCTATAGGAATGTGAGATAAAGTAGAGCTGAACAGGCCACAAAAAGATCTGGTTTACTGAACAAAGAAATTTTAGTCAGTCTATGATTAACTTTATTTCATGTCAAGAGTAGAACATACAAATCTAGGCTCTTCCATGGCATGATACTGAACAATACAAGCCCTGTAACATGGAGAGCATACCACTGCTGGATTATCTGTCCTAAATACACTTTAGAGAAACTCAGTCAGGTTTACTTTATCCTAACAAATACTCATTTAATGCAGCTGTTAGAGCAGTACAAACCACAGATTTGTAATAAGCCATGCTTCTGGGGCTCATCTCAAATACTGGCCTTATGAACATTTTCTTTGCATCAAGTTGGAATGATACAGAGAATGAAAAATAATTTGATACAAGTAGAAGAATCAAAGGTTTAAAGAATTCAAAAGCATGTGGCAAAGGCAATTTAACATGTGTGGCATATTAAAAAGGTTAAGGCCATTCAACAGTTTTGGAGGTAAAACATGGAATTTTAGCTCCTTGAAGTGCAAACAGAACCCACAGGGAAAAGAGTCGATATTGATTTCATTGTTTCAAAGGAAATTTAGGTAGATACAGGAAAAAAAGTTGTATTTTATGTGGCTTTTATGTGGCAAATCCTTGGTTTGTTACTGCTAGCCCAAAGTGAATCCTATACAGAGGAGCAGGTATGACCCACAAAGCACATGTTATAAATTTGTTTCTCAGCCAAAATGTATATTTTCGTGGGAAGTCTGAAAGAGAACACCATGAAATAGCAACTCAACCTCCTGCCCAATTTCATGGCTGCTAGCAGATCTGGGAATTAAAAGGCTGTGCATAGAGCACAGTGTTTGTGCTAAGGCATATACAGCACGACGAAGTGGGAGAAGTAAATGTAAAGCCTGGAGAACAATATACTTGGTTCAGATGAGTCAGGGGGTTTGAAAGAAAACTTCAACTTTGCTCATCTTACAAAAACAAAACCTCATACTCCAACTTTCTTTACCCAGTTGTCCTGTATGGAAAATGTGGTAAAATAAATTTAATCTCTTTCATTATTATTTATTATCCTGGTTGCTTTTTAATTGGATCACAACAGGAAATTCAGATAAGTAATATACCTTGTGTTTGGACACCTGGAAAAGATCATTTCCTCAGCAGAAGAATTTGACATGTTGTGGGAATAGAGTTGGTTTATTTTGGGAGCAAAATGGTAATGATATTAGTCATGTCAGATACTGGTGGTCCACAGTTTGGATGAATGCCTCACATGCAAGGGCATCAAATGTTTAGACTATTATTTCCATGAATGGTAAGGCTATGGTGTGCCTGGCTCAATCAGTTATTCCTGAGATGATCTTGTAGGTTGTAAACAGAGCTGCTTAGACCCAGTCAGCTATGGGGATGTTTGAGAAGGATCAAATATGTACACTAAAAATAGGAATCCTTCTAAAATAGTATAAGCCATATAAATCAGTTTCTTTACAGTTATCAGGTTATATCTATATCAGCTCCCAGATCCAACATAGCCTCATTGATATTAATACGCCGGATGCATTTCTTTTTCCTTCTCTCCATTTTGGGAGAGCTCTTTTCCTACAGTTTCATTGCTCAAGATGTTCCCTCTTCATGGTACTGCTTCTTCATAACAAGTGTGGGAAACACACTAGGATGCATTTTTTACCTCATTGTTCCTGAACATTTCACATAAAGAATGGTCAGCAGAGAGTAGAAAAGCAGAGGATTATTTGGGCCATAGTTAGAAAGTACTGTAAAAATCAGTAACAAACCTCTTACAGCAGAAGAATACAGAAAACACTAAAAGTCACACTAAAAATTTTCAAGGAAAGACTGTGACACAATACCCCTTAAAAAAGACCTTTTTGTGTGATGTGACTTTTTCTCTTACATTAGTTCTTTTTCATTCAAAGGGTTTTTCTTTTCTTTTAAATACAGCACTTAGATTGATGTATAAAGCATAGAGATAATTTAATCTAGAGCTTCTTAGAGTGCCTGTGAACTTTTCCATTTGGTTATTTTAAACTAATTTCCTCCACAGACATTGAGTGATGATGGGTGGATAAGGGAATGATTAGACACAAGGATTTCGTGAACAAGAGCAGAGAGTTTTTATACAATTGTAATAATTATTTATCAGCACAAGAATAATCCAAAGTATTGACCAATGCATTTAAAAGGTCCAAATGTGGCAAAGATACAGTAATGGTGAGATAGCAGTGAAATACAGCTGCATTTCTGTTCTATTATTGAATTGCTTATCTTGATTGCATTTGCAACCTTTTTCAGTCTCTCAGTAGAACAATACTTGAAAGCTATAGATAAGTATTCATTGCTTTAAAAGACTTAGTATTGTCTGGCATCATGCCAGTTTAGTAATTCTTTTTTTCCCCTTTTAATCCCATGCAAAAGAATGGGCTGTATTCACCAAAATTATTAATGAAAATTGCACAATTAAATCTGGCTTGTGGGGCTGAGTTTCGGCAGTGGAGTAGCTCAGGATGCTGTATGCTAACAATAGGCTGACACTTTCAGCTGAACTTATTTCAAAGAGTTTATGCCATGGCTATAAATCATGTGTCTCAGGTAGCTCTATCATAAAGCAAATACCTGCAGCCTGTGTGTTAGAACTTTATTTATTGACTAGTCTGACACATTGCCCCATGACAAGAAAGTTATTGACACTGGGTTGGATTTTTAAAGGGTGTTGGAAGCAGATTTGGCTCTTACAGAGTTTGGGAGACTTGGATTCAAATGCTGCCTCCTGCACAGAGCACAAGGCTGATTTAGCTTCTTGTTTCTCAAACTGGGCCTTTCCCCATGTGCAAAATGTGGGTAATGATGTGTGCTTTGAGCTAAATAGGGGCTTTCTCACTCTCTCCTGGAGAAAAGTCCAGCTGCATTGATTTCAATTGTGCCACTGTAAAACATTTTTAGAGAAGGTCACTAGTAGATAATTGCCCTTGGATAATTGCACTGAGCATTAGTTTTTAATGTATATTGGTACATATGGACTAGCCTTTTAGTAATCTCTGTGCTCTTATCCAAAGCAATGGAAAACATTCCCAAGTGATGTTAGTTTAAAAGAGATGTTAAAGACAGAAGTTGGACACTGCATATGGCTGTAGCTTCTCAGGCCCCTGGAGGCCTTCCATTTAGGGCTGATAACTGTAGCTATTGTTTCATTTACACTGCGATTGAAATTTTATGGTATTTTTGGTCTTTATTCTCACTTGCGTCTGAAATGGTACCTGGAAAATGGAATCTGTATCTTTGCTGCGCAGACACTGTCTATTCATTACTAATGTTCAGTGGAGACATGCACGTATTCTAACAGGAGAAATGCAGGGCTAATATCAAGCATCTGCTAAATTCACACGAGGAACAGGAGTATGAAAACAAATACACAAAGGGCAGAGCCACTGAGATGGTAAATATTGTTTTTTCCATGCCACACCTAAACTAAAAATAGAGGCAGAGAGGCCCTTAAGGCTTTATTCAGGTTCCTGACAACTGACAGTAGTTGCTTGTTTTCCACTGAGCTGTAAGTGAGCAAGACTGTCTGCTTACTTCAAAAGCCTGAATTTGCCCGAGACTAATGCTTCTTTTACTACAGGTAGATCAGAAGTAGACAAGAATAGCTCCATGGAAATGAGTAGTGTTAAAATCATGCAAATATGATCACTCTCAAGCTTGCGCACCTTAAGAGGAGTAAGAGCTGGTAACACGTTTCTTTTTGGTGGGAAAGAAACTGCCTGTAAGATTAAGCAGTGTGGATTTGCTAGCTGGACAAGAGGAGCAGAAGGCAAGGGAGCCCAGAGGCTGGCTCCAGGCTGCAGTCCCGGAACTGGGAGGTGCCCTGGCATGCCTGGCCTTGGGACGGCCCACGCTGCTGCACCGCTGCAGCTCTAGGCGGGAGCCTGCAGCTCAGAAGGGCCCCATGGTTGGGCAGCTATGTAAGGGCACAGGTGGTGTTTTCTGCATCCAGGACTGTTGCATAAAGCTCAGGTGCTTAATTAGGGAGATAAAGCTGGACACTCCCAAATCTACCGTTGATAAAACAGTGTTGCAAAGTGGGTGTAGGATGAAGGGGGAAGTAAGTGTAGTAAATACAGCTCAGTCAATAAATGTAGTCATTGTAATAAATACTATGAGGACAATAGGCTGTTAGAGGAGGAACAGACCCATAGCTGGAGAAGTCTTTAGGACTGCAGGTATCTGACTTCATACAGCTCATTTGGGACACTCCCTGCCTCACCTGCCTTAAAGCTGCCTTCAGAGACTCTGCATTTGAGTGTGTCACAAGAGGATATTAATGCCAACCTGCCTGGTCAAAGTACCTTAACAACCAGATGCACCTGCACAGGAGGCTGGGCAGAAGTGAAATAACCTGTTTTGATGTGGTGTGGAGAGCATTGGCCCAGTATAGGCAAACCTGTGCTGCTGCTGCTGTTTCTGCTGGCAGCATTGTGCTGGGTAGCACCAGCAGAGTTTGCACTGGGCTGTTCCTTTTTCTCTTGGCCGCTGTTGACTGCGTGAGGATTTGATGCTCTTCCCACTGGAGCCGGTATGAAAAGTTCCCAGGGTGCACTTCAGGTTGAAATGGTTTTCAGTCATTGGGTGTGTGTTCTCCTTGACATGGGGATACTCTTGTCCTTGTTACTCAGCTCTTTCAGAAAAGTAGGTTGTCTGCTATAGCAAGGCATTGGACCTCATTTACATAAAGTCAGACAATTAACTGCTCCTTAATAGAAATACACAACTATACTAAATAGTTGGGAAATTATGCAAAGCTGAGCCAGGCCCAGTTGGTAACACCAAAAAAAGTAAGCCCCAAGGATATGGCTTACTTCTTGCTATCCCAAATGGAAAAGTAACTTAAGTGAATTAGTAATAGAACATTCAACCAAAAATATTTTTCTAACCAGAAAGCATCTGTGGCTTTGCAGTGAACATCTGCGGTTAAAGTGAAAAAAAAAAAAAAGTTAAATAAACTTGTCTAAAAATTGCAGACAAAAAAACGTCACACAAAAAAGAAAACTTGGACCTTTTTTCCCCTGCTTCCTGCTGTAAGTGATTAAATGTTTAGTTTCCAAACAATGTACTCAGCTCTTAATAAAATTTTAAAGATCGTCCATATGTCTAAGTGAAAGTGACTCAGAGGGGAGCTGACAGGAATATTGCTGCCTTTTTTCCCTGCTTTCCAATAATCTCTTTTGACCTTTCTACCAAAACTAATTTATTTAGTCCATTTCGATATCAAACTTTTAGTAAGTAAAACTACATTGTGTTTTATACCTATTCTCCTTCGCAATGCATCCTGCTTGCCAGCACTCTTCTATAGCTCAGCAAAAAACAATGGTTTCCATGCATCATTGATTGGACTTGAAGTTTTGATGTCAGCACGTTCTCTAGCACAATCAGGTCCTAAATGAGGTGCTTCTGGTTAAGGAATGGGGATTTGGCATCCTGCTCTGCATTCGCTGTGCCCTCCCCATGACTATTCTGTTGTGTGGAAGTGACTGGCATGCTCTGCTGACAGGAGGCCATATATAATTCTCAGGTAAACAGGGTCTGAAGGATAAATTGTAAGTTCCAAACAGATGTTTATTACCTAACTACATTTCAGTATGTTTCAGTGGGTTGTGCGTGTTGAGTTCTCCCCTGCCCCAAGTCTTTAGTGAAACAATATCAGTGGAAGATTTAGACAAGACTGAGGCCGTGTTTAATTAGATACGGTGCAAACGTAGCAAGAGACCATCCCTTCCTGAAAGACCTGAAGGAAGACTTTGCTTGGCTTTCATTCAGTAAAGCCTGAGAGCAAATACTTACTTCAACTAAGTTTGTTTCCTTGAGATCAGATACAAACAACAGTGTGGGTAGAGAAGGGTCGCAGTACTCACAAATGTTTACCTTGTGACCACTTTCAACTAGGCTTTCCAAGGAAGCCACAGTTCCTTTCACTTGCGGGTATTGCTCTGTCTACCCACTGACCCCAGAGCTGCTCAAAAATCATCAGGTTAATGATTTTCAGTATTAGCCTTAAATCTGGTACAAGTTTCCTGGGATTTGCAAGCCTTTTGGAAAATCTGAATTGGCTTTTGATCAATGCTTGGTTTAGCTGTGATTTGGGAGTAAAGAGAAAACAATTCCAAATTTCTGGTAGTGTTTTGATTTTTATATTTGCTTGACTTCCCCTAAAATCCAAGTGAAAAAAAAAAATCTCTTAGGTTTCCAGTAAACTCCGTTTCCAAGAACCACTCTCTTTACTTGTTTATGAGCCGGAAGTATTTGATTTGTGTGTCTTCCTCATGAAACAACACTACATTTGACTCTATATTTATGTGACAGGAGAATATGTTGGTTTATTTAATCAGGGGAAAAAAGTAATAGTTAGAGCAGTGCAAATTAATGTAATAAGTGTAAAATCACAGGTATAAAAACCATCTGAACTACTACAGCCCTAGACAGCAGATGTGCCATTTGTATTCCTTTCTTTAGGAAAGGAGTTACTGCTCCCTCTCATTCAACACCCAGTTGATCTTTCTGATCACTGAGTAACTTCAGCGTTCTTTCTACCTTCCATCCTACTCACAGAGTAAATTCAGTGTTCATTTTACCTTCCATCCTACAAAGATACTTTGCGTAATTAACATTCAACAGATTTAACTACTGAGCTACTAAGTGCTAGTTTACTGTGACACACCCAGTTTGTACAAGCACTTTTTAAAAGAGGCTGGCCGTGGCAGGCTGTTCCTAGTGTCCAGGTGCAATGTTCCTCCTCAGGGAAAGCCTGTGTAAAAGGATGGCTGTTTATTTGTGAGCTGGTGTGTTCCCCTGATTCCTCTAAGATTTAAATTCAGCTTAGCAAATAAGCCCCTTATCTACAAGAGTTTCCAAATAGAAATCTGTAAATAATTTAACTTCAGATGTCAGTTATAGTAAATTTGGAACAGTTCTTTTACAGTGCAGTGGCTTCTTGCTACATTCCCACCTGCACAGTTGTGAGCAACTCTCCTGGGAGGTTAAGAGTACAATTAGTTTGCTAAAAAGATTTTTTTATGTCTCAGGCCGAACTTACTAGGCCATACTAGGGTCTTGGCCCCCCTCAATATTAGACCTACTATGTTTTGCGATGGGAATCCTGAAATGAATTACAATATTATTTTTTTTGATCATTACTGGTAAACTTGTTTGGATTCAATTTTTTTAAAATTTATTTTAAGTATTGCTAATGACAAAATCCCTTTTTTGCAAAGAAAGTTGAGAGCTTATCTGAAGCAAGTTGCTGTCGGTATTGTTATTCTCCACTTGTTTTTAGTATCCCCTAGCATTATGTAGGAAGAAGAAGAAAAAGAGATGGGTTTTATAGAATAAAGTGAGGAAAAAATACATTGCTTGCAATCACCACCCAACCACTGGAGGAGTAAACCAATGAAGACCGCTTGCTGCTTTTGTGCAGTGGGAATCCCCAGGGGGTGGAAATTTTCTGATGCACTAGAGATCTTTTAGTAAGTATAGATTCTGTAGCTCTATAGAATGTAATCTCTAACTAAATTTCTATAAAGGGATTATAAGGATGAGTATTTAGAACACTATCTGAAAACAATTACAGTTTAAATAAAAATAGTGATGAGAAAAAGATCTTAGTGATAAAAATGCTAATGCTGTACCCTGGAAAAATCCTTCAGCACAAGTAAAAAAAAATGAACTCCTGCTATATTGCCAGCAATTGTCAGCGAAACTTTTATCACTCTGTGTGAAAACAGATATGCTTTAATGTAATTTAAATTCTCTATCAGCTGGGTTTTAACTGACTTTCCTCTAACTCCCTATTCTGTAATTTTTTCCTCCTGTTGTGGAGCACTGTAATATTCCCCATCTGGCTTTCATTTGCTTTTGTAGGATTTTTTTAAATTTTATTTTTTTTTAAATTCTAGGAGGGGAAATCAGCAATTATCTAAGTTCAGTGAGGAGGCCACGTCCATTAAAATATACTTGGTTGAAGCGTCTGAAACAATGTGCAATTCATGGTGTAAGTAAAGTCAGAAGAGTTCTAAATCCCTTAGTTTCAGACATCAAAGACATATTAACTCCCTGTTTGCCCCATGTACTCTAACACAAACATTTTAATAACTAAAAAGTATTTTAAAATATTACTTTTTAAATGTATGTGACTTAAAATTGTTTTGTTTGGATTTCTACTGAGCCAAATGTGTTTCTGAGTATAAAAAACAATACTGACTCTACAACAGGTGGAACAAGTGAGATCAGGTATTTTCAGGATAAGACTATTAGACTATTTTGAAAGCTCAAAAAGAAACAAAATGCAAAATATGCCCTTCAACCAGTTTCTTTTGAAAGCACAATGTTACAAGTTTAAAGGAAGAAGAACTTTTCCTACCTGTAGCTTGTGTGTGGATCAGGAAGCGTAGCTTTTTTCTGATTACAATCTTCCATGGCTTAGCTTGGCTTCTGCATTTGAATGTTAAATATGTAAGAATGCCTTGTTTAGCTTGGGAGTTTGCATGACCTCTTAATGAGACACTGCAGTTAGTGTCATTGGGTATTAAGACATCATGTGACTGTAGATGAAAATAAAATCCTTTAAAGTTTGCATTTAATACTTCCTAGAATCTGTAACCCTTTACCTGCAAGCTGGGTAAAACCCTGATAGAGCTCACTGTTTCCTGGTCAGGCTTAGAAAAAGGAGAAGAGAAAGAACACGTGCCAGGTAATTCCTTTTCCTCTGGGACAGTCGCTTACAACGACCACAACAAAGTCTGAGCCCGTCAGTGTATTAATGCTGTCATTTGCATATTCTTAAAACTTAATCTCCCCACGTCACAAACAGTGCTGGAGGGATTTGGCAGAAAGTTCCTCTGATATGTTTTGCCTAGCAATGACATTTAACCCCTGCTGTTTTGGGTGATGCTCTATGGAGGAACTCTGCTTTAAGGTATATTTGCAGGCATTGCATCACATTTACATGTGGAAATTGTGGACTTTCTTGGAATCATTTTGGTTTGGGTGTAGTGTTGCCAAAAGTGATACGGAGGTTGTTCTGCTGCCACAATCCAGTTAGGAGTGTTCCCTGTGCAGGAGGAGAGACTTAGGCAATATCTGCAAGCAGCTGGGTCATGTGTTTCCCAGCAGTAATCTAACGTGTATTGCTGTACCTGAAAACTGTAAAAAACCCATAAACATCCCAGAAAGAACTGCATGTGTTACAGCTGGGGAACCAAAGCAGCCTAACAGAGACTACTTCATAGTGCTTTAGAAATGTTCTAATAAATCCTTTGTTTGTTTGTTTGTGGTGTTAAGCCTCATGGAAGCAGTTATATGAGGTCCAGCTGCTGTACTAGTAGGTGTACCGTTCTCACCCTAAATAACGGTGAAACCCCTGCCTGGCGGGAGTTGGATTCTTGCCTTCCCTGTGTAAGGGGCTGCTTGCCTTTGTCATGCAAAGTATCCTCCTAAAATCCCACTTCAGCAGCAGGCTGTGTTTGGTTCCCCTGGTATGCACTGCAGCGAACTGCAAACTCATGTCAGCAGTGGGCTGCATGCAGCTGGGTCCCTGCACAGGGAAGCAGGGATTCAGCTGCACCGCCCAGCCCCTGCCTCCCCTGTGGAGCTGCCACCCGAGGCTGAATCTGGGTTCCAGCAAACAAATTAATAAAAGCTGCTTTGGATATGCTTATTTTAAGCAGAGAGCTATGTCATAACATAAAGGCCAAGAATCATTTACAGTCTGTGAGCTAGTGAAATGCAAAGTTCTGCAACAGCTCTTTAGACAAGTTTCCTTTTTTTTTTTTTTTTTTTTTTTTTTTTTTTTTTTTTTCTGCAAGCTTTTAGCGTTATCTGAAAATGGACTTTGAGAGCCAGGACATCCCTTATTACAAAACCTTCACTGAACTCACCCAAAGGCTCTCTGGTCAGTAAGTAAAGAATTATCAGGGAAACATACTCCAAGTTGTTAGAGGAGGTGAGGAAGGTGGGAGATGCAAACACGCTGCAGCTACCTCTGCAGCAGGGAGTGTGACGCTGTGTGCAGACCCGTGCACAGCGTGTGTGGTGCTCCTGGTTTACCACCCTGCCAAGCTGGAGCCAGCCCCTGTGGGCCAGCTCTGGATCTGGTGGTATTCTGCCATTACCCTCCTGGCAGTAGGGCTAATGAGCTGGGCTAATTGGCTGAGAAATGTCCTGGTAGAAAAGCTGTGCTGTAGGCCAGGATGCCACTGAAAGTCACTTTGGTAATACTGCTTCCTCCTTTTCTCCTGATACTTGGCATCCTCATCAAACCGTTTTCAGGGCTACCCATATTTTTGGCATTCCAGGGACTATTAATTCTTGCTGTTTCTCGAACCCACACCCAGTGTTTCTGCAGTTGTGGAGAGTTCTGCCCCAGCCTCGGTAGTCCCAGGTGTGCTGTGCTCCTACAGTACTGTTTCTGAAACCTGACATTTTCTATGAATATGTGCAAATTGCTAAGATCTTTTCAGGCTGATAGTTTGGTCAGGTTTTCACAGATATGCCTGCATGAAACAATCGCTTGTCTCACCAATCCATAGTCCTTGTTCAAAACTATGGGTGTGACATTTTTTTCAAAGGAAAAATATTGGAGACATTCAGCCTGTAGAAATCCTCTTTTTCCTCTAATCTTCTTCTTTACCTTAGTCGACTGTTTTGGCTGAATTTTTCTGGAGAATGTTCCTGCTGAGATAGATCAGCCTTGAAAACTTACAGCCCAAAAGCTTAACTTTGTAACTTCAAATATTATCATCAATATGATCTTAGTGCAGGAAGTGCCAGGCAATGGAATAATGGAGACAAGCAATGGCAAACTATTCTGTTGCTTTTGGGATGTTCTGTTTTCATCTGGGTTTCATGTCTGGAGTTTTCCTTCATCTCTTTTATAAGCTACGTAACAGTAGGACTCGTGCTGGTGTGGCAGTATCAGGTGGCAATAGCTGTGACAGTGGGAAGGTGTGAACATGTGAACATGCATTAAACCCGCATGTTTCCTGCTGAGGCTGGAGAGGGGACTGATGTGCTGCCAAAAGGGCAGGTGCTGCAGGTGGAGGGTGTACTATGGCTGGGAACACGTCAGGGGCTTTGCTGAGTTGGGATGGGAGCATCACCCACCCTGGCAAGCAGGAGCAATGTGGGCCTGGGATGATGGGACAGTGGAGGCAGGGACAAGAGCTTGTTAGTGGCAGATTTTTGAGTACCACTTGTGATTTTAAGAGCACATTCTGCTGAACGGGACATCTTGGGAGAATGTTCTTGCACACTCTTCTGTTTATTGGCCTGTGTTTTCAAGCAAATTTAGCACCGTGTAGTTGGTCCTTGATAGCGGAAGTCCCTCTTTCACAGAAGGATGGCAGTGCAAACTGCCCCTTCTGGAGAAGCACATGATAAAATGTCTCATCCTGTCCTGGGAAGGATCATGATGACTGTTTCTTCAGGCTTTGACCTCCCTGTTGAAATTGAGAATTTAATCTTATTAATGTATATAAATATCTGAAGGGTGGGTGTCAAGAAGAAGGGGCCAATCTCTTTTCTGTCATGCCCTGTGATAGAACAAGGGGCAATGGATGCAATCTAGAACACAGGAAGTTCCACCTCCACTGGAACAGGGTGCCCACAGAGGTTCTGGAGTCTCCTTCTTTGGAGACTTTCAAGACTCCTCTGGATGCGTTTCTGTGTTACCTGCCCTAGGTGGTCCTGCTCTGGCAGTAGGGTTTGCCCCAATGATCTCCGGAGGTCCCTTCCCACCCCTACCATTCTGTGATTCTGAGACTATGATTTGGATCCACACTGAAAACATCACATAATTCAGCAGACTGCCTCCAGAATGCACGGAATGGTGTTCAGTGACCAGCCTGGAAAGACAAGCCATCTGAAAAAACGTAGCTCATTACTCTGCCTGCCTGGTGTTCCAGGAAAATATACTGAGTAACATCCTTAACAGGGTACAAGAACTTTGAAGCAGGTAATAATTGTAGTATAAATTCTTGATAATGATTCCTAATAACAAATCCTTGATAACCAAAACTATCCAAAGACCTGAGTCAACATGTGGATGATTACATAATCAATTTTATGGTTACATAAAAAATAATATATGAAAAAGTAAGCTGTCTTTGTTTTTATAATTAAAATAAGTAAAAATAATTCCAGAATTCTGTCCTTTTGCAGTCTTCATTTTTATATTAAAACAGGTATTTTCTTAATCCTTAATGAACAAAAAAAAGCAATGCAGAGTGTTGCTAAAAGCCTAACTGTAATGACTCAATGGACCCATTTTATGATGTATAATACAGACACACATAAGAAGTCTCAGGATTTTAAGGTGATCTGTGGTTGAAATAGCTCTCCCTGCCTATGAACACCACTTTAGCAATGGATTTTTGCTTTGAATTCCCTTTGCTTAGATAGCTAAAACTTCTGTTTCCACAGGTTTGTGCACAGGGCTTATGCGTGCAGCATGAAGAAATTGGGGCTGGGGAGCCACTAAAACCTAAATGCCTCCTGAATGCCTTTTTCAGGCTACATGTTAACTCACATTTTGATGTTATCTGATAATAATTTGAAAAAAGTTGAATGGCCACAGGCCATATGAAATAAAGTCAGGGGCCGAGCATTCCCCAGCTGTGGTGCAAAGGAAATGACTGATAAAATTATTTTTTCTAGCTGACCTCTGGCTTACCTTTGTCTGCCAAAGAATTTCTGGCTGATTCCCCTCTAAAGATTTCTTGCAGCTACAGCCTATTCCTATTCAGCAAGCTGGAAAGCTGAATGAGGTAGTTAATCGATTAAGATATAAACTATGAGGAGGGACAGCATCCTTCAGTGAGATTAGGAATCCAGTACTTGGTTGAAGGGCTTGAGTTCACGTTCATCTTTCTCTTCATTTTACAATGAAGAAAAATAGTAGTGCTGCCCCCCGCTCTTGCTGTCCTGGGCTAGAACCTAAAAGACTTAAGTTCAAAACATGACAAGAACACCCATGCCTTTTTATAAACAGCATCACTGCTTTCATGTGCCAGCTTATTGTGTTGACCAATAAGGCCTAAAATAAATTCCCTCTTTGACCTGAGATGAAGGGAAGACTGCTCTCACTTTCAGGCTGAAAGTTTTGCTGGGGACCGTCTTCTGCCCCAAGAAGCTGTGCCACTGTGCAGAAGACCACAAAGTTCACTGAGCCAGGAAACAAGAGGAGCAAGTCTGGATACTGCATCAATAATCCACTCGGCTGAGCTGGGACCATCTGGGTTCTAGTAGTGCTTACCAAAAAAGGAAGGACATTTCTCTGTTTCTGTGTCTTGCTTTGCTACGCTCCTTACTACCCGAAGTTAGCTACTCTCCTGGAAGACAGGAGATGTACTTTTATTCTTCTGAGATAATGAAGGAACTAACTTTCCAACATTATGCAAGTAATGCATAAGGAGTTAAAGGCTGAAACATGTAAGTCAACTCCAGTGTCTGAAAGAAGGTGGCAGTAGCTTGCCTTTAGGACCTTTAGGATCCTGGGATGTGTGGATCCCACCACTCCTTCCTGCAGCTCCAAAGGTGTGAAGGGGAGTGGGATCCCTGGTGGTCCCCTCTTTTTGAGCTTTCTACAGGGTAGGTTACACAAGCCTTTGTCTCTGTTGACATGCACACTTGCAGTATGCAATCTAGTCATTTGCAGCATCTAAGCATGGATATTTTTTGTGAGTTTCATTAGTTTTTGAATGCTTGATTTAGTTAACTGAAGTGGGAAAAAATACTGGAATTTTTCCTTACGAGTATAGCCCTTAAAAATGATTTAAATGCAGGTTAATGGGAGTTGCAAATGCCTTGTGTCCCTCTGCCGTAGTGAGATTTCCCTAAAATTAAGGGACACATGTAAGTCTGTTTCCTTAGTTTATTAGTACAAACAATGCATACACAAGACTGTATATTATTTGAAGACTGCAATAGATTTCTAGTTTAACAACTCTGTAACAAAATTTAACTAAATTTGACATTTATGAAAATATAAATCTCTGATTGGGTAGGTTTTCCCAACAATACAAAGTTTACATAAAAACATTCAATATGATCTATTAGTTGCAAACAAGTTAGGAAAAATCATTCAAGTCACTTAATATACTATATTGGCTTGTACACTGAACATTCACACACTACATCAAGTTCTAGCTTAGCATTCGTTTCGTGGAAATTTGTGGCATGGAGTTCTGATTTTAAAAAAAAAATTTATTTGTTTAAATAATCTGAAAAAATTTCCACAGGTGTGCCAAATTTAAGATATGTAAGGAGGGAAAAGTCGTCTTATCCTTTCAGATTTTGTCCAGTTTTCTTTTTTCTTGGGAAAATACAATTTTTTTTTTAAAGTATTTGTCATTATTTCCTAATTTCTGCCTTGAAAAGGGTAAAACTGTACAAAAATCTCCGAACAGTTCTAAAGCAGAAAGTGAACCTTTTAAGTATGTGTAAGTAAGAAAAAAACCCATTGCAAATTGGACCAGTAAAGAATTGGACAGCCTTTACATTTAGTGGAGTATTTCAGCACATATACAAGCAGTCCCAGAGTGTTTGGTCATCTGATCTGTATTCATGAAGGGAAAGAACAGAAATTACAGTAAGGCAAAAGTTATCAAGTTTAATACATGGCATGTCTGAAAACTTTCTATTAAGATTACTTTTGGGACACAGGAAATAGTTTAGACTTTGTTACAACAAAATGGATAACAACCTTTTAACATAAAGAAATTAACATGTTTGCCTTTTCATCTGGGATGCCCTTTCTCTTTTTAATTTTCCATTACAACCTGTACTAATACACACTGTGAAGACAAAAAAATTCCCCAAACCAAAAATAAAACCCCAAACATTATATTCTTTTTATGACCTAGGTTTTTATAATTTTTATCACAATACAGAAACCTGAAATCCCTGCATGCAATTAAAAAAAAATCTCTCAATCCATTCATTGAGGTGAGAAAAAATTATCAGCTCACATGTTGACATGTTTGCAGCTGACTGGCACCTACTCCTTTCAACCCAAAGACTAATCCCAATTAAAACAACAACAACAAAAAGTAGGTATTTTTCAAATGATGATGGAATGTATCAAGTGTTCCAGGTTGGCAGGTGACATCTTGTCATTGCACCATCAAGCAGAAAAACACATTTTTGCAAGTGGGTATAAAGTTGGCTGTTAGCTATAGACCCATCTAGGCGACTTGGTATATAAAATAGTGAGTGGTCTGCCTCTTTTCACTGATAATGTGGAGCTTTAGTTCTAGTTAAAAGAGTTTGTCAATCCCAGATAACATCACCTAACTTCTGAAATAGCAGAACAATTTTGATAGTATTGCTAGAAATTTTTAATCAAGGCCCTGGTGAAATCCTGTACTGAACCTTGTATTCCGAAATTTAAAAAACCCTGCAGCCCATTTGCTTTATCTTTGCTTTTTTTTGTCCACATAAATGTAAGAATATTTGTTGAGAAAAAAACAGCTGCTCTGCCCTCTGCTGTTTCTGTCTGTCTTCCAAAAAATGCACTAGCTTTTACGTTAATTCAGAAGACAAATCTATGCAAGTACACTATTATTCTGATAAGCTAGTCCACGTGGTTACTCAGTTGTCAGCAGTAAAACTGTGTCCTCTGCAATCTATGGCTGAGCACACTTTCTCATAGCAATAGTTGTGTTTTTTGGTTGGTGTTGCTTCACTCACCTCCGGCTCTGTAACTGTAATGGGGCTATCCCTTGCAAATACTTCTGTTGATTCCCTCCAAATGCAGTCTGCAGTCCCTTTGAAGCTGTAATTGTGACATTTTGGCCTAATCACTTGTGTTGTGTTGTTGAAAATCTGACGGCTGTTTGAAGTAGCAATTTTGATTTTCAGTGCAGCGTCAACTCGATCCACTACAGTGTAAGTACCTATACTTCCATCATCAAATCCAATGATAATATTTAAATGTCTCTGTGAGAGTGCAAGAAAAGTGGGAGTTTTATAAAGAGAACAGGCACCGATGTTTTTGCCATCTGCTAGCCTCATGACTATTAAACTAGAGACGGCACCATTGTCATCGTCTTCTTCACTGCGAAAACAGATGTACACGAGATAGCGGCCATCCCGAGACAGCCTCTGCCGCCAGATGACACCTGGAGCATGAACCACACGAAGTTTTCCATTGTACAAATCAAGCACATTGATGTTCTCATCACCACGGGTTATAATTCCTAGCTTTCCATTTGGGGATATTTCAAAGTCTTCCAAATTTTGAAAGAAATTGGTAGGCAATTGTACGCGTCTGCAGATGACTTCCTCTACTAGGCTCCAGATGTTCACAGTTTCAGTAGATGTTATAAATACTATAATATCTGGGCAGTCTGGTATCAGCTTAATATCCACAATGCTTGCACCATCATCACAGCAAAACTTCTTTGTTATACTGCCTGTCCAGAGACTCACTGCCAACACTTTATTCTTTGCCATTCCGACTACAAATGTATTTGCAGTTGTTATAAATGCATTCTGTAAGGCAACTAAAATATTGCAGACTCGATGTCCTGTAGCCAGTCGCCAAACTCTGGATGCATTTTGCTCACAGAGAGAGACTACAAATTGATCATTATGAGTAATCATTAGCTCTGAGATTTTTTGTCCGTTAATGCGAAAGATATTTTCGCCACTAACAGTGTGCCATACGTACTGGCTGCATTTATCATCGGATGTAACCATGATCTCTCCAGAAGAGGTCAGCACACAATTTTCAACAATACCTTCGTGCTTGAACACGGCTTCAATAAACCCAGTACTGAAGTTCCACTTATGGACAGAATCAGATCCATCCAATGTGTATATTAATTCACCTCTAGCTGGCAACACCAGTCGTTGGATAGGCTTGCCAGATTTGTCAATATTGGACATAGCAGTTATGATGTCTATATCCCAAATAGAAAGGACACCACTGGTGGATAAGGATAGCAGCATGTTATGATGATTTGATTTAATTAGCCTGACTATAGTTCCTGAGATTTCCTGTAAGCTTGCCATACACTGTCCCGTATCTCTTCTCCAAACAAAAATGGCTGAGGTATTTTCCATTGAAGCAATTATACAGTTGCCATTTTTGGACAACACGGCAGATATAAAGCGCTCATTGTGTTTAGCCCTAAACTTTTCAGCCACCTTCCACACATGAGTGTCAAGAAGTTCAATGCTGAGAGCCTTACAAATTAAAATTGCACTTTGGTCTTCAGAAAGCTCTATGCTGACAAATTCACTGTCTTCTCTTCTGCAGTCAAAGTCATCCGTAAGCTGGGGATTTGCAATTTCCTCTGTATTCCAAACAGAGAGGCTACCCTCGTTGTCCACCATCACCATTTCTTGGGCTGTGTCCAAAATGAGAAGGAATTTCACAAATCCACTGGAAAATTCAGAGGTCACAGTGGCCAGCTTCTCTCCACTGCCCAAGTGAAAAATAGTCGTGGTGTTCAAATACTGTCCACAGAATGCATAAGCTCCGTCTGGAGAACACTGCACACAGGTCACTTCGTACCAGCAGTGGAAGTGATAGAGAGGCCAACCATAAAGCAGATCTATCACAGTAACATCTTTGCTGGCCTCCAGCCAAGCAAGTGCATGGTTGACTGATAACGTAAATCCATTTATAAAACTGGAGCCCCCCCCAATTCCACAATGTTTTGACCCTTTAATTTCCACCTCAGACAGAAGACAGGAATTTATGTTATCGTATATCAAAAGAGTGTTTTTTGTTGTAGCCACTACAAGATACTTTTCATCACTAGTAAGCTTCATCCCTAAAATAACAGATGGAGCTGTTGTAATCTGCCTTAGTAACTGGCGGGTCTCTACATCCCAAGTGCTGATGGAGCCATTTTCTAAAGCAGCAATAACCGTGCTGGGGTTAAAGGTGGGCAAAATCTCAGTGACGTGCATGCAGCTGGATGACAGCGGTAGGCGCTCCGGGCTGTAAGTCACATCCATGGAGGAATGCAAAGGGACAATAGAGCAGTACTTGGGTCCATCTTTGTCACATTCTAAGAGGAGATGTCTAAGTTTGGGCAGTGAACTCACTACTGGGAGAAGCCTCTGCTGCAATTCAGCAGAGAGTGAACCTGGGTATCTTACTACTTTGAACTTTATACTGCGGAGGGTACTGGCCAGAAATTTCAGCTCCTTTTCTTGCGAGTAGGTGTAAGCCAGTTCTATGTCAGAAAGTGCTTTATCAAACTGCCCTATTCTAATCATGGTGTACAGCCAGCTGAAGTTCATAATGACTCCATACAGAAGATCATCTGTTCTTCCACATTTTGTCAAGTGGTGAATAAGCTCTGTCATTTTTCTGTGATTGATAAAAAAGATATCAGGCTCTAATGGATTACACTGAAAGACCCATGGCTGACCAGGTGCCTGTCTGTCAAAAGCAGTCTGATCCATGCAGTGCTTTTCATCCTCATTCAGGCCTCTACCATCAAGGTCAGGATAACCATTCAGGTATTGGTCACTGCTGTAAAAAGGTTTTCTTCGTCCACCTGACCAAACACCAAGGAAATACTCTGCCATGACTGTGTGCATTTCATGTAAATCTTCTTCATTGTGCAAGTACAATTTCTGTGCAATTAGCTGCAAGTGCCTATTTGCCCAAAGAAGCAGCGTTACATTTTTCACCTGTCGCTCTATCAAGTACCCCTGTAAGCCCTCCTTAAGCCTTGCAATGTATATATATGGAATTCTCAGTGGGTTACTTTCTCTGACACTCTCACTCAGTTCGTACATTACACTGTTGTCAAGGGCTAAAATATCTTCAAGCTCCATTTCACTCAGGCCAGATTTGGACATGGTGATGTAACCAAGTGCTCTTGACAATAGTCTTGATCCACACTTGCTTTCCAGTGACCAAAACAACTGCTCTATGCTTTCGTGGACAGTGACACAGAGGGAGGACTCATCCACATCTTTGTGAGATCTCCAGTTCCTGACTTCTCTGAAAGTTAAGTTCACAAACATGGGCAGTGTGCACTTGGAGAATGCTTCATTGACATAGATTTGTTGCCCTGATGTTACTTTTCTTTTAACTCGCAGCAGCTGATGTTTCAGTACTTGGCTACACATCTTTCTGTCCCTTGCAGTCAATTCAATGTAGTTATCTTCTTCATGAATAAGGCACCTCAGTTTTTGCAGAATCCCATGCTTGTTTGGCAGTGTTGACAAAATTATCCGTACTGAACGGGGAAGGTGAATGGGAAGCCACCAGAGCTTCCTACCATCATCACTATCTGTTAGCTGTTCTAGGGCATCGAATATTATCACCAGGGGCCTGTGGAATGAAGACTCATTCAAGAGATTGATGAACAAGTCCCGGAGGTCATGAATCTTTTTTGGGTAACTTTGTACGAGGCAACGATAGTTGACTGCTAATTGTTCACAAATGCTTTGAAGTATATTCTTCAGATCTGTACTTGTTTCTGTGGATCCCAAAAATCTTATAACTACTACAGGGTCAGAATCTGGTCCCATCTCTTCTTGCAACCAGGAATAGGACTAGAATATAGAGCACAATTTAGTTAATATCTAAATGAAGAACAGTAACAGAGTTTATAAACAGTGATTGCCTTTATAAAAACAAACATTTTAAAATGTTACTTGTTGAATGGAAATGCTTTCACTGGCAGAGTTCAAGGCTGGTTTGATTTATGTACACTGAATGAAATTAGTATCATATGTCATCTTTGCTTAGCACAGGTAATATCCCAAAACACTAGGACCCAGATACACAAAAAAGGCTTATGTCTAACGGGACATTAGTAGAATGTAGTCCATAAATGCTAGAGTACTCTTTGCAAAATGTGTCTCACATCTGAAAGTCAGTAGGTAGATTCTCTTATTAATGAGCTCCTGAGACACTAAGCAATGTCATCCTTGGCCAGGCAGACCAGCTTGCCACCTAAACTTGTTTAACAGTGATTTCCAGCTGAGTAGAAATGTAAGCCCCAATGGTTTTGGAGGATAGGGATCAGAGTGCAGATTGCCCTTTGCTAGCAGGTCACTTTAATTCCTGGACCACAGAAGTATGCTCTGTCTCAGTGTGCCTGTGATCTTTGCTCATAAACACTGCTGCAAGGGGTAAAAGGTATCTATCTCTGGATGTTTTTTTGGTTAGCATACTTTATATAAATGAGGAATGTGGCTTTAAATCCTCTCAGTCCATGCAGACTAATGCACTTTGTTCTCTTACTTGCTAAGTCTTTTCATCTCATTTTAACTTATTACAGAATATTTTAAAAGAAAAGCATAACCAGAGTCTCTAGATTAACTTATGTACTGAGATCTGAAATGAGATTGTGAGTTGCAAATCCCAATTTCATATATGCAACTAATGTGAATCTACAGGAAGTCACATTTGGGAAAGAAATGGGATTTTTAACATTATTGTTCCCTTCATTTCCTTCTGGCTGATACAGCTGTTTCCCAGTACACTGTGCTAAATTCTCTGAACATCCTGCAGGGAACTCAAAGTTATGACTTCCGGCTGAAGAATTAGGCTTAGAACTGCCAGCTTGGTCTTTTTCTGCATCTGGTCCTGCCATGCACAAAGTGTTTCACTCATCTCCCTGTAGAACTCAGCTCAATTACTTAAACAGCTTGTATCAGATAAATGAGTACAGGTATTGTTGCAGGTTATTATAGATAGATTTGTAACAAGTGTATCAGACTAATTCTAGAATAACTTCTGAGGAGAACATAAGAAGGCATGACTTGGAAAGACCTCTTGTATATGAGGATAAGACTAAAACCAGCATATGATGTTTAGATGTTTCCACATTCACAGGACCTCAGGGGAACAAAAGAGAATGAGATCCATCTAAAATATATACTTTTAATTTAAAAAGATACTGATTCCTATTAGGTTTTTAAGAGCTCTGCTGAAGTATTCTTGTTTTGGCTAAGCACACGATACAGATGTTATTACTGAAAGGTAAGTCTTTTTCTGAATATGTGAACAATAATGTGCAGAATATACTTTTTATTATTTTTGTTTTATATATTGAGGGCTCATACTGGATCTGTTGACAAAAGGAAGAATGAAAACTAAGTTGGCCCTTCCTCACTAATACTCCTAACATCACCATATTGTGTAAAGTATTTATTTACCTTCTTCGCCGCTTCAGCTAATAAAAGAGTCTTCCCTGTGCATGGTCCTCCGTATATGATAAGAGGGTTAATGTGTCCTGTTTTGCTAGGTAGAATGTACTTGTGAACTATGTTTAATGCCTCACATCTGTATTCATAAAAAGTGGAGTACGTTTTACATAGCGATGAATGTTGAAGAACTTCATCGTACAGCAAGTCTGTCTCAGTGTCAAAATTCTGCTGGACTGTTGCTTGGATGATATCAATCATGTCTTCATAGAACTGTTTACCAAGTCCTTCGATGTAATGGTTCTCCACTTCTTTGGAGTAGCCCAGTTTCATGTCACAGTGAGTGACGGACGTGTACACTCTCAGATTGGATGATGCAACGATGGTAGGAATGAATTCATCCCTGAGCTTGATCAGTTTCTCATGTGCTTCGGGATCTCGTAGAAACTTCCCGGCTGTATGTACCACATCCATGTATTTTCCCATCTCTGGAATTTTAACAAAACGCTCAATGTTGGCAATTTTCCGAATGTAGCAAACACACTTCTTTAGGAAAGCTGGTGTTTGTTTACCCAAGGCAAAATCAAGTTCATCTTCAATAGCTAGAGGATGAAAAGAGAACACAGAGTCTCTGTTATCTTTTCTTTATAAACAGTTCAAGAACATCCCCCACCTGCAACAAACAGACTCTTGAATGATTGTATCTGTTTTCTGTAAAAAACAGAAAAAGCTCAAAAAAATCCCTGGGTGCTTTTGTATGGATTTTGGTCTCAAGCAAGCACAACAAACATTTTTTTTTTCTCTCCAATTATATGAGAAATGCCAACAGAAGTACATTTTCATGTTTGTGGAAAGGGTGAAAGAAAAGATAATAAATTAATATATTGAAATATTAAGTCTGAACTTTACCAGAGGAAAGATATCTCTTAGCTTGGCTGTGTTTCATTTTTCCTTTCTCATACAGCAATTTCACAGCAGTCTTAAAAATCCTCTTAATCTCTTCTGATATATCTTGCCACTTGTTCTCAGTCACAGAGTTTGAAGAAGATTCCATCTTTGAAAAATACCCATAGTTAAACAGTAGCTGTAATACACACATCTAACAAGTTTAAAAAGTAAAAGTCTAATATTCAAGGTCATAAATACCATGGTAATGGAGAAACATATACACTAAAAATAAATAAACATAACATATAAAATAACATTTTATACTGCGGATAATCCATTTTAGAATTATAAAATTTAGCTACTTCGACTATTTTCTGAATTCCTACTGTAGGCAGGTAGTGCAAAATGATACCTGAAATAATGGCAATAAAGTAGCAGTAACACTGCTAAAATTATGGCTCCTTTAATGAGAAGTAAAAGTAATACTAGTAGCATTAATCATCATCATCATCATCTTTGATCTGAAAACTGAAAATTAAGTTCCTTGTACCTATAATTAAGCACCTCATATTAGCTACAATATTTGAAAAAGACAGGATTATATCTGACATTACTTTCATTCATTCATTGCTATAGTAACAGAAATCTTACTGTCATCAGAGAGGGACTCTAATATAAATTCTCTAATCCTTTCAGCTGGTATCTCACAGATGCCACGATGGAGGTTTGTCTAAGGCAGCTGGTAGTCACTGCTGCATAACTTACTGCAGGTGAAGTGTTTAAAGAGTCTCCAGTTTTCCTGGATGGTGTCATAGGGAAAAAAACAGCCTCCAGGATAAGCTCCCTAGCAACTGTTGCTTGACATCTTCAGAGTTGCATATCTTTTATTACTTTCTTTAAGTTTATGAGATGTAACTCTATGTTAGCTTTAAGTTACAAACAGCTTTTTACTTCCTTCTGTGTATTAGTATCTTGAGGAAAGGTACAAAGTTTTAATACAAAAAAGCCAAGCTTTATTCAAAGGGATACTGTGGGCATTCACAAAACAATGCAAAATTACAGAACTTGCTTTGTGATAAATACACAAGAAATACATCAGAATTAGCCACATTCTACTTTTTCCTTGTCTATGTTTTTAATGTTTTCAATGTTTTTTTAATGCAACCATGAAAACATTCTGCGACACAGTGAGTGAATGCAGTATAATGGTTTCATTTCATTTTCTTGTATAACAGACCATGCACTCAAAATGCTGTGAATACTCTGTTAAGTATGTGATTTTTTTGTACACTGAAATCTGAGTCTTGGCTAATATATGGTTTTTATTGTCACCAATTAAAGACAAATGCCTACTTTAAAAATTATAATTGACAGTGTTTAAAAGTCTTCGGTTAGAATACAGTTAATAAGTTAGCAGTATGAGATCTGACTTGGGACAGCACTAAGCACTTGTTTGACTCTTAAAGAGCATTCTTGTATGGTGATAGGGAAAACATGTATTTCCTCTGCAAATCCTGTTCACTGAAATCAAGCAAAAGCATAATAGCAGGGCAGGAGAGCCTGAGCTCTCCCTAGTCCAGCATCAGAGAAGGGAAAAGGAATGTGTACAACTGTCCCAGTAGCCCCCAGAGGTCATGAATGACTACAAGCCACTGGCTCGAGGTGTTATCACAGAGCATATCAATGCAGGAGACTCATGACCCTACAGGTTCCTTGGTGTTTTGCAGCTGCTCCCTCCACCATGCATGGGAAAGAAGTACCACAGCACCAGTTGCTCAAGTGCCAACAGGGATGTAGGAGCTAATTCAGAGGCAGCAGCAAGTGCCTGACCCTGAGGACTACCCGCCACTGTAACTGATAGGGAAGAATTTTGTAAGGAGGTGACTATGACTTACTGTATTCTGGTAGTTCTTCAGCATTTCAGATTTTGGTCTGAGGTAATACGCTGGTGGCACTGCATTCTCATCCCTGCAGTACCACTCTTCTAAAATCCTTGTCTCTAGCTTGGCCTCTACAGCAGCATCCAGGATCATTTCAAATTCTGCTGACTCAACTTCCCCTGGTATTCGGATGTTTCCGTACTTCTCTCCCAATAGGCCCTGTGTATTTGCAGAAAAGTAGGGATTATTCTTTTTAGTTATGCAAAAACCCTCCTCAGGATCTGAATTTCATACAAATCAGTGTGGTAATAGTTTAATGACTTTGAAATTACTAGGAAAGGAAGCAGATACAGTGTAAGATGAATCACTGTTGAAGCTACTGTACTGACCTGCATCCTACTATGGTGACTTGGTAAAATTTCAAGTCGATGCATTGTCTTTCTTAATATTAACTACTAATAAAAATACACAGGGGCATTCAAAAGAAGAAAATTTAAAAATACCCAACATATTTTCTTAGCATAGTACTGACTTGTGCATTCTTGATTCCCATTAGTCACACGTTGGCATTCACCTGACATACAAAAGCTAATGTGGAAATCGTTTTCTCTGGACTCAGGATAAGGAATGCATTTCTGGATTCTTCACCTCTTGGCTTTATTCTTACTTTCCACAGTAATGGAACAGAAGATTTTATGTTCTATTTGACAACATTTCACATTATGTTAAGCACAGCTCATATTGGTATTATTAAAATGTGGCTTATATTAGTAATACCACAGATCAATGTTGCAGAACCACAAACAGCAGCTAGTGTCTCATACTACCTTTTTGCAAAAGTGTTCAATGTCTTTGCCCTGATAGTTATCCACTGAATGAACACTGGCGCAAGAGAAAACAGTTTTGATCAAATACCACATAGAAATAAAAATTTTGGTACTTAAATGCACCTATTTGGTATGCAGGCAAAGGTCTGTGGAAGTCAGTTCTTAAACTGTGGCACAGGAGATTTTTCATCTTCAAAACTGAGGATTAAGATATTGGTTATAAAGCTCTGTATGAGTTTTTAAAATAATTTATTTCCATAGTTTGCTGTCCATAACTATTTTATTTTAAAAGTTTTGGGAAACACTTTATAGAAGATAGAGTTGCAGGATATTCCTGCATTATTTCAACAAAATTTTTCAACTTTGCGATCATCAGCTTAATTCTGCATTCAAATCTTAGTCCATAGAAGTGAGTGAGAGCTCTTACTTCCTTTAAAGTAGGGTTTTTTACTTATTTCCTCATTTAAATGTATTCATCAAAGATTCTGAGTTAATGAGAAGATGTACTTAATGTGGAGAGGAACCAACAGTATCAACATCTTGATTTGAATCAGAAAGATCTCTTAGTAAAGTAATGCTAATGCAAATGCAGTACTACTTTAAAAATGTAAATGACCTTGTTTGTAAATAATAAAAATCTAAATATTCATTATTTTTAAAGCGCTCATCATACTGAGAAGCTGTTTTAAACTTTTCCAGCTGTAACTAAACTCTGAAAATCAAGAAGCCTGCTTCACTTGATTATAAAAGCATGAGGCTGTGGACCCATTCTCTGGATCCAGTTGTGTTGGCAGAGGATACTCAAGCAGCTCATCATGCTACATGCTGTAGCCTCAGAGCAGAAACATCAGGGCAGTACACATGAACGCTTCTACACCTCTTTCAGGCAAAACCACCTCAGTTTTGACCTCAGCTCAGACCATACTTCACATTGCATAAACTAACCTAGCTGATTTTAGCCTGGAGCAGATTAGGAAGAGCTCACAGGAACTACAGTGCTGACTCTGTTGAAGAGCAGATGGCATCCTCCAACAGAGGAGTAGTGACAAAGAGCTGGTTGACAGAAGCAAGTTGATGTCTGTCCACTACTTAGGAGAAATGAAGGAATCATCACAGTTCATACAGTCCAGGTTTCAGTTTCTGACAAGTTCTAGCAGCCAAGTCCTTCAAGAAACTGCTCCAAGAGGCATTAGGGGAAAGATGGGTTTGCCTGGCTGCCCATTCACATCTCCCAGTAGCTTCATTTAGGGTGCACATCAAGGAGTCAGAAGAAAGGAACAAATATGTTCAGTAACTAGAATTAAATAATAGTAATTTTAATTAAATTATTCAGTATTTTCTTACATTAATTTATTTTTAGTATGTGATCATTCTAACTAGTATCTCTGCTCATAGAGCTATGTTGCTTCACATAATGAGACAACCAGGCAAAATGTCTACATTTTTACTGTTCTGATCTATTCATAAAGCCCTAAAATTTTGGAACTCTGAAGCTACAGAGGTTAAACAAAATATTATTTTCCTTCTTTATTCAAGTGAGGTTAACAATTCATAGCATGCTGAATTGCAAGCCTTTGCACATTCAGATTGATGTAGAAATCTCACAAATTTCTCTCAAAGGAGCATTATTGCTATGCAAATTTTGCAATCACCTTGTACAGCAATTATTACTTAGAAGTCATTAGGCTACACTTTCTAAATTTAAGTCCAGTGGATTCAACAGACACTTGCCCAAGCAAAGATCAATAGCTGGGCCCTTCATTAACTATACTAAAATGTCAATATTAAAATGTCTGGTTTTAATGGGCTGCATGTAATCAATTAAATTTATTTTGGAATTATTCTGTGTACTTTTCTGCTTCTCTGGTACAGTTTGTCCTGTTCTCTCTCCACTGTACTATAGGTAGACAACAAAAAGCAGAACTTCAAAATGAAAAGATGGGCTTTTTTTCTTCTATCTTACCTGTCATTGCAACAGACATTATGTAAATAGTCCTACATTAGGGATCATCCTCCTATCGTAACACAAAAAAGAGGAACTTTGATATGATCAGAATACTAGAATCACTGTGTATGCCTGTATCATCATGACTGAGCTTTTAAATAAAAAGGAGGCCTATGCAAATACTATTTGAAAGCCTTTGCAGTTTTTCAAATCAGGTGTTACACAGTAGAGGACATACATTTATCATGGTGTACTGTGGTGCTGTAGATGGTATTGCTAATATTTTGCTAGGAGGCTAGCAAAATATTTGAGATGATGGCAGTGTGCATCCATAAAGCCTAATAAATAACAAAATAAGCCTTGTATAATTTTGCTTTGAGGTACTTCTCCTCTTCTTGTTTGGTTGTGGTTTATGGAAAAGTTTTAAAGTTAAACTTAAAAGATGACTCATGCATAGTGCTAGAAGAAAAAGAATGAGGAAATATGGAGGAAAGTGAAGTCTGAGTGAATGTACATTGCACTGCAAGGTGAAAACTGAGTCTAGCTTGTTATCATTGACATCTAGAGATTAGGAGAAGCTGAAAATAGCTGTATCAAGAAAGGAACACATCCGTTGAACATCATGTAAGGATCTAAATATGCTAAAATATATAGTTTTAGAACTTAAAAAGTGGACCATAAAGGAAGGTATAGAGGCCAGCACCTCACTGCCACATTTTTTTTCCTTGAGAACTGCTCAGGCAACCGCAGGCAGCACAGTGCTGACCAGTCTTCTGTAACTGTGCCCACTGCACCCCAGCAAACTACTGTACAGATTACAGTAGAAGTCCTTCATACAAGCTGCACGAGTTGGCCAGGCTCAGAGTACACCTCTGAAACTTGGCTGTGTTTAATGCAGCAATACTGTTTCACATGGTTGGTGTGAGGAAGGACTTCATGTTTTGGTCAAAATGAAGGCATTTTTGCAATGAAAGCAAAGTTAAGGAGCAGCTGAAGAGAAATTCTGAGGACATCTGTGGCACCTACTTGGTTAATTGGTGCATTGAGAAAGGCAATTAAATTACTCAGTGTCTTTGATGTTCTAATATAGTAGAACTGACAAGTAAACAAAGTGAAATAGAAATAGGAACAGGATAGGGAATAAAAAGAACAGCACTGGAATGAAGAAGGGAATTGATGTCACAAGTAGAACCAGCAAACTGTAAATACTGTGCTGAGCAGGTCTGTCATTTAGAGTGGGGCAATCCCAGGCATTGCACTGCAGCTGTGTTCCTCTTTGTGCCCCAACAGAAGTTAGCTGAGGTTCTGGTATTAGTACCTGACCCTGTATAACCATTTGAATAAGATTCTGGTAAAAAGAATTTATGCAGTAGAAAATTCTTCATTGAGTCATTCCTGTATTTTGTGGTAACTCCAGACTAGTCTCAACCTACAGCCCAGTTTCACTGGCCATTTAACTGAGGTGTTTAAACACAACTTCAAAAGCTTTTCCCTAGTGGTAGGGAGATATGAAACAATGATGAGTAATTTCTCAGGACGTAGTGGGTAGGAGCTAACATCATGCAGATTGAATGCGTTTCCTCAGAAGAATGCATGACCTACTTCACTGATACACTTCACTTCATCAGAACTCTCCTTTCTCCTGGCTGTGAAAGTATCAATGGTCTTCCTGCTCCACACTCTTTCTCCTGCCTTCTACATGATCATGAAGCACCAGTTTAGTTCATTTTGTTGCCTTTTCCTTCACCGTTTGTCACTGTTGGGTCTTTGATCTCCCCAAGCATGGGTGCAGGTGAGAATATCAGTCAAAAATAAAAAGTTAGGAAAGAAGTCTGTGAATAAAGGTAGGGTAGAGGAAGGACTGGTGAAGATTTTGCTTACCTCTGGCTACAGGTTTGAGCTGCTCACTCACTCTGATTCTCCTCCGAACAAATACATAAGTCTCACTCTCATTCTTTTTTTTTTTTTTTTTTTTTTTTTTTTTTTTAATTGGGTAGGAAATTTCCTGACAGGCATATACATTTTTCTTCTCACATAAATCTCAGGACCTTGAAGGTAACTCCTAGAGCCGTTCCGATTCCTGTCAACTCTCTGACAGGTCCCGTAACACTTTGTAACAGTGGAGCTGGGTAGAAAAACAAGCTACAGAGGCTAGGTTTAATAAAAGACTTCAGTATTCAGCCCAGACTGGAGTACATAATCTTGTCTGTGGAAATCACTACCCTTCCTATGGTGAGCTGGAAGCATACCTTTCCTGGAAACAGAAATAAGATCAATCTTGTCATTCAGAGGAGGGCATGGTAGTGTAACCTCCCCTGGTTTGTAAAATACTCACAACACTCACCCAAGTAGGGAGAAACTGTGAAAGGGTTTGCAATCCAGTCTTGAATCTCATAGGTGAAGGCTGGCTAATGGAGAAAAGCTTCTCCTACTGTTGCTGTTTGATGTGTCTTACTGAGCATCCAGGGATACAGACATCATGGAGCCAGAAAGGAAGGAGATACTCTGAGCCTATCAGTGTAGGGCAGTGGCTTCTGGACACAAACCCTAGGAGTTAGAAACTAGGACTCTCCTGCATCCTTACTGCCCTCTTTGGTATGCTTCATATGTAAGAAAGGGTGCTGCCTCACACTACACCCATGCACCCTCTAAAAAAAAGGGGACGTATCTTTGTTTTCTGGGACACATGATCTCACTAGTATTTATCAGAAGTGTTGCTTAGTTTCTAATTTTCCATTCGGGGATGGTATTTAAGTGATAAATGATGAGCCAAGGAGATTAGATTAAGGTAATGTTGGCAAGAAGAGATTAATCAGGCACCTGAGGGATTAACAGAGAGGCCATGTATTCTGTAGTCGAAGTTGCAGCAAATGAGGAGGGGGTTTTTAGGATTGCAGAACTATCCAACTCCTACTGTAAGCACATACACACAGTCTTTTTTGCAAACAGACCAAAATATATTTATGCTTTTCCATAAATAAATAAGCTGTTTTTCTCAGTAAGATATATAGCCATTATGAAGGCATTAGAAAGTGTCAATTAATAAGCATTATCAGAGGCAGACATGACTGATGGTATAACTGTTTTTAACACCCCTCCTGCCTTCAGGAAAACTGAAACATGATATGAGATTTCACTGCAAATTTCTTTTTGCTGTTTTTTACTCCTTCTTGTTAGAGCTAAGCAGGTTTGTATTTATTAAATCTACAAATGAAAACCTAATTTTGTAATTAAATGTCAAAAAAATGATTTCACAATTTGCATGGAATAATACAGTCCCCATGAGCCTGATATGACCCATGACTGTGTAGTGTAGCACCTAAAATACCATTAATAAACATGTTTTGCAGGGATATAAAATAAATGAAGGCCTAAAGGCAAATTTTTAGTATAAGGGACATTAGCTCTAGCAGATAATGCCACCTTTGTACAGCAACCACAACTTAGTGTTTATCACAGTATGCAAAACAAGTAACATAATGTAACATCAAATTTGCTTTGCGAGTACATGTGGAATAGCCTGTAATACTTATTTTGACTAGTTCCTAGATTTTGATGACTTTTACTTGATTTCTGTATCCTCATTTGCCAATTGTAATGAAACATTATTTTCTCCAAGCCAGCTGGCATAGTTTTCAGGGCTTGTTATTTGGGACAGTCGGTGGTGGGTACTCTCTGAACATATACTTTATCAAGCTAGTCCTCCAAAGATTAGAAGAAATTATCAGGTGATTCCTTGCACACATATAGAAAGAGTGTAAGTTTTCTTCCCCAACACTGTTAGCAGTATGATGGCCCAGTAAACTTAAAGGCTGATGTGAAACTATTAGTCCTTTCTGTATGTTCTTAAATTATTTGCATGTGTGCCTTACTTAGCACATGCTTGCAGGGAAAGAACTATTTCTTCTGGTGTATTAAAATATTATAAATTTGTAGGAGGCTAAAAAGGACAGTAGCATAGTTGCAGTATTAAAGGAACTAATTCCTGTGAAAAGAACTAATAATCTAAACTGTAGTAATAGTTAAGGAGAGAAAAAAATGTGGAAAGGATCTTCAAAAAAGCTGAAAGAGACTAAAGCAAGCACAGTGATAATAGAGATTAAAGCTTTCCTTGGCTTCATAAACCCACACCATTTACACACTTGACAAAGATCATGGCTGATGAAGAGTAGCATTACTTAAAGTATTCACAGCATCAACAATCATCATAGAATGGTTTGTGTTGGAAGGGACCTTAAAGATAATCTAGTTCCCACCCCCATGCATGGGCCTGGACACCTCCCACTAGACCAGGATGCTCAGAGCTCCATCCAACCTTGTCTTGAACACTTCCAGGGATGGGGCTTCCACAGCTTCCTGGGCAACCTGTTCCAGTGTCTCACCACCATCATAGTGAAGAATTTCCTCCTAATGTCTAACCTAAATTTCCCCTCTTCCCATTTTGATCCATTAGCTCTTGTCCTCTTCCTCCAAGCCCTTGTAAAAAAGTCCCTCCTCAGCTTTCCTATAGGCCCCCTTCAGGTACTGGAAGGCTGCTATGAGGTCTCCCCAGAGCCTTCTCTTCTCCAGGCTGAACAACCCCAATTCTCTCAGCTTGTCTTTGCAGGAGAGGTGCTCCAGCCCTTGGATCATCTTTGTGGCCCTCCTCTGGACTTTTCCCAGGAGCTCCATGTCCTCCTTATGTTGAAGGCTCCAGAACTGGACACAGTTCTCTTTTTGGGGTCTCACGAGAGCAGAGTAAAGGGGCAGAATCACCTCTCTTGGCCTGCTGGCCATGCTTCTTTTGATGCAGCTCAGGATACGGTTGGCTTTCTGGGCTGCAAGCACACACTGCTGGCTCATGTTGAGCTTCTCATCAATCAACACCCGAGTCCTTTTCCTCAGCACTGTTCTTAATCCGTCCTCTGCTCAACCTGTATTTGTGCTTGGGATTGCCCTGTGCTTGGCCTGACTGAACTTCATGCAGTTTGCACGAGCCCACCTCTCAAGCTTGTCAAGGTCCCTCTGGATGGCATTCCTTCCCTCCAGCATGTTGACCTCACCACGCACTTTGGTGTCAACAAACTTGCTGAGGGTGCACTCAATGCTACTGTCCATGTTGCTGACAAAGATGTTAAACAGCACCGGTCCCAGTACCGACCCCTGGGGAACACAGGTCCCCATCTGGACACTGAGCCATTGATCACCACTCTTTTGAGTGCAACCACCCAGCCAGTTCCTTACCCAACAAGTGGTCCAACAAGCTTCACAGTTGGTTCACGTTATCAAATATTACCATGAGAATGCTAACCCAAAAACTTAATTTATATTAAATAGAAATCCATCTTTTCATAAGTCACCTTCAGAACTGCCACATTTCAAAAACTATTGTTCTTCAATACTACCCAATATTAGTTTTCCATTTGTAATACAGATGAAGAAAATCACCTTTATAAATCCTCTTAGCTTTCACTTACCATACTTCCTCAAAAATGGAATAGGTTAATATAAAACTTTACCTATAATAGCTTTCTATTGGGCTATCTTTTCTAACAATAATTTTTAACTAAAAGCTAATCAGACCTAAAAATTACTGGTAAATGTACAAGCATTAAATACTGCCTGCAGGTAATAAGTCCTTAGTGAAATGTTTAAAAGTTCTGTAGCAAATCCCGATGGCAAACAAATGAAATACAGGAAAGAACACCAGGTCATTACACTTCTCTCAATAAAAACACTATCTTGGCCACGTCATGCAACGGCATGGCCGAGAGGCACAGTGTATGCTCTGCCAAAGCACGTGGCCAGGCAATGCAGTGTTCTTCCAGCCGTGAGCAGCACTACTATTTTAAATTATTTTTAAACAGTTTTAAGCATTAAAGTAATTTCTGTGCCATGCAAAATAATTAACAAGAACAGAAAAGGTAGTTTACTTGTAATGATTGCAGTCTCCATAGCATTCTAAGCAAGTATTCTCCAATTAATTTTTTTGGAGCTTATGAAAGAAAGAAGCATATGATAATTAGCTGCTACATGGCATGCTAACACAACAGTAACTCCAAAAAAAGCACCCTGCACTGAAAGCATAGATTTTAAGTGAAAAGAGGCAATACCTTCTGGATGCATACCAGTACCACTATGAAGAACACTGACACTGTCTCTTATTTTACTTCATAAATTAGTATCTTCCATTGAAGAGAAAAGGATCCTGTGAAATTACACACTCTGATAATCTTAAAAAAAAAACAGACCCAGCTTACTGGTAGCTGGATTTAACAATAACCAGACTGAAAAGTGAACTAGTAACTTTGTGAGCAGGTGTTTGTTTCTGGCTCTGTTGGAGAGCTGCAGGATCCCTGAAGTGAATCTGTATTTCAGAAAAGGAAAGGTATATACCCTAGGTGCAAGCAGTAGCATTAAGACTTCTCTTTGAACTAATCAACTGCATGCTAAATACTGTGAAGTATGATCTTTCTTTACACACAAATAGAATTGCAAGGTTTAGAATCCCCCCCCCCCTCATTCTGCAGCATAGCCAATGTTGGCTTTCTGATCTACAGTTTCATTTGTAGAACAGACCATAACATCTAGCTGATTAAAATACTACCTCAGGAGATGGTTTGGTAAAGCTCTTGAGGGTCAAGAGACAATAAATCTCATAAATCTCATGCAGCCTATTTTTCCTCTACACATTATACATAGAAGATGGAAATGTGAGTTCATGGTAATCCTGTTCTCACTAATATGGTAATTTATATTAAATATAATATTAACCTTTCTGGAAGGCAGAACCAAAAATCTATTCATGTCAAGAAAAAGAAATACACTTATTTAGCAGAAAATACGTATAGTCCTCTGACTGTATGCTGAAAATGCAAGCTATTTTAATACTAAATCCAAAACCATCCAGTTTCTATGTTCCATGGAAAAACTGCGGGATTAATCTTGTAGCTATTTTCAGCGGGTTATATTTAAAAAATGGGTAAGCATTTTCAGACCCTAGATTTCAGATTTAGAGGATCAGAGATGATTCACAGAAAAATACATTCCCAGCCCTAAAGCAGATCAAGGAACTCACTCACAATAGCTTAATCATATAATATACCCCGTGCTTGATTCCACTCTGTGTGTATGCGTGTTGTTCAGAGACAAACAGCATGGAAAGGGATTTACAGCCTTTGCCTGTTAGTCTGGAGGCTCTGAAGGAGTACCAAGGCTTGCTGAAGGGAAAGTTGAATACTATGTCTTTAATATTTACTGTTTTGAAGGATTTAAAAAATATACAAAGCTCTACTTTGACATTCACAAAGAAAATCTTTCCTGTTGGCCATGTCCATCCAAAACAGGATTAGTGTACATAGACTTCACTTCAGACTGATGCCAGCAAGTCCTACGGAGCCACACTGCATGACCCCAAACCCACTTATGCTAGAGGGGGTACTTATTTATATGGGTTATGAATAAGATGCAGAGTGAGAAGAAAATTCATAGTTTCATATTTGTTTCTTGGAATATACTTTATTGGGAGAGTTGGGCTGTTGTGCCACTTCTGATCGCAGCTATTTCTCCTCATTCACTTCAACGCTATACACAGAGCTGCTTCCTTGAGGAAAATTCAATTCTGAAATGTACCAAGCATGTGTAACTTCTGCTGAATTCCTG
This sequence comes from Hemiprocne comata, assembly GCA_020745705.1. Taxonomy (NCBI): domain Eukaryota; kingdom Metazoa; phylum Chordata; class Aves; order Apodiformes; family Apodidae; genus Hemiprocne; species Hemiprocne comata. The sequence goes on along the minus strand of CM036589.1, from coordinate 24,576,297 downwards.
AAGAGCAGTGGGTGCTTAGAATTCCTCCTAAACTGGCTGTTTTACTGTAGACACATTTGACTGACTTTAGCCTCCCTAACTTAAAGTGTGCGGCAATTTTCCTGGGAGAGCAAAAGTGAAATGTAACTCAGGTGTTCCAGAACCTGCACATATTCAGTTTTCACATTAGGAATAAACTCTAAAGTAACACCAGAACTGAAAAGGAAGTTAAGAAGATTCAGCAGAGCTGGAGTAATGTAATTCGGAATTTTCTCGGAGCTGGAATATGCTCAGAATTAATTATCAATCATTTGTGCTAAGCAAAGAGAACCAAGTGGCAGTGTACTTCATGGAATGATTAAAGCATGCATTGTACTGTAGGAACAAAAAGATTCAGAGATGTAAAAAACATTTCCCTCCTCAATTTACCATATTTAGTTTTCAATTTCACGGTGATTTAAGGACATGCCAAATATTGCACATCACTAATATTCTTTTAAAACCCTACTGGAATCTCAATGTTATAATGCTAGGTCTTTTTAGATAGTTCCTTAAGGCTGAAATTAACACACTATCAATAATTTGAGAGGGATAATGTAAATTACATCTGTTCAGAGTAGGTAGAAAATGTTTTTACTATTCTTTGGACCAGATGATTTTAATGATGGGTGGGGAGAAATCTCTCAGGTTGGTATAAACCCAACACTATTTAATTGAGCAAACCGTTACAGGCAACAAACTTAACATTTTATTTCTATTTCTCCCTTTCATTTTTCAATTTTTCAGGACATAGTTATGCAAGAACAGCAGTTCAGGCAGAGACTGTGTGGTGCCTCAGAGATGGAAAAGACCACCCAAGTGTTATAACTTGCAGGGCATGTTTGAAGACAAGTACAGAGAAGCCTGCCAGTTCTCTCATCTGTACCAAGGTGTAATCAACAGCAGGTTAGTACTGGATTATTCTGTAGGAAACCCTGATAAACTTATCCTGCAAATAATCAATATAGACTAACGATGCCCTAAATAGCTCAAGGCCTTAATTGATGTATAGCACTGTAATTGGGTTCCTAAATAAGCAGTCTAACTCCCTAGTGCCTCCTTGCTGTTAATGGAGAAACAGTCATCCAGAAGACGACTCAGATATTACTGGAGGTACCTTTATCTTTCTATCAGTTGCTAAAGGTGTAGAGAGTAGATCCATAATAGATGAATCCTGCTCATAATCAGTACTAGTTATGGGATGATACTATAACTTTTATTGTCACTCCACCATCCTGTCTCTATTGCCATCTCTTACGAATTTACTAGGAAACATAAGCCATGAAAATGTAAAGGTTCCAGTGATGCACTGAATGGATTTTGTCTTTGGTATTGTTATGCAATGTGGAGTTTAAGCACTTCACAATTTCATAAATATACTGCATTTCAGTCTCCCCATGTATATTTCAGAGACAATGAGCATGATTTCTGCATAAACTTTGTACCGGAAGTATTTTTCCCACAGAAATAGTACTTTTCTCATCGTAAATAAAGCTTGATAAATTATTCTCTAGATCAAAAATAGTATGATATTTATTTACCCACAGTAAAACCTGTAAGTTTTCTAATGGTCATTTATAATGGGCACTGATTGCAAAAAAATCCAGCAACTAAAAAAACCTAACAAAAAAGGCAACCAACTCCCCTCTCCCTTAATTGGATCAAGTGTTGATAGATCTCAGGCTGTAGGTAAGAGGGAACTGTACATTCCCTAAGACAGAATCACAGGAAATTTTTTTAGGCCTTCTTCCTCCTCTGTGTTTATGAATATGTTCATTTGGATTTTGTTGTTTCATATATGAAGAAAAGCTCAGGACTTTCAACTTATGCACTGCACTAATTTAAAAACTGAATTTAATTCCCTCTCCATCTGATATCACAATGTAGGCAAAAAGCACCATAAAGAAACACTTTGTAAAATATATCCATATCTGCCAGTTAATTCTGAATAGTCCAATTTAATCTCAGATCTGTGTCTGAATTAAGAAGTGGTAATTGAAAAGTAAGTAAAATGCCCAGCTGAATGGAAGTAGCACATTTTATAGAACTTTTTCGAGAAATAGGAAGTTGCTGAAAGCCTGCAATGCCAAAGTCAGTTTTTAATTACGTTACTAAAAGTTAAAACTAATTATGCTTGTTGGAATAGAATCATTGTCAATTTCTGTTGTAAATTACATAAACCCCATCTCACTGAGGTACAACAGAGCAAAAATCAAATGTGCATAAAGAGGTTTCTGTAGTTTTCCCAGTCTAGTAATTGGGAGAGCTATTACTCTGGTCTGTACTTGGAAAACCTGGAATAAATACTGAAGTCATTGGCTCATTGCAACCTCTTTGCTAACTGTTTTGTTCTGTTTAAAATTTCTGGTTTGTCTTGATCTGCAAAGCACGAACAATCCAGGAGGTTACTAGAGTGTGTTGATGACAACATCCTTTTCCAAGTAATTGAGGAACCAACAAGGAGAGGGGCTACATTGGACCTTGTTCTCATCAACAAGGAAGGGCTGGTGAGGGATGCTAAACTCAAGGGCAGCCTTGGTTGTAGCAACCATGAAATGGTGGAGTTCAAGATCCTTAGAGCAGCAAGAAGGGCTCACAGTAAGCTCACTACCCTTGACTTCAGGAGGGCAGATTTCAGCCTCTTCAGGGATCCGCTCGACAAAGCGTCATGAGATAACATCCTGGAGGAAAGAAGGGCCCATAAAAGCTGGCTGATATTTAAAGATCACCTTCTCCAGGCCCAAGAGCAATGCATCCCAACAAAGAAAGTCAGGTAAAAACTCCAAGAGTCTGGTGTGAATGAGCAAGCAGCTCCTAGAAAAGCTCAAACTTAAGAAGGAAGCATAAAGAGGGTGGAAGCTAGGGCAGGTACCTTGGGAAGATTACAGAGAGGTTGTCCGAGCAGCTAGGGATCAGGTAAGAAGAGCCAAATCCCAGATGGAATTAAACCTCACCGGGAATGTAAAGAGCAATAAGAAAAGCTTCTATAGGTATGTTGTGGAGAAAAGCACAACCAAGGATAATGTAGGCCCTCTCCTGAAGGAAATGGGAGACCAAGCTATGCAGGATACTGAGAAGGCTGAGGTTCTCAATGACTTTTTTGCATCAGTCTTCCCTGGCAAGTGCTTCAGCCTCATTGCAAAGGCCACAGCAGGTGAAAGCAGAGACTGGGAGAACAAAGCACCCCCTCACTGTAGGAGAAGAACAGGTTCATGACCATCTAAAGAACGTGAAGGTGCACAAGTCTATGGGACCTGATGGGGTCCATCCACGGGTCCTGAGGGAGCTGGGGGATGCAGTTGATGAGCCTTTGTCCATCATATTTGAGAAGTCATGACGATCTGGTGAGGTTCCTGCTGCTTGTAAAAAAGGTCATATAGCCGCTATTTTTAAAAAGTGAAAAAAGGAAGACCCGGAGAATTACAGGCAGGTCAGTCTCACCTCTGTGCCCCACAAGATCATGGAACAAATCCTCCTGGAAAATCTGCTAAGGCAAATGGAAAATAAGGAGGTGATAGGTGACAGCCAACATGGCTTCACTAAGGGCAAATCATGCCTGACCAATTCAGTGGCCTTCTATGACAAGGCTACAGAGATGGTGGATAATGGCAGAGCAACTGACATCATCTACCTGGATTTGTGCCAGGCATTTGACACTGTCCCACACGACATCCTGGTCCTCAAACTGACAAGACACGGATTTGACAGATGGACCACTCAGTGGATAATTTGCTGGATGGCCACACCCAGAGAGTTGTGGTCAATGGTTCAGTGTCCCAGTGGAGGCAAGTGACAAGTGGTGTTCCTCAGGGGTCAGTATTGGGAGCAGTGCTGTTCAACATGTTTGTTGGAGACATGGACAGTGGGATGGAGTGTATCCTCAGCAAGTTTGCTGATCATACCCCGCTGTGTGGAGTAGTTGGCACCCCAGAGGGAAGGGAGGCCATCCAGAGGGACCTTGACAGGCTGGAGAAGTGGGCCAATGCCAACCTCAGGAAGTTCAACAAGGCCAAGTGCAAGGTCCTGCACCTGCGTCAGCGCAACCCCAGGCACAAACACAGGCTGGGGGGAGAATGGCTAGAGAGCAGTCCCGAGGAAAAGGACTTGGGGGTGGTAGTAGATGAGAAGCTCAACATGAGCTGCCAGTGTGTGCTGGAGCCCAGAGGGCCAACTGCATCCCGGGCTGCATCAAAAGAAGTGTGGCCAGCAGGGCCAGGAAGGTGATTCTGCCCCTCTACTCTGCTCTGGTGAGACCACGCCTGGAGTACTGTGTACAGCTCTGGAGCCCTCATCACTGGAGAGGGTAGTGATAGGACAAGGGGGAATGGTTTTAAACTGAAAGAGGGCAGATTTAGATTAGGCATTAGGAAGAAATTCTTCACCGTGAGGGTAGTAAGGTGCTGGAATAGGTTGCCTAGGGAGGTTGTTGATGCCCCCTCCCTGGAGGTGTTTAAGGCCAGGTTGGATGAGGGTTTGTGCAGCCTGGTCTAGTGTGAGGTGTCCCTGCTTATAACAGGGAGGTTGGAACCTGATGATCTTTAAGGTCCCTTCCAACCTTAACCATTCTATGATTCTATGATTTCTTTCCTTAGTAACAGTATCAGACAAGCAGCTCTTAACAGCTTCAAAATTCTGAGCTGCTAAAATACGCAGCAGTGTTTCATGATGAGGTTTCTTTCACTGTCAGAGATTTTAGAACATCCATGTCTAAAGACATCGGGTGTTGCTACTGGAAAAACACCATGCCTTTCTGTTCCAACTCTGTTTTTTTCATCAAAGGGAAGATAAAAAGTAGAAAAATAAAACCAGAAAAATAAATTTAGTCACATAAGATGGAAGCTACCCAAGCTCTCTAGAGGTCAGGGCCAGTGTATGCTTGTGAAAAACAGTGTCATGACAGTGTCAAACCCAGCCCAGACTCAGTACCCCAAGTGTTGGGCTCTTTATAGTCAAGTGCTGAGGATGGCCTTTGTTCCCCAGGGCTCTGAAGCTAAATAACAGTGAGGCAAGCAGGTGAACGAAACAGCAAGATGGTTGTAAGGGTGTGATAAAAGTACATAATAACACATGCTGCAGTTTGCCCTCTGTCTAATCTTTGGCAAGGAGAGAAGTGATCTCCAGCCTTCAAAGCAGGCACTGTTTGGTATCCCTTCTGTCCCCATGGGATTCTGTGGTTTCAGTTTGCTAAATCTTTAAAATTCTTCCCTTAGAAAAGTAATAATTAAGGACTTGCAGTTTTTTTCTCTGCTTACTCTTCCCTGCCTTATTTTGATGTCTAAGAATTACAGTTCAATTAGCTACATTTAGGTATAGAGGAGAAATCTACCTTTTATAAATTATTTTCTTAATAGATATATTATGGAAAATTTGGAATAGCAAAGGCATGGTCTTAAAATCATTAACATCAAAACATGGGTTAATAAGTTGGAATTAAAGCTGTCAAAGGAGAGTGGCAGGTGTCCTTTGATGTCTGAGCGACAAGCATTTCCACTACCCCCACTACCCTTCCAGTTGCAATAGACAAGTGACTATGGAGAGGACAATCAATATATCAGTAGTAAACAGAAGCAATGTTTTTTTCACTTTTAGACCAATTCTTGAAAAGGATTTTAATAAATATTTGTAATAAATATATTTAATAGCAAAATGCTTATAATTTAGTGAAACTTACACTAACAATTAGGATAATAATTGAGAAAATTAGTTAAGTAGGATTAGGCATGTTTACATGAAAACATTCAGCCTGACAGATAGATACTGAGTGAGTCTGTCTGCTCTGGTACTTCTACAGCACTAGAATGAAACTGGAACTGAATTCATCTAATGTAGAAAGGATATTTATATTTTTAGCTGCAAGCACTCTGTCTTAAAATAATGTCTTATTACACACAAAAGAAGAGTTTTGTAGAGACTTATTTAACTTGAGACATCTTAATATCTCAGCAGTCCTACAACTATGCAGAGAAAAGTAATTCTCATACAACCCCCCCCCTTATTTCTCACAAATATGGAGCCTCAAGACAGCTGTTAAAAAATTAAATATGCTTCGGAATAATGTAAATATTTATCTTTTAGAGAAGTATTCTTGATCATATCAAATACTACTCATTGTGGCTGGTTTTGTACTTTCACTGAAGTCTCCCTTGCATGTACTATTTCTCATATGAAACATAAGCCCACATTCTTCCCAAATTATTTTGTCTTTTGTTTTGATGCTTTAATAGATGTCGTTAAGTATGCAGTATGCACCACCGAACAGCCAATCTCATTAGAGATTCTCATCTAGATCTACCCAGAAAGTTATACTCTTCACAGATAAAGAGGATACGCTACTCTCTAAGCAGCTGGGAAAAGGCAAAAGTATTTTTTGTCTATGCACTGGAAATTAATACTGAATATGACCATACAGTAAACTGGTCTTTAAATATTTTTCAAGTTAACTACATTAATCTTAAAACATGATACAAATCTTTCTAAGCACAGAAGACAGAGAAAAAAGTACACTACTGTAAATTGTGTATTTAATAGAAAATTAATAACAGCAGAATCTTTTCTACATGATTCACTGGACGGGGGAAAAGCATACCTGGCAGGACTTAACATATACAGCCTACACAGTTTTTCAGAACCCTACACAATTTTTGGCATGACTTCATAAATTCATACTGCCTCAGTTGTAAGGGCTGTGAGCGATAGCTGAAGACTGTTGAACTTGATGTAAAACAACATGTTCACCTACAGAAAAATAACTCTCCGACATGAAAATAAGTATATAAAGCTTTATAAACCACTCCTGTAAAAGTGGTTCAGTCACTCCTCAGGCCTAACAGGAAAAGCCAGTGAGGATCTCTCTTTTTTGCCAGCTTTACTGATGCTTGAAGAATCCTAAAAGCAACGCTTATTCTGGCAACAGTAAATAGAAGACAAAAAGAGTCACAGCTTCCTCAGGTTGCCACTGACCTCCAGTCTTTTCACACTCTAATACCTGGCATCCTAACTTGTCCTGGGTTTACAACACAAAACATCGAAATGCAGATCAGAGCAGACAGTTCTTCGCTGCCACTGTGCGTTTGTAAGTCCTTCTAGGCCAGCCAATAATGCACGTGTGAAAAGTGCCAAGAATTAATTAATTAATGGCAGCTATCTGTTGTGATAGTAGTACAGTCATACCTTGTGGCTTCTAAAACCATCCTACCATGGGGACTGATTGTGAGAGAACCTTCTTTCCTCTCCACAAATACTAAGCAATCACTATTAACTTACACTGCTATATAGGGAAACATTTGGATGCAGTATGGCAAATGTACAGCAAGGAATAACAAATACTTTAGAAAGCAGAAAATAATACATTTGTTACTGAATCATGCATGTCAGGATAGTTAACATTATACTTGTGTTGTAAAGTAAAACATTATTTTTATACCCACAACAAAACATGGACCTGCAGAACTTTTCAAGCAATCTTCTAACAGCTTCATACGAGTCTTCTGCAGCTCAGGACTGTCCCATTCATCTGCTTCAACGCCCCAGTATAAGTCTATGACCTGGAAAATAGTAATGCAACATTGTTACTTTATCATATGCCCTTTCTATACATCAAATTAAAAATTAGCTTTGTCAACATTTTGTGTACTGCTAAACATTGCTTTGTGGTGCAGTAAAAGGCAACAAGGTCTATATCCAGTCCTTACACAGACTGGCAGGGTTTCCTTAGGTACATGAAAACTCAAGCCTCTTATTTTCCCTCCCAGATAGTCCCTTCTGGGACAGTCTCTCATTTCATATTCATTTTTTTTCCAGAGATTAGCATGACAAGATCTTGATTTGATGTACTCTTTATTTGCTACTAGATTGCATATAATGGATAGGTAAGAAAAATGACAAAAGCATTGATAAAATCCTGGCTCCGTGGAAATTAACGGGAGTTTTGCTGCAGACCACAGTCAAGACCATGAATTGACAGACACCCCGTGTCACTTATCCACAGGATATAAACTCATGCTGTGCACAAGGCTCAAAGGGAAGAATATGTGCAGTTCTGTAATATCATACTTCCTTTGTTAGCTGGTCTCTGTTACTTTGGAAGCAGGGATTGTATAGATATGCAATGGCAGACAGCTTGCTGTCCAGCCTTTCATCTGTAGCTACAGATTCAGTTTTGTGATGCTAATTAGTTGCAAGCAAACTCCTGGAAGAAACTGGAATATGAATGTTAAACTTATTTGAAGAAATTAGGTGATGAAGCGTGATTTCACTACACATTTTAACTAAAAGGCTGAATTCTTGCTGTGGAAAATGTAATTTAAAAGAATGGGGCTCATACATGTGCATTTCTTCTGGACTAAACCTTATGGTATATGCTACTAGTCTCTCATTTAAGCTACTATTGATTCTTAACATCATGTATGTATCTTGAACAAAAAGAAGTCCAAATGGATAGTTTAAAGTAATCAAAATTGTATTAAGACATAAATATATTATAATATTGTTTATTGTAATATTCTTTGCACTGTGGAAGCATTCTGCTGTTTTCGTAAGAAACAGAATCACAATAATAACTGTTGACTAAACAGATCATAAAATCAGCCTGAAGACCTAATATAAGAACAAATAATGGGTTGATGTAAAAGTAAAATTAACCAGTTTACAGCTGGTTTATCTCCTTGGAAAATTTCTCAGACTATTTAAGGCCAAGGCTTAAGACCTAATCCTAGAAGTATTTATGCCCATGTTTACTTTCACTACCAACAGCCTCATTGGTTATTTCTGCCAGAATAGTTTGGGATGCATGTCAGTGTTTGCTGGAGTAGGCACAGTGCTGCCAAACACGAGGTAATCTACTGGCTGACTGATGATGAGTGAAATAGCCCAATGCATAGAATGCATTGTAGCTTACACTGCCAATAAAATACACATAATAACTTTATTTTTTGCAGAAAGTCTGTTCCAAAATTCTGCTGGAACAAGCGTCTCTGCTTTACAAAACTGCATTTCAAACAGCCTTCCTATTTTCCTTATTTGCACTGATTATTTCTCTGTCATTTTCTCTTTTAGTTTCATTAGGGAAAAAGTATTCCCTTCTTCCTCTCTCCCTTCTGTTATTTATCTATGTGACTTCATTATTGAACTTCACATTGTATTCTGCTGACTGATTACTTGAATGATGTATGATAGAGCTTAAGTGTTCTAGTCATAAAATTAGAGCATCTTAGCATACAATGAAAAATATTTTAATTATTGGTTGAATTAATTTATTTTGCTGCATCTGAAACATAAAAGTAATTTCTATTTTAATGAACTGTTCAGAAATCATGCTAATTCTGTAAAAGTGAAGAGGAAATCCTCTGGAATATCAGATACTGTAGGGGCTCAGTGGAGGTCTTTCATGTGTTACAACATTAGAGATTATTTTTATGGGGTAACACAGTTTTGGCACATAGTGTCTTAACATGTCACGATTTTGTCCTGTAAGAGAAAGTATTTGAGCCAACAAGAAACCAAGAATTGCAAAATGAGGGGCTTATTGGTTATTCTTTATGAAAATTAAAATAAATGGGACTTAAAAAATTAAAGAAACAGAACAAGAAGACAACTGTGTCTGATGCTGAAGCACGTTTTTACTTATACTTGGAAAAACTGTGTGACAAACACCCACTCTGACTTTCGGTAAGGCTGCCAGAGTGAGATGACAACCAGTGCTCTGTGCGAGAGCTACTTACGCACTGCCACCTGACACTGGTGTAGGTCAGTTCCACACTAGTCATCTAACAAAGACTTTTCATTCATAAATCAGTGTTTCCTTTTGCTTATTTTAGCTTTTGTCCTACCAATCTTACAATTTCGCAGATTCTTCTAAGGAAATAATTTCATCTTTATCGCTTCCAAGTGCTTAAAAAAAACACTACAAATTTAATTGATGCAAGATTCCACTTTCCTTTTAGCATATATCACATAGTGAAAATTATTTGGAACAGTTCATTGTTCCCAAGAAAGAAAGAATGTGCTGCTGATTAACTATGGTTAGTTATCCTCCAAGATTTTTCTATTACAACTATTTTCTATAAACTCTCTGTCCTCCCCTAAAAAACTGCTGTATTTGAAGTACAAACCACCATGCACTCTGGAAGCCTTTTTCTCAGCTTACTTGCTTTCTGTCCTCACTAATACCTGTTTTTCAGAAAAATTGTCTGGTTCAATGGAAAAAGAAGTCCATTGAGCAAACAAATTCAGTGACTGAATATATGCAGTTCTGCATCCACACACATGGTGGCTATGTTCCCTAACAGCTCCAACCAAGTTGAGGACATCTGACAGATCTCATGCTTTCCAACAACTGAAACACTTACCAGGGCAGCCAGATGACTCGGTGGAAGCTGGAGCAATGAATGCACTCAAATGCATTTCATTTGGGTCATGATTTATGAGGAAGAGGCTGCCTTCAGGACACTGTATGTTACAACACATTTTGGTGGTTCTTGTTTGGTCACTAGAAGATTACGTATCAGGCTAAAAAGTTATGTGTTCTGCTCTGTACAGGAAAATACAAATTTATCCTGGTATCTGAAAAGTATATAATACTTTCTTTATACAAATGAACTAAAACCTGTCATCGTGATTTTGCATGCTAACCTAAGAAACTCAGTGCATCAGGAACAGAAAAAGCAATAAAAAAATTTTTTATAAAGTCTATCTCAGAGGCTGCTTCAAAATACTTTACTACTTTCCCTTGGTTATTTTTTGCACAAGTTTTCCTACTGTGATAGATTTCCAGCTGTTTTCAGAAATGTGTCAGTGAAGCTGTCTCTCAGACCTCATGTCACATAAGGATGCTCCCTGTGTTGAAACTATGTAATGAAATAATTTGCTTCCATGAATATAAAGTAGAGTATACTTAATTATTCCTCCCCTAGAGACTACATTACAATCCATTTGAAGACATGTTTCCTCTCACAAAGAATTCAGTGGATTATGATCTACTTCGAAGAGACATTTTCCTCCTGTCACTGAGATGTCTTCTCAAAGATGACTGAGAAATAAAGAGTTTGTATTTCCACTAATATCACATAGTAGTAACAGGAGAAAAAAGCTTTATTATTTCTGTATTTTTGTAATTCTTTTCATGTACCACTGCAGCTGGGACTCCCTAATCAGCTGATGAGCTAAGACCTTCAGATGAAATTCTTTTATAGCCATAATAAAAATCACTCTGGAATTTACCACAACGCGGATTCAGCAACTCAACTGTGACTCAGGAAATTAAAACCAAATATCCTAATTTAAGAACTTGTTATTTTGACTAAAAACCAGCTGCATGTGCATCAAGATAAATATGCTGGGAGGAACAGGATGTTCCATAAAGGGCATTAGCTGTTTCTGAGTAAGCTACATACTGGACAGCTGAGTTTTTCAGGTCACTAAGATTGGAGGTTAATGCTGGTATGTGAGGAAGGCTTGAGGATGTAGAACCAGAATTCTGGAAAAACTGAACTACATTTGTACAGTATCGCATGCTGTATTTGTTCCTCTTAGCAGAGAGACAGTTCCAGGCCTGCTGACATATATGGGGCTCTACTGGACTGTGAATTAATATATACCTAATTCACAAGTACCAGTGACTTCAATTGTGAAGCCAAATTCATGTGTTTTAAGTCAAATGCAACCATACTTACTACTCTTACCAAAGATGAAACATGAGAACATGAACTAACTGATGCAATGGGGATTTGACAATTGACATTGAAGGAAGTGAATTCCATAGTATGTAATCACAATAGAAATGTTCCAAATTCGATTAATTTTGGTAATCAGTTTCAGTATTCACCTGGTTGAACTATTCTTCACATTACAGTGGAAGACAAACCCGTAATTAGAGTAGATATAATATGACAATTATGTGAATATACAGATGGTGATACTTCAATGATGATTACATTAAATTAAAAAAAGGTTGCATTAACTTAAGTATGATTTCTAGAAGTACAACATGGTAATTCCATCTTAAATACTTTAAATTTCTAAAATAGAGGGGATTTCATCAAATTTCTAATGTGAAAGTCATCACTTTGTTGCCATATTGCTTTTACCACCAGTGCACTGTTGCATTGTAAAACCATGGGGTTTTTTCATCTATTCAGAATTCACCTCAAATCTGCCTGTAAAATAATTTCAGCACGATTGACATCTGAAATATATTTTTTGCAATTTTCTATTTTACCAGTGAGATTTTAAAATGTGATCTATTCTAAATAGCGTTACTTTCAAGAAAAAATAATGCAAAATTCAACAGAACAAACCTACCTGAAATTCCAGACCATAGTTTTCCCTGCAGAATTCTCTCAGCTTAGGATACACATGTTCTCTTAGGGCGTTCCTTTCTGCTATTGTATCTGTGTTGGGGAAAAAGATGTTACTAACAATATTTATATGAACACTCTTCTCTTAGTCAGAGATATAGATTTATCACATTAAAAAGAGCCCTTATAACACACACACACACCCCTAATGAAAATCAAGTGCTGGGATTTAATCCCAAAACAGTATGTGTTTAATCTGAAAACATTTATGTGTTTGTATGTGCAACAATAGGCTTCATATCCATCTTAATATTTCAGCATATTTTAATTCAGTGCAGCTGAATTAATTTTGTAATTCAGCAACTAGAATTTCCACATTCAGTTTGACTTCTATTTAATCTTCTATTTAATTTTCCAGAAGCAGAATTTTACTAATTAGACACACCAAGGAACAAAGAGCTATTCCAAAGATGAAACAGATCTCTACTTAGAAATAAAACAATAACATGGATTAATGGCATTGTGACAAACACTATCACTTTCGTCACCATCTTTAATCTGATAGTATCTTAAAAGGAAGAAAGCTGTTAATAGCATTATCTATGGTAGCTTTTGGTCCAGGTGATTCCTACTATCATACTAAAGGCACAGTTCTGAAATCACATCATTCTCACCATACAAAATGACATGTCTTTTGATAACCAAATACAATATGGCAATGGCACCAGTATTATTAAGTTCTGTCTCTCCAAGTTAATCCGAACACATTTTTATAAAACATATCACTTGAGAATCTCACTGTCGAACTTGAAATCTTGCATAGATAATAAATTGTACTGTGTCTCCCAGTAAGACTAAGATACGTGATGTATTTTGCTACGTCTAGATTGTGACCAATGTTGACTGAGAGAAGATACAGAGGGATGACACCATTGCTAATATATTTTCAAAGACAAAACTGTTGTAAACTGCTAGATCTGAGTCCCACGTGATGAAAAATAAACAGTGTTAACTTATGAATGATTGAAAACATCTACAGCAGTTAAAGCAATATTTGTATAACTGCACTCGAAGAAAACTAAGGGTGAAAACTGATTTAACAATCCCATTGTTGTAAACCAGAGATATATGTACAAATCTAACAATTTTTTGTTTATCAGAGCCCCAACTGATACATCTAAGTCTGTTCATATAGGTCTGTTCATAGAATCATGGTCACAGATTTATATTCTTTCTTATTTTGACAATTCTAGGACAGTGTGAAATCTGTAATTTAATTAATTACACCAAAATATTAAGACCCTTCTTGATATTAAGTAAACCTTTGAAGTATTACATAAATGTGTGCTATAACTACCATTTATCTTTATAAAAAGAAAATCCAGAACACCTCCAGAGAAGTTATTGCTTTGGAAATCTGTATCAAGGTAAAAAGGCTATACCACAAAGGCTCAAAAGCACAGCCATGAATGTAATCCAATTTATCTGAATTACCACAGTTCTTCCTTCACGAACTTTAAATGGAGAAAAATTTAAGAGGCTTAGTAGTTATCACAAAACATCCTCCCTAAGTGCAACACTATTATGGATTTATGATTTCATATTTTAAAATATACTAACTATGCTAATCTGTTCTAAAGGCAAAGAATGCTCCAGAAGCCTTAGTCAAGATCTTGCTCCATTGCAAGGTTTTTATTTTACTGTGGGCACGCCACTCAAGGTGAGATGCTAAATTTGCAGTGCACAGCTTATACGTGTCCAATTTGAACACTGAAATCATGACAGAACCTGCTCTGGATTACATTTGGAGGAGCGTGTTCTTTCTCTCTCCTTGCTTCCCTCTTGGGAAGTTACCACTCTCCTTTCCTGGGCACTGAAGGGGCTGCAGCAGGAGTGCTGTGCTCAGCCTTAGGCACCCCAAATCAGGAGGATGGGCAGGAAACTGGAGAGGCTACTGAGATGGTCAGGGTCCAAGAGCATGTAGCCTACAAGGAGAGAGTGAGGGATGTGGGCTTGTTTAGTTTGACAAAGAGTGTAAGGGGGACCTAACCACCCCCAACTACTTCTAAGACACTTATAAAGATGGTAGAGCCAAGCTTTTCGTGGCATTGTCAGACAGTACAACAAAGGCAATGACAACGTATTACAACTTGGAAAGTTCAGGTTGGACAACAGGAGAAGCTCCTCTGTCCATGGAGCTCTAGACGAATTAATGATTGGCCAAGTTACTGTTGGCAGCACTTCAAGTGGGAGGTAATCCAGATGACTTCCTGAGTTTCCCCTGCAACCAGCAGTGATCCTGTTTTCCAGAAAAGCCTGTAGGTTTGTCTTAGCCCTCCAGGCTCCTTGCACAGTGCCTGGGAAGACTTTTGCTACTGCATGGGCCAGTGTAAACTGTAGAGTAAAACAGCTGGTGCCAAGGACCGAGCGTCCATGCCATATGTATTCCAGGGATTTCTATTTTGGATTGGGCTCAATCCTCACAAAAATTTGGGGTGCATTAGGTGAGATCCTGGAGTTGTCTTCCCATTTTTCATCCAAAAGGAACCCAGTTCATGCACACCAAGACCTCTCTATGACGTGAGTCACAGTATATTAGATAGTGATGATCAAGACATTCACCTCAGCAAGGTACTCCAGATCTGGGTGAACACAGACGCATCCCACAAATATTTAGGACTAGAATGCAAAAAACAATGGTTTCAACCCAGAGCTGTTCGAGTTAGTACAGGAGGAATAGAGGGACAGATGAGTTGCTCCCTCCTTGGGATCCACAGTCATTAATTATCTCTCATACTTCAGTGCCTAAGTCAACCTTTTCTTGCAGAATGCAGTACACAGCTAACAAGGCTAATTAGCTGGAGAGCTGCACTGTGCCGATGCAGCAGTATTATTTTGGCTCCAAAGAACTTTCCTCCGTGCCACCTTGGAGTCACTGGACTGCATGCTGTTGCTTTACCTTGTGATAAAAGCTAAAACCAAAATTATTCTTGCCTCTAAACTGAACTTAATAATGACTACAGCTTTGTTGTTAAGGAGGCAACAATTCCCAGTCACTTTTGCAGTTACTTAAGTGATTAGTGTGACAGCAGACAGAACAATCTTACTAGGAAACTAAAATAGACTAAGTTCAGGAACAAAAAAAAATTTTGGAAAAGGGCAGAAGTTAAGAGCAAACATGATTGGATGATAAATGGCAAATACGTTGTCTGAGGTATACAACACATAAAACCGTATTCTGCTGCTTTCCAGTTATATTCATAGGAGTTGAACTGCAGAACCCCACCGGCTCTAGTTTTAGAACATGGTGCTGTTCCCTCCAGCATAACTTGTAGAATCTGGTACAGAAAAAGAAACAACACACTGCAAGCGTAGTGCTACATTTCTAATACACTAAAAATTAAACAGAAAGAGAGAAAAGATTCCTTCAACTAGAACTGTGTTTTGGATAAGACACTTGGTATACCCATCATGTATTGTTATTCCTGCCTTCAAATCTTCAAATGAAATGTGCTCATCTACCTGGAATTTGAATCTGATGCTTATATTAATGAATTTCAAAAATTCCTGTATTTGTAATAAGTTGCAGGAAGGAAACAGAAGTGCATATAGTTAAGATGAACTACAGAAATGAGTATGGATACTAGATCAGCTGGTTTAGTTAAATAAAATTTAATGTGCTTTACAGTGACAGTAAATCTGTGAAGCTGGCAGATCTTAACAACAAAAATGTCACAGAGGCAAATTCCACCTTCCAGGTTGTTGCTGCAGATGAATGGATCAACTAAGTGACATTCTTCTAGCAGTCAAAATGAGACAGTAGCTGTGGTATTACCTTTATACACATCCTAATGTTAATTCTGATACTCTGAAATCCAACTGATAGTCAACAATGAACTGTGGGAATGATACTACATCTGCAAAAACATTAAGACAAGTCTTAAAAAACTCACAACCCTAAATTCATCTCTAATATTTAAATCAATCCAAGAACCAACCCTGTCTTGAGTGAGACAGTGATTTGGGGAATGTTTATCTATCCTGCAAGTGCTAACTCTTGCAGATGGTTGCCTCCTAAGCCAGTCCCATAACCACATCATCCTACCTACCCTTACACTTTGAACTCAGTGAGCATGCCATCACAACCCTCCCTCCCTCCATGCATCCCCAGTGTAATGCTTAGGCCAGAGCTGAATTAGCTACATATGCATTTATGGCCTTCATGCCAATTAATAGGCAATCACTGTTTAAACATGGCTGTTTATGTGAGGTGTGATTTCTGAAGGGTTGCAGCTCAGTTAAATCACTGCCAGTTTTCATTAGAGTACTCCAAGGTGCTGCTTCTCAGCATGAACTATTTCCATGCCAAAGTCTGACCTTCAAACACAAGCTGTTCTGCTACTAAAGTCACTTATTTTTAATAGGGAAGGCACATTTTACATTTCTGTGTTAGTAAACAGCTGATGTGTTTGTGGCAACAAACAGTTGCCAAACATTAATCTTTGTGATAAACTGAGTCATGGAAAATTGCCTAGTTGAAGAAAATTTCAAAACATACATGCAAGTGAACAGAAAGAGTTAACATGGAATCCTTTCAAGCATTAGTTATTCTCTCCTAAGACCAAACAGTCATACTGGTCTGAGTTGATGGAAAGGTGGTTGATGAAAAGTTCAACATGAGCTGGGCTTGCAGCCCAGAAAGCCCACTATGTCCTTGGGCTGTATCAAAAGAAGCGTGGCCAGCAGGTTGAGGAGCTGATTTGCCCTCCCACTCTGCTCTCATGAGATCCTACCTGGAGTACTGTGTTCAGTTCTGGAGTCTCCAACATAAAGACATGGAGCTCCTCGAGTGAGTCCAGAGGAGGGCCACAAAGATCATCTGAGGGCTACAGCACCTCTCCTATGAAGACAGGCTGAGAGAGTTGGGGTTCTTCAGCCTGGAGAAGAGAGGGCTCCCAGAAGACCTTACAGCAGCCTTCCAGTACCTGAAGGGGGCCCTGGATGAGCAGAGTACAATTTTTAATCTGCCCCAGAATGCATATCCACTAAGATACCCAGCTATTTGCTTCTTCTAAGTATTCTTAATGCTTAGATTTGCTGGATTCTCACCATATAATTTTTTTTAATGCATTGCAATATTAAAAATATGGGTATTTTATAACCATTGTCTACTAACTTCAGTGGGAATTTCTGTACTTGAATTATCTGAGGATATGATGCAAATAAGGTTAAAAATTACTTAGCAATATCAAGTAAGGAAGTGTCTGCCAAAGCTCTTAATGCTAGCATGTTCTTGTCACACACGACTGTCCAACTGAATTATTCCTATTAAGCTGCCTTTTTTACTAATAATGCACAGTATCATTGTGTATTATCTCTGATACTACAAGCTTTGAAAATCAGTAGGTAACAAATGTCCCTAAATATTATGGAAACCTTGTCTCTGAAAATAATACCATAATAATAAGTAATTTGCATTTCTATAGAGCCTTTCATCTGAGAATCTCAGAGCACTTTGCAAGCGATGAGTTTGAATCATGTTGTTGATAAGAAAGGGGAAAATGACTCGAGATACATAGTACCCTTGTCTTCCTAGAAAATGAACTCTATAGCCAGCCTCTTGTTGTAATTTCCTTCCCTTGAGATTTCTGTGACCAGAGACCATTGCAATAACCATCCAAAGCTCCTCAAGATTCTTTTCAAGGAATGGGAACAGATCGATCTGGGTCACTATTTCCAGTGTGACCTCCCCCAACAACACTGCCAACCTTCAAGTCTCTACTGGTTCTCTAAGAAGGCAAATGAGAAACTGGACAGATTGAACACTATTAATTAATTAAACTAAAACTCATAACCAACTGTAACCCTCCAAATACATTCTGACTAGCAAAGTACTGCAACATTACTGTGATGTACATAGCTGCTTGTCCTCACGCAGCCTGAAGGTGGGTGCTCTCTTCTGGGATGTGCAGAAAGTGTGAGTGACTCTGCTGGACTAAGGAGGACCTAGATTGCAGTCCTCCAGCTCAGAAGTGAGCGCTCTAGCCACCAGGATGTTGCATAATAACTTTGGTGGCATCTCCCTCTCCTCAACCTTCTCAGTTATTAAAAAATAGACACAATAAAAGTGGGCTGAGCATTTGAGCCCAAAGAAATGGCCACTTGGCATGAAAAACAGAAAATAACATTTAAATATTATGTAATTCTGAAATGTGTCTCTCAATTGTGAAGAAATAACAGGATGTGACTACAAATTTGTGGTCTACACCAGAACATTTAAACAAACACATTTTCAAAACAAAAAAACTAACTATCTGAGGCAGGATTCAAAATGCAGGGCATAATTACAAGCCTAAAACTTCTAGTTGCAGATAATTAGCTCTTCTTTTTTAGCCCAAAATCAAACAATATGCAATTTAAAATGAGTTTTGAAACCTGTTTCTCTGAAATATTCCCTACTTTCAGTTATTTAAAATGAAAACTTTAAAACAACACATAGAATATATATATATATATTTTTTTTTATTATAATGCTTAATAGCTGGCCACATTTCCCAGTTATGTCTTACTTACAAAATACTCTGCATCTGGACTGTTAGTATGATTAACCAGTGCCACCTATTGGCTTAACAGTAACACCCAGCTGTCAATTTATTAAAAAAAAAAAAAAGTTTAACAGGGGTCAACACCCATGTTAAAATAAGCAAATTGGGGGGCAATATCAGTACGGAACTGACATGAAAATATTGAAAGTAGTTCCTATATCTAAATATCAAAACTTTTGAACACAATGGTGTTCCCAATTTAAAACCGATGTTGGTTTCTGAGAGTTCTGAGTTTTCTTATGGGTACAATATCACAGAATCACAGAATTACCTTGATTGGAAAAGACCTTCACAATCATCTAGTCCAACTGCTAACCTAATACTGATAAGTCCTTAACTAAACCATATCCCTAACTACTATATGACTCTTAAATACCTCCAGGGATGGTGACTCCACCACTGCCATGGGCAGCTTGTTCCAATGCCTGATTATTCGGTGAAGAAATTCTTTCTAACAGCAAATCTAAACCTCCCCTGGTGCAACTTGAAGCCATTACCTCTTGTTCTGTCACTTCATTGAACAGACCAATCTGCACATCTTTACAACCTCCTTTAAGGTAGTTGTAGAGAGTGGTAAGGTCTCCCCACAGCCTCCTGTTCTCCAGCCTAAACAACCTCAGCTCCCTCAGTCGCTTCTTGTAAGACACATGCTCCAAACCCTTTATCAGCTTTGTTGCCCTTCTTTGGACACACTCCAGTAGCTCAATGTCCTTTCTGTAGTGAGGGGCCCAAAACTGAAAACAGCATTCGAGGTGAACTCTGATCCAAAGATTGATAAAGCTAATGGACAGATATGTTAATCTCAGTGGATCTTATATGAAGTTCTACATTTGTGGCATGTATTGAAACCCGGTACCTTTTGATGACATACTGACTTCCAGAGTTTGGATGAAATCCTTCAATCTATTTAAAAAAAAAATAATAAAAACCCACTATATACTCATTAAACCCAGTGGGTATGGTACCAGTGAGGACTCTGAAGCAGAATTTTATCTCACAATGTATCCTAATAATTAACCTCACGTCACTGCTTGGGCACAGCACTCGTATATGTAGATGTTTAAAGAAAAAAAGAGTTAGGTTGACCTGGAATCCTTTCCCAATCCTGCAAATGGTGCCTAGATTGCAGCTTGGGTGCCTATGTGTCCTTGCACCCCTCAGCTGTGATTGTGGCAAGCACTGCAAATGCAAATGCATCTGTGTGTAAATGCCAATGCACAGTGGAACCTTTAGCAGCACCATGGGTTGAAGGCAGAATTTCTACAGGGGGAGAATTCTGCATTCTGCAAACTGCACAAGTGGAAGAATTCAACTGTCTAATTCTTTCATTTAATGAAGCAAACTAGGAAAAGCTCTTGAAAACATGACAATTTACAAACAGTTATTGTCATACAATTAAATGATGTGACAGGAGAAACTGAAGACACAGCACATGTAGAGGCATTAAAATTAAGTCCGAAAATTATCTCTGCAGGACACGAAAGCTTATTACAACTGAGTGTTGGAAAACAGCAAAGCCTGCAAGAACAAGAATTTGCAACTACAATAAAAACTATTGTGAAACAAAAACTTCTTGTGAAATCTAAAACAGGGCTTCTGAGTGTGCTGTGCAAAAATACCTAACAGAAGACATAAAAAGGGCTAGTAACAAAGATACATGCAAAAATCCTACTAATTCATCTAGGAGTGTCAACGCGCACTTCAAAAAATTATGGAATTACCTAGAAAGCAGAAAAAAACCTGTAAAACACAAAACACTGGAAAGTGTTTTTAACAATTAAGTTGTGTGTACTGCAGCAGCTTTACTTCAGCTATTTTTTTTTTCTGACATCCATAGACCAAAGGGAAAACAATCAGGGTATGTTACTAAAGCACTTGAGGTAATGAGGCGGTGGCAATCAATAAAGCAATGGGCTGTCACAGACATTTTGTCTCCTAACTGAACTGCAGATTCAAATGCTGGAAGCAAATGAAGTAATATGTTGTAGGCTTTGAGAAGGCATAAAGCAGAGGCGAGCCATAAAAAAAACTATGAGAAAGCAAGGCTCATAAAAGCACACACGTATTTCGCAGGATAGGCCAGTGCAGGCCCATTAAATACACCTCATTCTGAAGAAATTCCAATGAACACTCCTATGTGACTTTGCATCTGGAAGTGCCACAAAGCTGTAGAAGAGCTCTGCAAGCACTGTTGGCTCTCCAGTAAAGTTGTCCCTCCCTTCTCTAAACTTCCTATTTAAGTTCACAAGTCACAAAGTTCTAACTCAGCTCATGGGCTTCCGTAAGTCTGGCGGAACATAGCCACAGTTTGGGTCACTACAAAACTGCTGAAGTGAGTTGGGCCAGCTGGAAAAGCATGACTGATAAAGGTAGCCTACTGTACAGGCTTCAAGCAAAAGATAGGAAGCCTTTTGTGCCAAAAAATGAAAAAGTCTTGAACCTGACACTTGTGGGTGTGCAGAAACACCCACAGAAGAAGTGAGAGGTGCTCCTTGCTATCAGTGCAGTAAGTCTGCATCATTAAAGTCAGAATTTTCTTTGCAACAGAATTTTTTTTCTTGATGCTAAATGGAGAGAACTATTAAATAACATCACTGCAGTCAGAATAGTACTTGGCTGCTGTAGAAACAGTTATCAAAGATGAAGAAATTAAATTACAATCCCAGCAAAGAAGAGCAGCTGCAACAGAGCATTAAGCCCAGAACAACAGGACTATGTGAGGGAGGGATGCCAGAAACTCAACCGCTCCTTGCCTAAAGAAGAGAATCTCAACTGGTTTCTCACAGGACTATTTCACAAACTGCCAGACAACTTCTACCTAGCTATAACCACCCACTTACAGGCACTGCAGTACAGCAGTTTTTAAGGCTGAGAATTCCAGGTGGGGTCTGCACTAAAAGTCATTGAGTGAAAAAAAACACACAAAACTGTCTCATTTTGATGGGTTATGTAACATCTGAGAGGAAACCAGTGAAAACATGTAGCGTGATTCCTCTCACTTCCATTCTCCTTTACCCTTTCCAATTCTAATGATTCATCTAAGCATTATTTTCAGTGAA
Source organism: Hemiprocne comata (assembly GCA_020745705.1). Taxonomy (NCBI): domain Eukaryota; kingdom Metazoa; phylum Chordata; class Aves; order Apodiformes; family Apodidae; genus Hemiprocne; species Hemiprocne comata. The sequence goes on along the minus strand of CM036589.1, from coordinate 24,554,322 downwards.
GATTATATAATCCAGTTCAAAAGGCCATTTTTAATATATTTTTTAATGTGTCCATCTTTATGGGCACAATATTTTTGTGATTACTTGATTTTACTATATTTCATTTTCTTGTGCTTTATTTTATTAATTTCTCTGCTTGCTAACCCCATTGTTGGTGATACATATTAAGGTAACAGTAAATTTGTAGTTTAACAGTCCTGAGGAGTTAGTAATTGGAAAAGGACAATACATATTCTAATGGCTTACTCCACTTGACAGACAGATGTAGTTGAAAGAACTATGCTCAATTTCCCACTAATACAAGTGCAATACAGAAAAAAAAACAACTAGTAACTTTCAGAACTGGCATACCAATTTAATCAATTAGTGACTGAACTATAGACTATCTTCCAAATTAGTACTTTCAAATTACTTTAGCCATCTTCCCCAACTCTTTGCTCTTGTTTTCACACTAATGATACCCAATGAGGTATGACAACCTTTAAAGGAGGATAAAGATCTTCTATGATGCTATACTCTCAATGGCAGCGTAGAAGATGGCTGAAAGTGTGTACTAGACTTCATTTCCATCTCTTGGCCTGCCAGACACTACCAGTCTTCTGGAATGCCTGTGAAGGTATTTTTCCCTTGGCCACAGAATATCTAAAACCATCTGCAAATAATCTTTCACCTTCTATACCAACATAAAGTTAAACACAACTGAAACCACAACTGGGTATATAAATTTTTTTATTTGAAATTATTTTGAATTTACATAATGACTATGAGGAGCTGACTGTGGGATTAACACGGGAAAAATACAACAGCAATGGAATTGCTCGGAAGAACTATAGAATGCCAGGTTGGAAGGGACCTCAAGGATCACCTATCTGGTCCAACCTTTCTAGGTAATACCATAGTTTATATGAGATGGCTCAGCACCCTGTCACGTTGAGACTTAAAACTGTCCAATGTGGGGGAATCTACCACTTCCCTTGGGAGACTATTCCAACGTTTAACTGTCCTCATGGTGAAAAATTTACCTCTTGTGTCCAATCGGAATCTCCCCAGGAGTAACTTGTGCCCATTACCCCTTGTCTTTTCTATGTGACTCCTTGTAAAGATGGAGTCTCCATCTTCTTGGTAGCTACCCTTTAAGTACTGGAACATGGTAATAAGGTCTCCCCTATGATTACAGAAAGTTGATTACAGAACATATAAAATAGAAAATTCATAATTAAAACAGGTGGTGTATAAGGAGATAATTTGCATTTTTAGCTCTGTTTTCTAAAGAAAGGAGGAATATATGATGATCTGTGTGTCTTCTACATGTCTTCTGTTCCCTTTGAAAAATATTTTTAACTCATGACTGACATTAAACAAATCTGACAGAATTATATTAATCTCAATGAATATCCTATATGAAATAGATCATCAGGAAAGTAAGAGAATGAGTTTCCTTCTATTCATAAATAAACCATAAGAGGAAAAGCAGTAACACAAGCTATTAGACAGAAACTAGATTTGAGGAATGTATGAATAATGGCATAGGCTAATGAAAGTTACTGAAACTCATTCTAAGCAAGGAAATGTTCATGGAATTTTTTACCTTTGGTAGTTTCTATCAACTAATGAGTCTATTTTTTCTCTGTATGTTGGAGTAAGCACTACCCATGTGCTATGGAAGACAGACTGCAGCAGTATGCTGTACAGTCTGTTTTCTTATGTATTTTCTTAACTAGTTTGGAGACAGCTCATGAAGAGCTAGACTACCTTCTGTCAGGAATGGCACAGGTATGTTTGATCCTGCTTCAGGCAGCAGGACAGATCACAAGGCCTCAAGAGGTCCCTTCCAGCCTCCAGGTCTGTGGTTTGCACAAGAAGTAACTGCCTAAGGAAATACTGGCCTGAAGTCCCTTGGACCTCTATTATGACCACATATTTCTGTTTTAAATGGCATGTCATTAAACTCAAATGCAGTTGTTTTGCTCACCACAGATTGCTTAATTCTTTATAATGTTGTAAATTACTTGCATTTCAAAGTAAATCATCATACAAGCGTTGTTAGTGTCTTGATATGCCAAATCAGAGACCATGTATGCAGGAATGCTTCAATAACTTGCTTCAAGAACATTGCATAAATCTTTATCTAAGTTAAATTTATTAATAAATATATAAAGATCAAGTCCTTAATTTTAAGAAAAACACTTATAAAGCAGTAATACATGTTTTATGTTATGTTTGATTATGCCAGTAAAGCAAGATCCTCTAGATGTGTTATGCTGGCATAGGTAGCTGTGGAAAATTCTTGGTAATAAAATAGCCCTTAGATTAGAGTTCTGGGGGACACACTGGACTTCTTTAGATTAGATGCCATACCTTAGGCTCCTTAGATTACCCAACACTGTCATTTATTTATTTATTTATTTATTTATTTATTTATTTATTTATTTATTTATTTATCAATCAATCATGGCTCCACATTGATGGTTTCGGATCAAGTTACTCTTTCAGGGACATCTGCTTTTAAGTACCTGCACTCCACATATATTTCCACTTTTGGGTTTTTGAGATCTCATCTTTAGCTGAATATGCATGGTCTTTTTCATACAAAATTCCCACTGAACTTAACTGAATCAGGCATTTCACTGGGCAATAATCTATCTCAAGACTTGGAAAGTTTGTTGTGAGTACCAAGACTACCAAATAATTAGCAAAGCAACTAGACAAATTAATGGAAGCAAAGGACCTCACAGATTATCAAACACAAAGATATAATCTTTAACATTTTTTCCCTGTTGTGATCTCCTACTCTTTTGTCATGCATCTGAAACTGCCAGGGTCACAGGTGGCATACTGGGCTCCTTAGTCTAACTCACTATGTCTGACCTTACTGTATTTGCTTCTCATTTATCTTTTACATAACAGCTGATGAACATAACTCTACAAATGTGGATACCATCTAAAGGTATTAAACCCACATGGTTATTCAATGGTTCTCAACCATTTAAAAGTAACCTTAATCTAATAAAATCCAGTCAGTGAGATGGCTTGTGAATGAACATCAAGTCTAAGCTCAGGCAGTGTCAGGAATTCTGTTACAACTACTCTGAAGTGCTAGTCATTTCTTCCTACACTGCACAGTCAGGCATCAATTTTGTACAACACAAATGAGCAATACTAACTAACAGATAATACATATTGAAACCACTGTGTTACACAGAATCACCAAGGCTGGAAAAGACCTTTAAGATCATCAAGTCCAGCCTATGACCTAACACCACCACACCATTTAGACCATGGCACTAAGTGCCACATCCAGTCTTTCCTTGAACACATCCAGGGACGGTGCCTCCACCACTTCCCTGGGAAGTCCATTCCAATGTCTAACCACCCTCTCCGTGAGGAAGTGTTTCCTAATATCCAGCCTAAACCTCCCTTGGAGCAACTTCAGGCTGTGCCCTCTTGTCCTGTCACCAGTTGCCTGGGAGAAGAGCCCAGCCCCCACCTGACTACAACCTCCCTTCAGGTAGTTCAAGAGAGTGATGAGGTCCCCCCTGAGTCTCCTCTTCTCCAGGCTAAACAACCCCAACATCCTCAACCTCTCCCTGTAAGACTTTCCCTCTAGTCCTTTCACCAGCCTTGTTGCTCTCCTGCACAAGCCATTTACTTTGCCAATGATTTTTAACTTTGAACTTCTATATACTTCTGAATGTCTATTTTGTACTTTTATCAATGCTGTAGCTTTTAAGAAATGAAAATGCTCTTTAGTAATATGACCACATCAAAGGGTCTAGGCTTCAGAAACGCTTGCAAATAGCAAACACTTTGGTTGGGGAGCTGAAACTAAGGCTGTCCAGATAAAGCTCTTAGTCATTAATTCTCATTTCGTTTTAATGTTTTGTAAAACGTTACTAATTAGAGAATCTAAATAATAATTTTACAAGTATCATTGCTATGTATCATGCATACACTATAATAACTACATGTTTCAACACCTGATTCAGACAACAGAGAGCTGGAGGACAAAGCTAGAAATTTATAAAGCACAGGTGAGACTGCAAAGGTACATAATTGCTAGCAGAGTGATACAGACTCTATTGATAAACATACTGGAGTGCTTGTTTAATCATACCAAAGACATGTTATCATATGAAGACTGCAGAAGCACCCTGAGGAAATGCTAGGAGAGGGTTGTACAAGACTCTTTCAGGCCCTGACAATTTGAAATCTGATCTGTTCAGCTATTTGATCAGTCCCAAAGACTGACACTTAGCAACAGCATGACTTTGAATTGAACACAGTGTGGAAGTCCTGCCATTTGCTAGTCTTTCCAACTTCTGGCAGCAAGCATATTTTGCAACAGCCTGATAAATCTAGTCCATAAAGATGACTTTTTTTTTCACCCTAGACCCAGGTACTGTACAATAGTGACTGTAGTTGGTCAGGCCTAAGGTCTTTCCAGCACAGCATCCTGTCTCTGACAATGAGCATTAGCAGATGCTTACACAGGGCATTTAACACCAGGTCAAATAGACAGGCACCACGTAATTATGGTGGTGATCAGGTGGCTTACAAGAATTGCACATGGAACATCTCCTTGCCTGACACAGCAGCATGCACATGGTACTCTGCACTGACTTGGGGCTCCCTCCTCTTTGCTGTGCTATATTCCCTGCTTTCAGCTACCTGTGACTTAGCCCTACTCCCCTTTTGACTAAAGATTTTGGAAGTGAAAACCTCTCTCTGATAAAAAAATCTAAATGAGTACGAGTAGCATCAGGCCAGCGGAGTTATTTTAAAGTTGCACTAGCACAACCATGATTAAATTGGGTTCTCTAATTCTAACAGTTATTATCCTTCTTTAATTAAAATTCCAGCAAGGGGATAAAGCAGTTGTCTTGAACAGCACTGCATATACTAAAGCTGGCCAGATTTCTCTGTATTTCATGCAACTATCTGTAGCTACACTACATTTGTATTTGCCACCTTTTAAAACCTTGAATTACTGGTAGCTAAATTTACTAATTACTATTGCAGCCAGAAAGGATATCTTATCACAAAATATTATTTCAGCAGATGAAAATTCAAAGAAATTTCGTTGCAGCCAAAAAAAGTTGCTATTCAGGCACTGCCCTCGTACCTTGTATCCAAAGTTCAGTAACTCCCTGATCTAAAGTTTTATTTCTGTAATAAATATTTAAAATTCTCCAAACAAAACTTAGAAGTCTGATGTAGGATTTTCACTTACGTGTTTACAGATCTGTGAACACATGAATATACCTAAATAGTCCTGTATGTAAGTTTCTTAAAAGGAGCTATTTCACTGCAAAAGCTTAGAAATAGGATACCAAATTATGTTCCCTTTGTACTACACTGTTCTTACAGAAATCCTACCACAGAACACACATGGTCTCCTTGGAATGCAGCGTAGGGAATCCTCAGTAGTTTGCTGCCCAGTAGACTGTTGCTCAGCTGAGAGGTCACCCCACTCCCTTGACCAGGGCTCCCCCCTGTTGATGGGCAAGGCACTGTACTGCTGCCTGCATGCTGCTGCCTCTCATTTCAAGCTACATCTCACATCTTTCTTGGGAAACAATCCACAATAAGGATCTGATTCAATACTGCTGCTGTCCATCATCTAACGTATCACTTGAGAAACTAGTCTCACATGGAATCTGCACAAGTGTTTGATTGTCCCTCAATGTACTTAGAAACTGTGTCAGATGTACAGGGGCCGTGAGCTCCTCTTTGCCTGTCACGGAAAGGACAACTACTTTGCACAAGAACAAGGCACACTCCAGTGTCCTATGTGTATCTTGACTGCTCTGTATTTCTAGTTTAATATAAAGGCATGCATATATATGTGTATGTATATATTCACACATACTACAAAATATGGAACCAGTCAAGCATGCAAATACTTCTGAAGAAATAAAGCAGTATTTGCAAAATTAGAAAGGAAGAAAAGAAATTGTAGGTTCTGCTCTGCTTTAATATTATTTCTTCAATGCTAAGAAAAACAGTCATAAAACTTGAGCTGCAGGTGCATAAAACTGAATGTTTACAAGTTTACTTCTGGATAAAAACTAAACTCCTCTGTAAAGCTTTTACTTTTATGATAACATTTAACAAAACCTAGGCTGTCCTTCAGTAGCACTAAAATTACAGCTCTGGGTGATGCTCTTTGAACATAAATACCCAGTTCTCACAAGGGGTCCTAACAGCAAGTTTGAAAATTGTCTATGACAGTGTGGCTTGAGTTTTACACATTCATGTACACCATTTTATATATTTTATAGTATTTTATATAATTTGCATATATGCGTGCATATGTGTATGTGTACACACTATAGACACATACACAAAAACTATTTTAAAACACAGTTGTACTTTTTTTAAATTAAAAAAGAATGGTCATGTGGTGAAAAATTTTAAGTGCTTTTTTTTTATGTAGATAGGGTAAATGCCTAATCCAACTTTTGGAGCTGATAATTTCAGATGCTGCTTAGCAGGCAAGTGACTGGTTTTCAGGTAAATTTGATGGTTTCTAAATATCAAGAAGAAAGAACAAACCCAAAAAACGGAAGAGCCTACTGTTTTATTAAAAAAAAAAAAAAGCCAAAACACCACACCACTTAAGTCTTGTTACCCAAATGCACATCCTACCTTTTGAGTAACTGAATGAAAGATGTTGTTGAAAATTAAACTCTCAACACTTCTTGCATATTAGGTACCCAGAGAGCAAATCCTTAGCCAAGTCCCCAAGTTACGTAAGCAAAGAACCAACAAAAAGAACAGACATACATGAAAGGTGGTTCTTTTAATACAGTTTATCAACAGTTTCTCAGGTTTGTCTGGCAGAATGAATTTCAGGCCAATTCAATCTCCATCCTAGCCCCAAACCATCATTTCCTCTAACAGAAAAAATGGATTGAGGATCCACTCAGCAAAAAATTATCTCATACTGGTTCCGTTTGAGATCTACTTGCCCTGCTTTGCAAAGAAAGGTAAAGCCTACACAAGATTTGGTCATACAGTCTCAAGGAGAGTCAAATCTTGCTTTCTTCTCAACCACACTAAAACCAGAGTTGTTCTATGGCACAGGAGGAAAGAGAAAACTTCACATAGAGGCAGAAATGATACTGAATATACTGCATACTGAAAATGGCAGTCTTCTTTAGAAACTAATGAACGCTAGGTACCTCTGACCTCTGGGCCTCCTGAAATAAGACATTAATCAAGGCCCATCCAAAACCCAGGTACTTGAACCATGTTGGTCTCCCAAACTCTGAGATGCTCAACTTAATCTTAAAGCTACTGAACGTTGTTTTTTTTTTTTCCAAGTGTAGCTTGATTTGTAGCTCTTAAACTCTACAGTGATGTGCGTCACATAAAACCATAAATAGGTACAAAGTTAGGTAACCAGAACTAACACTTAGCACAAAAAAAGTCTTGGAGTTATTTGTCTCCACATCTACGCAACACCTCCCTTGCAATTTCATTTACTTGAACATCTGTGTTTTCCTTTAGCTAAGGAATGAATTTCACTCAGATTACATAAAATCATCTTCATAAAAAGATCTTCATGCAATATATCCAAGTAGGGACACCATATGCTATTTTGGGGCTGGCCAAAATGGACCATCAGTAACTAAGCATTATTCTGGCTTTTGAGTATTTTTTCACATGAATGTTTCCTCAATTACATTTTTCTTAAGAGAAAAAAAAAATTTCAGGTAAGAATAATGTAATAACACCTGGCATATGCTAAGAACAAAAAGTTACAGCTTTCTCTTATCACATATGGCAGTAACTTTGTAACTAAAGCCATAATAATTCTTTATCTGTTACGAGTTATTCACCCTAATGTTCAGTGGCATTAAACTACAAATGCACATAACTTTTTTTTTCTTTCAGATGTACATAAACATGCATACAAATACATGTAATTCCTTCAAACCAGCCTACAACAAAAACATTACTAAGACCCATTTCTGCAATCATTATTTGTAGGAATAATCCTTATCTAGTCAACAAAACTAACTGCAGATGAGAGTTTTGCTTTATGTATCATGAGAAAAATGTAAATTTGGCACCAAACATTTGTCCTTTATTAGAACAGAGTGCTTTTCAAATTAATACTATGTTCTGGATGATGCATGTCAATGGAAACTAAACTAAGTTGAACAACTGTATAATAACTCAAGAAAACTCAAACTCATTCAATTGTGTAAAACAAGGAAATCTAACTCGGGCAGTCTGTGGGGAAGCTGGTGAAGTTCTAACTGTACACCTTAGTTTTATGCCCTGCTTGTGCTACAGAGGCTTTAAAGTGGTGGTAGTATCAGTAGAATCTTCTATCAGAGAAAGATCTTAATTTTACATTTCTACAGGAATATATGTTACTTCATACTTAAGATTGTTATTCATGCCAAAACTGGTATGACTTAGGGTTTTTTATAAGCAATAGTTTTTTGCATTTTTAACAAATGGGTACTTGAGGCATTGATACCATGAGCCTTTCAGTATTAAAAAGGGCTGTGAAAACAAAGCTTGTCCATGGTCTTACCTCATTTTTTTTTCCGGTTTATACAACAGGAATGTTTTGAATGTCTAAAAATGGCTACAAAGTATCAATTGCCAAGATCCAGTAAAAAGTAATCCTGAGCTGGAAGTTAGGAGGTATGCAGAGGTGCTGCACAGATGAGAGCAAGCAGCATGCAGCTGATGTTATGGATGGAAAAGGGAGCATCCTTATCCTATGAAGTGTTAAATACAAGAGTGGCTGACACCACCTATGTCAAGACACACTCAGATGTCATATACAGGTATTATCATCCTGTCTTTAAGAGAACTACCTGTATGTGTTTGTATATAACTCTCTTCAATGCATTTGTCTCTGCTACACTACAGACCTGAAAGGCACATTCACAACCAAAACAGTTAAGGCATCAGTATTCAGCCAGGGCTTGTAATATTTGCCTTATAACATCACATAATTTCTTGAAATAGCCAACTTTGCAACTCAAATAATATTCTGCTTGAAATAGTGATGAGAACCATAGGAATGTTCTGAACCTATACAGAGCTGAAATCACAGCTCCATGTAACAGAGCCATATGGAAGTTTGTACCTGTCATACTTGGTAAGAACTGTGTGTTAATGGAAGGCAACTATACACTGTTGAGTAGCAGAGGAACTATCATTAACTGATCGCTGCTACAGTCCAGATTTTTACATATAACAGTACAAGCACTTACTGCAATCAGGTGAATATAACTTACTTTCCTTTGCACTTTGAAGTGATAAAAATACCTTGAGAAAACCAATAAATTATTTAAAGCAAAATCTTCCACCTCTCTTAGCCAAAATACATACTTAAAATGTCTGATTTCTTAAATTTACTGAAATGAGAAAACAGACTTATTTATATTCAAATAATGAAGCAAGTTCACTGTTTTCAAAGATCCAATCATCTTCAGTGATATGAACATTGATTAATTGATATCAACATGAACAAGACAATACTGTTAACTACTATGGGAAAATATAGTTGAACTCATCTACCGAATTTCCTCTAGACTGTAAAATGTTCCTATTACCCATGCTCACCGTGGCCACTTATTGTTCTTTTTAGGGATTTCTAAGAAATTTTATAAATAACTGTTTTCCTAGTTGCATAATAAAACCACATTATATTTCAGACACACAAAAGTATGTTCGTAAAGAACAGATGAAACATGGATTCATTAGAGTTCTCCAATACACACTTATTAAACAGATATAATTGAATAAAAGTATTTTTTAAGATTGTACGCTTTAAATTGTAGGTAGCTTTCTTCTGACTACTAGCAGGCTTAATCCCTCAGCTTCACCAGCACCATGTTTCTGATATGTACAGGCACAGCCAGGGTGGTACTCACTTCTACCACTGGGACTGTAGGGACTTGGAGCCCCTTTCAGGATTGCTCAGCACCAACAAGAAGGGGTACGAAGTGTATTGATATGCTGAAAATTAGCAAGAAAGGCCTTAGTCATGCAAATATACATTGTCATTTGGGGCTTAAATATGCTGGACACTTTACTAAGTTGGAAGAGTTTAACATTCATTATTTTTCCAGAACCCTTGCACTGTGAACTCATCTAGGCATTTTGAAAACAGCATTTTTATTTCTAATGACTTTACCAGATGATACCTAAATCCCATTGTAGGCTACTTTTTCTTGTTTACCCATATAATCTTGTTTTAAAGTCACGTGCAGTTAGTAATACTTCTGTATCAGTAATTGTCATGGGTGTTTCTCATCATTTAGAGTCCCTAAATGTTCATAGAAGTGCCTCACATTGGTAATCAAAATCGGTCACCACACTGAAATTTTTGTCCAATAATACAACTTCTGAAAGCAGGAGCAATTTTGCAGATAAGATTTTGGACATGTTAATCACTGTGATCATATGATCCTACAGAAAAACTAATATAATTAAACCTAAACTGACCCAATTATTTTTGTGCTTTTTTCTTTTAAAGCTTAAATTTTGAAATAACAGTGCTAGAGTAAAATCCTGCAAATGGATATACATATGGCTTCAACCCCCAACTTTTAGAATGAGTTTAGTGGTATGGGGTTTGTTTTTTTAATTTTATTTTAGTAAATATCTAGCTAACACATCAAGCTATCCTGCTGATAAATGCCATTCACATCAAATACGGAGGCATCACTAGCTCCACAGTTAAGGCAATGCTGGCAGAAATCCATTTCTAACGAGTAACGTATCTTCTAAAAATTCCCACCGATTTTCTTTCCGAGCCAAATAAACTTTTTTTTTTTTTCCGATTATCACTAATTATATGCCCTTGCTTAGGCTGCAATAATAAACTGCAAGCTTTTTCAGCGTAAAGAATTACATCTTTTCAAACAAACAGGGATGTTGGATGTGAGAGCTGACAGTTTCCTGGTGTGGAGAGCAACTCGGAAGGTTGGGCATTCTTCAAGGCAGCGCTATGCCCACTTTTTTTTACTTGCGAGTGCTGTTTCTCATACTCACGTAGAGTATCGGTGCCAAGACAATTTTCACTTCAAAATTCAAGCTATTGTGTCATTTCAGGCATGATTTTCAGATCTCTGATGTTTGCATAAAAGGTGGCAGTATTGTTGAACTAGAAGTGCTGGGGAGGAGGGTGGTGGGTGGTGGTGTGAAAAAAGAATTGTGAATACCGTGGGCTCATTTTTACAGAAAAGAAATGTCATAGGTGTGAACGCTTAATTTATTATTTCCGTGCCTCAGGAGAGAATATGCCTCAGCAACTTAAATCTTACGAGTGGGAATGCCACCTCCTGTATGCATGCAACTTCCTCGTATCAAAGGGTAGTTTTAAAAATAGGCTTTAAGAAGCAGGATGCCTAATTAGTTCAGATACCGAGTATGCGATCCCGACTTTATGGACCTAATATTGCAGGTTTCACGTCATGCTTCCATAGAAGCAGAGTACGACCGGGATCAAAGGATGACATTTGCCGTAGCCTCACCCAGCACAGACCTGCTTTCCCTGTGCTATGGTATCAATCGGAAATCTATTAGTCAGCCTCCCCAGGGGAGCTTCAAAAAACATCCCCCGAGAAAAGCTTCCCCTTCCCCCGTTTCCATGGCCGAGACCCCCGTGTATCCTGTGCCCTGAGCTCCGACACCGCAAAAAATAGACACCCCCCAGCACGCCCCCCGGTGCCTTTCAGACATATGCCTTTCAGGCATAAAACTTCAGGAGCGGAGTATACGGTGTCTCCAAATCCCCCTCCGAGCTCGCCCACCGGCACCCGGCAAGGCAAACCGCCCAAAACCCTTCCACTCGCCTCACCCGACCGCCCACCCACCCACGGCTCCCTCGTCCTGCGCCTCACACCGCCCGCCCCGCCTCGCCGCCCCACACGGCACCCGGCGGGGCGGAGCGGCCCCGCTCCCCGGAGCGCGCCGCCCTGGCGGTCCCCAGGGAGGGACGAGGAGGTGGTCTCTGCCACGCCGCTGCCCGTCTGAGCGAGGGCGCCCGGCGCCGCCCGGGAGCAGCGGAAAGCGCCGCGGCGGCGGTCGGGGCGCGGCGCGGCGCGGGCGCTGCGGGCGGCAGGGGGAGCTGCGGGGCGGGCGGCGGGGCCCGGCGGGCCGCGCGTTACCTTCGGGGTTGGCGCTGATGAAGACACGGACGCTTCTGCCGCTCGGCACCAGGTGGGACGGCAGCGCCGAGAGGTTACCGGAGAAAGCCGCCCGCCGCAGCGCGGCATCTCGTGGGCAGGGCAGCCAGCCGCCCGCCCCGGCCGGCCACATCCCGCCGCGCTGCAGGGCGACCCTCGCAGGCGGCCGCTGGGCCCCGGCTCAGGGCAGCCCCCGGACCGCCGTGGCGGCAGCGGCGCTCGTCACCGGCTCGCCAGCAGCGGCCATGTGGACTCTCCGGCTGCCGGGGTCCACCGCCTGCCTCCTCGGCGGCGGCGCGGCGGGGGCCGCTGCCCGGCGCCGGAGCGCGGGGGCAGCGAGGAGACGGAGGCGTCGGCCGCCCCCCGCGCCGCTCCCCAGCGGCGGCCAGCGGCAGGGAGGGCGCGGGAAAAAAGTTTGCTGCGGAGCGGTGCCAGAGGTGGTGGCGGGACGGCGGCCCAACGGCAGCAGCGTGTCCTCCGGTGCCGCTCTCCCGGTGCCGGCCGCCGCGGGGAGCAGCGGGAGGCCGGGCGCTGGGAGAGCCTCTGCGCGGTCGGGCCGGCGAGTCTCTCGGGTTCCCTCTCCGTCCACGGGTGTTTGCGATGTCCAAAGCAGGGACGCCTCCGGCAGGGCTGACGGCGTCTTCCCTCCTCCCACTGTGTCACAGCCCCGGGATCGGATTTTTATACGAAAAGTGCTGCCGGCTCATCCTTTAGGTTCTGAAGAGTTCAGAGCCATTCTTGTGTTTGTTCTGTAATCGCCTGCACAGGAGTCCCACCTGCTCACATAAAAAAGAGAGATCCTCTTGCTGCTTTTTTCTTCCTTTCTTTTTTTAAAATCGGAAAAGCGCCGGTTTGAAGAATGAAAGAGGAAGGAAGCAGCAAGACCAGTAGCCGGCGGGATGCGGTCCCTTTGCAGCAGTCAGTGGCGGGGCATCCCGTCGCGCAGCGCCGATGAAATATTCAGGAGGGCGGCGGGGTCGGGCCGCAGCTCCGCCGTGCGCCGGGGCGGGCGGGGACGGCGGCCGGTCCCCGCTGGCAAGCAGCTGAGGCGCGGCGCGGTGCGGTGCGGCGGCCCCAGCCCCAGCGGGCGGCGGGCCCTGGGAGAGCCGCAGAGTTTAGAAACCTCCCAGGGAGGGGCGGGCGGGCGGGCAGGCAGGGACCTGGCAGCAAAGTGGAGGGGAGGGGCCGGGGGGCAGGGGAGGGATGGGCGCGGGGCCTCAATTAGGCCGTGGGGCTGTTGGCACTGGGAATGGCTTCTTGGGAGGAAGCTGCAAGACTTCGGCAAGGGTTTGCAGGTGTTTATGCATGCTTAAATGGCTGGAGAGAAGTCTTCAATGCGGGTATTATCTGTGTCGGCTATTTCACGTCCTATATCTGCTACAAAGTTGGTTTGCTTATTTACACATGTTAAACATATAATACACTATGTATAATGTATATAAACAACGTTATTGTGTATTTATACACAGTATTTAAGAGTTGTCCTTTCGGTACTCGCTTGCCTTCTCCCTGCCCCGCTGAGGTCGCAGCCGGACGAGTTGCCCGCGGTGGCCGGCGGTGGGAGAGGCTGGGCTGCGGTTCGGGGAGGTAACGCTACCCAAGTAGGCGAAAGCAAACGGCTCAGCTCTTTCAGAAGCGAAGGTGACAGCCAGATGGATTCTTTTTAAGTGTTGCTGCACAGATTTTTTTTTTAAATCCTGATTTCTTAAAGAAATAAGGTATATACAAAATTGCATCCCGTATATATTTGCATATTGAGTACAAGGGATTAATTTTGGTGCTGTTTGCTTGTTGTTGCTTTATTATCTCTGCATCCCAAAAATTTTGGGCTGCTTTCAGCCGAATGAAACGGGGGTAAATTTTAAGATACTAATTCTCAAAGAGATAACATTCCTATAAGTTCCATGAACATCACTGGGCGGGGAGAGTGCCCTTATCTGCAAAGAGTCAAAATATGCAGTTTACATTTCAGCCATTAATACTGAAATGTCAACACTAGACAAAGAGGTTGTGCCATTGTGTTGAGCACTAAATACCTAGAAATTGGAAAATCCCTCATTCAATCAAAATGTATATTCTGTTAGGATTCTGTAGTGCTCCATAAGGAGCAAGTATCCCTTGAAGCCTTTCATGGTAGACATGCATGTTTCTCTTCTCTGTGGATTCTCTGATGTTCCTTTTAAGACAAGCCTGAAGCTTTGATAAAATTTGGTTAAAAAATCTGACAGTCATGAGGTGCAATTCTGTAGGAAATGAGGCTTCATATATATCACTGCTTACAGAACTGTTGGTCTTCCCTGCATTTCACTTACCCTTTGTATAGCCAAATGTGCTTAGACATGCCTTTTTCTGGTTTGTGTCATGAACAGGTAATTTCTCTAACACAAAGCTGAAAAGCAGCTCCTTGAGGCTGGAGGCAGTTAATGAATACACAAAGTAGTTTGTCGTGTAGGCTGAATTATGCCTTATGTACTTTACCAGGACTAACTTTCAGTTGGGCTGTCTCCTTTGCTTCTCCAGCATAAAGGACTAGGCAGTTCTTAAATACGAATTTGCTTGTGGAAGCAGCTCCTGGCAAGGATGGAGAGACCCTAACTTCATATTACTGCTGCCTTATTATTATAATCAACAAATTACTTAGCTTCTTTGGAAGATGAGTCTCATTGATCTATCTCATTACAGTGCCAGCCAATTATGGCAGTGTCTTTTAAAGACTCTTTTTTTTGGCAATCTTCTTTACTAAGTTAAAAACTTGAGTTTGCATCATTTGAATGATTTTGGAATTTTTTGTCTTTGACAGCGTTTACAACAGCATCAGCTTTTAGCTGCATATATTGTCTCACAAACTCAGGCTGAATGAAATGGAACCAGGCCTGTCATTTCCAGCTGTTCACCCTGTCTGTTTCTTGTCTGGGTGTTACTGCTCTTTCAGCAGGGATAGCTGCATTGCATATGAAGCAGGTAGCTCATGCAACTTGCAGGCTCCCGCTATTACTATTTTGCTCTGTAAACTGGATTGCCTTTAGGCATGACTCAGCTTCCTGTCGTGGTAGCTGCCACGTCTGTGAAAGCTGAAGTGGACAGATGCCTCAGAGTGGTAATCTTTTCAGCTGTCCAGCTTCAGTCTGGCTGCACCATCCTCAGATTCAGCACCTGTGAATAAATAATGCTGGGAATGAAGTGCAATTAGGCTGAAATGGAGAGGATAAAGAAATTATTACAGATGAACTAATTTATTGCTTTACCTGAGACTTTTCCAGTATGAATGCACTCTGGGTTACCTCAGTTTGGAGATTAGTTGGTAGCTTTTCTTAAAGAAAAAAAAAAAGATTTTGTTAATTCAACAAAAATTAAAAGAATATCAAAGAATGTTATGTAAACCCTCATACAAATCACAAAGAGGGTACTGCTGTGTTCGTTACAGAACGTACATCAAAATTACCCAGTTTTATACTGAATAACAGATTTTTTTAAATTTTTATGTTGGAAAATGCACTACTTGAGAAATGGTATGTTAGAATCAATATCTGTATTTGAGTCCCAAGCTAGTTATGTGGAAGCCACCTGAGCAGAGATTCTCGTCCCGCAGAATGGATTGCAGACCATTGCCTAAAGGCATGATCCCCAAACTTCCACACTGACTTTACTGTACTTGGAGCAGATCTTTAGTGTCTGTCATTAAAGTTAATGCAAGAAGTATCCTTGTGCTGAACAGGAATAAAAACAGATGTGTAATTCTGCAAGTGACTTCATAGAAACATGGCTAGCAGCTTGATCCTGAAAAACCACAAATCAGTAAGGTGGCAGGGAATCTTTACTCATATGCATTCAATATACATTTTTTCCCTTTTATCTGAATGTTTATCATTCTGGCCTCACTTGCTCCAAGTTCAGATATATTTAAATGAAGCTACAGAATATGTTCCTTGGTAAAACATGACTAAACCCAAGTTATTCCTGATGGCCTGATTCTGCTGTAGTTTGGACAGAGTAGTGCTTTTCTTCTTGAGAAGTCCCATGGGAAATGGTAAGTCACTGGAGGTATGACATGTAGCTCTGTCCTCCTGATCCAAATCCATGGAGATCAATAATAAATGCACCAAGTTGTTTGGCTTAAATCCGGCATGAATAAGGTTTTGCAGTTTATACACAGCTGTCTGAGACATGTCATTCTGAGTTCAGTTTTGTATAAAAATGAGCATTATAGATCAGCTTTAATAGTCTGAAGAGCTTAGGAAGTAACATGAGTGCTGTGCTACAACCTTTAGTATGAGAAACAAATTTATTCTCTCTCCAAGCTAAATTTATGTTCTCTTTCATATCTGATTTAATACTTCAATACATATTGTGGGGTGTGCAAAAGCACTCGGTAGTGTTCTAATTTCAGTCTCACTGCAGTGAGACATGGTCAGTAATTTTGTTGAAGTGGAGGCATACCTGTAGTTAACACTTTTGGAAATCCTATGCCAAGTATGTGATGGGTTTGTAAAAGCTGAGGGTTTTTTTAAATATCTTTGAAGCAAGGTGTTTTGCCCTGCACTAAAATACAGCCACTGATTTATGACCTAGGTACTTAAAATACCCATCAGTTCTTCTCAGATGTTTAGAGCCTGTTTTGCCAGGAGCTGCACATTCAGCCCTCTTATTGTCTTCTTTCCAAAACAGTAGCTATTTGCAGGAGTTGGGAAAGCAAAGTTTTAAGATCAGGTAAAAAAGTCAAAGTTTAATGGCCAGCAAATTGACCAGCATCTCCCTTTTCATGCAGAAGCAAAAACACTCCCGTGTGTAGTTGTATCTTCTGATTGAAAGCTAACTTAAAGCTGAGTGGTTTTTTGCAGCTCCCTTGCATGCTGGCCCAGTTTTAGGAGCAGTTAAGGTAGGCAGCTGCCTAGAGCGACAGACGAAAGGAGGCAATAAAATCACATTTTAAGCAAGGGAGAGACCCTGTGACTCTGTGCCTGTTTCTGCCTGTATAATGAGGGAGGACTCGGTGCATCCCCCAGGCGTTACTCTCAAGCTGCTGAGACTAAGCGAGATCCTTACCACAGGAACCATTGCCACCATCCTGTCATTTGACCATGCCATCTATTTGTTTTTTCTCTGCTTCAGCTTGCTGCTGCTGAAACTGAGGGCAGAAACTTGCTGTGCTCCTTCTCTGATCCTTTTTCTTGACAGTGCTGTATTACTTTCGCCTGGGTGGTTGGATTGGCGGGTGAGCAGGGGCAGATGTAGTGAGACGAGAGAGTTCACAGAGTTCATGCTTCACAAAAAAAAAACCCCTGTTATTATCATCCTTACAAATTAGGAATTACAGGCTGCCTAGACTTAGTGAGTTTTATATTTATGTCAAGAAACTGATTGAAAGAAATAAGAGATGTCTTAGCAAATCTTACATGGATACTGGGTTCCTGTTAGGACCTTTTACAGTCATTTTGGGGCTCAGTTAACTCTACTTGATGGGTACTTTCATTTTCTATCCAGTTTTGAGTGCTGAAAATGTTTATTTTCTCCCCCCCCTAGTTTGTGCTCTGAACCTCTAGGCTTTTGGGATTAATCTGTTCCATGCTGTGAATAGGTTGCTGTAGCAGGCTTTACCTACAGATGGACTCGATGGTAGCCTTCAGTCTTGTTGACAACATGGTCACAAGCTGCAGCAGAGAACCTGTCCAGAGTGGTTCTCATTTGCTCTGCTGCTCTTTGGAGGAGCTGCTCAGAGCAGCTGAGTTTTGTGAGCTGACGGCAAGGTCTGAGAGATGAGGCTGTGTTGGTCCTCATTAGGTTCACAAGTTTGTCATGTCATCCAAAGGCATACACTGGGAGCACTGGTGGGTCAGCCTCCACCACACATCAGAATAGCAAGATAGGAAATGTGTATGGATTACAAAAACGACAATCCAGTCCCTTCATAAGTAATAAGAATTTGCAAAGCTTATTACATTGCATTAGTCTTTGCAACTTGAGTCAATCACTGCATCTCATCAAGAAGAGATTTATGGGAGGCAGATTATCCCAAATTGGCCCACCGGAATGTTCTTATGCTTTCACTAAAACACCTATATTCTGACATCCAAAAGAGGATGGTAAACTTTGTTCTTATAAAAAAAATACAAGTTTGAGTTTCTGTCTTTTTTAGTCCAGGAATATATTTTTCTTGTGGATGACTTCTAATGAAATTCTGGGAACTACTACACATTCTCTGCACTATTTATTAATAATTAGTTTTCTTTTTCCATTTTGCTTTTGAATATACAGTAATGGAATATGTATTAAGTCTTCAAACCACAACACATTCACAATTGCTAAGGATGGACTCCAACTTGGAATAAGATATCCAAATACAGAGAAGAACAATCCTGGTTTTCAGAAGCCACCAAGCAATCTAATTGTGCACCTTTACAATATATAGATTAATTTATATTTCCAAGGAAAACAGGGAAGTTAATACCTCCAAGCTGGTTAGGTTTGTACCTTTGCAAGCTCAGCAGTACTTCATTCTCACCTCCAAGACCCAGTATCATTTACCAGCTGGCATTGTCACAAGGAATTCTACTTTATCCAGAAAACATTGCACCACAAGGAAACTGCTGTAACCTCTGGAATGACAGTGGTCTGGAAATGGAAGAGGTCTGCATCGTTTGGTTGTTTTTTCTTTCGTTGTTTTTTCCTTTTTTGAGCTTCTATAGAAATTTTCTGTTTTCTTTGAAACCTAGCAAGGCATATAATGGCCTTTTCTCTTAAAATGTTCTAGATGGCTATACCACATCTTTATTTTTATCTCATGTCACACTTGATTGAAAGGTTCTTTGCAGTTAAAATAACATGATGGAAATTATTTTTGTCTTAAGTTTCTACTGGAAGCTCAAAAGAAAACCTGTTTCTTCATGCAGAATTAGTGTTCTCTTGCACCCATACATATACATTGCCCAGAGATAGGTGTACACATGTCCACACACACTCCAAAGACACACAAGGACATACGGGTTGCTACATTCACACAGGGAATATGTGATAATAAGATTTCCAAGTAAGTCACTTGAATTTGCCCATATAGCTTTAAATTTTACCCAGTTGCAAGTATACATTATGGCAATCTTTAATTAACTGACCCAGTACTCTATATTACCATCCCTTGACATAGCTCAGTGCAGAAAAGAGGGGTGTTCACTTATTGAACAGTATTCAGCTGTTGGTCAGTGTGCTTTCAGTGGCATACTTGAGGCTCACCATTCAGACCTTGTTAGAAGACAGCAGCAGTCGTTTCTCCCGGGCTCTTCCCTTTAATTTCCCAAACTAGGAAGTATATAAGCACTTCCAAAATCTGAATAACACCCGAGCCAGGGAAAGTTTCATTATTGAAGCACAGGAAAATTAACACCTAAGTATCTGTTAATTTTGCATGTCCTCTCTGAGATACCAAGGACTGCTTTTTTTTTTTTTTTTTTTTTTTTTGAGTAACTGCTATTAGGTATTAAGTACAAGACACAGTTTTTATCAGCTTTGGTTGTAGCTGAGAAGTGTTCAGCATTTTTGTGTTTTAACCTTCAGATGCCTAGAAAATTAAGAATGTAGAATTAATGACCACCCCTGAAAAATTTAAATTACTTAACCAGCATCCTAGGGAATCTGTGGTGGAAGCCAGGGTAGAACATAATTCCTTCCCCCTCTGGAGCAACATTCACTTTCTTAGTCATGAAATGATCTTTTCTTTTCCTGTAATTCCTTGCCTCATTTCTGGACCTCCTAACCTCAGCTAAAAATAAATCAGCAGTCTGCTTTGTTTTATGGTCCTGCATCATACTTAAAGGTTATCCATAGTTAAAGCAAAGCAGGCAAAATACATTTCCATGTGTTTTTAACTTCCTCAGTAAAATGTAATTTCCCTCCTCAGCCCACCATCACAGTCTTGTCATGTGCTTAATCTGCTTCCCTACGGTCTTTATCCTATGTCACTCTCCACTTTATCCCAGTCAGCTTGTCTTATCCAGACCTTTTATCCTTTTCCCAGATTCTTGTCCAGTGTGTCTGTCTCCATTGCCCATACCTATTTTTTCCCTCTTTTAGCTACTGGTCCTAGTCTCCCATTACACTCTTTTTGTGCAATTTCAGCACCTCTTATTTTTTACCCCACCTCGTCCTCATCTCTTTGGCCAACTACTCACTCTTAGCTCTTCCGCCCCTGTGCTTTCTCGGGATCATGACTTTGCAGAGCTGTTTTGATCTCCCCTTCTCCCTGGTTCCCCATCACCCAGACTTGAGTCTTCCCCTTCCCCTCTGCCTGCTTTGCTCCCTCCCATCTCTGGGGGTGGTGGGACGGCCCTTGCCCGTGCTGCTCCTTGGCTGACCCTTTTGCTAGGATAGTAAAAGAAGCTTTAGTCTCTAAAAATATATACGGGTAGTGGTGACAAGTAATGTGGATTTCCATATGGTGAGAACATTTGAGATGGACCTAAAGGCTTCTGGGTCTGAAAGTTGCTTATGGCAGCAAAAATTATACACATTGCTCTCCCTCTGAGGAAATGCAATCCAAATACAAACCAGAAAGTAAAGGAGAAGGAGGGACAGAAGGCTGAGATGCTTCTCTGTGAGTCTGTCCAAGTTTCTGTGTGGTTGCTTTTGCACAGGTTGTTATGGGAAGTATTCTTGGAATCGTATTTGAAACAGCAACTGGGGGTAGGCTGAGTGTAGTGAGCATGTCTGCAGCAGAGTTAAGAGAGGACCATCTGCTGTACAGGATTCTGTGTTTTCTTCTTCTAAGTGAACTACACCTGGTGCAGATGTGGCAAGTGTATTTTAAATGACAAGTCAGAATATTAATGCTGCATGGTTGCTGGTGAATAAAGCTTAACAATCTATTTATACATGCGTGTGTGTATATTTATTTGTGCACATTACATGGAAAATAAAATCACTGCTCTCTGATGTGTTTGTGCTAATAGAAAATGAAGCCATTTACACTCCATTGTTAATGTGATTTTGTGGGATTTATTGACATGGCAAGTTTATTTTAGACAGATAAAGACCTTGGGGTGTAGGATTATAATAGCAACATTAGCTTGTCTTAGTGCTAAGGAAGAAAAAAAGCCAAACTTGCAAAGCTTTGTTTGAACTGCAGGGGTTCTGAAAAAAGCAGCTGTCACTTGTTTTAGTCTTATTTAGTATATGCTATCATTTTTCTTCTGGCTCTTGAATTGATAGTACAGCTATGCTGGGGGAAAAGGAAGCTCTCCACCTGCTCCAAGGCCAGAACAAAGTACTTAATCTTGGAGACGAGCACTGAGAGCAAAAGGGAGTTTCTCTGCATGA
Organism: Hemiprocne comata; assembly: GCA_020745705.1. Lineage (NCBI taxonomy): Eukaryota > Metazoa > Chordata > Aves > Apodiformes > Apodidae > Hemiprocne > Hemiprocne comata. The sequence continues at coordinate 24,532,855 of CM036589.1, read as the reverse complement.
ATCTGCTTATTCTGAAACAGAAATTATGGCAGTGGGTTTCTGTCTCTAGTCTACTGTTGCTAATACTGATTTCTGTAAGTTGATGGAGCATGGAGTACCTTATTACCAAATGCCATCATAGACATATTTTGCAACCGTTGCCATGCCACAGTTGTACAGTGATGTGCTCTGAAGTGTTATGAGGGCCCTTAGGCAGCCTGAATGTAAAAACATTTGCTGAAGAATTATGAAGACAACTATCATAATTCAAGGGTGAATTTTAATTTGAAATAATCTTTATCCTCAAATGAAATCTGTCTTTTGGGTCATTGCTTCAGAAAAATGTGGGGTTTTTTTCCTTTTTTTTTAACAGAAGCAAGAATGGTTTAGATCTATTCTTGGCAGTTAATAATTTTTGGTAAGCCATTTAAATAATACAGTAGGTCTTTTTTATGAGTTATGCATTGCTTATTGTAAAGAGTGGCATCAGAGTCTGCCCTTTCATAAGTGTAGGTATGTATAAAGCAGCAGACCCAAAAACATTTCAGAGCTCTCAGCTGTACAGTCGTATTGAAGGTCTCTGTCAGGGTGAGATCACGTACCAGCCCCTCTTGTGCATTGTTTTTCTCCTGAAGAAAATCTGCATCTTTGGGCTAGATGGGAGCAGCAACGGGCACCATACAGAGAGACAAGTGCTCTGACACTCACTGGCTGTTTACTCCAGGCACCAGCCTCTGACTCTCTCTTTGCCAAGTAATCTCTGAGCAGGTAAAGTGTGCTGAATGTGTGATTTTAGTATTTCCTATTGGCTGAGCTGCCTGGTGGGTGCAGTCACCCCTTTTTTAGTTTCCCTGCATAAGAGAGTTGGCAACTGGTCTTCCAAGAGACAATTTTTCTTGTTTGTCTGGATGCCAATTGAAACTGATTGGATAACTTTAAATCTTTTATAAAAACTACTCTCTAAGTAAAAGCTTTGCTTTAGGGTGTCCAGCTACCCACAAAAACCTAAAAAATAATAAATTCTCCCTTGCTCAGAAATAGAGCTTTTCTCCCGCTAGGAGTGCATGGACTTGCTTTATTACCTTTTTTGTAACCCTCTCTGTTGACAGAAGTGAGGCCTGGTGATGCAAAGTAACAGCTCAGGCATATTTGCGGAACTGAACGCCAAATTCGTGTAAACTGATCTGGCCAGAGTCCCAGCCCACCTGTAGGGAATTGTCATCCTGACTTATATTTAGCAATTTCTTTAATGGTGTGCACAAGCAACACAAGCAAGATACAACTTAGCAGAAAGAAGAGGTCTTCATCCCAGTCCTATCTGTGCTCTGTCTCCTACTGAAATCAACACGAGTGCTCACGTCCTCAGAGGAAGGCACTTTTCCTTAGCTTGCCTGCTTTTTATGTGCTTTCATCAACAAATGGATTTTGAAGGGAGAGATAGAATGCCCTGAGTTGCTTTCATTCTTTTTTTTTATTTTTATTTTTTTTAACAGAAAAAGAGTAACAACTGAACTTGAGTTTCAGTCACTTCAATTGAGAGACAAGAATTTGGAGTTCAGTGGCCTGATCTGTTTCAAGCTGTCACTGAGCATATTCACCCCACAAATTCTTATGTCTGCAGTAATTTTGTGGTTTTGTAGTGTTGTACAAAGTATGCAGGCTTCAGTTTGTTACTGGGTGTTGGAAAATGTGTTATGTTGTGTAATAATATGTAACTAAGTAAAGTGGATTTCCTGTTAGGCTTTCTTTGGCCCAACTATGTATGATGTATTCTCTTCAACCCACTGGGAGAATCACAGAATCACAGAATCCTAGGGGTTGGAAGGGACCCTGAAAGATCATCTAGTCCAACCCCCCTGCCAGGCAGGGTCACCTAGAGTACATCACACAGGAACTTGTCCAGGCAGGTTTTGAATGTACTGAATGCAGCATGGTCAGGGTATCAGGAGACTTGGATGTAACTCCCAGGCCTGTCAAAGTTTCCTGTGTAATGACTAAGCAAGTCAATTAGGACTAGATCTACTGAGAGATTTAAGCATGTAATTCCAGGTGATCACAGTCCTTCCTTGGCTGCTGCTGAACCTTTAGTTCCATAATTGCTAATTTAGGTCTCACAGCCTTATAGCTTCTGAGAGCCTCTTTCCTCAGAAAATAATCTTTCCCTTGGATGTTCAGGAGCCAGGGAGTCAAAGCTGGGACTGAGGATGTATGAAAACTTTTGCAGCAAGTTTATATACATAATTTCCTCATTTTTAAGATGTGAGGGAGTTTAGTTACAAGCTGTGGTGTCTCCTAACCTCACAGGGATGCTGGAAGCATTAGAGAACCTGAAGAAAACATAAGCATGAGAATCTCCAGGTGCTACTGCATGTCCTTATGGATTTCAGTGGCTGTGATCCTTAAAAAGGAAGAATTTATTTTGAAAAACTGAAATAACCTTATTTACAAAGTCAGAGTTTGGCCAGGACAGTGGACTTATATCTACTACTCTTGAGAGGATTGCTTTTGGTACTCTTGTAATGCAAGTGTATAAGACGTCATACAGCTTTTCACCCAGAAAATAGCATTTCGATCCACATCCTGTGCTAAATTCATCCCATGGTATTGAATCAGTGAGAGGAGACAGGCATTGCAAGTTACCATGGCACCTCCTTGGTGATTTCCACTTCATGCTTCCCTTGAGGAGCAATACTGAATTTTTCACAACAGTGCTTCCTGGGACAGTGTGTTTGTATTGTGTTCCTTTTTCTATCTTCATTTTCAGGTATAACACTGAAACTGAGGTTTTCAAAGCAAATATTTTTCTTTGAAGACACAAACTTCATGTGTGAAACATTACAGGCTCAAACCAGGTGCTGAGGCTGTTTGCACTGCTGGGTCTGTCCACCTCTGCAGAGCTGAGTAATGCAGTCACAGTTTGACAGAATTTTGGGAAGCCAGCACAGAAGCTTCTTGACAGAGGGATGGCCTGTATTTAGGAATGAATTAAAGTTTCATTCTTCATATTAAAGGTGTGACAGAGGTTGCTCACTGCTCTCCAGAGGGGATGGGCAGCTGAGCTGTTCAGAAGATAAAAGCTTGCTGCCAAATAATCTGTTGAGCAAATAACTGGCTGTGCCTTTGGAGTGCAATGATCCTGTCACTGTTCAGAGAAAACAGCATTGAAAACATCTGACAATGGTAAAGTCTCACAAACTTTAATCTCACAAGCTTGTTACTCAGAAACTTCATTAGGTATCATGGTGAAATGCATAAAGCTACTTACTTCTGTAGTCTTAAAGGCTTTTGTGACATTTTGCAACAATGTAGAAATATGGGGCACCTCATAGCTGCTATATTTCAGTCTTGCCATGTTTTCAGAAGGCACTAAGATGGTCAATGGAGATATTTTTTCTCTTAGTTGTAAAACTTTGTGTGTATTCCAAGTAAACAGGATTAGGTTTAATTAACTGTAGTTTTCTTAAGTGTGAATTAATTTGCTATCATACCTATGCTATAATTTAATTAATGTCTTAATGGATAGTTATATTAGTATTTTTTGGTTCCATCTGTGCTGCTTATCCTTGCATATAAACATCCCTGTTATAGTTAAATTATGGATGTTGAAGAGCAGAATTGCCTTTTCTTCTGTGGTGCAGATTGATTTGAAACCCAAAAGTGACAGCAGATGAAGGGCAGGCACCACTAAAGTACAGGGAAGTGCAAACTATATTCAGTTTGGGGTGAAGTGCACTTTTGAGATATCTCCCAGTTCTCCCCACTTACTGGGTTTTGGCTGGCATCATACAGTAGTCTTGGAGTGCATGAACTAGATTCTTTTCAGAATCTGAAAGACAAGCTGCAGCATTCAGTCCAGAGGGCCACACCAAAACCACACCGAGTTTCAGTCCACAGAGTGGTCTGCACTACTTGCTAATGTTGACCTCACTAACAGGTAGCACAAACTAAAATCTTTTCCTGTTGATAATTTCCATAAAACAGGGAACAGAAAATGTATCTAATCTATAGAAAGACAGACCTCATGATTTGTATATTTTCAGTAGTTAGAGAAGAAACAGCATTCTTGTGCATTATTATTATTTAAATGGCACCATTTGAATTCCTGTGTAATTGAAAGATCAGAAATAAGGATGTCAGGAGATAGTTTAATCTGCTGTTCCAGCTTCACTCTGCTGCTACATAATAAGTTTTTGATGGAAAATGTGGCCAATGTATTGTCTCCTTTATAGTCAGCACCTTTGACTTCTTTAATTTTAGTTTCCTCTGTTTCACTGTTCTGAAAAAATGAAACCACTTATCATGAAACATTAGTAAAGATGCTTCAAAGCAGCCCAGCCATGTGCAGTGGCTGCTTATACCTGTGATGAACATGCTTTGTGAGGACTGGGTGCTACACCAGCACATAAACACACTTGTATACAGACACAGGGCTGATGCAGACTGATTAGCAACACCCCTTCCAGTGTTGCTGGAAGAGCCATGAGTGCCAGACATTTCTTAGCTAATTTCTTAAGATAATAACATAAATATTATGGCAAATATTTAATAACATTTAATAACACGTATTGTCACATTATTATAATATTATCTGATAATAATATAATATTGTAAATATATTAACATATTGCAGTGAATAATGTAAATGTTTCCTGATATAAATGGAAAGTATTTTTCCCTAGGAATTCAGTTCTTCCATTCTGTAACAGGGTGTCCATAGTAGAATAAAATGCAGAGAAAGCATATAAATATACATAATAATCTGTATATTCAATTCCTAAGGCAACAAGTTCCAAACCAACCAGCTTTTCAAAGCATTTTGGCCCTATAGATTCAGCTCTTTTGAGTCCTTGCATCTGCCCCACTTACCTCAGCTGGGGCTGACTTCTATCTCTGGCAGGATATACTGCAACTCAAGGAGGATTTTTGTCATGCTCACTCAAATGGCCATTTCTTCACAGGACTTTTTTTTTTTTTTTTTTTTTTTTCTCTGAAATCCTCTTCTCTTGGGCCCTGCAGGAAAGCATCATAGTGAGACATACCATGAATTATTTATTGGAGTGACTGGGTCAGGCATGTGGCGATAGTGTACTGTAAGTGCAACACAGCGTGCAGTGAATAGAAGGAGTTTTATGTGATTTTCTACTGATACTGGTTTTTCAGTCTCTAAGAACCAAAATTGAGAGTATATTCTGAAGTGGAAGCTGGAGTGTTTTCCTATTTTCTGAGCTGCTGTGAGCTTTATGGATCTTTAAAGCACAAGGCATGGGAAATACTCTTGTTCTGCGGTGGCTGTCTTGATACAACCAAGCATTCAGCTGTGCTTGTGGCTTCCAGAGGAGCACATGACTGAGAGAAAGGAAGATCTGCTAGGAAACCAAGTTCTGGGAAGCCTGAGCATTCAGGGAAAGAGGCTCTGGACCTGGAACCTCCTCAGAGAGAAGGCCATTTGGGGCCATGTGGGAGGACTTGCAGAAGAGGATCCTGGCTGTGGTCTGCAAAAGGTCAGTCTGTGCAAGGACAACAGAGAAGGCCTAAGAGTATGTACTGCTGGGAGAGTTCCTGAGAAATAGTGAAGCAGGTCAGATATATCACTTGCCATTGATTCAATAGACCAAGTTTCCAGTACTACATGGATAACATAATACTATTCTCCTGATATTCATCTGAAAGTGGTGGCAGAGAAGGACTCCTAAGCTTTAACAGAGGCTACCATACCATACTTGGTATGACAGGGAAAAGGGAGCCCTGAAATATGGACTTACTGGGAACAGCCAATTTGTTCTGATTGTCTAGAATGTTAATTATTCCTTGGAAAAAAAGGGAAAGCATCTTTGAAGACACTGTAAACCCAGGTAGCACATAGATGTCATTTATTCATCAGAAAAAAAAAAAAAAAGGTCTATTTTTACTCTGAGCAATCTTTTCACTTTTCTTCTTTTAAAGCACAATGACAGTTAATGATTAATAGACACAGTTCTCAGTGCTGCCAGCAGGAAGCCAGCCTAAGTGTGAGGGAAGACTAAATAATTGAAGGGAAAAAGTGACAGAGGCAACCATTAGTTCTTCTGGGTAAGAAAGTCTTCGTTGCCTGGCTATTTGCCCGAATACAAGGGAAAATTTACCATTTGAGTAGGGCAATCTGTAGACTTCACGATGCACTTCTCATGGGGGCAAAAGAAATAACATTGCTCAGTGTTTATAACTTGGTAGAAACTGATGCAAAACGTCCTCATTTTTAATTGTGTTACAAGAAATTAGCAGGCTTGCAACATAACCACCTTGTCATAAATACCTGGGCAGCATTCCAGAGAACCTGACCACTTTATAGCAGCATGAATGATGTCACACTGGGCAGTTGCCTTCACAGAGTGACTCTCCTCCATGGACATCCTGGCGGCCACAGGAGACCCTATATACTTGAAATGAGGGTCAGAAATTTTTAGGGCTGAGCAAATCAGAGTGGCAAAACTAGCCACTAGCTAGAGAAAACTAGCTCCAGTCTTCCCTAACAGGGTGATTAAACCCCAGAAGTATCCAAAATAAACAGAAATTTTTCAAAGAGCAAAGGCGGACAAAGAGTTTGCTTGCTGAACTGTCTGTTCTGGGGCAGTGCGTCATGGAGATAGGTGGAGAATATTATTTCTGATTCTTACAAGGAGAATAAAATGATCCTTTCCAGCATTTTTTGAACAAACTGTAGACTACTGTTTCATCTGGCACCTTGCATCATCTAGTTTCCTTTAATTTCTAGACATAATTTGATAAGTGCAGTTATCACAGTCTGTCCTGTCTTCTACAGGAAAAGTTGTCTAGAGCCTAATTAGTCCTATTTGCACAAGCAATAGCAATAAGGCAGTTGTTAAATGCATTCATTTAAATGGTAATGTAAAATCAGAGGAATCAGTGGCTGCATCCAGCCCATGACAGCATTGTGTTTTGCACCAAGCTATCTGGACCTGTGAGGTGATTACAGTAGCAGCTGTACCCTATGCAGCGAAAACTGCCAGCTTGGCACTTTGGGACATGGTTTAGTGGGCATGGTGGTGTTGGGTTGACAGCTGGACTTGATGATCTCTGAGTTCTTTTCCAGCCTTAATGATTCTAAGATTCTGAGTACAGGGAGGTATGTTGACGCCTCTATCCATGGTGTGAGAGCTGATCATTCTGTAGCTGTGGCATTCTGGGAAAAAGCCGTGCTAGTATGCATATGGAGACTCATTCAGCAAAGTAAATTTAAGATCCTTGACTGTGGCAGGATTTCCTAAAGAATTTGTGTTTGCTACTATCCTGTCCTCTTGATAAGATCTTGGTGCTAGTTCTAGGCTGCTGCTTGCATTAACTGTTTGTTTCATTCATTTTCTAAGAAGAGGATGGTTTTGCTCACAGTCTTCTTTTAACTTACTGCTTTTGAAGGAGTGCGTAGAATCTATCTACATTAGATAGTCTCCATGCAGTTGTGCAATTAGGTAGGTGACTGCATAGCACTTTGGCTGTGGGGAGGACTTTGTTAAACACTGCAAAGATTTCAGAAAAAGTTTGTTGCACATGGATGCTTTACCATAATTCAAGGGAGACCCCTAAAAAAATCTTTTCCCTCTAACTTTGTAATTGTGTCTGTCAGTTGGAGGTGATAATGAGATAACACCTCTTCATGTTGAGATTCTCCCTCTTGAACCATTTAATTAGGATCCTGATGCATGTGCTGTGTGGAGAATAAGAACTGGAATTCCTTATTAACACTTTTTCTTACAGTAACTCCTGAAAGCATTCTAAAAAAAAAATCTATAAAAGTACAAGGAGAACTGCCAAACATAAGCTTTGTCATGGTTTGGCTCAGGATTGGCAATTGAACCAGTGACAGTGATGCTCTCCATCCCCTCCCCCACCCACCCAGGTAGGGAAGGGGACAGACAAGAAGGAGAGAGACTTTCCAGATTGAAAACTAAACTAAACAGCTTTACTTAAATACTACTAATAAGAAAATATGTATAATTATATACAAATGTGTTCAGGAATGTGCAAAACCCTATCACCTCCTCCCACCCCCAGCAACTCCCACATCACTCTCCTGAGCTGTCAACAGTCCCAAAATGTCCTGGAGCGCTGCCGGAGAGAGCGGCAGAGCAGACAGGAGCTGAGGGGAGAGTTATGAGGGTCAGGAATGCACGGGCCTGGGGATCAGTGGGGATGGATGGATGGAGTCCTCCCCAGACGCCGGCCATGGATGGAAGAGAAGGGAAGAAGAAGCAGGAAGGGGCTTGACTTCTATGATCCCTGACCTTATTCCGAGCTTACGTAGATATATAGAATGGAATATTTTGATCAATTTTGCTGTCTGTCTAGTCCACTCCTCCCTACAGGAGGGTTGCAGATACAATTGAGGCTACAGAGCAAAGTGTCCTTGGAGTCTCAGCAGTAACAGAAACATTCCAGCCTTATCAGTTCACTAGCTGGAAAACTTGCTGCTTGTTTAAAGAGAGCTCACTGAAGAAAAAAAAAAATCAGTAAAAAGAAAATTGGCTTCATTCTGGCTCAAACCAGGACAAGCTTGTACTTAATACTCTGGTGAAGAGGATATTGTTGCACAACTTATTTCTACACTGGCATTCAACTGTTCACACACACTCACTATGCTTTCCTCAAGCAAAAACTTTACGACTTCTTGTAACATGAAGTGGCTTTCCACAACCAAAGTTGTGTGTCTGCTTGAAGTATTCCAGAAAGGTACTGAAACAATCTAAAGGAGTGTAGTAAAGGTTAATGCCCTTTTCAAGGAGTTTTTAAATGAAGGGGAGCCATAAATGTGTTTTTGATTTGTTCCCTGGCGCAATCACACACAGTCCAAATCATAGTAATACTAGGAACAAAGAAGACTAGATTTAAGGGACTTTAATTGAGAGCAGAAAATACTAATGATTCATTGGACATCAATGAGAAAGAAAAATGCCAAGAGAGAGAAAAAAGTAGAAGTAAAGTAACAAATGAAGTCATGCAAGAGAGGTTATGGAGGAGGAAAGAGGCTGTGGCAGGAGAAATACGGCTGAATGCACAGGAACAGGAAGAGCTCTGTGATTTAGATTCAGAAGCATTTAGTGAAATTACAGACAACTCTTGTATACGAATGAAAGGCAATGACATATTCTGTTGCTTATTTAAATGTGAAACATCTGTAATAGTGTTTCCTGGAGGCATTTGGCCTGCAGAGGCTCAGGATGTAGCAGCTACCTTCCCACAGTGACACTCAGCGTAGAAAGCTGCAGAGAGGCCGTGTCCTGATCCCACTGCCATCTCCCATCTGGTAACGCTGAGATGATTTTCCCTTCCCTGTTTAACAACCTTGCAGCAAAAGGCAGCTGCAGTCCAGTACCCGAGCAGGTACTGGAGGATGGAGAGACCAGAGCCTGAGGGCTTTATCTGAGACCAGCTGGGTACTAAAGAGGATGCACATCTAGTCCCGATGGAGGGTGAGCTGGAGACTTCTGTTGCACTGGGTTTTCTGAGGCACAACTGAATGGAATATAATTATTTCTTTTGAGTAAAAATTTTTATGGACAGTTTGTATACTGAATCTGTTGAGAGCAGTTCTAATGCTATTCCTTATAGAGCTAAATTACAGAATGGAGGCTTCATTTTTATTCATCAAATAACACATTGCAAGTCTGCAGTTATTGAGTGAGACTGGGGGGAAAAAAAAATCAATGTTTTACGTGTGAGACTTATTTTGATTGCTACATCGGTCATATTTCTCCTCTAATCCTGATATTTCTTTCCACTATTTTAATATCTTTGAGTTTGATAAATTGTTTCTAAATGTAGAAATGATGCAAACAGCAAGAACTGGCTGTAGGACTGCTTAGATCTTGCAGTTTGTCAGGGTAGTTTTCATTAAAACCCCACTATGTTTACAAAATACCGATAAGTCAATTTATTGTGTTTCCTAGGCACTATGCACTTCTCAATGGATATTTTCCTGATCTTCTGTGACTTCTGGAGTTCTGCTCTCATTTTGGCACATGAGAAATTGTGTACCAACCACCTTGCTTAATCTGGTGAGAAAGTCTGTGTTAGATACAGGTTCTAACAGATTTTAAATCCAGGACTACTATTTTGAACAGGCATTTTAAATAGGCCAGTGCTCGGCTGGATCTTCATGGTAATTTTAATTTGACTTCCTCACATGAAGCTGTCTAAACTAATTCTTTCAGTGCATTGATATCCTTAACTTATTCTATGCTATTGTGCTTTTCTGAGGTAGGAAAGGTGCTACAGGTGCCTCTACTTTCATTTTTCAGTTGGTTTGCAAAGAAGTTTAATCAGCTTTTAGTCACTGAAGAGTATCTCCATCTAAAGAGTTCACTTGCTGACAGAAAGGTCAATGAAATAATAAGGGAACCATCAATGTTTCCATTCCACATCCATGCTGCAAAGTGTAAAGGCCCTCTTATTCTATCTGCTAGCAAGAATATCCTCAAGATTTCTTAGAAGAAAAAGACAGTCTTTTTCTCTGCTCAATGGAAGCATCTGTATTTCAAGCTTTCCTCTCTAGATTCAGAAAAGCCTACAGCTGTGCCTACTTTTCTGAAGATCAGGTGCTCATAAACAGGTATGCAGGCGTAGATTAGTTGTTAATAAGAAAAATCGCTGGTGGAACCTGGGTCCCTATGCTCTGTAAGTGTATGATGATTGGAAATTTAAGGACTGGACCAGAACCATTTTGGTTTTGAAATTTTCCAAGTAATTTTTTTAAAAAACATAAATATATTTTCAAAATTAAATATGCTTGTTATACCCTGGAGCTACTCTGTGAACCTAAAACACTTGTCTAATTTGTGTTGGCCAATAAAAAGAGTGCTGAATTCACTGAGCTGACATGTTAATTGCCAGGATTTGTGCTTTTAGCTAGAGGTAAGGATTTCAGATTCCCAGCTCCACTGCAGAGCTAGAGTCCTGGGTTATTCATCAAAACATCCACCCTGAAAGTGTGGACCTTGAAAGAACTATTGTCCCGAGTTTGGGAAGGTCCTGGGGACAGGCACACCTGGACCATTGAGGGTTCCTGATTCCACTAGATTCCACATCCAAGAGAACTCAGTCAGCATTTGGCAAAAGCTTGTCGAGCCTGAGATATTTTTAATAAAACAGTTTGCGTTCCACATGTTGACATTTTCTGACAAGCATTCATCAGAACATTTCCAGCAAGTTTAGTTTGCGAGTAATAGGAGCCATAAGATTTCACCAAGCAATCCTACAACAATTGGATATATTTGGGTCAAACCTACAGTATGCATCTTCAGTGCAAAATTAATATCCTCTCTGCTATTAGTTCAGGCTGCTCACAGCTAGTTGAAGCACAAGAGGAGCTGATATTAAAAATTACTGAGCTAAAATGGCCAGAGAAGTGGCAGTGTATTGTGTAATTATCTTGATACTTAAGGAGGCACTATTGCTACCTATTCAAGTTATATATTTTACATACATCTAGAAAGCTACTTTACTATGACTTTGGACTGATTTGGATGCCTTTGTCTAGTCAGAATCAAATGCAAATTTTATGAGAAAAGTAACCTTGAGATGTCCAACAAAAAATATTCAGAATGTTCAAGTATTCAGAATATAGTTTATAAACAAATATATCTATTGAATTAATTATAAGTTATTTGGGCAATAACTCAAACATGTTTCCTTGGGGCACCTAAATTCAGACTTTTAAAAATACTTTTATAGTAGATAGCTGTAGGTTTTCTAAGAAATTAAGTTCCATATTGTGTTATCACTGCCATATGGACTATCTTTTCCTCACCCACAAAGACACGACAAATTGTTGGTGACAACATCCATAGCTCCTACTCTGATTCTGTGCTAGATTATTTTAAAATAGAGATAGTGATGCTTCAGAATTACTTTCTGTAGATGTGATTCTGCTGTGGGAGCATAGCCTGACATAATAGCATAGTTACTTTACTACATTGCTAGAAGGGTAAGATTTTAAACACCTGTTCAGATATGAGTGATACATTTACTTCTCATATCTCTACCCTGAAAACTCATTTTCCTCGGAAGATAGAAGTTGTTCCTCCTGCTAAATCCCTGAACACCCTCATTTCTACCCAGGAACCTGGTGACCCCTCAAAAACAATCCTTTCCTCCCTAACTTAAATCAGCTGGTTCCAGATGGAAGAGGTCCATGTATTGGAGCAAGTTTTTGAAGAAGGTGATTTCACTAAAACTACACACATGCTCTGGTTGCCACTCTAAAATTGCCTCTAATATATCAATCTGATTGGAAAAAGATACTTTCAGAGTAGTTGCAGCCTGCCTGTGTGGGGAAAAAGTATTCAAGCTTTTTACAAGAAGTATGTCAGTCCTGTTAAGAGGTTGTAGAACAGGATGGAAAAGGTTTATTTAGAATCCAGAGAACAAGTCACAGATATGATGGAGGCCAACTGTGAAGTGAAAAACAATCTGGTTTGATCTCAACTGTGCCATCTTTTTCACTGTGTGTTTGGATGACTCCAAGTCTAGTACATGATAACATGATAGTGTGCTCTGGTAGGTGCAGATGTGTATGGAGTTGTGATGCAGACAATGCTCAGAGGCCAGTTATGGGGAAGAGCCTATAACGCCCAGGCTAATGAAAGCCTGCTTCTTTAACTTACCCTGGAGTCAGCTCTGCATGTAGTAGGCCAGAGCAAATAATCTATAAATAATACGAAAATGCCTGCTAGGGTGATATGCAGTATGTAGAAGTAATTCATACTCAAAAGTGCAGAAAGCAGAATTTGAGGCTACAAGAATATTTCATTCTCCTAGGAATGTCTTTGCTGTTAGAAAATCAAACTCTTCATGTTGCTACTCCACTTTCTTCTGTGATTCTGTACTGTAAATGCAATTTTGAATGAGTATTTTGTTTAGAAGTCAGAAAGCTCTGGAAAAAATAGGGGAAAAAAAGTCATTGACAAGTTAGGTGTTATTAAGCTAAATGATACTGTGCAGAGATTCCATGAAAAAATAGTTCCAGAACTTACTGGGCTGCTTAAATGAGGCCTGAAGTAAAAAAGCAAAATTATTCGCACTATGAGCAGATTAATTAATTTCCTATTCTGCGGGACAGGTCTATAGTGGGAGTAATTCTTCAGTGTCAGTTTAGCAACAATATTTATATGTGTCTGTACACCTCTTCTGAGATAGAGCTGGTAATACATCCCATTAAGGGCTTCAATACTTCTTTGATACTAAAACATTTGCCTTTATTCCATAAATATCTGGCGGCACTTATTCTAAACTAAAGACAAGTGGGATATACTGCCTAATGTGACACAGTGGGCTGGGAACTCAGAGCCAATAAGCAATGTCAAAGTGTGCCTTTTTCAAAGCAATTATTTTAATAAAACTGACTTTAACACATTCTGTAGGCCTATAAAAAGACCTGTCAGCACCACAGATGCCTGGCCTAAGTTTTTCATTACTACAATTGGCTTTAACAGATATAATGGGTAATTTAAAAAATTTTCTGAAACTTTCAGCAGTGCTGGTCCCAGCAGAACAACGTGTAGTTCAAGCACTTCTGAGAGCTTTTATCCACTCACCATTTCTATCTTGACCCAAACCCCCAGCTGCACTGACCTCTGCAGGAACTGGGCCTTTAGGATTACCTGAAAGGGAATTAAAAATGAACCAGGAACTGAGTGTCCACTTAGCCGTGGCTCTTCTGAAGAGAACCTGTGGGACTCATCTGACCTTATTTTGAGAGGCTCTCATTAATTTCAGTGGATGTTAGTTCTAAGTCTTAAAGTACCTCATCTCTTTCTCCTCTCAAAACTGGACAAAGCCTTGTTCCTCTCCCCTGCCCCAGTATCCGAAAACCAGGAGAAGTAATGCAGATGGGTAAACAGGCCTCCTTGATGTTTCTTGGGATGGGTTTTGTCCAGTCAGGAGAAGATATTTATGTCTCAGGCTTCTTAAGATAAAACACTGAGTGTCAGTAAAAGTAGCATAATTGTGGTAATTGTATTTACATGCTAATAAATGCATTGTGCACTTGCTTCACACGAAAATAGAGGTTTCATTTTAATTTGGTCTTCTCATTTTAATTTGATCTTGGTATTGGTCAAAGGAATACATGTGTCAGTTCTTCAACAAATGCACAAATGCAACAGAAACGAAGTTAAATGGCATTTGAATGCACTGACTTTCAATTAATCTCATTGGATTTTACCTGAAGAAAAAATACCTGCATAATATCACTGTCAGATTGCTGTCCTATGTAAGGCGTAAGGACAAACTGGATCAAGGTAATGTATGTAAAATACATGATAAATGTTATATCAAATGCATGCTGATATTTATTGCAACCTTGCAGAGTCATTATTAGATTTAATTCAATAAAAAGGTCTTTGATAGAAATAGCAACAGCAGCAACTCTTGCAGTGCTGCTATTGCTGCTTTGGAGGTTTTATCAATGTTACAAAACTTTTATGAAAGCTTCAAAACTATTGCCAAGGAAGAGAAAAGGCTGGAGCACTTGAATTGTGACATTGAACCAGAAGAAAATAAATAGAAATTGGCGAATTTTTACAAAGCAATCTTACATTTCATTTGGGGTTAAAAAAAGTGTCAACATGTATCAGTATGTGTCAAGCATGCTATATAAAACTAACTTCGACTTGTAATGTATTAAAGGTTAGTAGTAGAACAAAATGAAGGGGAACTTACCAATGACTTCATATTTGAGATTGCTTAAGTCTGATCTATTTGACACACTATGTATACAAAATTTATGCGGGGTGTTTTAAAGTTGCTCACTGTACATAATCTGTTTAGAATATAAGACATCACCTCACCTGGTGTTACTGTTTGACAGTCTAGGTATATTTCTGAATGGAAACTCACTGAGCTTATTTCTTTTGGAAATTCTGTAATCTTGGCCTTTGTGGAAGACTCTATGTAACTTTGGGTATTTTTATTCTAGTGACACCAACATACATTAAAACATACACTGGTATGACATGAAGGATCTGTTACTGATTTCATACTTTCAAATTAATGAATGTTAACTCAATGCACATGGCGTGTCATTTTCCAGCAGATAAGCCATTTTTTTGTGTTTAATTCACCAAGAGGTGGCAGCCTTCACTCAGTTCCCTCCAGACTTGTCCTCTGATGCAGCTTGACTGGATGTGTATCTGGCATTTAGAAGCATGGACAATGGTTGATGGATGTCTAGAGATGCATCCTTAGGCTGCCTCAACACTGTTGGTATTCTATATTACTGATTTCTTAATAAAATAACTGAAAAAAGACAAAATGCATACAAAATTAAGTTAGTTTTGAAGAAAACTGAGCACTACTTCACCTTTGCTGCCATTCCCAGTTCCTGCTAAAATCAGGATTGGAAAGTTTGTTCTATCAGGGAGATGTCTGCTTCTCACTGGAAGTTGTATAGTTCACCTCCTTCCATAGAGATTTTGGGTAGGATTTTTGTAGGTTAGTTTTCTAAGAGTCAGATGCCTAACTTAAACCAATCATTGGGGCTGCCATCATTCATGACAAGAGAAAATCCCTTCGCAGGATCTACATTGCAACCTGAGAGGCTTTAAGATATTTGACTTAAGTAGCTGGTTAAACATGCTCTTCTCTCCCTGCAGACTCTGGAGGAAACCTAGATTGCTAGTTTAGATTACAGATTAATTTGAAGAACTAAGGTGAGATGTTCTGAGTCTTTATGTCTTTAAATTCAATTTGAAGGCAGGTATTAATTTTTGTAATTCTTCTAAGATCTTGTGGACATGTGTGGGAACGGAAAACACAAAAATATCCCTGCTTATCTTTGCTGTCTCCTATTTATATTAGAAAGAGATGGTGAGAAAAAAAAACACATTCCATTGTTTTTGAACATTTTGCACCTTTGAGGAGATGATGTTTAGTTATTTCATTAAAATTCTGTAAAATGTATAGCTAACTGAAGTTTATAAAACATGATTAAGGACAAAGTGTATCTGAGGTAGGGCTATATCTTGTGAGACTTTGATTTCTTATATTTTGCCTAGTGAAGCACATAACAGCTTTGATTTTAGATTTTCTGACCTATAGGGACAAATACTGATAGAAACCAGATTGAGATATGATGCTCTGTTTGTGATTTAATCTCCCATATGCCTTTTGAAAGCAGATCAGTAATTTCCATCATCATTCCAGTCAATAAAATTCTGGAAAAACATGTTAGAGAATGATTTGTCTCTTGGTCATAACAGTTCTTGCCATTTGAAGAATTCCTTTGTTAACTGTAACAGAGAGATCACAGATGAAACAATGGAAGGGCAGAGGAATTGGCACCAATAAACCAGGTGCAGTGACTGTGAGAATAATGCAGCTGTGTGAGCTGCCAGCATCTCATCAGACCACAACACTCATCCCCTGTTTCTGTGACCTACACTGGCACCCTGCTTTTGCACATTTCTAGCTTTCATGTCATCGTAGAGGTTCTTAGAAAGGTGATTTAAAATACAGGGGGCAGTCTCTAGTTTTTAACCTATTCTCCAGTTTTAACACTAGCAGCTTTGAGGAAAGCCACTGTATTTTATCTGTGATGGGGATGCTCCTCCTAGTTGTCTTATTTCTAGGAATAAGATCTGCAGTATATGTTTGTACTAAGAAACTCCGAAGGATGTTTATAATGTTCTTGGTCTTATTTGTGCACTTCAGAGGCTTCTTGTTCTGACTGGAGACAATATATGCATGTCTTAGGCTATTTAAATAAATGAATGTCTGGGCTGGAATAATCTGTGAAGGATGAAAAAGAGAGGAAGGTTAAAAGCTAAATGAGATCATTCAGAAGATTTACAATCAGCTGTGAAAGATGTTTCCCTGCACTAAAGCTAATAAAGACAATGAATTTTCATGTTTGTCTTGTACTACAGAGGAAATTGAATCAGACATCTCCTGGGGATTCCTTTATTATTTGGTATTCACACGCTGGCACCCACACTTTTTCAGCTGCTGGCAATAAGATAACTTCAACACACATATGGTAACTAG
Source organism: Hemiprocne comata (assembly GCA_020745705.1). NCBI lineage: Eukaryota > Metazoa > Chordata > Aves > Apodiformes > Apodidae > Hemiprocne > Hemiprocne comata. The sequence continues at coordinate 24,515,842 of CM036589.1, read as the reverse complement.
GCTTCCTGCAAGCGAAGAAGCAACGTTTCCCAACAATCCCAAACGTATGTTATCTCATGAAAAGAGATCCGGTACTTAGATAAGGAACGTGTTCCTCTCCTAGCTGTAGGGAAGTCCAATTTTGTCAGCTGCATGGGACAGGTTTGGGTTTTAGGATCCCTCGTGGGCTGTGTTTTGTTCTCGCTGCTGGGAGCAGGTGAATGGCTGTTGCCTGGCACAAAGGCCTGGTCTGCGCTGCTGGGCTGTGACTACTGGCAAGAGGTGATGGCTTCCCACCCGCACCAGCGGCCCCACCGATCCCCCCGGCAAACCACGGCTGCTGCCAGACCTGGAGGAGGCGCTGCTTGGAGGCACTGGTCGGGCTGAGCTCACTGAACCAGCTGCTCCCCTTCGGCAGGTAAGAGGAAGCAAGCCAGGGCTCCCAGTTAGACCTGGCTGCATAAGGAGAGTATGTATTTGTAAATCCAAGAGAACTAAAAACCCCATACAAAACAGCCTTCTGCCTCTTTTTAACACATAAGCCTGTTATTCACATGCTGTTTCAGCGCTTTTTTTTTTAAAGGCACAAAACTAAAAGTGACCCTTTCAGTGCATTGCTTTGGGTAAAGAGAGAGACCACAAAGTAATAGTTCAGCTGAAACTATAATGTACAGGTCCAACTAGAGTTAAATGTAGCTCGGGTAATCTGTTTTAGAAGATTAGTCTTGGTTGGGATTAATTTGCCCTAATGCTAGCACCTCAGGTTTTGGTAGTTAAGACTTAGTCAATTCCCTTCTGGTGTCTCAAGATTCATGGACTATAAGCCCATCTTTTACTTTTCAGAATCTACAAAAGGTCTAAATCAGTAAAAGAAAACTATTCAGCAATTCCTGGCACATACTGAATAACTGCCCTGTTTTTATTAGAAAGAGATAATTAAGGCTTTTTTCTTTTTTTTTTTTTTTGTTCCCAAAAAGAATGTGAGAAACTAGTCAGTTAAAGAAAATGTGTTCCAGATTGCACAGGACTACCATTTTAATAGATCATTTAAGAACAGCTAAAAAAACCCCCCAAGCTGCTACTTCATAAAAATAGTTACTCAATACAAGCATTTTTTAAAAACCAATGCCATTAGCTTTCTCTCAGTTAAATACCTATGGAAACCATAACTATGGCAGGTTTTATTAGTATTAGTGAAGTTACTGACATTCCAGCTCTTTCTAATCTATGAAAAACAACTGAAGCTACTTTGGATTCATGCTCATAAAGACAAATAGAGTCATCCCTCACTGCTGCCCCATGGAGCAGGTGTTTCCCATCTGGCCCTGAGAAGGTGGGCAGACCAGCTGGCACCTGCACCTAAAAATGAGGAGAAGAAAGCTGTGCTAACATTTGTATGGCTTTCTGGGGATTGTCTTGTGCTCTTTGACTCTCTTGTAGTAGCAATGGTACCTGGAGAATGGGTTTGCTGGGTCTGTTTTTTGTTTTGTGTTTTGTTTTTTTTTTTTAAGGGAATGCAATGGGATATAAGTTTCTGTCTGCTTATTACCTGGATGTTGAAGGAGAAAAGGGTAAGTAGGAGCTCATTTTTCTAGGAGTTGGGGGGAGGAAAAAAGAAAAGGCAGACAAAGTTCTTAGGAAGGGGCTATGGGTTTCTTATTGAGAAAAGCTTTATGAGATAGAATTAGAAAAAGCAATTAAAAGGACAGGGAGATCCTAAAGGTGTAGGTATATTTGTGGTTTTGTAGTATACTTCAGCATATTCTGATTTTTATTCTTGGATGTAGGAGATCTACCCCATCTATATTGCTGTCCCTTTATATAAATTGAGAGGCCACATGTGACTATATTAAAAAAGGTTAAGGAGGAATGTTATTACATGTGCAGCATATGAGAAAAGAAGCTCTAGCTTATCTGAGATAAAGTAGGTGTGATCTACTGGCTTGTGATGAGGAGCTTTCCATGGAAATAAAGGAGGCCAGGGTGGATGCTTATAAAGGGGTTTCTGGGTAAAGTTTTTGTGATTTCTCACTTGAGATGAGTGCACTCCATAGTTCTTGTCTTCTTCAGGAAGGCAACAAGGCTGTGCTAAAATGGCAATATGCAAAGGCTGTGGAAGTGCTTTCCTGTGTTGCAGCTGTCGTTATGTGGTTATTGTTAGTAAAAATGGTCACACAACTGCATACCTGATACCTCTGACAAGTCACAGTGCTAGACATGCTGTTCTGATTCAGAAAGAGAAGTCTGCAAAAGTGTGCAATTCAGTCTGAGAAATACTTATGCTTTGGACTGTGGTGTTTTGTTTTTTTTTTTCCTTGCACCAGCTGGAGCCCTAACGCTGTAGTCATATTAGAACAGGCTCTTCTGAGGAGGTGCTTCTTGCTAATGCACAGAATAAGCATGTTTAATTATTGGGAACACCTGTAAACTGCAGTGTATTGAACAATCTCTTCCTTCCCTATGCACATTGGTTTGCTGCTGGCATGGTGAGATGACCTTGGATGTCACTACTCCTTCCTGCAAGAAGGGTTTGTGTGTGAGTGGATTTGGCTCTGCTGTGTGCTCACAGCTGCTTTGCATGTAACAGGAGAGAAATTGGATCCCTCACTCTAAGGAGAAGATGAGGGAGAGGGGAGTGGAAGAGTTGCTAAATTTTTATGCCAATGACCACTGAGTTGTGCTGACCAGCTAATTATCCTCATCTGACTGTAGAAATGAAAATGTTATGTATTTCTCTTTGGCTATTCTCTCAATTCAGCATGTTTTACTTTGATTGAAGTCTATTTTTCCTCTAAAGCAGGCATGCTAAACCCCTTCCTAGTGCAAGTGCTGTTCTTGTCCTTTTTGCTCAGCCATACATCTGACTAAATCTCATGCCTGCGTTCTGGATGAGTGAACAGAGCTCGTGATTTAAGTTTTGCAACAGGGAATTGCAGCAGCTTCTTAAAAAACGGCCTCTGTTTTTGTAGAAGATTCTTGTCTGTGATGTAACTGTGATCTTGGGTGAAACAGAGGCTCAAAATCTGTGCAGAGAAAACTCATTAAACTGCTCCTTGATAGAAGGAGAATTGGGGGCCTGGCAAAGCCTGAAAGTTGTCTGTGCCAGTAGAATGGAAACATAAGCATGCATGGTAGCAATAATGAATTTCAGGATTTGCAAGCAGAACTTCCAGCTGTGGCAAACCAACCCTTAATTGCTTATGTTCTCTATGGATGCCCATCCCTTTTCCATACCTCTTCTATATCTGCAGAATAGTTTCATGTGGCCTACAGGTATTGTAGTTGAGGAGTACTTGGCTTTCTTGCTGTAAAGACTATCAGGTGGCTGATACATATACTCTTGCTGTTATGTAGTGCATTGAAATTAGCCAGGTGCTGATGCAAAGATGACCTGTTCCCAAATGCTCTCATGTACTTGAGTGGAAGATGGAACAATTTCCCAATGAGAGCAGGAGAGGTGTCTTGGCACAGATGTCACCCTGTGTATAAGGGTTAGATTATGCTAAAACTGCCTTGCATTAAAATGCATTTTGTGAAATTACCAGTAAAACAAATATTTAACTCAGCCTTTGTGCATATCTTTCCCTGAAGTTGCAAAACACTCAAATGTCATCTATAAAAGCTTCTTATGTTATAGATAGTATGGACATCTTTTTTAAAATAAGGAGTGAACCATACACAGTACATCAGGGAAAATGGTGATTGTGACCTTTAGTCTCTTCTGTTAAGGTATCTGATTGTGATGCATAGTGATATTAATGGTAAAGAACTTTGCCTGTGAATTTTCAGGGAAACAGTACACTTTTGGAAGGTAATTAATACAAAAAGATAATACTATATCATGTCTTCTCCCTGCCCCAAGATTTTTTGAGTAGAATCTTATTTGCATGATTTTTAGACTTCAGAATAAAGCGGAAAATAGTAGACCTGTCTGGAGACAACAGCCATAAAAGTATTTTTGTTGTGTTTTTTGTCAGGGTAGACAAATGTATGGAGCCATCTTCCTTCGATTTTTTTATTAGGTAGATGAAGTGAAAGCTCTCCAACTTGTATCTTGCTGTAGCTACTCCCATGTCTTATTGTACTTCCAAGATATGTAAGTGGATAGGAACACTGCCTTGCCTAGATTCTTTCTTAAATAGGATTTGTGTATGGGGTAAATGTTAGACCTGACTTGTTTAATCTGTTTCTGGGGAATGATGTAGTCACTTCATGCATGCCCACTGTATCTTTCTACCTCTTCTTGTCTTTACTGCAAAGTATTTCAAGGGAATCAATGACTTTGAAGTGCTTTTAATCCAGTGTGGATTAACTGAAATAAAAATAGTCTGAAGACTTGACTTTAATAAGGTAAGATATTGAGATGTAAACTGAACTCTGCGGTTACCTACGACATGAAAGCGAAATTAACTTTGTGTGTCGGTTTGTGTAGTTCTTCCTAAACTGACATAAATTTGAGTAAAACAAAAGTCTTTCATACTTGTCTACCTCATTCTTGGAAATGCCTTATTTAGTATCTTTAGTTGATAATTATGGATCTTATCTGTGATGCCAGTTGATGCAGTATTCATACTAGACTTGAACAGACAGGATATGTCATCTTTGCAAGGTGCTTGAGGAAGCCTCCTGGGCAAAAACGTCCAAAGTGTCTTCTTGGTTTCTCCCATATGAGTGCTCTAATGGCCATGAACTGGTATGCACTAGGAGTACAAAAATCATTGGCTTACTTCTCCAAAAAAATCATGTTACTTGGAATGCTATGGGAAAAAGATTTACAGTACATTTGGGGAAATAGTCATTGGACAGTGAGCATATGGATAGAGTGTTTTTTGGAACATTTGGAAATACTTAGACTGTTTCTAAATTTTGATGCAAAGATGTATGATACAGAGATTCCTTTTTAATCATAGGAACTGACATGCTGTGGAGGCCACATTGTGCTGGTCATGCAGTGATAAGCTTCCATCAGTTGTAAGGTTTTCCCCAAATGCTTAGAACAATAATATTTCAAAGTATTCCTGAATCCTATTAATGAAGAAAATTGAAATAGGTCACGGTGACATTGACCTTTGAAGAAAACTCAAACTGGATTTGAGGAGGAGCCTTAAGGCTTTTTTCCAGCCTGTCAAACTTGACCTTTCATCAGTCTGTCTTGTTTTGAACAGAGATTTTTTTCGTATCTCTACATATTTATGTCAAACTAATGCTCCTGATGTCAGTTATGGAGTCAGGTATTAAAAACAGATACCAAATGCTTTTTGGTAGCTAGCAAGCATTTTGCACGAGATGCAATCAGCTAATACACAGTAAAGTCTCGTTTTAGCGTCACGCCTGTTGAGTACCAAATAAATGATAAGTAATGTGCATGTGGGGATAAGCAGTTTGAAAAATAGCTTCAGGAGTAAAATAAGCAGTTTTAACTTTTATTCTTGCTAGGGGCCTAGGTTATGAGAGTTTGCTTTATTTCTGTCTCTGTGAGGGCTGCTTTTAGAAGGCCAAATGAAATATGGTGAGGGCCTGTGAAATATGGTGTAGCTAGGGAAAAAATAGGTCCTTCTCATGTCATGAAAATTGAGGGATTATGTTGGACTTGTTAGAAATGTGCAAATAAATCTGCAGTAACCATAGTGCTGATGGGTATGGTGGTGCTGGTTCCAATATAAATGCCTTGTTTGCTAAACAGTGAATTGGCTAAGGATGAAGCTACTCCTGGCCTTGAAAAATATGGTTTTGTGCTAGTTGGGGTAAAACAAGTGTACACTCACTTGTAGCAATCAAAGTATTGTCTTGGTGGATCTGGCATTGTGCCAAGTTCAGTGGTGGAAATTCAATTATTTTTTTAATAGTTTTGTACATGTTCTTGGAATTTTAGCTGGTAAGACAGCACTTCTGGGTGGAAAAATGTGTGTTTACTTCAGATGTGAGCACTTTGAGATTTAAATTAAGAGTGAAATGAACATGTTGCATACCGTAGACTCAAACAGCAATAATCTGTAGTTTATATTCAATTTCTACTTAGATTTTTATGGTAAACTGTTGAAAGAAGTTTGTGAGAAGGTAACATGCATTTCAGGTGGCTCTTGCCCTTGCGTGTTCTTTTGTGCTTCCACGCAAGCTCTGGGCTCTATTTCTTGAGATTTTGCTAATGCATTCAAATGTAAACACTTTTGCCCTTGCTGTGACTGTGTGCCATGTCTTGTGCTGCAAATCCAGAACTTGTATTACAAGATGTATTTCTGTCATTAGTAAGGGTTAAACTGTGACTTCTTTAGACAGATTTATGGGGCGTGCTCTTTCCTGATGGTTCTAGCTGAATTGCCTTCTGACATAATGAAATGTTCTATGTTCTTGTAAAGAGGCAGTTTATGGAAGCTCTCTGAGAAGTGGAACTGCCCTAAGCTTCAAGATGTCTACCAACCTGGTATCTTGGGGATAAGGGTGAGCAGAAAATTTTACCTTTCTCCTGACTTTCCTGAAACTTGAAGTGACTCAAGGTTTCTGAGCCAGCTCTCCTTTGTCAAATAGATATTGGCTGGGGGCTCTAAAGCTTACCTTTTTCTATCATCTAAGCTCTTAAAACAGATGTTGGGAGTAAAATTTTAAGTATGCTGTTCTAGTTTTTCTTCCTCTTGGGGTATATGTTGGTTTTAGTCATGGATATATTTGAGTGAAATAGCCAGCTTCATGCTATACATGATAGTCCACTAACTAGAGAGGGAGCAGAAAGCCAGGCACCTAAAGCTGCTCGTATGTGTGTCAGGTAGTCAGACCCTCAGCAGCTGCTGCTGCTGCTCTCTGACAGGTTATATGCAGGTGGGTTATTTTCTTTCATGTCCTGAAGTCACTAGAAGATTAATGGAGGATGCTCCTGTCTGTAGAGAAACCTGTGAGCTAAATGAGACAGCTTTTGAGCTGAAGGATTACAGTTTTTGAATTGCTTTTAGGATGGAGACTGAAGACAGGTGAGTACCAAAGCATGTATGACTTGCCAGTTGTTAAGTGATGCCTCTATGTGAGAAATAAATTGGAAACTAGAACAGACTTGACAGAGTGGCACAATCCTGCCAGGGCCTCCAAATAAATCCAGGGAGATCTCTGTAGGTAGGATTTGAGAGGCCTGAGAGCCTTATAAATTTACTTTGTTAATCTAAACTGGAGTTGAAGTAATAGCTCTCTGCTATTGCATGGATTGGTTTGGGAGTACTCAGGCTCGTGTTCCTGACTGGCTGGAACCACAATGGGGGTGCATTGTTCAGCACGTGGGAGGTGGGAGATCAATAACAGCCCAGTTCTGTCACAACACAACTTGGACTACCTGCGATGGCCTTGGAAGCCATGCTGAGCTCTGTGTTGCTAATAGCTAGTTCAAAGCTATCTACCATACTGATTGTGGATTTTTAATTTGGGGTATACCTGCATTGTTTTGTCTGCATCTGTCTGAAAAGTCACTTGCATTTTGCACATGGCTTTTATGCCCATCAAACACAAGGTTAATATATTGTGACCTACAGAGCTGAGGAGGAGAAAGGAAATAAATTGAAAAGAGAAACTGATTCTTTGCGTAGTTTGGGAAGGAGCACATTTGGTCAGGGATATCCTCTTTTGAACAGAGTATCAATCAAGAGGTCATTCATGTGGAATTGTTTGTGGGTAAGTCTGCCCTTAAACAAGGTGTAAGGAAGCAAGCTATCGATGTAGTCATACAAAGAACTTCATAGCTGTGAAAATAAATGCAGTTTCTGTGAAAATGAATATGCTTGATATCAAAAAGGTCATGTGCTTATTTAACTGATGATATGAAAATAAAAAAAAAATTGGACAAGAAGACACATCAAACCGGAGATCTTAACTCTGGAGATCAGCAGTAATAAAAGTATTTAGGCTCTATTGCATGAGCCATCATTTCACTGACGCTTTTTGTTGTTCAAGAGTTAAGAAGCTAGAATAATTATCGATGCATACACTACCACACTGGCTTTCCAAGAAGGAAAAGGCCCTGTATAAAGACAATATGGTGGTAAATTTAAATGCAACAGCACAAAAGGAGAGCTATATTAATCCCTTTTTTTGTTGGCAGAAAACACTTGTATAAAATGAAACACTTGTTAAAAAAGCACTAATTAGCGTTTCAGTTCCTCTTCATGAAAAGCAATCACTTACTGCTTCTAGTATACTATAATTAAACTGGTGAGAAGTACTTACACTCTTATTTAGTGAAATGCATATTTTTGACTTGTATTTGTCCAACTGGCAGTTGCTGTATTACTGTAGTCCAGCATAGTTCAAAAGTTTATTTTTTAAAATAAATGTAACCTAATAGCTTGGTTGAAAAGAGATATAACTTAAGAGCAAATGCTAAAAATCTGCTACAAATCTGAGAGCCAATTAATATCACAACTAAATTTGCAATATTCTTATAAGCAGATAAAGAATCAGTTGGCAGGCTAGTCTTGCCCCTGCCAATTTACAACTAAAGTTACAGTAAAATTTCCATATTAGTCTTTCATCTTTCAAATAAAAAAACACCTGGTAGGCATTAAGCAAGAGATGTGGAAAAAAATGCAGTGCTTCTTCCACTGGTACTTTTTTCTTACAGAAGAATTTGAATAACATGCAAGTTTAATCCTTAGTTTATATGATGCGGCACTTGAATTCTGTATTTAAAATGGCTTCTAAGTTACTTAAGCTCTTCCTGATATTTTCTGCAGTGGTTGAAAGGATATAGGAATTAACAATTTAAAACAGTGATGCCCTCATTCTAGAGAATAAAGCTATTTCTGGACTAACTTCAGTGGCTACTGAATCAGTCCCCAGGAAGGACATTTAAAGGCAATTTGGTTGTTTTCCCTGTTTTTCTCTAAAATAAATCCACCTTCTCAAAGACCTCTGAAGAACTATGTTCACACTATACATATTTATGTTCATTTCATCTCTTAAACTGGATCAATGGATTATTTTCTTAAAGGATTTGTTGATGACTTTAGTCTAAGAAGCCATTTTTCACAGATCATGTTATCTGCTGATGTGAGCATCTTCAAAACTGAATTGTGAAGAGAGCTGGCTTTTTTTTTGGAGAGCTGGCTCTTAAAAAAGAGATTTTTCCCCACAGAAGAAATGAAGAGCTATAATCCTGTAGTACTACTGAATAAGGAATGTATGACTACAGATAATGAGCCTGGTGCTTCATTTGCTGGCACTTGATAGTCATTTCGTTAGAAGTTAAAGAGGGTATTTGCCACTGTTGCTTTGATTTTGTAAGCTTGCAGTCTGTCTGCACAGGCAGTAGTGGTACACGTGTTGATGTGAAGTGACTTACACTGCATGGGAATAAACCCAAACCAAATTTTATCATGACAGTTCTGGAGTTTCTGTAGTCAAAACTGAATGACAACATACCCCCACAACTACTGCCAAGTTCATCTTAATAGCTAGACTCTCCTTTCACTGTAGGTTTACTGCTGTAGTGAATTTACTTAATTCTGTGTCTGTACAGTACCTAGCATGGCTATGTCAGGAGTAATGGTGAGGACTAATAAAATTAAGTAGCAATGACTACCATTAATTCTCCTTACCTGTACTGCACCCATGGCATTATGCATTGTTTTTTCCAATAACTTATTTTGGGCTTGGTTGTGATGAGCCCAGGACCTAACGTTACAAGAGGTAACCACAACTAACTTCATAGCATTAGTATAACTCCAGCTGCTACTGTTGTTTCTGTAAATGGCAGGTTTTGAAGAAGCTTCCTTGGGAAGTTGTGATCTTCACATGAGCTAGAAGACCATACAGGTGTGTGTCTGTAAGGAAAAGCAGAAGAATTCTTAAAGGTGCTTCCAGATGGCGTTTTGCTTTGGCTTTTGCTTTCAGTAAAATAAGTAGTATAAAAATCCAGTTAATTCAATGACAGCAGACTTTGAGGTATTTTTTAAGTGGTTGGAATATTCAGTAGGTCAACAGTAGTGTACTGTAAAAGCCCTGGAACAAATGACAGTGGAAGAAGGATCAATAATACAAAAAATATACTCAGGGAAATGATCAGATATTGTTCGTTGTATGTCCTGTTTGTGGTATTCCTGAGATGTCAAAATAGGAATATCTTTTTTACATAAGTGTAACGGGTGCCTAAAAGCAAGCTGAGTTTGCAGAAAAATGTAAACAGCAAAGTTCCCATTTGAAGGCAGGTTTTAATGCACCTGTGATTAACAACACGTGGTCCTGTGAAGGAAAGGGTATCAGGCAGCAAGAGCAACACCCTGCTTTTCTGAAATGCATGAGCGAAATCCTAGTGTCAAGGTTTTAAAATCTAATGATATCATGGCTGTGTTGTCTCAAAGGCAGTCACAAATGCAGCTTGACGTAGAGGCGGATGAAGGCACAAACCTTAGCTGTGTGAAAGTCAAGTAAGAACTGAATGGATGAACAGATTTTTAGAAGCAAGTAAAATTGAATTACCCAAAAGCAGTAGGCTTGCCTCTTCCTATTAGGTTTTTTACTGTAGAAAATGTGTCACGGCTCTGCTTGAGTCAGGAGTGTAAATTGCTTGTAGGTTAAATTTTTAGTCCAGTGAAGGGATATTAATGTAAGGGACAGTTTAAGCAGGAGGAAATGTGCCTGTTTTCAGTTGTCTTTCAGATATACTGCTTTAGGTCTTCATAAATGCAGGAATAAAAGGGGTTGGGGGGGGTGGGGTGTGTTTGATGCAATCTACCCTGTTTCTTGACTTGGTGTCTCCTGTATTTGTAGAAATTTGGGGCTTTTTGTTTTTCATTTAAAAACAAAACAACAGAAAAACAACAAAAAGAAATTCCACAAAAGCTTTTGTACCTAAAGTGCGTTTAGCTTCTGTGAGTAGTTCCCTTCCTGGAATGGCTGGAGCTGGGGACAGAGGTGGAAGGGGTGTACTGTGGCCAAGAAGTCTTAAAGTTTGTGTCCCCTAGTTTTTGTCTGTCTTTGGAGTTGCCCTTTCTTAAAGGTGTAAAAATCCCTGAAATTCCCTGGGAGCTATTTCACCTTACATTCCAGCAAAAAAAGCAAGATAGACGAGAGGGGCCGCATGTGAGGTGGCAGCTACTGGCCAGCTGTGTCTCAGTTGGTTTGCTGGTGCTTGGGTGGTGTGTGCATAGGCTATGTTAACGGCAGTCCCTGATGCCTCTTCCTTCTGCCTGCCTCACTTTCTTGTAGGGTCAGTAGTATTAGAGGACCTGCCAAGGGGATGGGATTATTTCTATAAGATGGGGAGCGAAGACAGCAAATCCATTTTTGTATGCTGAACTGGGGGAAAGGTGGCCTAAGGTTCACCCTTTGGACCTGTGCCTATCTTCTGTTGCTTCTGAATTTCTTTGTTAGGTATGTTCATAAGCTTTTTTTTATTGGTATTTAATGAATTTTGCAGGGAACTTTGTGCTTCAAAAGTAATTTCTTTTTTTACTACATTTAAAGAGGATAAAAATATTAAAACAAACTGGAGGAAGGTCCAAGCATTTACAACTTTAGGAATAAAACCTGCTTGATAGACTGTTGGAAGCCACGCAGGCTGTCAGGTGTCTTAAAGCCCTTAAAACTGTCCTATCCTGAAGGTAAAAAGATATTATTTTGCAATGTTAGAGAAGTGATGTCAGTTTAAATGTCAAAGAAGGCATCAATGTGGTGTTATTTTAAAATATTTGAGTTGTAACCTGTCATTGACAGTGTTGCAATAGACTTGCTGTGAGGTGACAAAGACAGAAATGGTAGTGATGCTGGTATCAAACAAATATTGCACATGGCACAGATGGAAGACTAATGTTGACTAATAGAAGCCACCTGTATCTGAGAAACTAATTGGTACCTGAGCCTTTAAAGTGTGACTGGATTACAACTCTGGACTGCATGCTGAATCTAAAATGCTGACACAATTAGATTACAGCAAAAAAAAAAAATCTTGTTGCTCTTTCAGTTGGTTTTGTCTGAGTATGTATCACATAAGATCACACTTCTAATGCAATTTCATCATGCATCATAACTGTAATATACTACTTACTGACACAGCTGGCATTTTCTTATCTACTTACTGACACAGCTGGCATTTTCTTATCACAGATTTTCTAGGTGTTCAATTTCATGTATATGTGGGTATATCTAGTAGCATTTTTATAGCCTGGATTATCTTTATTTTTGTGCTTATTTCAAACTTTTCCTAGGGCCTTTTTCTAATTGTGTAATTGTTGCCTTTAAAAATAATACTCATTCTTAACACTGTGTTTCAAGGAAGTCAGAATAGGGCTCTGAGAACTACATTTTTCTGCACTGGTAATTTTTTGAGAGGTTAATACAAACTTAAAATCTGTCAATTTAGAAATTTAACTGACAGTTTATTACTGTCTTGGTACTGAGAAAGTGACATTTGTGTCCTTTCACAAATCCTTTTCCAGCCAGGGAAGGAACTGCAAATTAGGTCACAACGTTTTATCAGAGAAGCTGCTTTATGGCTGTGGGATGAAGTTTAGGGTTTTCGCCTCAAAAAGATACTGTGTCGTCTTGAAATACCTTTTATGGGTGCTGAGAACCTTATTAATATTGAATTAGAAAATTGTCTCAGAAGAAATATGGTGAGCAATTTGTATTAAGGAACTGAGATTTAACTGAGAAATAACTTAATCCACTATTTCCAGTTCCCTTAAATCAACCTCCTCTTTGATTTGCATGTGTCCTGCTCTCTGCAGAATTTTATCCTTACAGTCAGCTGGGGGGGGAAAAACTGCAACAAAACACCCAAACCCATGATGTGTCTAGGTTGGATGAGTAACCTTTTCTTTTATTAATTACCCTTCTTAATTTGCTACTGCCCTCCAAGAGTGGGTTTACTCAAAGTAATTTTTTGAAAGCAAATACAGAACAAGATGTTAGTAGTCGTTGCATTGCGAAGCCAGGAGACTCCTCAGCAAAGTAAATGCTTGTTTAATGAGGGAAAGAGACTTTGCTGCTGCAAGGGAAACGGTGACATTTTGTTGCATGAATGCACTATAGGGTTCCTGATGACATTTGGTACTTTCCTGCCTGTCTCAATTTAAAATCAGGGGGTGAGCAATGGTGCTGTATTTATCAACCCTATTTAGATTGCTAAACAACAAATCACCTGAAGCTAAGGGAAACCCTTCAAGTTGATCAAAAGCAATGCAAGTCGAGTTCAGTTGTAAGCATCTAGGGGTCTTAGCTGAATTTGGGTTGCTAGGCTAAGTTTAAATTCCTTTCACTTTGCAGTGAAGGCAAGGGTTGAACTATACTCCCCCAGTGTAGCTGTTACTTCCTTGAGACAGACTCTGTAGTTGCTGCCTTTCACTACATTAGTTGCTTTTTTTGGTAAGGGGTTGTTTGTGCTGAATCTAGAAATTTCAAAATGCTCTAGGAGTTGCTCCTCTGATAGTCCTGCAATTCTTAACAAAGAGACAGACCCTTGGTCAAGGGAGACAGGGTAATGGTTGAGCTTTTTGTGTAACTAACCTTGAATGCTGGAATTCATTCCAGCCTGGTGTAAATTTGCATTCTTTGAATGCTGACGTGCTAATTCCTCTTTCCAGGATCGCAAACCAGGACTGGAAGGCTCTTCTAATATTTGTGTCGCCTAGGATATCTAAACTGATGGAAAGTAGAAGACCTGAAGGAAAACCTTAAACTAAAAATGTCACTCTTGCCTCTCTGAGCATGTTGCAGACTTGTATACTTTTGACTTCATATCAGCAGGCTTTCTTGAAAGAGGAAATAGGTACACAAGTGATACTGCAGTATAATTCTCATTCCTCAAGTCTTTTACCTTCATGTTGCTCTTCCTCATGTTACTCATGGTATTAGTGAGGTTTGCATTCCTGAAAATTTTAATTTCTCCACTGGTAAGGGTAATGTAGCTTTTTGTGGAGAGAGGCTTTCAAGCTTCTGGCAGTTGTAATTGCATCACTGCCCTCTTATTTCTTCTGGAGCTCTGATGTTCTGGATGTGCATGCTGGCAGGTAAGGTGCTGTCTGTGTTGGAGCTACTCTGTAGTGGTACAAGCTGACCTCAGAAAATAAAGGGCTGGGGGGGAGTGGATTTCTTCTATGTAATTAACACAGAATTGTTGACTTCCATTTCTTCTGTGACTCTCTTCATGAAGGATGGCATTGATCCAAAGAATCAATGGGTTCTATGAATCCTGTTTTAAGTAGAATCAAGCCTTAAATGTAGACCAAATAAATTAAATTGTGAGGTGTGCTGATACTTAATTGCCCATCACTGAGATTCAGCATTTCTTCAATAAATAGAACTGAGTGCATTTATATTTAAAAATTTGTTTCTGGGTTACAAATGTTTTCTACAGCCTCCTGCACTAATTATGGAGGTTAGTGATCAAACTGAGGTTTGAAAGGAATTTGTGACCTCTGTTTCAAAGGGGGTAAAGAGTTTTTGAAGATGGTTTGTTGGAAAGCTACTTTCAAGTTCTTTGCCACTTGAAGTGTCATTTTAAAGTTAGCTGCCCATACAAAAGTGCTGTACAGGCTTCTTTCAGGCAAAGTAGCATGCACTTGACTAATTTTTCCCTAAGAAATGTACATGATGTCCAGTGAACTTGAAACTACTGAGATGTCATAAATAATGTAATTAACAATGTCTTGGAGCTTGATTACTGCTAGGAGAAAATAGTTGGCTGTAATAGTCAAACATAATCCTAATGGTTTGTGTGCTCTCAGGAAGCTTAGAAATTAATGGAGGGGGTGAGAGTGGGGGGGGGGTGAGAAGGAACCTTGTACTTAAGATTTTTACCAAGCCAGAAATTAAAAGCTAGAGTATATATAGTTTGGAATGTTTCATGTTTATTAGTCGTAAGATTTCTGCACCAAATTATTGCTTCCTGTGAATTTGTGGAATCTTGGAAGATTTGTTAGAAGAGGCCTGGGTAGGTCATCTAGTCCAAGCTGGTGCTCTGTGCAGGACTGTTGGCAATATTAGACCGGCTCAGTGGTGTTTTTGTCTAGTCTAACCTTAAAAGCCTTCAGGGCTGGAAATTCCATTTCATTCCTGGGTTACCTGGTCCATTTCTGCAGCAATGTTAATCAAAACCTGTGTCATGTCCAGAGTCAACCTTTGGAAGTTGGCAACTGATCCAAGTGATTTATAGGAGTTGCATCCAGTGAATTGTTTGCTCACAAAATATGTTGTTTAGTTTAGTTTCCTTAGCCAGGCTTGTAGAGATACACACTAGAATTGAAATTCTATTGAAATAGAATTTCAACATCTCCATCAGTGACTTGGACACAGGACTTCAAGGAATTCTAAGCAAGTTGGCTGATGATGCAAAACTGTGAGGAGCTGTTGACTCCTTCAAGGGCAGGTAGACCCTGCAGAGAGACCTCCACAGGTTAGAGAGATGGGCAGTCACCAACCACATGAAGTTTAACAAGGGCAAGTCCTGGATTCTGGGGCAACCCTGGTGGTCAGTACAGACTAGGGAACGAGTGGCTGGAGAGCAGTGTGGCGGAGAGTGACCTGGGGGTCCTGGTTGATGGCAAACTGAACATGAGCCAGCAGTGTGTCCTGGCAGCCAGGAGGGCCAACTGTGTCCTGGGGTGCATCAAGCCCAGCATTGCCAGCCGGTCGAGGGAGGTGATTGTCCTGCTCTACTCTGCACTGGTGTAGCCTCACCTTGAGTACTGCGTGCAGTTTTGGGCAGCACAATATAAAAAGGACATCAAGCTATTGGAGAGTGTCCAAAGGAGAGCCACGAGGATGGTGAAGGGTCTGGAAGGGATGACTTATGAGGAGCATCTGAGGTCACTTGGATTATTCATCTTGGAGAAGAGGAGGCTGAGGGGTGACCTCATTGCAGTCTATGTCTTCCTCACAAGGAGAAGAGATGGGGCAGGTGCTGATCTCTCCACTCCTGTGACCAATGGCAGGACTCAGGGAAATGGCAGGAAGCTGAATCAGGGGATGTTTAGGTTAGGTATCAGGAAAAGGTTTTTCACCCAGAGGGTGGTTAAGCACTGGAAGAAGTTCCCCAGGGAAGTGTTCACAGCATCAAGCCTACCTGAGTTCAAGAACTGTTTGGATGATGCTCTCAGACACATGGTGTGATTCTTGGGGTGCCCTACACAGGGGCAGGAGTTGGACTCAATGGTTGGTCCCTTCCAACTCTGCATATTCTATGAAAGATGTTTCCAATGGCTTGTTTCAGATGCTCACACCAAGTGTGAATATACAGTTATGGAACAGCCTCTTGCCTCAGATAGAATACGTTTTCTACTTAGCAAATATTATGATTTTGGAAGGTATTTATTAAATCTGCTGTTGTTTGAAGTTCCAGTAATAAAGATAATTTCTTAGTTTTTGGATCCTAAGATCCAAACTAAGATTATTGATCTTAGTTTAATGGTTTTGAGCTAATTTTACAAAAAGGTGACAGACCTTGGGTAAGTTATCACACAAGCTTGACCAAAGGAGCCTGGAAGAAAGTGTAACGTAGCATGGCACAGTCATAACGACATGTTAAATACACTGTTGACATTATAGTAACCAATGTAGATTTGATTCTATCTTTAGAATACCAAATATATTTGAATGTACTCCTTGTTCTTTTGCCACTTATTGAATGCTATGTGTGGCATCTTAAAGCTCCTGGAGTTAGGCTACTGTTCTACTATTGAATGGTTCATCTCTGAGAACCTTACAGTGCTTCTACTATTTTATGGCTCGGAAAATCATTAATTGTTATCCTACAACTTCATATTTGCTGTATCATGCAGAATGACAGAATTGTAGAATTATCAAGGTTGGAAAAGACCTTCAAGATCATCAAGTCCAACTGTCCACCCTACAACTCCCAACCACTAAACCATCTCCTGAAACACCATGTCTACGTGTTTTTTGAATGCCTCCATGTATGGTGCCTCCACTACCTCCCTGGGCAGCCTGTTCCAATGCCTCACCACTCTCTCTGTGAAGACATTTTTCTCCATATCCAATCTGAACCTCCCCTGGCACAACTTGACCCTATTTCCTCTTGTCCTAAATAATAATATGTGCTAATTACTGTGGCTATTGCTAAGAACAGAGACTATACCCATGCTTAGTCCTTGCAGCTTTCCTAAAGAGAAGCAGATTCCAGCCTAAACTCATGGCAAGACACTTGTGTGAAAGAAACACAGTGGATGAAGCTGCTGTTCTGTCTTTTTACAAATACCTGTAATGTGTTATCTTTTTCTCAGATGCCAACATTCAGGCTTTATCTACATAACAGGATGCAGTGCCCCTTGTAGAGCTTTGAATCAGGGTGCTTAGATTCTCAAACAGTTACAGACGCATCACCACAGCGTAACATTTGGAATAAATAGCCCTGTTGAGAAGCAGAAGGTATTATTCAGAGGAGTGCTGTGCTAATTTTGATTTCTTGTTCTGCTGATATGTCCTAAACTCTTCTTTTTTTAGATAATATTTTAAATGTATTTTCTTATCAATAATGAGGCTGGACATTTTTCTAGAAGTTTCCCTGGATCTTTCAGTGAAAATCTGATCCAACAAAAGAATGCTTATGTATGAGTTCAGTTTGGCCCAAGAGATCACCAACGTTTAAGAGCTTTGGTGTAACTTTTAAAAGAGAAAATATGGCAGATGTGTACTTTTTTCTGCTGTGAATAAAGGTTGTCTTTTGCTTTTTAGAGCAAAGTACTGTTCTGTTCTTTTTTGAGAAAGGCAGTGTGAGGGTATGGGGCCAGGGAGGTTCTTTCAATTTATGAGCTCACTTGGCTTGATTTTGCAAAAGTGATTAAATTATTGGATATTTTGAGATGCAATAATAAATTAGTAAATCTTTGCTTGTACTTGCACTAAATACAGTAAATGGATTAGTTTTATGTGCAAATGGGGCTTATGAAGGTCATTTCTCTCTGGCATCCCCAGATGTATATGCATTTAAAATATTAACTTTCCAGTAGGACTTGTTTGATGAAAAATAAGTTTTTAGTTTCAAGATACTACGTTACTGTTAGTAGTGTTCTGGAAATGATGTTGGTACTAATATGAGAAATTAAAAAAGACATTTCTGATGGCTGCAAATAAATTTTTGTAATAAGATTTAATTTTTAATGTAGATGAATTCCTAGAACTAACGCTCCGCTGGCTTTTCTTCAGCTAGATTATATTAACATAGATGTTCTGTATTCATGCAAATAATCCTTCTTAATATAGTGTTAAGACTGGAAACCAACTTTGAAGAGTCTGGTGTTGAGGTGAAATACATACCTACTCACAGTATTCTTCCTCATAGCTTTAGAAATTCAAAACCAGTAATATGCTTTTAAAATTATAAACGATTGAATATTTTTCAAACTTGATTTCAGGCTTAATAGAGATCACAAAATGAATATTTCTCTTTCAAGGGAAAGGGCTTTCAACTTGAATCTTGTGCAGGAAAACGTCAACTCTAAAAACAATTTCTGTTCTTAGTAAAGAAATCTGTAAAATCTTTCAAGTGTCATATAAGCATGGATATTGTGATTTATTTCATTCTATTGGTAACTGAAGAGCAAAGTTGGCTAAGCTTTGATTTAGTTGCAAGACTTCTTGGGTGTTTTCATTCAAGGCTTATTCTGTGAGTTTCGGACTTTCATACTTTGACATATTTTTAACATCCTGAATGGTTCTGTCTGGAATTTGGCAGTTGTGGTTGAACCCATGTGAGTCTGAGACTATTGGGACAGGCTTTGTCCAACACAAACAGTGATGGCTGTAGTTTTCTTTTGGCTTTACAATTCAAATCTAAGGGTCTTGTCTAGACAACTTAATATTTATTAGTCAGCAGACTACTGCTTCTCAAAATACAAGGCAATATTTTTGGTGGGTAAACAGCAATGTGTTTAGTATATGACCACTGTACCCTGAAAACTTTACTGAAGAGCTCTACATAGATAGCTGCATCCAAATAATTTTGTATGGGCTTTAAGTCAAAGGCTTAAAAGTCTGTTTTGTTAGTTGGGTGTGTATTGAAGTGCAGTCTTTAGCACCTTGGCAATAGGAGTAACACTGGCTAGGATGGATTTATTGCTTTGTGTGCTCACTTGATAGAAAACTGTGACATAGTCAAATTGCTACATAGATTTACAGCATTTGATTCTGGCCCATGTCTTTAAATTAGATACCTGTGAAAAACAGATCCATGTTTGTTTGTAACACTTTCCTCTGTGGGAAGACATACTTTTCTTCCACTTAGGATATGTTTTTAGGCTTGCTTGCTTAGAAGGTTTGAAAAAAATGCTAAAACCAGACAAAGTCTGACATCAAATGTCGGTTGCTTTAGAATTATATCTTATGGAAGCAGTAGAAAGTGAGGGAAGAGTTTAGACATCTGAGCATGATCATAGACTGAAATTAGTGGTTCCTTTTTATGGTCCAAAGATTTGAATGTACTCAAATTTGGAGATGCTCAAAATAACCCCCTTAAAATTTGTTTCTGTATCATCAGGATTACACTTCCATAGTTGTTATTCCATAAGCAAAAAACATTCACTTCAAAATGATTTAATGTATTACCAAAGCTTCCTGAAGTGCATGCCTGAGTCAGTTAGAGTAAATTCATTTTGTGTTTGAACATTTAATTAATCTAAGTGTGTTTTGTTGACATTCCAGAAGCTCATAAATAATAGAATATAGCTTTTTTGACTTTGTGCTGATTTGCAATTGGTGATATTAAAAAGAAAGGGAAACAAATGCATGTTTGTGTAATTTTTGCTGGTCACCAGCATTACTGAGAACAAGTCATGTGAGAAGCAGCTGATGGTACTGGGTATGTTTTGTTTGGAGAAGAGGGGGCTGAGAGGAGACCTCATCGCCCTCTACACCTACCTGAAAGGTTGTAGGGAGATGGGCATTGGCCTTCTCTCGCAAGTAAGTAACAGGACTAGAGGAAATGGCCTGAAGTTGCAGCAGGGAATGTTCAGATTGGATAGTAGCAAAAATTTCATTTCTATACTGAAATGGTTGTCAGGCACTGGAACAGGCTGCCCAGGGAGTTGGTTGAGTCACCATCCTTGGAGGTACTCAAGAATCATGTAGGTGTGGTGCTTCAGTGCATGCTCTGGTGGTTGAGGTTGTAGGGGGTTTTTGTGAATGTTTTTGGTGGCGCGTGTGTGGTGGCTTGTGTTTTTTTTGTGTTGGTGGTTGGACTCGTGATCTCAGAGTTTCTTTCGAACCATGACCATTCTGTGATACTGCAATGAATTTTATTGCCTGTGAACCTTATCTGCGTACTGGAGCTAAATGCACATCATAAGGCTTCAGCTGTGCGGAGTAAAGAGCCTTTTCCAAAAGAACTTTTGGCCTTAACAGTGGCTGAATATTTTCAAAATATTGTGTGCTTGTGGCTACAAAGTATAAATGCCAAAACACAGAGTACAGAGAACTCTGTGGAAGGGCTATGAGCAAGTGACAACCAGGATGCTACCAGAGGACAGTGAGGTCTTCTGCATTTTGCTACTTTCTGAAGCTTACTGGGGCTGAGAGGAGGCTGTCACACTTCCCTTCTCCTACTTACTCTTCCAGTGGTACGTACTTAGTCTCTTCTTGTTCAGTTGCTTTGGGGAGACTGAAGCAAGGGAAGGTTCCAACTAGTTTCTGTCTTAATGGTCTGGATTTATCATTATCATTCAAATTTACTGAGTTATAGTGACCCCATAACATGGGATCTAGCTCATCCAAGGTCAGAATTTGGAGAACTGGGAGTCAGGCCACCCTCTCTAAAGTCAGAGAATGAGCGGTTAACTTAGATTTTTCTTAGAAGTAACAAAAAAAGGACAACTCATATTTACTCACCTCATTTGCCATGGTGCATGGAGTGTGTGTAAATCTACTAATGGAAGCAGAATTTTGGCATATTTTGAGCCTGTGTGTGTTCTGGCCCAAAGTGATGCCATGTCTTTCTGACAGACTGTGAAACTGTTCCCCAAAACAAGAGAGAGCTTAGAACCCCAAAAGAACCAGAATACTCCTTAGAGGAAAAAGGAACCTGTAGTGGTCTAGCAGGAAAGACTGAAATGAGGATCTGAAGGGAGTAAAGTTGACTTGAGGAGAAGTAGCTGTGTACGTAACTGCTTGTTGCCTTAAAAATTTTCAATTTATCTCTCAAGTTTTTTTTTCCTAAGCAACAGTGTTGTTTGTTTAGATACTGAGTGTCACTTTGCTTTAGGAAGTTTTAGTTGCTGGATGCAGTTGTCAGCCCTCCCAGAGGGGACAGAAGAGATGCAAATCTGGAAGTGGGTGTGTTGTTGGGCTGTCGCTCTGCTCAGCCAGCTGTGAAGGAGAGCGGCACCATCACGCTCAGAAAAAAGAAGCTGAAGATGGAAATGTGACGTGAACAAATTAAAATGATGCACTTGCCTTGTTCTCTTAGCTTGAGCTGACTGTTAACCTGTTACTTCCAACCTGTCTGCACATTGTCCTTCAGTCTGGCTGCTTTAGCAATAGTGCACTGCAAAAGCAGAAGGGGGGCACTGGCATGCTCTCTAGCTCCATTCCTGTGGCAGTATGAAAGAAAGTGGCTCAAAGTGTTGGCAATGCACAGGTTCAGACAGTTCAGACAAAGACTAGAAGGGACTTGGAAGTAAAAGTGTGTGTGTGGAGTAATTCAGTAACAGCATTTATTTTTCCTAGTCTCTTAAACTCATTACACTTCCAAAATAATTCCTTACTAATCTTTGGGAAAATGTCTGTAACCTTTTTTATGTGTTAATTTTTAAGGGATCTGTCATCCTGTATTGGAAAGTGGTGAAACCTTTTGTTTAAAATAAAACCAACAAACCAAAGTGGACTATTATTCCTGAGTTTTAGGTTTAACTGAAATAAACCTAGGTAACTCCTTGTAGTCACCTGTTGCTAACAGCAATTGTACTTCTGTGGTGTGCTCTGGCAATTGAATTTTCATTCTCAGCATGAGCAGAGGGTGGTAATGATATGTTCTTTCTTTTTTTTTTTCTTTCAGAGATTAGAAAATGCAGATTAAACCTCTTCATGCTTTAGAACTCCTCATGGCCTTATAATTGTGTCTCTGTTCTAGTAAAATATAGAATCACAGCCTTGAGGAAAAAGCAATAAATATGTTGCTGAGGAAGACACAGAAAAGCCACAGGGTGCCAAGTCTGAAAGCTCCAATGCTAATTAAGACACTCATGCAGATCTGGAAACAGCTAAAGATAAGATTATGCCTTTCCATCACTGCCACTAAATAGAGGCAATTTTTGTGCACTGTAATCAAGTCATCAAATCTGTGTATCTAGAAGAAGACTGAAATTTGTGCTCTAAAAAACCAAATTCTTAAGAATTTGAAGTTCTTTGAAGATGCAGTTCTCTGCTTACTGTCACAAAGATCTTTCCAGGCTTTAGAGAACATGGTATTTCTAAACGTGCACATAATTCTTTAACTTTTGTATTATCCTTGAAGAGGAAAGTAAAAACAAAGCCAGAAACAGAAATCCTAATTAACCTAAACATGTCTGCTTGTTTTTCACTTTTGTCTACTTCTGTCTAAAGGACATCTTAGAGATGTGCCTTAGGGAGGCATCTACTCAAAGGATTTCACTGGCATGGGTTTTAGTACTGTCTATATGGATAGAATTTCAGTTAAGGACCAGTATGACACAGATGGTTTGATTCATTGTGTAAGGGAGCAAAATGAACATTCTTAAAATATTTGCTTGTTTGAACAAGATTTAGTTATGACAGCTGCTCAGAGACTTCTTTGAAAAAGGCAGGTCAATGAATCACCCTGAAATTCCAAATTTAAATTTGCTTTCTTTTTGTTATGATTGGCTCATGCTGCTTTTCTGGGCATACATGGGCTATTCTCTTCAGTGTGAGAAGTGATTAGTATTTTTAAACTACAAGAGCAACATCTCATTAAAATCATTAGATATCTTTGAATCTACTGGCAATGCCTTAAGTTCTGTCTTGCCAACTGTGACTCAGTCTTTGTTATACTACAGAAAGTTTTGGGCTGGATAGCTTTTGTGCTTTGCTCAACTCAAGTGAACAGAGTTATTGTAAGATTGAAGGAAAGGTGCTGTAAGAAGCCTGAGGCTGAGCCAATGAGATGATTTTTTCAGCATCTGCATTTCTCTCAACTGTTGTCTGATGTGCAGCTGCAGGCTGGGGTGCATGGAGCACCAGCTGTTGGAATTGTGGAGTGCAGGTGCTCACCCACTGCTCCCAGCTGTGTGCTTGAGGACCCATTTCCAATCCCAGCTCTTCTGGGGATCACACTCATGCAGCTTTGCTCAATTATGGCAAAAATTATTGTATAACTGATTTTTTTTTTTTTCTGGCTGCCAAAACGCTTTGTTGTATAAACAGCCTCACCATTTGCGTAATAACCTCACCATTTGGTGTCAGGAAATGAGTGTGTAGGTGTGATGTACTTAAGATATTATATTTTTAAAGGGGATCATCATTGCAAGCTGCTGAGGAATTACCAGCATCTATCTTGTGGAGAGCAAACATGAGTTAAAATAACCAACACCATCTGCAAGGCACTTTTAACTTCTGTTATTTGAAAGCTGTAGAATTCTTAAATATATCGATATCAATAAGCATATAATGAAATACTAAATGAATCATAGAATGGTTTGGGTTGGAAGGGACCTAAAAGATCATCTAGATCCAACCCCCTTATAATGAACAGGGACACCTCCCACTAGACCAGGTTGCTCTCAGCCCCATCCAGCCTGGTTTTAACACTTCCAGTGAGGAGGCATCCACAACCTCCCTGGGCAACCTGTTCCAGTGTCTCACCACCCTCACAGTTAACAATTTCTTCCTAACGTCTAATCTAAATCTACCCTCTTTCAGCTTAAAACCGTTACCCCTTGTCCCATCGCTACAGGCCCTTCTAAAATGTCCTTCTCCAGCTTTCTTGTAGGCCCCCTTCAGGTACTGGAAGGTGGCTATAATGCCTTGTGAGAGCCTTCTTTAGTCTGAAGAACGCCAACTCTCTCAGCCTGTCTTCATAACAGTGGTGCCCCAGCCCTCTGATTATCTTTATGACCTTCCTGGACTTGCTCTGAGAGCAATGTGTCCTTTCTGTAGTGGGAACTCCAGAATGGGACTCAGTACTCCAGGTGGGGTCTCACAAGAGCAGAGGGGCAGAATCACCTCATTTGACCTGCTGACCACCCTTTTGATGCAACCCAGGACACAGTTGTCTTTCTGGGCTGCAAGTGCACATTGCTAGCTCATGTTGAGCTTCTTATCCACCATCACCCCAAAGTCCTTTCCCTCAGGGCTGTTCTCAGTCTGTTCTCTGCTAAGCCTATATTTGTGCCTGGGATTGCCATGAAATAAAAGTTAATTAGTAAAGCAAGCAAGCCCCATGGTCTGATTTGGGAGGGTAATAATATGTCACATGTGCTGCTGTTTGAAGGATTATGAAAAAGGTGCTGTTCATTTTGAGGAGTGTCCAACTTAAAAAGAAGAATTTCACAAGCTGTAGCCTGTTCTTTACTTCCATTGCAGCCATGTGATTATGGGCCAAAATGGTCCTTTGACTTGCCTGCCAGTTACAGAATCGAAGAATAATTTAGCTTGGAAAGGAGCTGTGGAGGTTGCTTTGAACCTCAAACAGGAGGTTGGAGAACTCACCTGGACAATCTGGGGTTTTTCCAGATTAATTATTTGTGTTTCCAGGAATAGAGTTTCCACAGCCTCTCTTGGCAACCTGTCCTAGTACTTGACCACTGCCATGGAGAAGTTTCTATACCTAAGCAGAATTTTCCTTGTTGTAACTTGCTTGTGGCTGCATGCTTTGTGGAAGAGTCTGGATTTATCTTCTCTATACCTTTGCATTAGGTAATTGTCATCTAATTGCACCTTAAAAATAAATGTCAACTTCTATAAAGCAGCATAATGGGAAAGAAAACATAAAAAGCAGAACATGTGCAGTTAATACAAGACAGAGCAAAGGCAATGTTAAAAGCATGTTAGGTTTTGGAATAGCCATACTTGGGCCTGACCAAATTGATTTTGCCACTAAAGATAGGTGTTTGTTCCACTGCATGTGACTGGGTTCTTCCCACCTTTGTCCCTATATAATTGTGACTTTATGTTGACATTGATATAAAATATCAGCTGAGACATAATATGAGGATTCTATAAAGTTTTTTTTGCATTCCAAAAACAAAAGCCTTTTGTGTCTGAAAATCCAGAAACTATACACCTTGTGGATAGAACATAAAAATAAGGTGAGGAACAGGAGGCTAATTACTGCAAATTAAAGAGAGAAAAATAGTTTCTTCTGAACCTAAAATTTTCCAGTGGAGATACCACAAATTGAAAAGGAAAAAGGAAGAGTATTTCACAGGAGTGGCACAGTAAAATCTAAAAATTAATGGAACATTCACAGCTATGATCATGAATAAATGGCAATAAGGACACTGTGAAGCAGATGACATAACGGTGAGGCCAACATATGATATAATCAAGATATCAGTAATTATATTGCTGTTTCCAATTTCTGTAGTGAGATGACTGGATCATGAAAATAAGGGCTTTTTAAAGATAGTTGGAATATGTTAATATTGTTGAAAGTGAAAAATTATATGGAAAAAAGTAAGAGACCAGTTACTGAATACAGAATATGGGGGAGACAGGGAGAATCACAGAATCTTAGGGGTTGGAAGGGACTCTGAAAGATCATCTAGTCCAACCCCCTTGCCAGAGCAGGATCACCTAGAGAGAAAGACAAAGATGCATTTCTTGAGGTTGCAGACTTCATAAAGACATGTATAGAAATACATTATCTCAGGAGATCAGTGCTATCTATCTACCAAAATATACTAGCAGGCTAGAGACACTTGCTGTTCCATGAAGTCAGGGCAAATTTTGCCCTGTGTACACTTCTGCAGCTCATCTTTCTCTCCTGTATAGGATATGAACCTCCTGTGGGTTTACATCAGCTGGGGGGTAAGTCTTGCATACACTCTTTACCAAACTCATGCAACATAAAGTGAATTGCTAGCATGGGGACAGCTGTGAAACTGGAGCTGGGACCAGGAGTTCCCTGGTAAGGAAGACTGTATCTTAGTGCTTTGCAAACCTTTTCCAAGTGATGCACAATAGAGAAGCTGTATTGGTAGCAACAGTGCCAGATGCTTTAGCTGCAATGGTTTAAAGGCCAATGAAAAGGTTTATAAAGTTCTGGTTATAACTCATTTACACACAATGAAGCTGAAGGAAAGGCACTTCCCTTTTTGAATTTATGCCCAATACATTGCTGTAACAGATCAAAGCCATTTGAGTTTAGACTGTAGGGATAATTATTCTTATACAAGAGATCTGCTGTGACATCAGGTAGCATTTGTTTGTGTGATGTGAGCTCTGGCAGTAGTTGTCTGAGAACTTCTTGTTTTTTGCTTTTGCTCATATTCCAACGATTACAGGACATGACTGTAGGAAGGTGATAGATTTTGCTGTCTCTGTTGCCAGGAGCAGGGCTGTACAATGACTTGCTGTAACGTCAGCCATGTTACCAAGGCACAGCAAAGTTGAGTGCTCTCCTCTAGCATATGTGTAGCTAATGGCCTAAAGCACTGTAGAGAAGAATAAACAAAATATGATCAATTTTGTTGATAACTTTGAGTATTTCTGTTGTTTGCTCCTGTGGAAGCTTGGTGCATCTTTATTAATGAAGTCATGTCAAGATCAAATTACCCTGGCTAGAGAGGTGCTCAGTAGCAGTTCACAGCTGTGCTCTGAGCTCCCCACATCATGGCCAAGGGCAATCACATCATCTCATGTGGTTTGGGCAGCATACAGTAATTTCTTAGCCCATGGTAGAAGGTCACAAATCCTCCACCCAAAAGACACTGACAATCAGTGGTATACCTAGTTAGTGCTGCTTTCTCTGTCCAAACCTCCAACACTGCATATAACCATATGCTCCAAGGAATAATGGTGGAAAAGTGGGGATACCTCAAACTTTCTTGCTCTCTTCCCCAATAACAATGAAGTCCAAGTACTTGAGAAGCTGTCGAGCCTCTCTTGTTTGGGTGCAAGTTGTCTGGCTTTGATACACAGCAACAGATTTGGTGTTCTAATGCAGGTTTAAAATAACAATGTTTTTTCATTTAATATCACTGGATACTGGGAGGAAGATCAGGTCATTTTGACTCCCCTACATGCTGCTTTTGGGTCCTCTTAAGAGCCAGTCACCTCATAAGAAAACTCCTTCCTGAGTCTTTAAAACAAATAGGAACCAGCTTCTTGCACTTGTTAAATTAAAAAAAAAGTAGAATAAATGCCTGTTCACCATAAACTGATGTGAACAGAAATGTGCAAATTTTTTAATTGATTATTGAGGTTCTTGCTCTCATTTATATCGGCATGGTGATCCCAGTCATGGAGCTGTACTGTCTCCCTCTGCAGATAATTTATTCTTCTAGAAATTCTCATTACGATTATGGGTTATTTTCTATGACATTCAGAGGTGTCTCAGACCTAGTCAGGAAGAGAGTCAATAAGTAAATTCATAATTCTGACAGTTTTCCTGGCATTTCTTTTTTGCAAACCTCTTGTAGCCTCACCACACTACTGTGGGGGTTACAAAGTGGGTGGCTTACACATGGCAGACGCTTTCATTTTGATGAGAAAAGACCAGCCAGGAAAATGTGCTTTGCATGTCTCCATTAGAAGTGATGTCTTAAATATTTGCATGTACCTGAACTGACTACATAGTTAGGAAACTAAGCCAAATCCCATCTTGTATCAGTTTTGATTTAGAATAGCTCTGTTGTTTCTGAGTCTTACTGTGAAAATGAGGTCAGATGTGTGTACTGAATCCATGTGTTCTTCATGAAGACCTCTTAAAAGTGGTCCAATGGCTGCAGAAAACAGAAATACCAGTGGGCAGAATCAATACGAAGTAGTATCAATATAATAGCTGCTATGAGATACTGACGGTTTCTGAGTATGAACAATTTTTTACATGTTGTGGGACCCTGCTCAAATGAAAGTTTTAAAAGTGAAGGAAAACATTCAGAAGCTATTTCTGTAAGGAAAGGTGATGTCCAATGTTGTTGACTTTCAGTCCTTGTTACACTTGTTTTCGTTGCAAAATTTTTGTGATACATGAGAACAAGTCCTGCTGAGACTTTAATGTATTAGCAGCTTTTCTGAGCTAAAAAATCAGGACTAGTGAACTAATAGCATTGATTTTTATTCAGGATAAAAAAATAGAGACAAAATAACTTTTCTGAAGTCAGCATGTGATTAAAACAACTGTGAAATCCTTTCTTTGGAACACACTGTTTGGTCTGTATCTCTTTGATCTGTAGTTGATTCCAATAGGCTGTCCACCCAGGAAGGACAAGTGGTAGCCCCTTCTGTACCTCTGTGGAGAGCCTGTGAGAGGACAGAGGTAAATCACACTGATTATTCTTGGTGAAGTTAAACAGGAAAGTAATTGCAAATTAGTTTTAACTAAGAAATTCATGGAGAAGTGGTAGAGACATCTTCCAGAAACAGCAGACTTCACCTAACTACTGGACTTTGGTTGCAATGTATAATAAGACTTCCTATTTTAAGATGAGTTCTTAGTTGTCACTTGAGTAACACTTCAGACTTGCTTCTCTGAAGTGCTGCAGTGACAGCAGGCGCTGAATTTGCTGCAGCAAGGAAATCTGTTCTGAATTGCTATATCAGGTTTGCACTTGGTGTTGGTTGTGGGATAGGCTGTGTGCATTTACAATGCAAATGAGAGAGGATTTGATTTCTTTCACTTTGTTCGTAATAGACGTAAGCAGCTTTCACATTAGAAGACTGAAAAAACATCATAGTCTATGCATTGTAGTCCAGTGGTGTATCTCACTTCCCATTGATCAGCTCACAGTTTACTGAAGTATTTTATTCCTATATAAAATTAACATACAATTACTTAATGTAAACCCATTGTCTGCCTTTTATTGCAGGAACATTTGCTTGTTTCAGTTAATCTATTTGGAACATGGATGGGTCTGATTTTTAAAAAAGCTTCTACCTCTGCATCTGGGAATCTCATTGAATTTGTCTCTTGTATTATTTCTCAGTGATTATGTAATAGTTTGGATCTTAAAAATATTAATAACTATACAGTGCAAAAATAGCAGGAAAAATCTAGACACGATTGACTTGAAATGCACTTGTATCTCCCTGATCCCAACAGAAGTGGTGAATTGTTTTGAGAACTTCCAGTAACAATGTTGGGAATGAGCTCTATAACAATTTAACTAATTCACAAACCAGTTTTAAGACAGCCTGACAGAAATATGTCTTTTAGATTTATGCATTGGTGAAGTAGTGACTGCACAAAAGTGGTGAGAAATACATCATTCATGGGGGGCATGAGGATGGAGCAGTGATTTTATAGGAAGCTGACCATAGGAAGAAACTCTGGCAGAATGGAAATAGGAGCATGTTTGTAGCTAAATTTTCCCTGTAGATCTTCAGCACCCTCTCAGCTAAATATTGGGGTTGAAGAAATGTGACTTTTATTTGTTTCACCAAAGATAGGTCTCAGGAGGAATTTGAATGAGAGTGTGTGTGGGAGGGGGATGGCATATTGGAGTGAGAAGGCTTTTTCTATGCAGAGTGGGCAGCATGGAGGAAGTGTGAAAGAGTAGCAGGAGGAGGAGACAAATAGGTATTTCTGACTAAGCTGTTGTGACAGGAGACAAGGTCCAAGAAATAATTTAGGATGGTAAGCTGATATGGCAATGTGGAGGAAAAGTGCTGTAGTGGTTTGAAGAAAGGACATGACTTGAACAAAGAGCGATTGAACAGAAGATTATTAGAGTTATCAGAAAGCAATGTTGTGAGTACTGAGATGAAATGATAATATTTGAGTATGGATGAGTGCTAAAAGCCATTGGACAAAGAAAAGCGTTAGATATCCGTTGTGCTGGTGAAAGTCCAGTGAGTGAGATATGAGTGAAAGTGCAAGGCTTTGTTGTGCTGCAAGAGTGAGTAACAGGGAAAATACAGGGTTAACCAAAAGGAATGAAGAAACGCAGAAGTGGTTGATGTAAGAGGAATAAGAGGTCTATTTTGTCTATACCAAACTGTAGCTCACTGTCACTCAATCAGGACACATGCTGGCTAACAGAGAGCAGATGAACTAATAGGTGTGAGAGCATAAAAAATCTGAAGAGTAAAGCAGATGGAAGACTGTCAAATGAGAACACAACAGGTGAAAAACAGCAGACTTGAAATTTCTTAGGACAGAGATATAGGAGAAGCTGAATTTCAAATATTTCGCTGCCCAGCAGCCATTGTCACCTGTCTGACTCTTTCAATATCTCAGTTCAGTCTGTTCTCTCCTTGCCTTATGTTATGAGCAGTTGTGAATCCTTCATTCCCACATACAGGAGAGATGAATCTATCTCACATTGTCTTGAGATAAATACTGTGCTTTAAATGCATTTTAATTAGAATAATTCAAAGCCAAACTCCTATACCTTTTGAAACACTGAAGACTTGAAAAATGTACTTTGGTGTATTATAAAATCTGTAGGTAACTTCAGGCCTGGAGACCTCATCGGTTCAGATTTCTCTGTGGTAATGGAAAATTCTTCTCCAACTTAGTTTTTGCAAGGTTAGTACTTTCTTTCTGTGGAGAGATATATAGACACCTTTCCTGCACTGGAGTTGCACAGAGGTCCTATTTAGTGGTCTAGCTCTTCTTATGGCATCTGCACCAGAACTGCACTGTCTTGGCTTCTTGTGGTAATCAGGAATATCGGGATATGTACAGGCTATCAGTGGCCCTACTTCATGCTTGCTGGTATTTAACTGTGGATTCTCCTTTCTAAGGTGATCAACTCAAGGTTAGGGGGAAGGAAAATGAGTACCATTGATATCTGGACCTTCCCTTTCTGCACTTGAAGGATGCTGTCTATCAGGAGAGGGCTTTGGATCAGAAATATCAGCAGAGTGGTTTGTCTCAGTCTTAAACTTGGAAGCAGCTCAGAATTACATCTAAAGTCCTGGATAGAGGATGATATAAAAGTGTTATAAAATTATAGAGGATGATACATGTTTAAAAGTCATCTGGATGTGGTGCTTGGGGACATGGTTTAGCGGTGGGTCATCAGAAATAGGGTAATAGGGTTAGGATAAGGTTAGATTCGATGATCTTAAAGGTCTTTTCCAACCTGAACAATTCTATGATTGTATGATATAAAAGCCCTGTGTGATATCAGTGGTTACACAGTATTTGCTTAAAGCAATCTGGCTCTGACATGCCCAGATGATTTAGCTCCAATGTCAATAAAAAACAAAGGTTTTCTATAAGAAAAAAATCATAGGTGAAGATGGAAGAACCTGAGCACACTGTAACTGAGGCAGTTCTTAATTCAGATAACTCTGTTATTGTTTCCTTTTTTGTTATACCTAATTATATGTGCTTCAGAATTCAGGTTTTATATACTCTTTTCCCTTACTGTTTTGTTTTTAAAGATCTTCAAAATTAAGAGCAATCTACTTTTCTAACTGTTTTCTTGAGTCAGGCACTTCTGCCATTTAATTTGAATACAAAAATGCTGTATGTTTCTCATTCAATTTCTAAACGTAAAGCTGCTGTGATTCAAATATGGTTTAAAAGGAAAGGGACTGAAGGCAGTCAAACTTGAAAACACATCTATCTTCATTTTCTGGGAAAGCAACAAGCCTACCGAAGGCTTTTAGCAAACCTTAAGAGGTGCCTGTTATAAGATTATGTACTGTAATATTCTATTAAAGAAACATTTTAAAATAGTGTTAGGAAACCATTAAATCATATTAGACTGTTTCATTTGGACTTCTGTGTATATGGGTTTTTAAAGAGAACTTAGAGACTGACAAAAAGCCTGCAAGGCAGTGTGAAGATTTGGTGCTACCCTGGCAGTCCTGCAGCATAGGAACACTTGAAATTGGATGAGGGCTGGGAAAGGCCTGGCACTGTGTTCCACGTGAATGTAGGAATGAGGGCCTTAGCAATCCCCATGGCTGCTGAATTCTTGGACACTGAACGGGTAACAGTGATGAATCTGAGCCTTTTCCTTTATATTCCTCTGAAACCAATGAAAATTGGACATCCTCAGTAACAGCTTTGTTCACATACTTCAGCCATATGTATCTTCTCTGTAAGAGTCACTGATGGAAAAGAGAAATCTGAAATATCTGGTCTGCCTCAGTCTGGCAACAAGATGATTTGTCAAATGGCATCTGAGAGAGTGATGTGGTGCAGATACCTCAGCTTTGAATTCAGTAGGGATCAGTGGTGTGCTTCAGAAAAGCCACTCAACAGGTGGCAAATTAAAACAGCTTCTGTCCCCTAACAAGGTGGGATGGTTTTAAATCACTGACCTGAAAGTTAAAAAAAAATATTTTTCAGTTATTCAGTCTTAATTAATATTTCATAATAGCATGGTTCGCATTTCTACGCAGAACCTGTAATAGCTTCAATGTGACTAACACACAAAGCAGTTTCTGAAGTTTACCTGGGCTGTGATCAGACTAAACTAGTTGCAGTATTTCTTGTGCATCTTAATTTTTTTTGTACTTTCTTTTTTGTGCTTTTTCCCATAGTTTTGGTGTGCTGCCTAGAAGGCAGTTAAAATGTGTTGTTTTGCAAACAATATTAAAAAAATATAAATCTTCACAGGGATTTGAAGTACCTATTGTAACTGTTTAGCATTAGACAGGAGGGAGACTATCCTCCTTCTGTCTGCTTGATGAAAGTCCTTCCTCTTCTCTGATTTGAATTCATTTTTTGCATGATTACTGCTTACCATAATCAGTGGTTTATTTATATAGTCACCACTGTGGATTATAGAGGGCTAATGTTTTTCATTGGTATTTAAGTGCTTGTGTGAAAAGCAAAGATTTAGGAAGTTAGGTATTATGTTTCCTACTCTTTTAATAATCCACTGTCATTGTGTGACCCTAGTTTTATTTCTTTCCCCCAATATTTTGCACACAGTTTTTATTCAACTCAATATTTAATATTTTATTAGGTGGAATAAAAGTTCTGTTTGTCACCCCTGAAAGTTCAAACTGGGACCTGTACTTCTAGAGTAATGGGTCCCAACATTTTCCTTCTGCAGAAGATAGTTCCTAGTAATATATAAATTTCCTTAGGTCTACATATGTGTTCTAAAATACTGAATCATGAATGTCTGGGCAGAAAATACAACACCTGGAAGTGGTAGATAACTAATTTATCTACACTTCTTAAAAAAAAAATATCCTGGAATGAAGGAAATACTTGGAAAGGCAGAAGTTTTTTGTGTCAGAAACACCAGTGCTCTCAGGCACAGCAGAACGGCTCTTGTAAGACACTTTGGATGCAGCCATCTAGCCAATTCTTTATCCATCAAATAGTCCATCCATCAAACCCATATGTGTAGAGTTTAGAGACAAGGATGGTGTGTGGGACAGTGTCAAAGGCTTTTCAGAAGTCAAGGTAGATGACATGATATCAGTTGTTCTTCCCTTTTCCAAAAGTAGCTAGAGTAAGTTCCTTTGCTACTAACCAGCCACTCATTAGTTGAAAATAATAACCTGTTGTAGTAGTCAGTACTGTAGGCATTAATATACAAGTAAACCTAGAAGTCATGCTAAATTTTAGCAGGCCATCTTTGATGTAAATAACATTAAGAATAGGAAGTTTCTAAGTTGATATTTCAACTAAAAATTATACTCTACAAAGTTTTACGGTAGCTACTCTTTCTTATTTAGAAACCAGCAAAAACTATCTGCCTTTCAGGGTCCCTATCCTGTTAGCACAGACCTTAACAGAGTAATTACAAATCACAAATATATTGATCATATTTTTCAAGTGCTGGAAACTGGCATGGTCCTCCATTCAGTGAACATTTGAAACTGTAAAAAAATATTTGCCTTTAGTTTCCAATAACCTTTAGCACATCTGCTTCATTGTGCATTTGGGACAAAGGCCTTTATTTACAGTTACAGGCTATAACCAAGAGAATGAATGGATTGCTAGTGCTTTATTTATACTTAGTTATTTTTCATAATATTTTTCCCTGAAATAGCTCATCTAGGGAGACACACAAAGCAGTGCAAGATACTGAATTTTTTTTTCAGTGTTGACTGAAATAAGTGAAACATAATGCTTTGGTAGCAGATTACATCTGTTTTCAGAGGTGGTGAGGAGTAATTATTTCAGTGTGTTCCTCTGAGTAGTATATTTTAAGTTTTAGTAGGTAATAAAAACAAATATAGTACTTGATGGAAAATTTCTAATTAATTGCATGTTTTTGGCTAAAAGGTTTTTTGAAACAGATGGGAAAGACTGGCTGTGCATACTGGTAGAAGTGACTTGAAGTTATAGCCAAGTCTGCCTGGCATTGTATCTTAAGCCTTAAAATTTTCTGAGCTGTCATCACTTCATGTATATTCATTTGAATTATTGAGAGATTTTTTCTTAACATAAACCTTTTTTTTCTAAAAATATTAGTTAATTCTTTCTGAAATGATAGCCTATTCCATGTCTTAGAACTCTGTTTAAGAAAAGCATTTTGTTTCAAGACCCTAACAGGTGTTCTTAAAATGTGGTTATAGTTCTTCCTAAGTCATCTACAATGTTTGCTTTGTTTACAACTGGAATGAGGAATTACTGAAAACAAAATGGAAAATAACCTTAGGTGGTAAATACTTATTCTTAATACATATACATTATTCTGTGGTACATGATCTAAATCCTGATCTCTGATACTTGTCTGAGTAATTCAATTTTTAAAATTTAAAATATTCATTTTGTAGCCTGATGTGTAGATGTCTTAATTTTAGCAATGCTGGTATATTAATCATTCATTACATAAATTTGATCTGGATAGAAACAATATTATAAAAGAGGGAAAATTGCATGTGTAAATGTACCAGCAACCCTAACAGTAACAGAGCTTCTATGAACTTAATAATGCTTACAGTTCAAATCTTGCTTATTCCTTAAATTTTGAATGGAAAAAAGTGTTGAAATAAAATTAATAAACTATTCACTTCTTGTTTAGCACATACTGATTCTTATTTCCTGTGTTGCTGCAAGTTGCACTTCAGGTTTGTGTCCATAGAAACTCTTGTAGCTTATTTTTACAAAACCAATTATTTGCAAAGCTCCATCAATCTGAGAATGTCATATTAGGAATTTGATCCCTACTACAGAAGTATATTCTTTTCCTGTGACTTGAAAAGAATAGTGCTACTGACACCTGAATTTTGACTTCTGCGTATAATTCTTTACCCTTCAATTGCAGAACACTTGCATTTTAGTAGAAGTGGAATTAGAAAAGATGCTGCCTACATATAACCCTTCATCACTGCAGAAACAACTGAAAATAGCACATGGAAAATAAGGAGGTGATAGGCGACAGCCAACATGGCTTCACTAAGGGCAAATCATGCCTGACCAATTCGGTGGCCTTCTATGACAAGGCTACAGAGATGGTGGATAATGGCAGAGCAACTGCCATCATCTACCTGGATTTGTGCCAGGCATTTGACACTGTCCCACACGACATCCTGGTCCCCAAACTGACAAGACATGGATTTGACAGATGGACCACTCAATGGATAAGTAATTGGCTGGTTGGCCACACCCAGAGAGTTGTAGTCAATGGTTCAGTGTCCCAGTGGAGGAAAGTGACAAGTGGTGTTCCTCAGGGGTCAGTATTGGGAGCAGTGCTGTTCAACATCTTTGTTGGAGACAAAGTGGGATGGAGTGTATCCTCAGCAAGTTTGCTGATCATACCCCACTGTGTGGAGTAGTTGGCACCCCAGAGGGAAGGGAGGCCATCCAGAGGGACCTTGACAGGCTGGAGAAGTGGGCCCATGCCAACCTCATGAGGTTCAACAAGGCCAAGTGCAAGGTCCTGCACCTGGGTCAGCACAACCCCAGGCACAAACACAGGCTGGGGGGAGAATGGCTAGAGAGTAGTCCCGAGGAAAAGGACTTGGGGGTGGTAGTAGATGAGAAGCTCAACATGAGCTGCCAGTGTGTGCTGGAGCCCAGAGGGCCAACTGCATCCTGGGCTGCATCAAAAGAAGTGTGGCCAGCAGGGCCAGGGAGGTGATTCTGCCCCTCTACTCTGCTCTGGTGAGACCACGCCTGGAGTACTGGGTACAGCTCTGCAGCCCTCAGCACAGGAAAGACATGGAGCTGTTGGAGAGGGTCCAGAGAAGGGCCATGAAGATGATCAAATGGCTGGAGCACCTCTGCTGTGAAGACAGGCTGAGAGAGTCGGGGCTGTTCAGCCTGGAGAAGGGAAGGCTCTGGGGAGACCTTATAGTGACCTTCCAGTACCTGAAGGGGCTACAGGAAAGCTGGGGAGGGGCTTTCACCAGAAAGGGCAGAGACAGGACAAGGGGGAATGGTTTTAAACTGAAAGAGGGGAGATTTAGCTTAGACATCAGGAAGAAATTCTTCATCATGAGGGTATTGAGGTGCTGGAATAGGTTGCCTAGGGAGGTTGTGGAGGAGGAGGAGGTTCCAACCTTAACTATTCTATGATTCTAGAATGGAAGTATCTGTACAATGCTTTAAAAAGCGTCAAGAAGAAAAAAATGCCTGAAAATCCATTTAAATAAACATGAAAAATGCTAAGATTTTTACATTTTTAGTTAAGAAAGATTAATTTATGCTTAAAAATGTGAGGCTTATGAGGTCACCAGGGCATTTATTTTTTACATTAGGCAGGAAAGAGAAGTGACTCTCACACAAAGGAACAATAAGAAATGAAAAGAATAAATAGAAAATTCAATCAATAATGATTAGATTTCAGTAATTTCTTCCACTCTTATTACCAGCTGCAGTCATCTTGAGAATTTTTAGTCTCACAGACTTGCTAATTCCTTATCTATAAAAATGTTAGAAGTACTTGGTTTCCTTCCAGTATAATGTAAGGCTTGCTTTTACATATGTGTATATATGTTAAAAACCAGATACATATAAGATCTTTTGTATGAATCTGAAAACAAATTACTGGGCTGAGCTCTTATTTGCTGAGGGAGCTGACTAACCACCACAAAAGCTTCTGAAACTTTGCTAAAGTATTTTTTCTGTCTTAATATTGGCATGACACTGTGGAATAACTTGTAAGAAGAGGAGACATAACAGAGGCACTGCGTAACAAGTGATAACATGTAGAACCTCGGTAAAACCTGGAACAGAGTTGTGGATGTGTACATACAGATGTGTGAATATGAACATAGTTTATACTAATTGTGTTAGAGTTCTCATGTGCTATGTGCCATTACAGTAGTCCAGATTTTGCTGGCTCCCTCCAAGCTCACAGAAACAGGTATATAACAGCTTGGTTTGAATGGGAGAAGAGATGCATGGAAGAAAATTACAGAGGTCTTTGCAGTGCAATGGACACTTTTCTTCTTTTCAGTGTATAACAAATAAATACTCTTGTTCTGTTAGTGTTATCTTCATAATGAATGATCTGTTTTGTTCGTGCTTTGTACAGTGTTCGCTTAAATTTCTTGTATGTGCATGCAAAGTTTTTTGCTGAAAGCACCACCAGCTACTAGTGACTCTTGGCTCATCCATGACTAAGCCTCTGGTTAAGGTTGAGAGAGTAATCCCAGGGCTATGAGTGCAACTGAGACTGTAAAGGGACTGCAGAAGGAATCCATTCTTGAGGAGTTATTTGGGTTTGGGTTTCTTTGTCCAGCCTAATTGTAAGAAAGGAAACCCAGAGTTGTAGGGGATCTGGAAAGCAATTTCCTAAGTGAATTCTGAGGGCTGGTGCTGGAATTCTCCTTTGAGTGTGAATAGTGGGGACCTGGGATTATTGCTTAGGCAAGGTTTGGGGTTGAGAGGAGAAAAACAAGTACGATGGAGCTGGGCTGGAAAATGGCTTGTCATAGATTAGGCATGGAAAATTTACAGTGGATTTAGATACCAGGGTTTAGATAAGAGCAGAGAAGATGAGAGCTTTTATCCAGCTTGACTAGCTCAGTTGCTTGCACACAGTTTGACATTCCCTAGGTCTTGCCTTCCCTTCCTGGCAAAGAGGTTGCTGCTGGTCCAGGGAGGTTGGGCAGAAGGATTTGTGGTTCCTCCTGTGAACTGCTCACAGTTAAGCAGTTACAGTGTCTGGCATTACTGACCAAGGTCCCTGGGCACCCTTGGCGTTTGTCTCCATTTATCTTTCATCTCCATGTTTTTCCCCTGCACAGTTAATTTTCTTTGTCTCTCCTAGCTCTCCTCTTGTTTTCTAAACAACCTGTTTTTGGAAACCTTCCTTTTTGCATAATCTCTTTTTTATAGTACCTCATGTCCCAGTCTATTTGCAGAAGCACAGTGCGTGGTCAGCTTTCCAATCCGTGGTCATGTCTCATCTATTTTTTTAAGAACTGGAGAATTCCCATATCTTGAGAATCCAAATATCCATTGCTCTTTAGTCAAGGAACAAGACTTGTGACAGAGTTGCTCATGTTGTAATTACCTTTCTAAACCATAGGTACAGGACCTTGTTTTAGTGTTGGTTTCAACAGTATTAAGTTTACTCTCTCAAGTACATGAAAAACTGTTTTCTAGATTAAGCTATTTTTGTATCTCCTTGAAGGTAAAAAGGTGTTTTTCAGATAAATAGGCAATAAATTGCAAATCCGGTGAAATTTCTGATTTTTAGCAGAATGTTCCTTCTCGTGAGACATTAGCTGTACTGCAGGTGAACATAAAAGTCTGGTTGGTGTTAAAGTGAGTTCAAGCAGAGCTGGTGACATTTTAGCTTTGAAGCCAGACTTACTGGTAGAAAGTACCATGCTTTTTTTTCTTAAAATATCAGGTTTTGCTTTTGAACAGCTTGAGGCTGATATTCAACAGCTCTGAATTTCCAGTTAATTAGCATAACTCTCTCAGCAGGAAGGTTGTCCTTCCTGACAAAGATGTCACTGTCAGTGATATTTCTCTTTGACTCACATCCACTACAACTGCTGTGTTTTCATTCTGACAGGTCAAACAGGTGGATATCAAACAAAAGCTCTGTCTCCCAAGGTGGTGGTATCATCATATGTGATTCTAGGAGCAAGTAAAATTGGTAGCATTTCCTTACTTCCTTAATTTCTCTTTCTGTGTATTGTGTGCACAGCCCAGAGTAGCACATGCTCTGGGCATGGTGTCTTCCTGAAAATTATTATGCTTATGGTTTCAGAAGTATGCTTTCTTAGCACATGCAATTTTTTTTGGTACCCAGGAAAAGTTTTGAGGAAAAAAATACTCCTTTCCTTTGTAAATGAACTGAGTGTGATTTCAAATGTTGACCACTTGCACAGAAAGCACAGAGCTTCCTGCTGTCCTGTTACAGATTCAGATTGACAGTCCCAAAGGTTAAATGTAACTTGCATCCTGGGCAGGCACAGCCTATGTAACAGTATTGATTTTCCAATGTGAATTGGTCTGGGAACATAATTATCAAATTTCTATTATTTCCTTGCAGAGACCTCTAATTAGAACGAATTAACATGAGGGCAGGTTTGGTAATGAGCACCTGAAGAAATGCACTTGGTCCATCAGACTGTTAGAAGATTATGACTTGAATGAAAATCAGTGAAGAAGGGATCTAAATGAGAAAGGTCCTACAGTCTCCAGAAGTTATTTCTGCCTCCAGGTCTTTGGGAAATTAATATATGCTGTGAAATGATGGTTAGTACTCTGGGTGTAGGTGCAAGAGAGCAACAGGAGTTTCTAAGGACCTCACAATCTCAGGAGGTAAAATCAGGATGCTAAACTGGTACAAGATATTGGTAGACCATTTTAGAGAAAAATTAAAAATTCCACATTACTGAAATAATTTCCATTACAATAGGCAAAGTCTGTTTCCATAATGGATCTTTTTTTTGTTTTGTTTCATTTTAAAAATAACCTGTCTATGTAAGGCTTTCAGCTGAAATTGTGACCACTTGAGTAATTAGATAATTAGAAAGAGAAGGAAAGCTTTGTGATCAAACCAAGAAATACAAAGTGCTCCTTGAAGATAGACTAGCTTCTTACATACTTATATAAATAGGGACTTTTTTTATGCTTACGGAAAAATACTATTTGTGCAATGATAGTTATTTTGAACATTCTAGTCAGTTCTAGTTATTTTTCAAGGATGCAATCTACATACTTGTCCTGGTTTTAGCCAGGATGAAGCCAATTTTCTTTTTACTGAATTCTGCCCTCCCCCCCCCCGCTTCATCGAACTCTTCAAAGCACCCAAGTTTTCCAGCTAAGTGGACTGATAATGCTGGAATGTTTATGTTACAGCCAAGAGATCAAGGACACTTTGCTCAGCTTTGGATACTAAAGGAGCAGAAGAGTCATATCTGCAACCCTCCTGTACGGAGGAGCGGACTAGTCAGATGGCAAACCTGGCCAAAGAGAGTATTCCATTCCATAATATCTATGTAAGGCTCAGTATAAATTCAGGGATCATGGAAGTCAAGTCCCTTCCTTCCTGCTTCTTCTTCCCTTCTGTTCATGGCAAGCTTCCAGGGAGGACTCCATCTATCCATCACCGTTGATCCCTAGGCTCGTGCATTCCTGACCCTCATAACTCTCCCCTCAGCTCCTGTCTGCTCTGCTGCTCTCTCCGGCAGCGCTCCGGGACATTTTGGAACTGCTCACAGCTCAGGAGAGTGATGTGGGAGTTGCTGGGGATGGGGGGAGGCAATGGGGTTCTGCACATTCCTGAATACATTTGTATATAATTGTACACATTTCTTTATCATTAGTATTTAATTAAAGCTGTCTAGTTTAGTTTTCAATCCAGAAAGTCTCTCTCCTTATTATCTCTCTCCTTTTGCCACCTGGGTGGGAAGGGGAGGGGATCAAGAGCATTATTGTCACTGGTTTAGTTGTCAATCCTGAGCCAAACCATAACAATACTGTAACAATGCCCCCGCCCCCTGCCAAAAAAAACCAAACCAACAAACCCCACAAACCAAAATCCACAACAAAACGCAAGCCCCAAAGGCAAAATGTACTGTATATACTCTGAAGGCAAGATTTAAACAAAAATAATGTTGGAAGTTTTTCTTCTAAAAATCAGATTATTTCCT
Source organism: Hemiprocne comata (assembly GCA_020745705.1). Classification (NCBI taxonomy): domain Eukaryota; kingdom Metazoa; phylum Chordata; class Aves; order Apodiformes; family Apodidae; genus Hemiprocne; species Hemiprocne comata. Next base: position 24,474,793 of record CM036589.1, on the reverse strand, counting down.
AGAACATCACTCAAAATGTAGCTACTCAGCATATTTCATTATTTCTAATGCCAGTATCTGGCTGCCTAATTCAGATACCTGAATGAGGGGTATGGAATTTAACCTTCTAATTTTAATCTACTGGGTGATTTGTCCCTCTGGGTCTTAGTGTGTAAACTGTAGCCAGTTGTTGGGGTTTAGGCCCACAAAGAACCATGCAGCTGCTTGCACACTCCATCCCCAGACCGTTGGATTGGGAGGAGAAAATCCAACCAAAAGTTCATGGGTTGAGACAAGGACAGGGAGGGTTCTCTCCCCAATTATGGTCCCATGCAAAACAGACTTGACTTGGGGGGAAAAAAGAAATTATTTGATCACTAATAAAATCCGAGCAGAACAAAACCAGATCTTAAATACCTCACCCTACCCCTCCCTTCTTCCCTGGCCCAAATTACTTCACTTCCGAGTTCTCTACCTCCTCTCTCTCAGCAGTGCAGGGGGACAGGAATGGGGTTTACAGTTAGTTCATCACGATGTTTCCTGTTGCTCCTTCCTCCTTGGGGAGGGGCAGGGGGAGGACTCCTCACCTGCTTCCCCGGCTCCCCTGTGCTCCTCCATGGATTGCAGGGTACAGCTGCCGCTGCCACTACACCACGGGCTGCAGGGGAATCCTGCTTGGGCAACTCCTCCCCTTCCTTCCTCAGTGACCTTGGTATCTCTGCTCAGGTACTGCTCTTGCCTCCCCCTCTCCTCTGCCCTGCAGGTCTTACAAAAGTTTTGTTTCCTTTTCTTGAATAAGTTAATGGCAGAGGTGCAGCCACTGTCACTGATGGGCTAGGCCTTGGCCAGAGGCGGGACTGGATTTAGAGCTGAGCTTTCAGCAGCTACTCACAGGAGTCACCCTCGTGGCCCCTCCTGCGCCACCAAAGCCCTGGCACAGTCAACCAGCACATCTGGATTACTTTGCTGCTTTTTGAGTGGTTTTCTTTGGAAATGGGCCTTACTGCTCATTTCTCTTTGGATGATTACTGCCTGGTGTTACACCTCGTGGCTGAAGATGTGTGGCAGTCCCCCTTTCCCAGCTGTGGTAAGTCATGTGGCTGGTTGGGCCTTCCACTGCTTCCCACTTTGAATTTGACCAAAATCAGTGTTTTTTTGAAGCAAAATGTGTTAATCTTTCTTATACTTAGGCTGCGACTGTGTTAGTGAACCACAGTAATGGAATGGTTGATCTTAAAAGGAATCTCTGGAAGTCACCTGGTCTAATGCCTCTGCTCAGGGCAGTCAACTTGGTCTATTGCCCAGGGTGGTGTCCAAACAGATTTTGAATATCTCCCAGGATGGAGCCTCCACAAGCTCTCTGGGCAACCTGTGCTGGTGCTCAGTCACACTGACAGTGAAAAAGTCTTTCCTGATGTTCAGAGGGAACCTCCTATGTTTCAGTTTGTGTCTATTGCCTTTGGTCCTGTCACAGGGTGCTGTTGTCTATATACCCTCCCTTCAGCTATATCTATGCATTAATAAGATACCCCCTGAGCCTTCTGTAGGCTAAATAGGGCAGCTCTCTGACTTTCCTCATATGAAAGATGCTCCAGTTCCTTCAACATTTTTGCAAGAATCTCTCTAGTATGAACATGTCTCTAGTACTGGGGAATGCAGAATTGGACACAAATCCAGTTATGGCCTCACCAGTGCTGAGTAGAGGGGCAGAATCCCTCCCTTGACCTGCTGCCAACACTCCTCCTAATGCAGCCCGATATATTGTTGCCTTCCCTGCCACAGGGGCACCTTGCTGGCTCCTTTTCAACTTGGTTAGTAGTCTTTTACATGCATGCTATGTTTTGTGTCACTCTGCTTTCTCTGTCTCTTGTTTGGGAAAGTAGGCTATTTGCAGCAGTTATTTCAGCCTTGCTGGCATGGCAGTACTCACTAGCAGATCTTGGGCAGCTGTGTCTTTGTTTTTCTTCTGGAGGCAACCAGCTGAGGTGCAAAATCCCTCTTAATCCAGCTCATCTAGGCTCCAAAGGACTAACTACTGCTTTGGCTCAACCCAGGAAGAGTAGTCCCTTGTGAATGAGATTTGTGTAAGGCAAATCAGTATTTGTGTTTGTCTTTACTGTCGTGGCTTCTATAAAACCCATTTTTTGTTTTGTGGGTGGTTTTTTTTTTTCTCTAGAGGTTCAGGCTGGAGGGTATCTCATCTGACAGCTTTTGCTGTCAGACATATGATACAAGCAAAGCTGTTTGTGTTACTGTTCTCTTTTGCCTCATTTATGTTTTGTCAGTTGAGAAAATGCAACCCAAGGGATGATCCAGATCCTTCTGGTTCCTTTTCTTGGTTTTGTATATAATTGTATTAATCAGGTTAATGAAAAAGTACGGTACAAATCTGTATTTATTGTTCTGCAAGGAGAACTCTTAGAGAGCCTATGGCTATTTCCAGGATGTCACTATTAGGAAAAGAGGTTATTTATTGTCATTATTGCTAACTGTATGTAGATGAACTGCAGGAAGTCTGCAGTTTTTCAACCTCCCCTTAGGAGGTTTGCAGAAATACTGAAATTCAATATAGATTCCTTTTTACTGTATTTTAAAAATCCACAATTTTCCCTCTTCCTTCAGGGTAATTAATCCTTGTTTTCCAGTTCAGAGAAAATCTTTGTAGAGTTGTCTTCTACAAGTGGGGCATGGTAGCCACCTCATCCACTGTGTCTTTATCGGGGGCCTAATATGAGCTTCTGCATGTGCACTTCAAAATTGCTATGAGTTTATTTCCTGAAGTGTAAAGAAGTTCTTAATTCAGTCTAAATTTTACTTGTATCCCCAATTCAGGGGGAATGAATGAAAGATGCCAGACAAATGAAATGGTGCAACTGTTGGCAAAATATCTGGCTTTTCTAAATGGGAATATGTGGGATCTGTCACTCTTCACAATGGACAGTACAAACAGCCAGTGCTATATATTTAAATCTTAGCGATCTTGCTCATTCCTTTAACTTTCACTGCACTGTGCTGAAGATGTTAGAATTAATTCAGTTCACTTTTTCGCCCAAGTCTGGATTTTCAGATGACTGATAACATTGTTAATCTACTCATCTTTGTCCTTAGGGAAGAGCTGAATGGGGAGGACTGAGGATTGCACTCTTTTGAATTTTGAAGAGTGGTTTTGATTTACATTTAATTAAAATTTTCAGCTACTTGCGGGTGCTTGGATAGATATTTGCTGATGTCTAAATTTCCTAGTAAGCATAAGTATGAAGTCTAAAAAAAATTAGTTAATATAAATGTGCTCTTTCTATCAAGATGACAGAAAACAACACTGCTGCACTTCCAAAATTATTGCTGTATGATGTAACTCAAATACAAGAAACTTTGAATCATAGGCAACAATATTGTTTTTTAACCTTAATTAGACTTATAATTGTAGAACGGTTGAGGTTAGAAAGGATCTCTGAAGGTCATCTGATCCAGGCCCCTGCACAAGCCAGGGATGCCCAGGACCATGTTCAGATGGCTTTTGAGTATTTCCAGGGAGGGAGATTCCACTCCTGGGGAACCTGTGCCAGTGTGTGGTCATCCTTAGAGTGAAAAAATGTTTCCTGAAGTTCATCTGGAGCCTTCTGTATGTCTGTTGGTGTCCATTGCCTCTTGGTCTGTTACTGAGCACCACTAAAAAAAGCTTGACTCAGTCTTCTTTGCATCCTCTTTTCAGGTATATCTATACCCCCTTCCCCTTCCCCTTCCCCCCTTCCCCTTCCCCTTCCCCTTCCCCTTCCCCTTCCCCTTCCCCTTCCCCTTCCCCTTCCCCTTCCCCTTCCCCTTCCCCTTCCCCTTCCCCTTCCCCTTCCCCTTCCCCTTCCCCTTCCCCTTCCCCTTCCCCTTCCCCTTCCCCTTCCCCTTCCCCTTCCCCTTCCCCTTCCCCTTCCCCTTCCCCTTCCCCCCCTGTTAAACAGTGCAGCCTTTTGACTTTCCTCATGCTCCAGTCTTTTCATAATTTTCATTGCTCTTTACAAGAACTATTCCAGTATGTCACATGTTTTTGCACTAGGAAACCCAGAACTGGACCCAGCACTCCATATTTGGACTTACTAGTGGTGGCAACACTCCTCTTAACACATCTCATGACACTAATAGCCGCCTTTGCAGCAAGAGCACATTGCTGGCTCATGTTCAACTTGGTGTCCACCAGGACCCCTAGGTCTTTTTCTGCCGAGCTGCTTTCCAGCTGATCAGTCCTCAGTGAGGACTGCGGTTATTCCTCCCCAGCTGCAGGACTTGGCACTTGCCTTTTTTGAACTTCATTAAGTTCTTGTCAGCACATTTTTCTCCTATTTGTTGAGGTCTCTCTTAATGACCACACAACCCTCTGGTTGTGGCCCTCTGGCACAACCCTCAACTCCCCCCAGTTTTGTGTCATCAGTAAACTTGCTGAGGGTAACTCTACCCCTCCATCCAGATTATTAAGGAAGATGTTGAACAGGATTGGAACCAGTATTAACCCCTGGGGTACACTGCTAGTTTCTGGCCTCCCACTAGACTTCTTACAGTTTATCACCATCCTCTGGGATGTCCTTCAGTCCACTTCACTGTCTGCTCATGCAGCCCATACTTCATCAGCTTGTCTATGAGGACCTTATGGGAGATAGTGTCAAAAGCCTTACTGAAGTTAAGGTAGACAGTGCCTAGTGCTCTCTGGCAGTGAATAGGGGAGAGAAGCCTCATCTACCAAGCCATTCATTTCATCACAGAAGGTTATTGAGTTGGTCAAACATGACTTGCCCTTTGTAAATCCATGCTGACTAGTTCTAATCACCTTTCCCTTCATGTACCTGGAAATGGTTCCCAGGGTTAGGTGCTCCATCACCTTTCCAGGTTTTGAGGTGAAGGTGGCTGACCTACAGTTATTTGGGTCCCTCGTCAGAGTCAACTTCAGGTGGGCTTTTGTTTCATCAGAGTGTAGGTATTTCTGACCCTCTTAAATGAGGGACCTGTCCTGCTTATAGCACTTGTAAGAAAACAGCTCCAATAAAACATATATTACTTTATTGTACCAATATTGAAGTTAACACTTGCTTTATTGCTCCCTGTAGACATGAGAGCTGTTATTATGAAGAAAAAGTGTGTGATGAGTTTTTAGTCAAATGAACCCCTTTGACAGATATTGGTTTAACATAATACATTTGTAAATTCTAAATGCTATTAAGATCATTTCTGTCTTCAAAGAGGGGAGAAAAAAACAACACCAAAAAAAGATAAACACTTGTAGAGATTTCATTTATGAAACTGAAAAAATCCTAATGATTTTCTAGTTGGCAGCATTAAATAATGTAAGTCACCAAATAAGAAGTTGTGGTCGATAGCCTTTTCTGTTACAGTTTTCATAATCTGATTTCCCTGGATTTGGAAATAAAGGCTTCACTGATTTAAAGCATGTACTGTTGCTCCCTGAAAAGGAGCTGTATTTATCAGCAGCAGTTGATATCAGGAACTGTTATGTACAACAGTGAAAGTCTGTTGCAGCGTTCATTGCGTTCATTACCTTCATGCTCTGAAAAGCCTGTTCTTCCATATAAAAGCATTTGCATGTTCTTGCGTGTTTTCCTCTCCAGGAAAAATATATCTCTCTGCAGATATCTTCAGGGACTTACCCATCTGCTTGTCCCAGTGAATCAAGAGAGGATTTGGGAAAAAAATGTTGTAGCGGAACATAACTTTAGACAGAACTGATGATCTTCTAATGCACACACAAGAGAAGAAAAAGACAATGCATTTGCTCTAAAACACCATTTACAGTGTCTTCCAGTCTACTTGTCATACAGAAAAGCATAATATTATGTTTGAGAAATAATTGTCCTCTTGAGATTGAACTTTTGGGAGGCTGCTGATCAGATGCCAAGAGTAATAAAGAGGGAAGAAAATTATCTCTATTTGATACATATAATATTTTTTTGCAGATTGCCGTTTTGGTATTGATGTGTTGGCTATTGCAATGAAGTTCAGAATATGATACTTGGTTTTTTAGTGACTCTCAACCTTTATCCTATCTGCAAAATACAGAATGTACAGAAAACAATGGTATTTTAGAGAAAAAAACACAAAGAGGTTCAAGAGAATTAATAAATATTTCTGTAATTAAATGAAACATTTAATGGTTCTTAACTTGCTCTCCCTCCCACACTTTTACAAACTACTCGGTCTGATTTTTGGAACTTTCCTATTTTTTTTTTTCTTTAATGGGCCTTTCTACAGGAAATGTACTTCTGTGTTGAAGAATTGCTTGCACAATCTGCAATGTTAACATTGTCTCTGGGTAAAATTACATTCCTCAGATTTTTTACCTTAGCTGAGGTGTTAGGATAACTCAATTTATGCTTAGTGATGAATCCATCTCCATGACAACGTGTAAAATGGGTGTGTGCTTGTTTGGAGCTCTTATACCTAAGCTTGAAGAGAAAAGACAGGTATGAATTAGAAAAAGGTTAAATCCAAGAGAGACCGAAGTGTTGTCATCGAGCATGTGCACAAACTGAGTGCAGCAGAAATCTTCTCAGTGCCTTGTATGCGTATGTCCTTATATATGAAATTGAACCATTCACTCCAGTAGATGCTTGCTGTAATGTAAACTTTGTAATATACAGAACAACCATTCTGAGTGATTTAGTGCCATTCTGAAGAGGGAGAAGAGTGGGGGAAAAAAGATGAGGAAAAACCTTTAGGCAGTAACCATAATAGATCCTAGAAGCTGATCTTTGAGTCTATAAGGAAAAGTGGCCTTTTTCCTAATGAAAGGAATAATAGGAAAGACTGGGTAAGGCTGTGGATCTTGTATTCATTGTTGCTTCTTATCTTTTAATGGTTTTCTTCCTTTCCTTGGCAAATTTCTCTTTAGCAGAGCTGAATACTAGGGATGTTATGGAGAACCAGACCTACAGTTTTTTTTCTGTCAAGGTTACATGTGCTCAGCTAACTGGAAACTTTTTCTGAAGTTTGCCTGGCTACCATTTTCTATATGTAGTGGCAGAATGTCCGTGGTGAGAGGATATATACATACATTTAACAATACAAGATAATAGAAGAACCACACAGTGGAGTTTGTAAGACACTAGAAAATTTTGCTAAGAAATTTTGAGTTAAGAACTACTGAGAAAATACACTTATCTTGAAAATAACACAAATGCAAGTGCCCAAGTTCTGAGTTCTCAGTTACTACAGAAAAGAAAAAGCTTTAGTTTATTTTCACTTTGTGGCAGAACGGTGAGTTTGAGGGGTCTTACAGTAGAAATGAAGTTCTACAGAATATCTACCTCAACTTACAAAATCAACTAGTAATACGTATTCTTCATATTACCGTTTCTATTTTTTTTTTGCTAAAGGGTTGTATCATGTTTATGACAGAACACTTTCAAGGATGTTTATTTCAAAGTTGCTTAGAATCTTTCTCTTGGGGGCATGGGGATGGAAAATGAGTTCCTGTGTTTCCAGCATGGGGCAAAAGGTTTAGAATATTAAATATATATATTTTTTTCCCCAGGGTTTTCTGAGATGTAAGCAGATGAGACTTTGATTTCAAGCATAAGCCAAATGATAAAAGATTGGAAATCACACCATTAAAAAATTATAAGCAGCAGTTTATAAATTTGTAACACTCACTATTGTTAATTAACCTTTAAAAGCTGATCATGTGGAGAAAGCCTGGGGTTTGGTTTCTGTGGGAACACTTTTTAGTAGTAATGAGCACCTGAGGATTCTTTTCTCTCCCAGAGTGAACGTGACATTTCATTTCTCTAAGATGTGTGTGTGATGCCAGCACCTTTCAGTGTTTTCAGCATAGCAAGAAGGATTGGTATTTTCCATAGACATGCAGAATGAGCAGTGATTTTCTTCTGCTTAGGCTGGACAGGACTCCAAATTTTCCACTCTCACTTTCAAGAGTTAGTCCCATGAATAGCATTAATTTTCAGAAGTGTTGCTGGGAACCTTTTGCCGACATTTTGCCATCAGCAGGAGCGAAAATGAAGGCTTGTAATGACTTCTTCACCTTTGCTTCTATTTATCCAGTTGGATATGTTTGCATTTTTGAAGACATTTTAAAATACTTTTTAAAAATTATTATTTAATTGCACTAAAATAGGCCTGAAAAAATGGCAAAAGAATACTAATTTAGGATCTTGAATCAAATTGTTTCAGAAAGATCATTGGGCTATTCCTGTTGTATATGCAGCCAGCATGACCTGGATCCTGCAAATGCTTTGCGTGACTTGACTTTTTAATGAAAAAAAAATGTCTTCAGAATGAAAGGAACCAGGGGGCAATGTCTGTAACCTGTTTATGTACATAGACTCTTTCCTATGCTAATCTCCTGCTGCCACCCACAGCACCAAATCTTGGCTTGACAGTGGAACCAGCTATTTCAATGAACACAGATGCTTTAAGTATTGAGCAAATATCTGAAGATAACTGCAGATGTTAAACACATAGAAGTGCAGAGCCATCTTGCATGTCTATATACAAATATACAGGCACATATGTTGGCTTCTTCTTTTTCCTTTTTTGCTTATTATTTTTCCTAGTCTTGTTCATCTTTCATCTAGAACCCCAAGGGTAGACAACACAGTGAATAAAATGCTTGGAAGGGGTTTTGAAATAGTTTTTAGGTTGCAAATACTTTCACTACAGAGTGGTACAAAATTCTGTATCCTGAACATACTGGTGTTTAGTATTTTTTCATTATGATTAAAATGTGCATTTTTCTTTTCTGTGGAAAAATGAAATCTGGTATAGCTAATTAAGAATTAAGAGTTGTCTGAACGTAAGTTTTATATCTTTTGAGTCTATATGGCCACTCTGTGGTGTCTTTCCTTATCTTAAGCTTCACATTAGACTGGAGAGAGTTTTCTGATATTTCCACAGACACATGAATGAAATAATTAAAAAAAAATCACTATATATAAGAATTGGAACAATTTTCTGACTTTTAAAATTAGCTCTAGAAAATACTGTAGTGTTGCAGTTTGGTTGTAAAAAGTTAGTATTTCTACCTGTTTCAGAATGAGATTAGCTGGAAATAATGGTCTCGCTGGTTGTTTTCAATCCTTTGTTTCTGTTACAAAATTTCATTGACTTCAGTTCCTTGTATTTCTATTGACAGATGCAAATAGCCCAATACGTTGTGATACAGACATGGGTTTGAGTCCACTTGTCTGGAACACCTGATTTTTTTAACAGATATATTAGCATTATGAGGAAAAGGTCTTTCCCAAGCAGGCAATAGTCCACTAGTATATGGCCAGCAGTACATATTCCATATAGGACAGATGAATGAAATTTGTTATGTCATACCTGTGGGAATTTCTGATCTTCCACTGTTTGGTTTTCATACCAAAGGACACCAAGAATCAGAAACTTTTGGATTTTTACAGAGTGGAAATTCTGTCAGTTTGTGTAGGAAAAACTTGAAAGTGTTTTGACTTGAAACTTCCTGGAAGGCAAGCAGAAACTGAAGTGACCCCTCCTAGTGTCGTTCTCTAGAGGTGATGTCACTAGAAAGACAGGACAGCAAATCTTAGTGGTAATTTGTGGTGAAAATAAAGCTGGATACACGGAATGATTTTTGGGGAAAAATTACAAGCTCTGCTAGTCCAGCTGGCTAAGCCAGCTGGCTGACTGGTCTCAGCCTTAATGAGGTACTTCAGAGGAAGTAGCAAGAAACGACTATTGCATAAGTCTATAAGAACCTTGTCCTTGCATGGAATTAATAAAGATAACCAAAAAAACTTTGTCTTGTAAGCAAAATCTTAAATAGCTGAATCTGATTGTTTACTAGAGGAAAACATGAAAAAGAAAAAAATTCTTTATTTCTTCTGCCTATGCATTTCCCCATCAAGCTTTGCAAAACAGAGCTCCAATAAACTGCTGTTTGTATGAAGAAGCTCACAAGACAAAACCTCCAAACATCAATAAACAACCACTTCTCATAGGCTTCATAACAGAAGAAAACCCCTGGGATGCCTAGTGTCAGCTTCTGAGTTTGAGAGAATAAATATTGTGCCTGAGAAATAGGGAAGAAAACAAATAAGAGTAGTGTCTAATTCTGTTGGGTTTTTAAAAAAACAAAAAGACAAATACTGTCTTAAGTTTTCCCTTTCATTTTTTTTTCCTAGGTATTTGCAATTTGCTTCAAAACCATTTTATTTTGTAGGTATAGAAGTTTGGTACAGCATTTATGTGTAATTCACAGTCATCATGTTGTGATTTCCATTTGTATAAATCCAAAGAAATTTGATTCAGAAAAAACTCAGAATATGAAAGGAAAATTGGGAGCCTCAAGGAATGTGTATCCAGAAGTTCATTCTGTTGTGTGATCTACTGGATCCTAATGAGTTAGGTATTGGAAAAATCTTCAAGTAGAGAGAGAGTTTTAGAGTTGTAAAAAACTCTGCTTTATTGAAATAAATAACGAAACTCTTTCTTACTTTATTGAAGACATATTTTCCTTCTGTAATCTGGATCTGAGTTTTGGGATTCTTACACTTCATGTTTCTGTGAAGCCTGTACCAGGCTTTCTTTCAAAATACTAAAGCCCTATCTGGAGCTAAAGGAATGAAATTATGATAGCAGCTTCTGAGTAGCAACTAAAATATTCTCTGCAGTCAGAGGAGGTCTTTTATGCACCTGTTGTCTGCACTGTTCCAAAACACCTGCTGTTTCTCAGTTTTTAAATTAATAGCAGGATAAGCTGAACCTAAAGGAGTCTGAGGGTGGAGAGGGTTCTTCTAGTGTCTGAGTAAGCACCTTTAGTCTTGTGTCAACTACTCTTTTCCAATAACTTTCTGTAAGAAAGGCTGTTGAAAGATGGAAACCTTGTGGTAAGTCACTGAGGAATGTCCCTCAGCCAGATTTATTCTGAATAAAAAACAAAATATATGTTAATGCTGGTGAAGGGTGTAAACCTCTCTTCTCTCTTCTGTAATTGCTGTCTGATGAAAGAACAGAAGAGGATGGCTACTAGATGTGCCTTAGGTAGCTGCAATAGGCAGAGGCTCGTAGGGCATTGTTACAGCCTTGTCATGCTCTGCAAATGTCATTGCAAGTGCCACAAGAGCTGACCTAATGACACAGCTATCAGCCCAGATGAAATTAGTATCTAATTATCTTAAGTTTACCCATGTCAAGAATTGCTACCTTCTGCTCCAGTGATCCTTTAATAGTACTCACGCTTATTTTTACATTGGTCATCACAAGGGTTTTTCACAATCTCAAGCATTTTACCAAGTGAGTAGAAAGAAACGGGAAGTTTGAAGAGGTAAATCCTCTTGCTTTTTCTGACTTAGGTTTGTTTCTTATGTATATATTGTACTTTGAAAGCTTTGCTTTTCACTAGATACATAAAATTCCCTTTCAGTCTGAAAATACCTTTTGGTAATGAAGGCAGCTTTTTGTGCAGCATTTCTTGGTCATATATGTATCTGTGTAGCAGTTTATCTAGTATGTTGGCAGGAATGACTTTTTTTACATCTGGGAGATTGGGTCACATGATATAGATGACTTTTCTGAAGTTTACATAAAGCAAAGTGTGTGTCTTCTCTGGTCTGGGCTTGCACTATTTGCATACTGAATCATTTCCTTCAGGTTTCCAAGGGAATTTCTGCTTCTAAATACAAGGCTATTTTCTCAGGTTAATGAATGCAGAGGATGATAAACATATCTGACAAACCTTTTGGACAGCTCTGAAGTGAAAAATGCCAGAAAAGAAACACACCAGAAAAGGAAAAATATTTTGCTTCAGAAGCCCCTGAAGACTTTTACATCATGAAGGAGTATCATGATTTCTAACCTTTCTGACGTTGATTTTATCAGTTACTGGTTGACAAATGACAGTCCGCCAATAAAAGCACTCATTAAGTTTTCTGTCTGTATGTGTGTGCATCCATCCATGACTTGCAGAGTATGCATTTTCTCCACTTAATGAGTTTCCATGTCAGAATCTATTTTATGCTGTATTTCAGATCCTGCTTAAGTAAGAAGCTGTTGCTTGAAGTTGCCTTATTTGTTATGGAAAAAGGCAATGGTGATGAGGTGATGTACTTGTTCTCTCATGTTCCCTTATATTAATGCATCACCTGTATCCATATAGCTGTTTATAGTAGCAGAGCGTGCTTGCAAAATTACTGTAGTAAGGAAGTACTGGGAATTTTGTCGTGTGTTGTCATCCCCTAGCCCTTGCAGTTGCAGGGCTATACCTCAACAGATGTTGAAAATGGTACCTTACTGGCTCTCTATTGTAGACATTAATTTTTCCTTGTCTGTTACTTAGAGCAGCTTTGGGTTGTGCATTTTCTGTTACCAAACTGTCACTTTCAGTTGGGGATGGGAAATAGGTAGAAAACCAGACATACTGTGAGTCCTGTTACTGCTTCACAGTTGTGTCAGGATGACTTTCCTGTTTGCTGCTTCAGAATTGATTAGCTAGCTAGGTTTTTTTTTAACCTTTTTCTGTTCCAGGATTTGTTGTGTTGTTCCCTCCCCCCACAACCCCCAAAGGTTTTCCAGCAAATCTTTCTATGTGCAAAACAAGATAGAAAGACTGTCTTCTTAAATTGAACAAGATTGTTGTATTTGGTCCAGTATGGGCAATTCTCCTATCTACAATATATACACAACTTGGAGACTAATTGTGTCTTGATCCTATTATGCCTGAGGTGGCATATACTTCTGTAAACAGCAGAGGTGAATGAGCTGAGGTTCTGCTCCAGGTTATGTTGGTAGTACTTGTTTTGAGGTGTGTATAAAGCTATGTGAGAGATGAGGGAAGAAGGTGATCTGCAGCAACCCTCTTCTGCTTTATGCAGAAAGTGTAATACAAGGGGAGAGTTTCTTTTTGTGGCTTGCTAATATTTGTTTCTCTAATTTTGAAGGTATCAAAGATCTGTTTCACTTTTTTCCCTTGCTCTATCTGGAAATGAAAGGAAAAAGGAAAAGGAGGACTCAGTTCATTTTTCTTTGAATAAGAGAAGGGAAAATCTTGTATTATTTCTCCCCTTACAGTAAGAAAGAGGTTACTTTTCTTGTCTATCAATGAGTATTTTGTCATGATGGTACAAGGTTTCTTCATTTTACACTTCTCAATGGTCTTGTGTGATTTTTAATTATGATGCTTTTGTTATTTTCAGGTCTATTTACATGTAGCATAGTGTTCATTTAAAAGTGTTTTTGTGAAAGGAGGACTTTATTTTCAAAAAATCTTCTTTTTCCATAGCTCAAAGCTTCTGTGATAGGTGTACACTGAATTTTAAAATAGTCAGATGAGACTATCCGTGTTTCTTAAAGCTTCATCTTGCTGCATCTGTGGAGATGCATGTGCTTCACGCTAACCTTTATTTTCATTCAACTGGAAAGCAGAACTCTGTTTAAAAACAATTTTAGTTAAATACCATTTTTTCTTCTTTTAAATACAGTTTTCATTCTTTTAATTAGAGACTGCAGACATCTGAGTTTAGCATTTGTTCTACTACCAGCTGTAAGAACATAAACAGCCTTGGGCTCCATGATGAATGTTTTACAGTAGTCTGTAGAGGAAGAGAGGGAAATAAACCCCCTCAAAAACAGCCCTTCTTAAACTGTGTACTTTTGAGTTGGGTAGGTATAACATGATGAATATCAACATGACTACCTAAAAGCCTATAAAATTAGGCTGATAATTTGCTGTTTCATTAATAGTTTCAGTGTGAACAGGTAGTGTTTGTATTTTACCCCAGAATGGACAAAGCATGTATGTACAAAGCCCAAGTGCAAATGAGCTTCAGGTACATAATCTCCTCTGGAGTTTGGCATTATTTAACAAATTAGCAGGAAGCAGTTTTAGTGAAACCTAATTTTTCATCTTAGAGTTGCAACTAGGGCAGCTCAGGTTCTGCCTTAGGAAGACAGCAGTGTCTTTCATCAAAGTGTTCAGGTAAAGAATCAATACTATAATACTCAGTAACAACTTTCTGAAGAGATCTGACAGCTGCTGACTTTCAGTTGCTCTGTAATATTTCAAGACCATTTTTAGAACAAATTTCCACAGAGCTTGGGATTCCTCTCAGTTACATTAAAGAGGTACAGCTCAAGTCAACAGAATTGCAACAGAGCTGCAAAATGAATGAGAGAGAACTGAGCTTTGTGCTCATAAATCCGTATTCTGGATTTTTAGGGTTATGCTTCAGTTGTGTAGAGCTAACCATTTCTGCTATAAACACAGCCCATTTGGAAGATGATGACACTGATTTAATCAACTTAATAGCAGAATTATTTTTACATTATATCTAAAGGAAATTGAAGTTGATCAACCTCTTACTTGACTGACTACCCTAACAGTTATAAAATGGGTTTAGATATTGAATAGTTATGATTGTCTTGCAATAATTTCAAACAGTGACATTAATCTGATGTAACTACCATTTTTCATTACTTACATTGTGTTAGTGTCAGCAGATTAATGTATCAAAGATAATATAGAAAAGAATGACCTCTTTATTGAATATTTGTGTGATTTTGAACACTAGTGTCAGGGAATTTACTGTACCTAAATAAGATCCCTGAACATATCCTAGGATATTCTGGCTCCAGGTAATTTTTTTTCTTTAACTGTTCATAAAAGAATGGACAAGAAATATTAGTGAAGATAAAAGCAATAGAAATCAGATTCCATAAAACCGAGATGATGCAAAGATTTAACTCTCTTCTCTCTTACATAAACAAGCATAATAGCTAGGCTCAGGTTTTTTCTTTGAAAATTCACCTTTAATTTTGTCTGATTTGTGTGAGCAGCTTTACAAGACTCTTAAATAATTACATCTTTCATCCCCATATCAATGGAAACAGAGAAGATGGGTTCTGTGTTACATTAGGAAAGGAAGACAATAATTACAACTGATTAGAGGAAGCCTTAAGGGATTCTGGAGATCCAATTATCCTTCACATGATCATCTTGCTTGAGGAGTAGCCGCCCTTTGTCAAGAAGAGTATCAGTACATTTGACCAAAACTAAAGAACATGAAGCAAGTGTTGAAAGATCCAGCTCGATCTATATTTTGTTCAAGGTTGGTGAAATTATATCTTCATAGCCAGGGATATTTTACAAAAAACCCCTGTTGTTTGGTTTTGTCTTAGTTGTCCTCAGAACGTCCAAACAATTTATGTTTATCAAACGACCCTGAATAAAAAAGGTTACTACTTTCTTAACCACTTGATTCTTACAGTGGTTGTTCAACACTCAGTACAGATGTACTCAACTGTTGTACAGCAGCAAAATTTCAAAGTATTTCTGCTCGAGACACACAGGAGAGTGCAATACCTAAAGTTGCCTGGTGGAATTATTCTTAATGTGAATTGAGTATTACGCATTTAAAACAAATATCTGAAAGATTCCTGTTTCAAGGTTGTATGGTGAAGTCTTATGGGGAGTGAGAATCCTTACCCTTGTTATCATACTGAAGGTGGAAATACACTGGAAAGGTGTGTTTCCTGAGTTTTCACATAACCTGTTTCAGTATTACAGCCTCTTTATTAGCTGGGTCCATTAAATACTCTTTTCCCAATGGCAATAATCAGACTTTCCAATAAACCCGTGTAACCTAGTTCACTTCATAGCTCAGAGTGTGATGCTGAGATCTCATGAGGAGAGATGTGCCACTTTCTTGCTATTTTGGGAAGAGTAACTGGAGCATTTACCAGTTTGTAACACAAACATGCTAACATTTATGCTGCTTCTTAAAATTATTCACTTATCCACATTAACAGTGTGGGTGGCCTACTTAGTTGGGCTTTTGCCTTTGGTTCTCTGGTCTTAATACGTCTTCTTCCATTCTACTTCTTTGTTTTATCTGTTATGCTTGCTTTTAATTTTCTCTCTCTTAGGATATGCATTTATATTTCATTGTCTGTTGTGTATCTCTAATCATGTAGGGAAACAAATGAATAGCAGAGAGAGACCATGTGGGTGAAAAGCTTGCATTAATATGTCCCAAGGGATTACTAGGATTTATGACTACTACTATTAGCACTAGAATAAGTATTTAATATTGAGCAGTCAAGTAAATGAGAATTCTGTGACTTATCTAGGATGATTCATTTTTTGACTATAGCCTAAACCTATTTTTTCTGAAGATAAGTACAAACTTCTCAACCTCCACACAGTGCCTTCGCACATGTGTAACAAGAGGGTTTTCAGATAACGTGGCACTGAGTCTATAACAAAAGCATTGACAGTCTTGAGTGCTCTCCTCAAAATGTGCTGATACGTTATACTTCAGAGTACAGGCCATTGTAAATAGAACACTGCAGGAGGCTTATTTGTCCAGCTTGCTGGAGCTGCAGAATTATTTCAGTTCAAGCATATTCTGATGTTATTGCCCAACATTCATACAAGCTCTAGATTGCAAAATGTATATTGAAATTCCATCACATTTTACCTCTAATAATTTTTCTGTCTTTCAGCATCTCTGGAAAGATGATAGACAAACTACATCTTACAGCAGGAAAAGCTTAACAGGACAGAGTGGAAAAGCAAGCATATATTTTCTAATTAACAGCATAAAACTCTCACCAGCAACTCAGTTTCTGGAAATTATTCCCCAGTTACTAAACTATTGTTCTTCGGGGGAAAAAACAAACAAAAAACCCAAAACAACAAAAAGAACCACACACCAACCTAATTATGGTAGAACCCTCCCTTACCCTAACAGCAGTTAGGTGCCTGGACTCTGGCATTTAGCCTAAGCAATCAATAGAAAACTATAGTTTCATCCCCTTGCCTCCAGGGGAAATGCTTGTCTCTCAGATAGCTACACTAGACACCCAGCTTGTAGGCAGCTTACATTTCCTGGAATGAATCCCAAATAAAACTTGAACGGCTTTTAAAAATTGAGGACAGGAAAACTGACCTGATATCTCGAATCTAGCTCTCCTGAAAGTGTTGACTTGCACCAATACTGTGGGGGTACTAAACAGAGTATGCTTGTTTTCTTCAATCTTTGCAAAAGTGTGCTTTTTTTGGGGAAAAAAAATTGAAGGCATGGGGAAAATCTTAGTTGAACTATGGCTATTGAATAGGAAATGTTGAGATAGGCCCATTTTGTTTGACTCAGCAGCTCTGTTTTTAGCTGTGAGAAATCCTGGGCACGTAAATAAGGCTTTGCTTCTTTTTAGGAAAAAAAAAAGAAAATAAATGAAAAGATGGTCTAGTTATGCTCAAATGCAGCAGTACTTAGACAGAAATGCAACACGTTACTCCCTGTAGTCAGACTTTTAAATAGGTTGGATGTCCTCCAATAATTTAACTGAATCTTTAGCATGCCTCATGACCAGGCTGAGCTTTGCCAGTTTCACTGCAGGGAATTCCTTCTATGTGAAGGTGACACTTTGTGGCCTGTATATTTTTTGATGTTCTGTGTCTTCTTGCCAACTAATAATTTTAATAGAAAGATGTTGGTACTTTAATATCAGTTCTTATGCTTTATGTAAGATTATAACAATCAGCAAAATTATTATGCGATAAGATGGAGAAGTACTGAAAGTACTTGATCTGCTGCTCGTCAACAGAGAGGATCTTGTGAGTGAAGTGGAGATTGGAGGTTGTCTCAGCCTCAGTGACCATGAGGTGATTGATTTCAAAATCTCTGACAAGAGGAAAACTGCCAGCAAAACTTCAACACTGGACGTGAGGAGAGCAGACTTCAGGCTGCTCACAGAGCTTCTGAGTCAAGTCTCCTGGGAAAATATTTTTGCAGGTGCTAGGGTTCATGAGCACTGGTCGCTCTTTAAACATCACCTCCTAAGGGCACAGAAGCAGGCAATCCCAATGTCAACAGTCAGGCAGGTGAGGCAGAAGACTGGCTTGGCTGAACAAAGATCTGCTCTTGCAGATTAGAATCATAGAATGGCTAGGGTTGGAAGGGACCTTAAAGATCATCTAGTTCTAACCCGCCTGCATGGGCAGGGACACCTCCCACTAAATCAGGTTGCTTAAGGCCTCATCCAATCTGGCCTTGAACACCTCCAGGGAGGGGGCATCCACAACCTGCCTGGGCAACCTGTTCCAGCATCTCACCACCCTCACAGGAAAGAACTTCTTCCTAATGTCTGGCCTGAATTTCCCCTCTTTAAGTTTCAAACCATTGCCTCTTGTCCTCTCACTACACATCCAGGTAAAAAGCCCTACCCCAGCATTCTTGTAGGCTCCCTTCAGATACTGGAAAGCTGCTATAAGGTCACCCTGGAGCCTCCTCTTCTCTAGGCTCAACAACCCAAACTTCCTCAGCCTGTCTTCTTAGGGGAGGTGCTCCAGCCCTCTGATCATCTTTGTGGCTCTCCTCTGGACACGCTCGAGGAGTTCTATGTCCTTCTTACACTGGGGACTCCAGAATTGGACACGGTACTCCAGGTGGGGTCTCACCAGAGCAGAGTAGAAGGGGAGAATCACCTCTCTCGACAGGCTGGTTATGCTTCTTTTGATGCAGCCCAGGATATGGTTGGCTCTCTGGGATGTAAGTGTACATTGACGGCTCATGTTAAACTTCTGGTAAACCACTACCCCCAAGTCCTTCTCCTCTGGGCCGTCCTCAATTCGTACTCCTCCCAACCTGTATTCGTGCATAGGATTGCCTCGACCCAGGTGCAGAACTTTGCACTTGGCCTTGTTGAACTTCATGCAGTTTGTGCAAGCCCACTTCTCAAGCCTGTCAGGGTCCCTCTGGACGGCATCCCTTCCCTCCAGCGTGTTGACTTCACCACACAGTTTGGTGTCATCAGCAAACTTGTTGAGGGTGCACTTGATTCCACTGTACATGTTGCCAACAAAGATCTTAAATAACACTGGTCCAAGTACCAACCCTTAAGGAACACCACTCATTACATGCCTCCATTTGGACACCGAGCCATTGATCGCAACTCTTTGGGTGTGACCAGTCAACCAGTTCCTTATCCAACAAGTGGTGCATCCATCAAATCTGTATTGTTCCAGTTTCGAGACTAGAATGTCGCGCGGAACAGTGTCGAAAACTTTGGATAGGTCTAGGTAGATGTGAGAGACGGACTCTATAATGGCCTTTAATCCAGCGACGTTCACTGACCATTCCTGGCAATGCGCCCGCCGGCACTCGTGGGGAGAGGACAGAGGTACCAGGCGCATGCGCACAGACTACAGACTACAGCTCCCAGGAGGCACGGCGGGGCCGGAACCGGAAAAAGAAGGGAGGAGCAAGAAGGCGCGCGCTCTGCGAACACGGACGGATCCAGCCGCCGCGGTGAGCGTACCGCTGCGGAGGCTGCCGTGCCGTTGCGGCGCTGCTCCCTGTGGTTGTTGGCGTGTGGACGTACCGAACGGACCGTTTGCCTGGAGTCTCAGGGGACAGGACGTGGATCCCGACCAGGGATTGGCTTCGGCCGTACCCCGGTGGTGAGAATTGCGGACATCTTACTAACATTCCTACAAACATTCCTACATAATATTCACACATACCAGACACTCACTTCTCTTTTCCCCTATTCTTCTATTTCCCAAAGACTCTCTCCAGGCTTTCCCTCTTATCCCTGTCCGGGAACGGGAACAGGGGGGAAGGGGGGAGGTTCTCTCTTGTTTTCTGTGTGTGTTGTTATTGGTATATAGATGTAGTGTTGTATAGCTGTTGGTATATGGATATATAGGTGTGGATATAGATATAGAGATAGACCCTGTTGATATCGGACTTGCCAAACCCTCAGTGCCTTTAATAAATCTATTGATTCTTAAGCGTTGTTTGTGGGTGTGACGGGGAGTGGTCTTCAGCTCTCGATCCCCTGAGGTGGGGGTGTGGGTCGCGGCTTTACCTATCTCAGTCCGCGACAGTAGATGACGTCTGTTGCTCTGTCATTGTCCACTGAGGCTGTGACCCTATCATAAAAGGCCACCAAATTAGTCAGGCAGGACTTACCTTTAGTGAAGCTAAATGTTGGCTGTCACCAATCATCCCTTTGTTGTTCTTGTGTCTTAGCAGGGTCTTCAGGAGGATCTGTTCCAAGATCTTGCCAGGCACAGAGGTTAGACTGACTGGCCTGTAGTTCTCCACATCTTCTTTTTTTCCCTTCTTGAAAATGGGGGTTATGTTTCCCTGTTTCCAGTCAGCAGGAACTTCACCAGACTGCCATGACTTTTCAAATATGATGGACAGTGGCTTTGCAACTTCATCCACCAGTTCTTTCAGGAGTCACGGGTGAATCCCATCAGGTCCCATGGACTTGCTCACCTTTAGGTTCTTTAGGTGGTCTTTTATCTCCTCTTTGTCTACAGTGGGGGGATCCTCCTTTTCCGAGATCCTGTCTTTGGTTTCCATAACATGGCGCGCATGACTGGACTCCTTGCTGGTGAAGACTGAGGCAAAGTAGTCATTGAGTACCTCAGCCTTCTCTACATCTTGGATGACAAGCTCTCCTGTTTCCTTCTGAAGTGGGCCCACATTTTCCCTAGTTGTCTTCTTATCATTAACATACATATAGAAACTTTTCTTATCACCCTTAACTTCCCTTGCCAGATCCAATTCTCTCTGTGCTTTTGCTTTCCTAACCTGATCTCTTGCTTCTCTAACTACCTCTCTGTACTTCTCCAGCAGCTCCTATCTGTCTAAAGAGGGCCTCATCCACTTGGTCATCCTGGTTGGGTGGCCTGTAGCAGATCCCCACTATGATATCTCCTGCCCCTGTCTTCCCTTTAATCCTGACCCAGAGGGTTTCTGTCAGCTCCTCCTCTATCCCCAGGCAGAGCTCCATGGACTCCAGCTGGTCACTGATGTAGAAAGCAACACTCCCTCCTCTTCTGCCCTTCCTGTCCTTCCTAAACAGTTTATACCCAGCCATCCCCATGCTCCAGTCATAGAAGCCATCCCACCATGTCTCAGTGATTGCAATAACACCATAGCCCTGCAGGCATGCCAATATGTGCAGCTCCTCTTTATTCCCCATGCTTCTTGTGTTTGCATAGAGGCATTTGAGATGTGCACCTTTCAAAGCAGTCTCACATGTTTCCCTTAGCTGACCCTGAAATTGTGTGGGATCTGCTGCTACATTTGGATCCCTACAAATCCATGGGGTGTGATGGGATTCATCCAAGAATCCTTAAAGAGCTGGCTGATGTCATTGCTGGGCCTCTCTCAATTATTTTTGGGAGGTCCTGGGAATCTGGAGAGATCCCAGTTGACTGGAAGCTGGCTAATCTTGTTCCAATATTCAAGAAGGGCAAGAAGGAGGACCCTAGAAACTACAGGCCCGTCAGTCTAACTTCAGTGCCTGGTGAAATTATGGAAAAGAGTATTCTGGGAGGTATTGAAAAACAGCTGGAGGACAGCGCAGTCATTGGTCACAGCCAGCATGGCTTCACGAGGTGAAAGTCCTGCTTGTCAAACTTAATTTCAATTTATGACAAGGTAACCCACCTGGCTGATCAAGAGAAGCCAGGGGATGTAATATTTCTGGACTTCAGCAAGGCTTGTGATACTGTCTCTCACAGTATTCTCTTGGACAAAATGTCCAGCATACAGCTGGACAACTGTGCTATATGATGGGTGAGCAGCTGGCTCACAGGTTGAGCACAAAGAGTGGCAGTGAATGGGGTAACATCAGGCTGATGACTGCTCACTAGTGGGGTCCCGCAGGGCTCCATCCTAGACCCAGTCCTCTTCAACATCTTCATCAATGACTTGGACACAGGACTCAAAGGAATTCTAAGCAAGTTTGCTGATAATGCAAAGCTGGGAGGAGCTGTTGACTCCTTCAAGGGCAGATAGGCCCAGCAGAGAGACCTCGACAGGTTAGAGAGATGGGCAGTCACCAACCACATGAAGTTTAACAAGGGCAAGTCCTGGATTCTGCACTCGGGATGGGGCAACCCTGGTGCTAAGTACAGACTAGGGAACGAGTGGCTGGAGAGCAGCGTGGCAGTTCTGCTTTTGTCAGAATTCTGTAGATATAGATGAGTATAATTTAATGCTGTATCTTTCCATGTTACTGTTCATTAGGATGGAAGTGCCTTGCTATGGTTATTCACATAGCTAATATTACCTTTCTTGTCAGGCAGTTTCTAGGTATGTAGTACTTAGGAAAACAGTCAAAGGAAATTACAGCAAACACATCTTTACCAAGATGACACTATGTAGGTCTTGCTGTGCCTAACTTAACATCAGAGTTGCATATAAGTTGATCTTATTCTGAAACTGAACTTGGAGTAATAATAGTTTCTATATCAGTAACTTGTATTACAGCTTTGTAATAAAGAAATTGATCTCTACAAATAAAATCCTAGATTTTTTTCCTGGGGTGGCTGACTGTATTTCACATTTCATGGTACATTTTATATTCATTACATACAGTATTTGGTAATAGCTCTTAGAATAAAAAATATTATACAGTTAGATAAGGGAGACCACTAGGATATCAGGGATTAGAACAAGCTGAAATTGGATCAGTTATGATACTGATGAAAACTTGTCTGTATGGGTCTCATTATGGGATCATTAGGGTAGTTTAATCTTACTTAAAAGTTGGATGAAAACTCTTTAAGCTTCTTCATAGTCATTGGAATACCGATGTGAAATTATTGCCCTCTGGAGATTTCTTGTTTGAGACAGAATTAATTGATCCTAATACAGGTTTAAAATAGACTGGGTGTTAGAATCAGATTATCCAGTAACTGCAGGTGAAATGTAGATGACTTGCTTAACCTTGGTGACTGTCTTCTAGAGAGCTGAATATACAAGTTGAGTCCTGATCTCAGACTCTGGAAATCAAACTGAAGTAATGATATTAAGCTTCAGATGTTACTCATTCATCTACATCCAGTAATGGAAAAAACAACAGTGTCAGCTTCATGAAAGCTGAACACTCTTCTGATCATGAGCAGAAAAGACATATATAGAAAGTCCATAATGAAATTCCCATGTCTTCCTTTGTGGTTATTATTTTTAATATGCTATTACATATATTCTAGTTACTCATAAAAATATTTGGGATACTTATGAATGTTTTCAATTAGACTTTACACTAAGCATCTGTTTCTGAGACATGCTTCTCAGAGGTTATTTAATATTGCTAAAGAAAGCAAGTAAAATCTCTTTTTAGATGGAAAATTATATTGAAAACAATTAAACCTCCTCTTTTCTCATAGTCTCTTACCTAAAAAGCAGGTTTTCCCCAGACTTCAGTTTCAAAACACATGATGTCTGTTTGTGTGTGCTTTAATGACTGGCATAATTTTAGATAACATATGTAAGATCCATGACAGACCACCTGGAAGTGTCATTCTCTGTAAGCAACAACATTTTGTGGAACACTAAATGGTAGGACAACATGCATCATAATGTAGACACTTGCATACTCCCCCTGAAGGACAGTGCAGGCCAAAGTTGCAGCTTTAAGACTGGGGGGAAAAAAAGTTTACTGATATGAGTCCATATTTAGGAGTGGACATATCCAGTCTTCTTTAGAAAAAAATTATACTGAATAGCTGTAAAAATACAATGATGTTTTGTAGTTGTCTCAATATGGTCTTGTGTGACCATTAGAGTTTTGTAGCTATTGGCGTTTGAGCTACAGGAATCATAGAATCATAGAATATGCAGAGTTGGAAGGGACCCATCAGGATCGTTGAGTCCAACTCCTGTCCCTGTGAAGGGCATCCCTAGAATCACACCATGTGCCTGAGAGCATCATCCAAACGCTAATTGAACTCAGGCAGGCTTGGTGCTGTGACCACTTCCCTGGGGAGCTTGTTCCAGTGCTCAGCCACCCTCTGGGTGAAAATCCTTTTCCTGATATCTAATGTAAACCTCCCCTGATTCAGCTTCCTGCCATTTCCCTGAGTCCTGTCATTGGTCACAGGAGTGAAGAGATCAATACCTGTCCCATCTCTTCCCCTCATGAGGAAGCTGTAGAAGTGCAGCTCTTGACTGCTTGAGGGAATTAATTCTCAGCATTCTGTTCAAGATGCCTGTATTTTTCTCCTCGGATAGAATTTTTTTTCTTCGTTTTTCAAACTGTTCCATATAAATGCCTACTATAAAACAGATGGCTGCACTTCAGTGGTGGATGAAGTGCTGCCTTATATATCTAACTTGTAACCTTAAATGAACAGAAGCTATTTTTTAAATTGCTGATTTTAATGAAAACAGCCCAAATCAGGTCACAAACAGACTTTATGTAATGGTACCATGGCTTGAACTAAAATGGAAATTCCTTAGTTTTGAAAAAAATCTCCCCAAATGAAATCATATACCATTTATATAGCCTTCTGTTGTAACAAGGTTTGGAGATATTTGTGTGATCTCTCTTCTAAACTTCTGGTGTGGTTTTCTGTGGCTTGCTTCTATCTTCTTTAGAAAGAAATGCCACAAATGGTTCTGTTGTTGATAAGACAGATCACAGTATTGCACAAACTGTTTAACAGCATAACACCTGCAGAGTTTTTACTGAAGTATCTCCTACTTTTTAAGATTTATTGTTCAAACTAGTCATGGCTTATGTGGTACTGGAATATCATGGGAGACGTCTATTTTTGATAGCTCAAGTAAGTTCAGTTTAGCCTAGTATCTGGGTAGGGTGAAGTAGATCGCAACGCTGAGACTGCAGGTTGATTCTAAAGCACCTTCAACTTTACGGTTCCTTACACAACAAAGTGATATAGAACTCTGATCTAGTATAACTACATGCTTATTGTGTCAAACAACTCCAAACAATACCAACAGATCAACAGTTCACAAGAACATGGGACAAAGGGTAATGATTTTAACCTAGAGAAGGGTAGATTTAGGTTGGACATTAGGAAAAAGTTCTTTAATATGAGGGTGGTGGATCACTGGAACAGGTTGCCTAGAGAGGTGGTGGAGGCCTAAGCCCTGGAGACGTTCAGGGTCAGGCTTGATGGGGCTCTGAACAGTCTGTTCTAGTGTGAGATGTCCCTGCTTATTGTAGACAGGTTGTACTAGATGACGTTTAGAGGTCCCTTGCAATGCAAGACATTCTGTGACTCTATGATTACCTTTATACTGGTGGTCTTTTTGCTGGATGGGGCTTTGCTAATTACACTGCTGTGTGCACAGATCATGTAAAAAGTTGGAACTTGCTGTAAGAGTGTTGTAGACTCTTGATGATTAAAATGCAACATATATTTTTCTGATGTGGGTCAATGTTATACTATGATGGTGCACAGATCTGCCATTGAAGGCTGTAAAATTGTAGCTTGAAAATTCTGCATTTGCCTGTACTGCTTAAGTAATAAGTAAATGATTAATTGCCAACGCTTTTTATTTAAAAACTTAGCTGGATTCTGGAGCTGTTACTTCCTTACCTGCAGATCAGAAAACAAACAGTATATGAACATGGCAAATTAACCTTTTTTTTGGTGGTAAGAAATACTGACTACTGGGATTGACATTAATACTGTACATTGTCTTTCTGAGGACAACCTATTCCACTCTCAGCAAGCTGAGGTTTTCTTGTAACTTTGTGTTCATAATCAAACAGCTTATAATTTGCATTGTAGTTTCTATGTGTATGTACACATACACAGTGCTGTATATGTTACTCCTATATTCTTTTCTCTCTCTTAAAAGAAAGATATTTTTTAAGATACCCATTGTTAGTTAAAAAAATGCATTAAAGAGAGCTACAAAATTCTAGCAAAGGTAGTTAAGAAGAGTCATCAAGTAAGGAAAAGAAAATGTACCCTCAGAATGGGAGATCCCAGGTCAGCTGTGTGGCTATGTCAATGAAGAATTTAATTTAAAGTATGGGGTTACAGAGGCTGATGGCAAAAAATGGATCACAAGAACTCCTCAGATACATACTCCTAATGAATTAAAACTTGCATGCATGTAGCCAGAGTTTGGTAGATCTGAATAACTTGTTTTAAAGGCTGTTTCAGTTCCCTCTGTTCTTGCTTGCTTTCTCATCCCATCTAAACTTAAGGGATAATGGACTTGCCTTGGTTTGAGGAAGAGAAACGGGTTTGCCTGTTGTAAGTCGTCAGTATTTTGTATAAGGGTTTAGTCAAAGTAAACACTAATTGAAGTTTTTGGAGTGTGCTAAAACTTCTGTAGATTTTAATGTTCTGCAGAGACTACTGCCTTCTTGCTGTAAAGCCTTAAAAATGGCCTCAGGGAGTCTATGTGGGTGCAAAATGGATAAGGGGAAATATTTTTATCATTAGCTCAAAAAAATCTCCACCAAAAACTTTGTACTTGATTCTGTTGAATGAGTTCTTAATCTGGTAGAGCAGGGAAATTTGCAACAGTCTCAGGGAAGAATTGTAACTAGGTATTACCTATATTGCTGAAGACTGAAAAGAGATGCTTGCAGTGCCCTGATAAGTCACTGGTTTTGTATGATTTAAAATGAAGCATTGAGCTATATTTTCTTTTTTTTTTTTTTCTCCAATCCCTGAAGAATTGTTTCTATTGTGATAGTTACAGAAAAGGTTACAAAAATACAGTTACCATGGAACACTTGTCCCTTGAATAAATTCCTAACTCTTTGTACTCTGAAGCAGTTTTGCTTTATAAATAATAACTTGTGCCAGGTTTAGCATTGCTTCTAACTGTATCTCAAAATTAATGGAGATTTGAAAAATCTCCATAGAGCAGTGTGATCAGTGGGGTCAGGCTGAAATCTCAGGGACTGAAGACCAGCCTTAAATGTGTTGTTTAGCTTCATCCTGATAGCTTTCCGCTTGCTGATTATAATAAAGCATGGAGTACAAACTAAAGGATTCTTGTGTTTCAACAGGGATTATTGGATATGTTCTTTAACTTCTCATTCTTTGTATTTCCTACCCAGTAGAATCTCCCAATAGAGAATGTGAAGAGGATTTCAAATGCTTATTTGCCAAAATGTAAATGAATTTGGTTTTAGTTACAGTATCTGATGTTCCCAAGGCATTTCTAAATGGTACAGCTTAGTATATCACACAATTAAATTTTTTGAAGTATTTTTCCAGGAAATAGCTAAAATGGTCCTCTAATTTGTCATCTTTTCTTGCGTGTTGGACTCTTCCAAATTTATTCTTATCAAATTGCTAATCTGTTGTAACATTTTTCTTGCCAGGGGATGGAGTACATTCCCCATTAATTGCCGATGCCAATGTAAATAATACCAGACGATACGGCTGATATGCATGCCTTTTAATTCTCAAGATCTAATAATAATTAAGTTTAAAAAAAATAATTCTCCTTGGACAAATACTAGCTTTTAACTGTTACATGAGCCATAGTTTAACCCCAGCTGGCAACTAAGCACCACACAGCCCCTCACTCAGCCTTCCACAGTGGGGTGAGGTGAGAACTGTAGAAGAGTAAAAGGGAGAAAACTCATGGATTGAGGTAAAGGCAGTTTAATAGGTAAAGCAAAAGCTGGATGTGCAAGCAAAGCAAAACAAGGAATTCATTCACCATTTCCCATCAGCAGGCAGATGTTCAGCCATCTCCAGGAAAGCAGGGCTGTATCATTTGTTAATGGTTTATTGGGGAAACAAAACGTCATGACTCCAAATGTCTTCCTCCTTCCTTCATCTTCCCTCAGCTTTACATGCTGAGCTCGATGTCATATGGTACAGGATATCCCTTTGGTCACTTGGGGTCAGGTGCCTCAGCTGTGTCCTCTCCCAGCTTCTGTGCACCCCCAACCCACTCACTGGTGGGTGGTGTGAGGAGCAGAAAAGGCCTTGGCTCTGTGTAAGCACAGCTCAGCAGTAACTAAAACATCCCTGTGTTATCAACACTGTTCAGCACAAATTGAAAACCTAGCCCTGTACCAGCTACTCTGAAGAAAAAAACTCCCAGCCAAAACCAGCACATTCTTTTTCCAAAATTAAAATTGGGTTCTTGAGCTGTTGTTCTAGTACTCTATTTTGATCAGTGTCAAAGTAGGTTATTGGTAAAGGGAAGTTTTTTTTTTTGTCTGCTCATATGGCCTTTCATATGGTCTTTAAGCAGAATGAAACATTAGAGTAGAAAATGAACTGTTTTCAAACCATCAGGGAAAACAAAGAAGGAAAATGTTCTGAAAACTGAGGTTCTTTTGGCTGCAGAATGAATGAATTGAGGAATTCAGATACATGCAGACAAGGATTCCTTGAAATCACAACAAAATGTTATTAAATCCTAAACTCCAAGGGATTTGGAAATAATAATTAGTCCAGACCTCAAGAGTATTTGGGTTACTCTTGGGTATACAAAATAAATGCAGGACAATCCTGTGGAAATCACCTCAATGGAGGTGTATCATAGAAGGAACAGTTATCTTGGAAGTCTAGTTTTTGATCTGTCATATTGCAGCTCTGTCACAATACAGAAGCTTAGGCTGGTGGTTTATATCATGGCAGGAATCCCCATGTCCTTCAAGGCTAAGGAAGAGAAAGGGGTGGAAGAAGTTGTATGAGTTCAGGCAAGCCTGTACAGCCAGAGCCTTTTACACCTGCTTTTTGTTTGGACTTGGAGCATGGTACTCCGTCTTTACAAGCACTCCTTCCATGTGTTTTCTCCCAAAGCTGGTTGAACCATTTGGCTTACAGGGATGTTGCCTAATAAAATGTTGCCTACTAAAAATCTAACACATTTTTTTATATAAATAATTCATTAATAAATGACAGATTTCAGAATTTAACCATAATGCTCGAGGTTATTATTTAAATGTAAGACCTTGTAGACTTGCAGTTGTATGAAGTTGAACATTTCAGAAGCTGTTTTGGCAAGGTATCCTTACTGTTTAGTGTCCAGCCAGAAAAATAAATGAACAGTACTTAGATTTTTGAAAATGCTTGCTATGCTTTTACGAAGTGAACAAGATTCAGTCTAGAGACTATTTTAAGGGAATAAACAAGTAATTAATGAACTATGGGAAGTCTAGAGTCATAAATCTGAAACCTCTGTTGTTACTTTCTCAAAACTAACCCTACTAGTGGTGTGTTCTAAAGGTCTTGTGTCTTTCACATATGTGCATCTAAAAGGTTTTCTTCCTTCCACGTGTATTATTCTCCAATGTCTGAAATAAGAAAGCTACCTGTTATCCCCAGATACAGACTGAACACTGTGTTTGAAATTTAAGTTATCTTTATGGGCTTTTTTTTTTTCTTCTTCTTTTTGCCTCAAATGCCTTACAGGTCATGGCAAATTTACTTTTTCTGCATAGTAGCCATCATCTACTATGCTAACATTGTCAAGGATTTGAATGCCTGCAGGTTATGAATCTTGTTATAAATGCCAGAGGAACCTCATGAGGTTCAACAAGGGCAAATGTAAGGTCCTGCATCTGGGGAGGAAGAACCCCATGCATCAGTATAGGTTAGAGGTTGACCTGCTGGAAAGCAGCCCTGAGGAGAAGGATCTTGGAGTCCTGGTAGACAGTAAGTTAACCATGAGACAGCAATGTGCCCTTGCGGCCAAGAAGGCCAGTGATATCCGGGGAATGCATTAGGAAGAGTGTGGCCAGTAGATCAAGGAAAGGTCATCCTCCTCCTCTGTTCTGCCCCAGTGAGGCCACAGCTGGAGAACTGTGTCCAGTTCTGGGCTCCTCAGTTCAAGAGAGACAGGGAACTACTGGACAGAGTCCAATGGAGGGCTACAGAGATGATTGGGGGTCTGGAACATCTCTCTTGTGCGGCAAGGCTGAGATACCTGGGACTCTTCAGCCTGGAGGGAAGACCTTATCCATGACTATAAATATCTAAAGGGGGGGTGTAAGGAGGATGGAGCCAGACTCTTTTCAGTAGTGTCTGGAGACAGGACAAGGGGTAATGGGCACAAACTGGAACACAGGAAGTTCCATCAGAACATGAGAAAAAATTATTTACTGTAAGGGTGACAAAGCACTGGAACAGGCTGCCCAGAGAGGTTGTGGAGTCCCCTTCTCTGGAGATATTAAAAACCCATTTGAATGCAATCCTGTGTAATGTGCTCTAGGTGATCCTGCTTTAGCAGGGGAGTTGGGCTAGATCATCTCTAGAGGTCGCTTCCAACCCTGACAATTCTGTGATTCTGTGATCTGAATGTGATTCATAGTGCCTTTCTTCCATTCTCTCAAGCTAATGCAGGAAGCAAAGAAAAGGGAAAGGAACAGAAATATAGATGCCGCCAGAAACAAATTAACAAAAACAAAGGGGGAAAATTCTGCTGTCTGTAATTGTTTTTTAGTCTTACTATTAGCAGAGATGGAATTTAGACTTAAAAACTCTTCCTCCCACACATACTGGAAAGGCTTATTGGTGTAGTATTTTCTTTTTAAAGTCTTGGAAAGTTTCTCTGTGTGTGTAACTGTGTGAAGATTGCACCGACTTTTTCTTTTTTTGTTTCAGAAATCATACATTTATCATTATTTCCTAATGGATCTTTCTGTACAATTGAGTCATACTTGTTACATAGCAATGCCAAAGCCACCAGCGGCCAAGTCTCAAAAGTATATTTCATCTTTATCGCAGTGATCTTTTTATGCAACTGTAAAAGAATCTCAAAGGATGTAAAACTGCTCCAGAGAAAAGAATGGGCTTCACACTGATTATCATGATTTGATAATCAAGGAACTGGTTGCCTGTAGTCAAGTGGCACATGATGTGTTGTAGGGCAATTTCCATTATTCATGCTATTGTGGGAGGCACATTACTATGCCTACTGCTGCTGCTTGTACAGTGTCAAATCTGTGCTTCTAACATGAGGTTATACTTTGTTTCTTGCAAGTAACTTTGAA
This sequence comes from Hemiprocne comata, assembly GCA_020745705.1. Classification (NCBI taxonomy): domain Eukaryota; kingdom Metazoa; phylum Chordata; class Aves; order Apodiformes; family Apodidae; genus Hemiprocne; species Hemiprocne comata. The sequence goes on along the minus strand of CM036589.1, from coordinate 24,444,079 downwards.
GATAAAAGTCAAGTCATAACATACAAAACTGAAATAGTGTATGTTAATTTTAAGAAAAATACCACAATCTTTGAGGAACGGCTGGAGGACTTTGTTTGAAATGACAGCTCATCACACCAGCGTGTCTCAGAATCCCATGCACAGTGAGCCAAGAACAAGAACATTTTCTCAGGTTGTGCTGTAGCTCAGTACATAACACAGAGCATGGTCATATGTGGGTGGGTATCTCAGCTCTTGCATCCCCAAGATTATAGTCTCTGTAAACTGTGCAGATCGTCTGAGTAGTTAATCTGTCTTTGTAATCTATCCTCAATAGCTAAGCTTCTGATCCTAGAAAAACCTACAAGCTGGCATAAAGTGACAGATACAAATTGTCTGTGACCATTTAAATCTATGAGGGTAAAGCCCTGTTTGAATTTAGCACGGTGTATTAGGGAACCTAGAAGCCTGGTCCATTTTAGGACAAGGTGTAGATGTCTACTCACCTCTCAGCAGTCTTATCTTCCTCTCTTCCTCACTGTTTCTATTCAAACATGGTGAGGGAAAAAGAGAGCCACAGCATATTTTGACAGGTCTCCCAGTTCAGGTAAGCAGGGGACGATGAGAATTATTATATGCAGAAAACCTTCCATTCCTTTGAATTTCACCTATCCATCTGTTTTCATTTAATAATGTCACAGTAGATTTATTGAATTTGAATGTATCTCAAAGTTGTCAGTGCCTTGTGCATTCTTCCTTCTCTGTTTCACTTAATCTGATTTCTTGCTCTTATCTTCCCTTTAACAGCCCAGTCCTAACGTTCTAGTGAATACTTCAGGCTCCCCTGCAGCTTCCTTTTTGTTTGCTTTTCTTCTGCTGCTGGGATGTATTTTATTTCTGGCTTTTGTGAAATTCTCAGTGGTCTGTGCCAAGAGTTTAAAATAACAAAATTTATTAAATTCAAAACATGCATTTTAAGCAGTTTGGAAAACAGATTGTCTTTAATGCACAGCTGTCATCCCTGTTTGGAGTTTCTAAATGCTACAGACAGATAATAATAGTAAATACTACACAATAGATAACATGAGATTTTATGATATGTTTTCATGGATTGGTTTTTAAAGTAGGGCTTTTAGTTCCAAAACCTGGAAAACCTTAGAGGAAGCAGCGGTGTATGAAGGCAACTCACTTCATTAAAAATCAAATGTGTCTTAGTTGTTCAGGTAAATCAGAATGCCAGATAGTAACTCAAAGTTTCCTCAAAGATCTAGGCAAAAGAACTAACTCAGTCTCCATACAATTACAATAATGAAGAAAAAGAAAAATGCCAAATCTTGCTACCTTAAAAGAAAAGGCCAGAAAAACAGTTAGCAATTAAAAGTTCCCTTGAGAGATATGAAATATTGTAATGTGGTAGGAAAACAGTATTTTGTAATTAAGAGGGTCAGATAAATCTAGATACTTGTAATTGTGGTTAGACTGTCACCTTGCAATTTAGACTAGGTGATGGTAGGTATGTACTTGAACGACTCACAAGTTAGGGAGAGCAGTTCTCAGACTTGAGCTTTGAAGAACAAATGCAGGAGTCATGTTTGCTTCTTTAAGTTTGGAGAAGACTTCAAAAGCAGACATAAGCTGGCAAGAGAACTGGTTTTGATTTTTGTTTGATATGCAAAGATTAGTATTGGTGCATAGTATTAAAAGAGAAAAAATATACAACAGTTACTGTGGGGACAAATAGCTGGTTTTTTGTTAGTTTAACTGCTGTGATATCTTTTTTAGTAATTACTTTGATTATCTTGCCCTGATTATTGTATGCTGCATCAAACCGGACTTCTGAACAGAAGGGATTGGCCCTTTACTGAGGCAAAAGAGTCACACTGTCAGTGCAGCTTGGACAGAGACAGGCCAGCTCGTAGCAAAGACAGCAGCTGTAGATCTGAAGGCAGATCTTCTGTTCCTTTTGGGTCAGTAAAGGAAATTATTTAAGGAAATTAAGAATGCAGGTTCATCTCAGGTTCTCATAAAACCTATGCTTGCTCTTTTACAAGTTGCTCTTTGACCCCGAAACATTACTTACCTGCTAGAAAAACAAAATTGGATTTTTCCACTACAGGCTTGCTCTTTATTATTTTTTAAATTTTACTGAAGATCAGTAATACACAAATGTCAGGAAATAAATACCTAGAGAGAAAAGATCAGGACATCTAGAAGTTTTCTAGTTGGGATGGAGAATATTAAAAAAGAAGTATTAAAAAAGAAACTGGAAAGAAAAGGCTAATGATTTACACATGAGATTAGGAGTAACCACAACTACCTGCAGGACTATAATTTGGCTTTTGAATTTTCCAAGTACAAAATACAAACTTATTTTTAAATATGTTAGGCAGTGGTAAAAAAAAAATAAAAAAAATCCCAACTTATTCAAATGATGCAAATCCAGTGAGGAGCAACCACTGAAAACTGCACTTCTGTTTTCTGCTTCACTCAAAACAGCTTCTCTCTCCTGACAGCTTAGGGAGGGGGTTTACTATTTTAAGAATTTGTAAGGGTTGGTCTTTCACAGAATATTATAAGGAAAAAAGGCAGGGATATTCATGCATAGCACTCATGTGTTTTTCTCATCTTTATTAGTACTATCATGTTCTTCCGTTCTGAACTGTTTCATCCTTATGGTGTGTTGAAAGTATTGTTAGGAGTATTTGATTTCAGAGTGGGTGAATTCAGTACTGAGCCTATAGAAGATGCAATTGTGTGAGACTTCGGGGAAAGTGAAGCTTTTCTGGATATTAATAGAAGGGAAGTGCTTTAGCACTGCACAGTAGCTGGTAATTACCTTTTAAAGAGTTGTGATTTTCTCTGTTTGAATCTGAGTTTTTCTTTGGCATAAGGCCTATTGGCTATCACAGTCATTCCTATACTAGCAGAGAAATGATTAATTGACTTAAATTTTGAGGAGTTTTGGAATAATTTTCTACAAATTACACAAACATCTGGAAGGATTTTACTAGGTGGAGCTGGTTTGTGAACTTGGTCATCTTTCTCAACTTACATGTTACGGATTGCTGGCCATTATAGGCTCTTAGAAAGGATCATATCTGGCACATTGCTGTCCGCTGAAGGAAGGTTACAAATCAATAGAAGAAGGGAGTAATAAGACCATGCTCTTGTAAACCCAGCTCTTTTCTGGTACCAAGTGAAAATTATTGGAATGTAAATTGACTTTCAAAATCATCTAAGGTAGAGTAACAGTAGATTGGATGTCCTCCAGATAATTTTAAGCTTTTTTTCCACTTGATGATTTAAACAAAAAAAATTAAAATAAAAATAACAAAGTGTCACAGTCTTTTAAAGTGGTTGATAGTGAAAATAAGAGACTTTTACCCTATTAAAGCTCTAAGCAGCTGAGGAAGTCCATGTACCTGGAAGTCTACAGATTAGTTAAACTCATACTATTTTTTAAATTTTTTAGGATCAGTACGATAGTTTTTGTATTTTTCTCTCAAAATGACCAGTAAATCCTTTTGTCTTATCTTTAGAAAGAACTTAAATCACCTACACAGCTTGGCAGAATAGAAAAAAATGGCAAAAAAATAGTGTCAAAAAGCTAATCAGTCAGAAGAACTAGTAATTGGCAGCTTATCAATTCAGACAGACATGAACTGGTACCTTAACATGTGAGCTGGTACATCAACATGGTGGCAGTTCACATGTTAAGAGGCTGTAAATCAATTTCGCACAAGAACAGACTATTGACAGAAAACCTGTACTGTTTTCCTATAGAGAGGGCTCCACGTGTTTAACAGGAGGTGGGTTTTGATCATATAAAATAAGATGGCACAAAATGTTTGTGTCTCCTACAATTTGATAAGAAAAATGTTTTACATTCAGTTGTTAGCGAGAGGAAAAGTGTGTTAGAAATGGGTATATTTTATGGAAACAAAAGTGTAGTTTTATCATAAATGCATAATGGATGAAATGCTTCTGAGATCTCATCTGTAAGAGCCATGTATAGAATTTAGATTAATTTAATCTCTCTGTTTTGGGAAAATGAGAGATTGATTTGCGTTTTTTAGCAACTAAGTTCTCTCGTAACCCAAATTCCTTTCTTGCATGGTAAATGCTGAACTATTCTCTGTTTCTGCTGGAAAAATGAGTGTGTTGGTTTTTGGTTGCTTATCACATTATTCTAGTGCTGACTAGAATTTATGTTGTCAAAATTTGTTTCCTGGTTTTAGAGTCTGATACTTTTTCCCATGATTCATCAAAATAAACATAATTCAGTTACAATTCAGCAATAAAACAGTTATAAATAATATACTAATGGAAATAATGTTGTAAGTTACCTTAGGTTTCAAGTATCTCAGCCTCCTTTCCATTCTGTTTGCTAGTTTAAAAATGTTATACACTCTGGGTTTCATTATTTTTATTTTTACTCTTGGGTTTTTGGGGGTTTATTGGCTTGAATTCTCATGTCTTTTGGATCACTACAGATGGAAAGTTAGGGAAATTGTTCTTAAACTGGGTGTGTTTCCGATTAAATCTGCAATGATACTTGGAACTTGAGAGTATCTGCTTTGTTAAGTTACCTGGTTAAGGACTATAAAAATATATATGTGAAAATATAGTATATATAAAAGAAATAAAAAGTAACCAGGGAACTGATTAACATACAGATACAGAAATCTAACAGATGATCACAGAGAAAATGACAAGGACCATAACTTTTCAGCTACTAATTTATAAGCTGTTGAAGAAACTATTCAGATACCAGTGTTTCATAAGACTGAATTTTGCAGGATGGATCCTACCTTCATATATGCTATCAGTACTAGAATCCTGAAAATCTCAATATATTCAAGAAACTCACAGGGAAAATGAGAAGGGTATAAATCAGGACCAAGACAAATGGAGGGGCAGAACAGAAGCATCCAACAGAATGGTACATCAGTGACAGCATCAAATGCATGCCCACTGATGCCCCCAAAGGTCTAGATGTTCTCCATGGTGATAACAGGATTAAATTGGATTAAGAGGGACTTGAAATAATGTGGGATATTTCAAGCAAATAATACATTTTACAAGGGTGCTATTTTTTTTTTCTCCTGTCAAACACAGCTGTAAATGGTGGGGCAAGGAAGTGGTGTTTGTCTGGGTGGGTGCTGATCTGTTGTTTACTGAGAGGGCGAGTGACTGCTGGCATGGGTTTCTCAGGGAGGTTGTGGAACCTTCCTCCGTGAAGTCATTCAGAAGCTGTCTGGACATGGTCCTGGGTAACAAGCTGTAGGTGGCCCTGCATGAGCAGGGGGTTTGGACCAGATGACCTTCAGTGGTCTCTTCCAACCTCAGTCATTCACCAGTTATTCTGTGGTCTGACTTCTAAATGCCCTGGTTTTGAATCAAAAACCAGTTGTCACTAACTGAGGCAAACAGCGTTCCTTCTGGCTCAGCAATAGGCAGAGTCTGAAGCACTGCTGTGTGAATACTGACAGCAAACACTGTGTTTGATCCTAAAGAAATTCTGTACTGCCTTTATCACTGGTTTTCCACGCATGTTTCAGAGATCCTTTGCTTACTCTTCCCTTACTCTTCTTAGGGGAAAAAAGAGTTTTATATTTAAATTTATTTTAAATTGTTGTTGGTTTAGGTTTATAGTGGGTGTGGCACATACTAGGTTTAAATGTAAACCCAAAGGAATGTGCCTTTCTTTTGTCACGGAAAATTGTAAGGTTTCTCAGCTGAACGATTTTGCTCTGAAGTCAGTGGCTGTGGTTTGTGGTTTCTAATCCTTTTTCTCACTCTCTTGAAGCCCTCTTTCCTTCTTCCCAGGTGCAAGGGCAATGGGGTTCCCCCACAAACAAGGTTTATGCTGACAATTATTTGAGGGGTTACTTGGGAACCCTAACATGTTGCTCTAATTTTAATTTGCCTGCCCTCTAGAATATAATTAAAAAAGGAAATTGATCTTCAGCAAAACCAAATAGTATAAAGTCAATATAAATCCATTTAATATTAACTTTTTTATATTTAAAAATATTTGTTAATTTTGCTTCTTGATTGTTAATAATGTGATATATGACATTCTTACATACTGGAAGGACCAATATTTTATATTAGCATTAGGAACATACAAATAAGAGGAAATTATTTTTTAAAATATTTTTTACATTAAGTGGTTTTTCCAGATGTGTCAAATTAATCTGCAGTGTTTCCAAAAGACCTTTTCTTACTATTGTAATGCTCAAGTAGCTAACAAAAATTTCTCTTTAAATATGCAATTCATAATTTCAAATGCCTTTTGCATATGATTTTTCTAAACCTTAGAGCATCTATAAGTGAAAATGAAATGAAGAGCTTTTCTAAAATTTGTTTTATAAAGGTCAGCTAGCTTCTAACCACATACAACCACCTATACTTTGACAATCTTAAGTTTAGGAAATTAAATGAAATGGTGAAATTCAAGGCTTTTTGCTGTATTAAAATATTGCTTATGCAAGTTTTCTAATTAACAGTTCCTTGGTAAGATTATGACCACATATTTTATTTTTCTCTTTACATGGGTATCTGGTAGCCTTGTCAAGAAAACTTGTACAGGGTTGGTTCTTCATCCCAGGGGAATGTTTAAAACGTTATTAAGGCTTATTCTTGGAGCTGCCGACAATGAAATTTATAGACATCATAAACAACAAATGCTGCTCACAGGCTGTGGGTCTAGGCTAGCTACTGACTGGAAGAACCTACTTAAGAAGAAGAAATACCTTAGTGTGTGTCAATCTGAGAGCAGCAGTTGTGTGTCCTCCTCTCATGCAGAATGAAAAAAGACAAACCAGGCAGCCAAAGGCTATGTTACTATGAGGGAAAGTCAGAGGTAAAAATAATGCACCTTGTTAAGAAGTAGGGCATGTTTTCTTAACCTTAGTGTTGTGTTGGTGTGGTTACTTAACTTCGGGGTTAGAGCTGACTTGTATCTGGTGGGCTCAAGGGCTGGACAGAAAGGATAACATTCTTCCTGCAAGTCACCCTGTGAACATGTCCTGTATCATTCAATTGTCACTGAGGTTTAAGTATGGTAGAACTGACAACAGTCAACAGACAGATAAATAGTCACTGTGGCTGCTAGGGACATAGTTTGATTTTCGTAATCTCAGTCCTGGACAGTCCCAGTTGTCTATTTTATTGAAATAAGTAATCTATAGCTTGCTTGGATTTGGGCTAGATCTCCTTGTTTGCTTAGGAAGTTTTTTAAAAAAAAAAAAAAAGGGGGTGCTATAAGAAGTGACTGGCAAGGAAACAAACTATGAATTGAAGTGTCATGGATTAGCATTTGCTGAAATTGCAATTTATATTACAAGCAAGGGTTTAGGATACCCTCTCCATTACATTACTTACTTATCTGTATTGTCCAGTTCTCCCAGATCCTACTGTTACCAGTTATGGAAAAGAGGAATTATTTTCTATTTGGAGGGCAGTGGTTTTCTAGCTTGCTTGCTTTTTCTAAACAGTGTGATTTAAAAGAGTAAATCCTATTTACCATAGTAACTTAAAACACTTAAGGGCAGATTAATTGGGAAAGATAGTGTAAATTCTCAGGGACTCATGTAAGCTCTGAATTCAGGGCGCAGGTAGCCAGTAGTAGAAGCCTATTCAGAAAGAGGTTTTCATATTCTCCCAGGGAGATTTTTGCTCTCATCTGCAGCTTTTAATGTGACTTGGTGTGGCTCATTTGTCTGATTATCTGATACAACCACATCTGCAACAGTGCACTAAACGTGAATAGTGTGACCAGACAAGGAATCCAGCTGGTCTGCAATGGGGTTGGCTCTGTTGTGAGTACACAGGGCATGCAGGTTGTGGATCAGCACAGATACACCAGTGTCCTAACATATTAGTAACAGATTCTGCTCAGTAATCCAATTGATCTTAATTGTGTCAGGTTTCCAGAGATGAGTATGGAAATCTAAAGCATGTATTCAGAATGTGTTTAGTTTTACTTCCAGATGTTTTTGGGGAAGTTGGGGGGTTGTGGGGCTGATAAGGAAAATTTTACACCTAATTCTTATTGGATGCAGAGATGAACAAATTTTTTTTTTTTCTTTGCTTTACTGCTGCAAAGAATTTTCTGGTCAGAACTCCTGAAATAGCTTTAACTCTCTAAGTAGTGTCAGTGTCCCTAGTGTGCTCATTATGGAAAGCACTTTAATTCCCAGTCAAACCACCTGCATTGTTCTGTGAAGGCAGACAGGTATTGATTTGCACATTCACTAATTCCTCTGAGCTATGTGGGGTGTAAGGAGTGCTGTATGTTGCTATGGTCTGTCTTATTTTCTTTAATTAAAACATGATGTTGGTTGAACGAACCTTTTAAAATGCATTCTGTTCGCTTGCATTTCTTCCTGTTGATGAATTGGGTATGGGATTCTTTCTCTCAGCTGCTGTTTTCTGTAAAAATCATTGACATACATGGCAGTAAGCCAGCCAGTGGTTCCTTTTTGTTAGTTTTCTGGCTCTTTTGATAATAGGTTCTAAAGCAAATGCTGTCTTTGAGGTAGGCTGAACTGTACCTGTTTCCATTGGCTGTATTTGCAGCTATTGTAAGGATAGCAACATGACACTGACCTTCCTTTGTACGTATTTTTCAGAGGTTTGCAATTTCTGCTTGCTAGAAGATTCCTCCTATAGAAGAGCATATATTACCTTCCTGACAGATAAGGACTTGCCCCAGTCATTTTTTTTTTTTGGTAAACATAGATAACCCTTTTATCAGTGAACTGTTAGTGGAAAAATTAGAAATCAATACTCACATCTGATTTAAACCTTTGTAAGTCCATATCCTAACTGATGAAATTAGCAGGTTTGACTTGTTGGGATTAACACAGGTAACTGATATCAGAGTGTATTGTACAGGGGATACCGAGCAAGTTCATCACCCTTCTAAGAAGAGATACAAACTAAAATCCAGTAATTGACCCCATAACTCAGACGACTTCATTAATATGCTAGATTTTTGTGTAAATTTGGTGGTGAAATTTGAATTAAATTTGTACCTTGTCGGAGGCGGCATATGGACTTCACACAACTCTATAAGAGTTATAACTGAAGACCTTTATTGTTAAACATGGTGGCAATTTATACCCCTCTGACTCCAGCTGTTCCACCCCAGTACAAATCCCGTTGGTTACATACATACACAATTCATATATGATTGGCTACGTGTCTTGTCACTTGTTGTCCGTGTCATGATGACCCAAGGGTTTTTGCTTCCCAGACGGTGCCTCTCAGTTCTTGCTACAACATTCTTTTCTCACTACTTCATGAGATAACAACCGTGAGATGGGACACCTGCTGTTTGCTGGTCCCGTGGGGTACCATCCTGTGAGGCACCAGTGTGTGAGGCACCAGCTTGTTTACTGATCCCACGGTTTGCTTCAGGGTGCCTGACAATTTGGTCAGCAGAACCTGCAACACTGCTGTTTTAATTCAGGCATATTAATTTTCCATAAATCCCATATTAATTTTCCACAAATCCCATGCTAATTTTCCATAAATCCCAACAGTACCTTAATTTAGTTGCAGTGAGTATGTGCAATACTATCTAATTCTAACTTAAATTTTGTGTATGTAACACAACCACCCTCAGATCCAAATATCCAGAAGTAAAATGATGAAGTGACCTTTGTTACAGCACATTTAGACATTCATTTATCATAGAATCATAGAATCCTAGGGGTTGGAAGGGACCTCGAAAGATCACCTAGTCCAACCCCCCCTGCCAGAGCAGGGTCACCTAGAGCACATCACACAGGAACTTGTCCAGGCGGGTTTTGAATGTCTCCAGTGAAGGAGACTCCACAACCTCCCTGGGCAGCCTGTTCCAGTGCTCTGTCACTCTCACAGTAAAAAAGTTTTTTCTGATATTCACCTTGAACCTCCTATGCTCCAATTTGCACCCAGTTTATAATTGTTGTGGTTACGCTTTTTAAAAGGACAGCCTGTTTATTATAGACAGACCTATTGCTATTCCCTAAGCTCCAGGTAAAGATTCATCTCCAAGCTTATATTAGGTATAAGATGGGGCTCTTGGGTATCAGTCCTGCAAAAGCCTGTGTGTGCTTAAGCTCTTGAACTGCTCACATTAAAATCCTTGAATGAGTACTTCCATGAGCATACTTACAGAGGAGATAGTGTAATCTGCAATTGTGTTTAGCTGTGTGGAAATTTATAGAACAGTGCAATACTAGTGATGTAATTATAATCTATAATTATTATGAAATTACCTGTACCTGTTCTGGTCTACCTCAGCTGCTACCCTATAACCTGAGTTTTTAATACGTGAACAGAAGGCTTCCCCCGCTGGCAGTCATTAATATTTCTACAAAAGCAGTTCATGGGGTGAGAGAGAAATTAATTCTACTGACTACCAAATTGATCAGAAGGTCTGATCATCCTCCAAGTGTATCAGTGAACAATAAAATGAAATAATTAATGTCAGGGGGTGGCCTTCTTCTGAGCAGCCGTAATTTATAAAATGTTGCTCTTAAAGTTCCTCGGAAGTTTTATTATGAGAGTTTTGTCATTGTTTACAGTACCTGCTCTTTCTGACTCCCCTGGATAAAATACAAGAAACAGATACCTTAGAGCTGAGTTTGATGTAATTAAAATTCCTCCATCTCAGCACATTATCTTTTTTTCTCTGCTGAATGATGGTCATGGCCAGTCACGGTGTTATGTACCACAGCTCTTCACAGAGCAAAAAACTTCCCATATAATGAATGAACTTTTTTCTAAATGCCAGCTTTTGATGAGCAACCTAGGTTGGCAATTTCCTTCTCTTCAGACTTTCACATTAATCAGGTCTCAAGCAGTTAATTTAATCAAAAGTAGAATATGTTGCCCAAATAAACCACAGCTATTCCTTGAAGAAAATGTAGCAACACTAAGCACTGAGTGTACAATAAATTACCTCTTATTACTTGATGGATTCTGATTACAGACTTGGTGCAGCAGCTTGACAGCAGCTGCTAGCAGTGTGGTCTCATAGATTTTTCCTGCAGTTCAGCTATAATAAATGTGGCAGTGTGGGAAATATAAGACATAAGAATCAAGAAGTATCCCCTCAACCTCACCTACTGTTTTGTATTTGTTTTTATTCTATGCTTTAAGGTTAATTCCTTTACCATTAGTTACCCAATTTCCTTTCTTCTTCTCTCAAGGACACCTGCATTGTGAGGCATCAGGAAGATTTTGATGTCCTTGACTGCTCATCAGGCTGAGATACATGCCAGATTACTGACCTTTTTATGTCAGAGGTGAGCTCTGATAGTTGATAGTGATGATGCAGCTCTGCACAAGTCAGAGTAATGTGTTTTGGCAGGTTCTCTGACTTGTTTGTTTTTCTTAAGTTTTATTCTTGTCACTATTGCCTAAGGCACTGTGAGCAGAGTGACAAACAGGCAGTGCAGCTCCATTAATGAGCTACCTGTGCTGTTCTTACAGGAGAGCAATCAGCCTTCTCTTATTCCCCTAGGACATGAAATTAAGGTTGACAATGCATGTATAACTGCTGCTGAGGCCTGATGACTAGGCTTAGTCCACAGTCCTCTTAATTGTGTCTATACCTCTAAGCTTATACAATAGCTTGCTTGCACCTGCTGAAGGCATAGCCAGGCCAATTTGGAACCACACAGGTACAAAAGCAATGTTTAGTGTAACTTAGGTATTTTGCAGAACACGAATACACAACCTGACACCAAGCTGAGTGGTGCATTTGACACGCTAGAGGGAAGGGATGCCATTCAGAGGGGCCATGACAGGCTGGAGAAGTGGGCCCATGAGAAAAATTCATGAAGTTCAACAAGACCAAGTACAAGGTCCTGCACCTGTGTCAGAGCCATCCTCAGTATCACTACAGACGGATTGATAAATGGATTGGGAGCAACCCAGCAGAGAAGGACCTGGGGATACTGGTAGATGAAAAATTGGATATGGGATGGCCAAGAAAGCCGAATGTATCCTGGGCTGCATAAAAATAAGTTTGGCCAGCAGGTCAAGGAAAGTGATTTCCCTCCTCTACTCCAGTTTTGTGAGACCCCACCTGGAGTACTGTGTTCAGCTTTTGGGCCCCCAACACAAGAAAGAGATGGACCTGTTAGAGTGGGTCCAGAGGAGGGCCCCCAAAATATAGAGGGCTGGAAAACCTCTCCCGTGAAGAAAGGCTGAGAGAGTTGGGGTTTGTTCAGCCTGGAGAAGAGACTTTGTTGCATCCTTTCAATATATAAAAGGGCTTTATAAGAAAGATTGAGCAAGACTTTTTACCAGGGCCTGTAGTGACAAAGACAAGGGGAGATTTAGATTGGACATAAGGAAGAAATTATCTGCTGTGAGGGTGGTCAGACACGGGAACACATTGACTAGAAAAGTTGTGGATGCCCCATTGTTTGAAGGGTTCAAGGTCAGGTTGGATGGAGCTTTGAGCAACCTGATCTAGTGAAAGATGTCCCTGCTCATGGCAGGGAAGTTTGGACTAGAGAATCTTTAAAGGCCCCTTCCAACTTGAACCATTCTGTGATTTCCATATTCAAAGGAAGTGTGTTTTTCTGTTCTGTTGCTCTTTTTGACTGGGCATTTTATATTGCTAGTTTTATTTAGCAGCTTCTTTGCAGAGGTAGATTAAGTATTCAGATCCATGAGACAAAACGAAGAAGAGGAAGGCATTGGTAAGCTTACATATGGTGTTCAGGGAAATTACAGTATTTTGTCTGCATTAAATTAGCATTTCAAAGAACCTCATTGCATGAGTCTTTTTGCCTTCATGTAACAAGAAATAATTTTTTCTGAGGATCACATGGAGATAATACACTCTGGCAAAGGCAGTTGCATCTATGGTTGTTCTACTGAAGCCTTCGTGCAGCAGATGTAGAGCTGCTGGAGGTACCAGGGTACAAGCCAGTCTAGGTCCACATGCAGTCCACCTGCATTTCCTGATCCTGTACCTGAGCTAACAAGCCACGATTAGTTACAACTCATTAGCTGTGAGTTATAAAGTTGAATTAACACAATTAGACAGCATCTAGCACTGAGCTTCAGATCTCATGCCATGATGTGTTCTGTGAACTCTCTGTTAACTTGCTTATCTCTGTGTTGCTCTCAGTTGGGCAGAGCGCTGCGCTTTACAAATGACTTACTGAGGCCTCCACATGAAGTAATTAATTTTAAAAAGCCAACTTCCTCTGGAGATTTCTGCACCAGTGGTGCATTTTAATCTTCCAGTTCATGTGCTTTTAAAAGATTTAATGTCTTTTAGACAGTTTTACATCCTGATGCTACTGATATTGTAGGATCAGCTCAAGGGGAGCATTTTTGTTTAGTGATAGAAATATTGGAAATACCATTTCCCAACAAAGTCCACAGTCTTACCACACTTCCTATTCATGGACCAGGCATTCTCATCTAATCTTGGATTTCTGCCTACAAAAACCGTCTTTACTGTTTCATCTTTTCAGCTATGTGTGTTACTAATTTAGTTTAGTTATGGGATTTTTAGCCTCTCTCTTTAACCAGAAAGTTTTAAAACAGAACGAACATGTCTGTGCACATGTAGCACATATATAATGCTATCTAAAATAGCTCATATATGAAATATGTATCTCATATATGGAAAAGGATTCCTGGAAGGAACTAAATTATGCACAGTGAAAACTGGTGTCACTAAATTAGTTGAAGAGATTTCATAAGCTTTTCTGTTTTTTTCCCCCCTATGTTTTGTAAGCTATTAAATTTCAATATTGCAGCCTTTTTTTTTTTTTTTTTTTTTTTTTTTCTTTTTTCCCCTTAATGGCTTAATCTAGATATAGAAATTGCACTTTCCACCCCCACTGTGGAATGTTTCATTCCTTTGTAAGGAAACAGAAAGAAAATTAAATCAATCTCTGGCTGCATGAGTCAGACTAGGTATCTTCTCCTTTAATTGTTTGCTTCCTGTAGCACAGAAATGGAAGAAAAAGAGGTCTCAAACTTTATCTCAATTCAACTGTGTGTTGCAGGGAGGAAACCCATCACAGAATGGTAAACCCTATTCTGTTTTCTTGTTTCTTGCCAGATGTGATGGCTGCCATTGCATGTAGTGGGTGAGAGGGACAGGACACCTCAGAAAGCACAGTCATCCATGTCCCCTCAGTCCTGATGGAAATGATTACTTCATGTTGTCAGTGGCATCTTTGGAGGTTCTTGGTAGACAAAAAGGGGAAAAGAAGAGAGGGTACTCACTGTGCTGTTTTTGTGAAGAAATACTCTCATCTGAGAAGTTTAGGTATTGGCTCCCAGGCTCTGTTTTGTTTTTTTTTTCATATAGATGGGAAACATATCTTCAAGAAGTTTTGTTGGTTGTTTATTAAAGCACTAGGAAGATTATTTAACAAATTGGATAAAAATGATGATCTGTTAAGGGTTGTTTGGCAGAGTTGTAAAACTTGTGGTGGTGGAAAAGTAATATGGTCTCAGTCTGGGTTGTTTTTTTCCCTCCTTCTAGCAAGAAGCCAGTAGGGCCTGTCTTTGAGAAATCAGTTTGTAGTAGATGTGATGGTGCAGTTCTGCAAATTTTAAAGAATTGGGGATGTGGGGTGCATCAAGAGGTATTACAATTACTTGTGGTATATTTAAATAAGCTTTCTGAAGAAAATCCACCTTGACCTGTGGAGGATGCTTTGTTCTGGTGACTAAGCAGTTGACTAGGGCAGTCTTAGTTGCGTAAGAACCTACATCTTGGGTACTGCCTAATAAATGTTATGCTTGTAAAATAAGCAGGATCTGGCTTTTTGAATGTGAGTGGGCAATGCTAGCAGTTGTCACGTGTGACTTTTTGAGAGATTGTCATCCACTAAGAGAGCATTTGGCTTTGTAAAAGTGCCAATGTAATCTGATTTTGGTGTTATGTGTTTATTTCATTTAAAGTGATGCTGCAGGGAACCTCAAAGAGTTAAATAACAAAGAGTTAAATAAGAGTTAAATAAGACCTGCCCTAATGACAGCTGTATTGCCTGTTTTTATGGAGAAAACCCTAGAACATGCACAGCTATTTGTGCCAGCTTCATTTCTTTTTAATCTCCTTCAAGCGTGAACTGTTGCACAATTTTCATGCCTCTGAAGTAGATAAGGATATTCCGTGTGGTGGACAATCTGCTTACTACCCCACTGCTGCTCTGCAGAAAGCTATTGCTCTGCTTTATCTGTGTTGATACTTCAGCACAAGGCAGTGGTGAATTAAAAAAAAAAAGGATAAACTATTTGTTTATAAATAAAAGGTAGCAAGCTCACCTGACTGGTGTTTGAAGCATGAGAGTGAAATGTAGATAGACTTTGTGTTGTCTGGATACAACTTTATACTGTTAGTCCTTTTGCTTATTTTTAGCGTAGCTGCACAAATTATATATTGGCAGAATCATTTATTGCCTCTTGTGTAAAATGTGATATTATCTTGTATCTAGGATTTACAATCTGACTTTGTACTCAGGTAAGTATAGAGGAAGTAGTAGTGTCTTGAGTATAACTTATATGCTGAACAGTTCTGGAAGAAGCTTTTGTTAATGAGCCTTTTCCTTGCCTCAACTTACAATGAAGAACATTTTTGGGTGCACACACCCACAGAATTACTCCATGGAGCCACATTTCTAGAAAGTACATTTCAAAGTTCATAAAACTTCTCTTGCTTACAGAATTGTACAGTGTTTTAGTTTTATTTTGCACTTATATCCATCCACTGATAGAAGAATTCCAAGTTCTGTCAGGAATCAAACCTGTAGATCCATCTACTATGCTGATTTTGATTAAAATTAGGGCTTCCCTAGTACAAGAATATTCATGCTCTGGCAGGGGGGTTGGACTAGATGATCTTTCGGGGTCCCTTCCAACCCCTAAGATTCTGTGATTCTGTAACGAATAATTGTAATTCTTTCCCCATTATTTTCATATGTATTCAAAAGTCACTGCTTCTTATTTTCTTCTGTGGAAATCAGTACAAGAGTAGTATTCAAAATACTTATTTTAAATAGCATTTAGATCTATTAGATTCCTTAAGAATATTCTAGTTTCATTAAAAGTGACCTCAGTTAATTCTGTATATTTTGTTTTCCTAAAATATATTTTAGTAATTACTTTAGTAATTACTAAAGTAATTACTAGTAATTAGTAATTTTAGTAATATATAAAATAGCACTTACTAGTGCTATTTACTAGCAAAATTACTAGTGCTCAGGAGAAAATCAGTTCTGTAAATCAGAGTGAACTCAGACATTTATGAATAGTATTATAATCTGTTTCCCCCCCCCTTCTGACCACTTAATTCGAGAAATCAGGTGTATCTACAGCCACCCAATTCAATGCGATTGCTAGAGTTTAAATGCCTTTAATCTGATTATTAATTTGTGTTAGTATTTTGGCCATTGATCCACAGTTGATATTCCTTGGGCAGTTTTATACTTTCATTAGATAAACATGGAACAAAAATTGTGGTCAGACAGAACCCATTCACACCAAAAACAACATTCAGAAGTCTCTGCAGTCCTGTGTGGAAGATTCTCCTTCAGCTTTCCTATATAATAATTTTGAAGGTGACCTTCACAGAGATTTAGCCAGGGGCTTAGTGGAACAAAAAAAACATGCTTGCAAGGACACTGGAAAACTGACTGAAAAGTGCAGCATGGCCCATCATCTGTAAGAAATACCATGCTTTGCTTGTCAGAATTGTACTCTGAGCACTTCTGCAAGAGTCTGATGAAACTTGACAGGTGTAATTCTGGAAGGAGACTAGAATTTTAGCTTTTATTTTTATGCTGTAAAATATTTTGGATGGTTGAGAAAATATTTATGTAATTTAGTAGCTAACTTAAATCATTATTGTTATATGAACTGTCACAAAACTGTATTAATTTAAACCAGCTAAGAGTCAGGACCTAAAAAGATCTAACACGCTTATTGTGCACTTGATTATTCTCTTGACTTTCATATTTCAGCACCGTGAAACAAAGCTAAGCATTGTACATGTAAAAATATACTGAGAAAAAGGTATAACAACAGCTCTAATGTAGCAGAAAAGTCACTGGAAAAGAACAATAGTGTTACCTGATGGATTATGCTGTAGAAAAATAATAACTAATGAATACAGAGGAAATAATGGCAGCAATTTAATTAAACATTTTACAATAAAGGAGTTCTAGTTCTAATAAAACCTGCTAGCATTTAATTATTTCAATTCTAAATTACATGAAACAACGCAAATCAAATTCCAGACACATTTTGTGGAGTCCCTTGTGTTGCACATCATGTACTACTCTTAAAATAGACTGAAAGCACCAAAGGCATAAAATGGCAGTTGCAGTCAGGAGTCTGAAGTTTAACTCCTTTTCAATATTACCAGTGGAAGAATTGTCAATAACATTTATACAGCTAAGGCTTCAGAACAATTTCCAATATAAAGGGTATAAGAGGCAGGAATCTTTCTGTTTTTTTCTTTTTTACCACCACAAGTTGTTTTTTTTAATCCAGTTTTAATTCACACTTATTTTGTGTTCTGCACTTCTACTTCATTTCTGCAGCTTCTTGTCCAGCTACATCACCTCAACATGGACATAAATGGGACATGAGGAAATTAAGAAGGTCACGGAATTGTAAAGGCATTGTGAATAGGTAATTTTTCAGCCTCTGAAAGACTATTCCTCTCCTTTTTTTCAGGTAAAAGAATGAAGGCCAGGAAGCCAAATGATTGCCTTAGCTAATCAAGCCCTTTTTTGCCTGAACACCGTAATAGTTTAACCATTGAATTTATTGACAAGAATGTCACCTACATGGTTTCTACTTGTCCTCTTTTGTTTTGGTCTCAAGGAGAAGATCATAATGAAGTTTTATCTTTTCAGTGTTCTAAAAGCCTCTTGGGCTACTCCATGCAAACAGAATGGAGTTACACTGCCTGGGAAGAAGCTCAGAGACTGAGCACAGTTTGGATAGTCAGAAGACCAGACTGTGGGGCCTCCTGCAGGCTGTACCAACCCCATAGTGTAGTGTCACCACTGTCACCTGTTTCTGTGACCTACCCAGGGTTGCCTGCCTTGCTTGGATCACTTTGGCACCTTGGAAGGACTGTGTGATAGGTAGGGATTGAACTTGAGAGGTATGGAGGAAAAGAAGATAAGCCGACTTGACAGAATGGGAAATTGGATTCAATTGTTGCTCCCAGCTACTTTTTTTACTTCCCTTAGAAAACGTATAGCAAGAACTCCTGGGATGGTTTGTAAAGGACCTCTTGAGGAAGCAGGCAGTACTTTGCAATATTACAGTTTCTACTGTGAGGAGATAAAGATGCTTTATGTCTTCTTTTCCTGATAATATTCATTGGTGCTGTTGCCATTCCTGCCTCATCAAACAGCCCCACTTTCTCTTCACTCACACATCTGGATTTGTATCTTCCCCTGAGAACTGGACCAGGACAAAACCCAATTAGAAATTGTCTGGTCTTGAGAAGTGGTTGATAATGCATATGTAGGGGGAAAGAAGTGTAACACATCTTCCCATACATAATTAGTTAATATATTAAAAAAATATTTAGTAACTACTGCTGGACTACTGCTAAAAATTTCTTTAGTAACTACTGCTAATGCTTTCAGACAATTATCACTAATGTTTTCTATGTCTCTTTTTTGGGAGATAATAATAATAGATATTTCTTTTCCTTGATGTGAGATTTTCTGTGTGCCATTTCTTATGCAGGTATTTAGGATTACCAGATGCTATTGCATCTCTTTCCAGGCCTAATTTTAAAATAAATGTTGTTATTTGCAAGGGTTTTTAAAATGTTATTCACTGTCTTTCCCAGATCATTTATGGTTGCTAAAGATCAGATCCTGGCAAACTTGAGGTAGTAAAAAAGACTGTAATATATTAAGGGATAGTTGGAAGAAAATGGAATGTGGAAGAAAATGGAATGCGAAGGAAAATGTAGCTCTAGATGCTGGTTTTATCTGTCTTGCTTGTATCTGGAGTGAACCAGAGGAACTGATTGGAGAAAGAGGTTTTCCTTTCATTCCTATTCAGTGAATCTTCTGTCTATAAAATGAAAGATTGTGAATTAGAAAGATTTCATTCAGCCCCAAAAAACATCTGAGGAAAAGGCTGATAATCTGTAGTGGAGGTTCCCACAGATGAGGTTTCCAAAATTATTAGACGTTTTTTTCCCTTCAGGAAATTTCAAGTTATCTGTCTGCTTTCTCACCACAAAGTAGCTGGCACCTAGTGCTACTAGCATTTCTATGGCATACATATTTCCATATCAGGAGTACGTTAAGAGTACCTTGGGGCAACAATTTTGGTCTTACATGCTAGCCCCAAGATATACACTGTTTTGATCATTAGCAATATTAATTCATTTTTCCTCACTATCCTTTGCTTTGACCTCTTTACTCTTCCTTTGTTACTGTAAAAATGGAAATAATATGCAGACAAAACACTGCTTCATCATCTAGTAAGACTGAATATTACAGTGAGAACACGTTAAGCAATGGAATAGCTTTCTCAGGTTATGGGCTCTCCATCCTTGAAGACTTTCAGACCTGAATTGAAAGGTATCTACCAACTTGTCTATGGGTACAAGGGGTCTGTAGGCAAGGCCTAAGCAACCTGATTTTGCTGTGAAATTTAGCCCTACTTTGAGCAGGAAGATGAACAACTTTGACCTTCAGAGCTATTTTCCAACCTAAACTTTTTCTATGATGGTATGATTTGCAACATGCTCTGTAAATTTCCTTCAACATCCAGCAGGATCTATTTCTGCTTCAACTATCAGAAGAGTAAATTATAGAAAATCTTTTTACTTGTAAACCTTATGAATCTTATGTTATAGTTTGAACAATTTATACAATGAGAATCGTTACAAGCCATAGCTGCTAGTTTCTTCATGTCAGTTCTCTATCCTGTGCCAAAACTTAAAAATTTTCCTGTCCTAGACTACATGTAGGTATTTGCTAGAAAAATAGATATACATTATGGAAGAGGAAAGAGCCTAAACTGACATGCTATATACTATATGCACCACCTCTTCTTATGTGTGTGCCACCAAAGCAGCAACAGTGAGAGACGGCCTGTGTGGGACACTTGGTGTTTCCTCCATGGTGACTGATGGCTGCAAAACCACAACTGCCTTCTGGCTTTGTACTTCTACTGCAACACTTTGCTGCTGTCTTTGCAGTCCACTAACTACTACTTTCATGGTCCTTAGGGGCTATCCTTAATAAAAGATGGAGTTAGGACAATGTATGTTTCTCTAAGTCTTGGTAAAGAATCAGACTGATTTGCAGTAGTCCATGAAGAGATAAAATGAGTGCTGTTGCAGTATTTAGCTGGTGCACAGGCCACAGGATGATGCTTTTGGAAATGGAGGATCATCTGTGAACTGCAAGATGAAGAATTATGTGAGATGACTGCCTGTAGATGAAAAATCTGAAAAGTTATTTTCTTCTGGACTAGTTTAAAGTAACACTGCTATGGATTTAGGTGGGTTGACTGGGGGAAGTGAACTTTGGATAATGTATAATTTCCTTTGAGGCAATGTGCAAAAATAAGGGACGTAAATTCAAATTCAAGTCTTCAACTTGTCTGTTTGTGTTGTCTTGAATCTGCTGCTTCATTAACCAAAACTGTGCAAAGTCCAATCCAAAACAAGTTCTAAATATACTCCAAGAAGGCCAGGGATTTATCCCAAGGCAGAGCACGACCCTATGGAGAACACCACAGGAAAATAATTTCAATAGACTTGCTGCCTCATCAAGAAATTGCTATCTGACCTCGACAAGGCCTTCTAAATGTGCCTATGAATTGCTAAAAGAGACTTGGTTCTGCCTCTGGTGTAGATCAGAGCAGAATCAGCTTCCTGAAGTGTTCTCATTTTTTCATATTTTTTTTTACTAAAACGTATGGAAACCCTGTTTGTCAGGAACAGCTAGAGCTTTTGTACAGGTGTATTGTGGATACCTAGTTACTGGCAATGGCATCATAGCTGATCTTTTCTTCTTTTTCCCATAAAGGATAGTGTAGCAAACTTGAAATAGCAATAAAGAGAATAAACAATTTATTTTCATTGTAGATAAAACTGTCACTATCAAGTAGTAGCTTTGATGTATTTGTGTAAGGAAAGTTAGAAAATAATGTTTGAATCATTCATCATGAAACATTTTAAAGCTAAGAGGTCAAAGATTCTCACATCTGTCAGAAAACAGTCTCCAAAGCCTGAAGATGACTGCAGGAAACATGCTCAGCCAAACTTGATTTTTGACCATGGGGAAATGCTGAAAATGAGGCAAATAAAGAAAGAGAAAACAGCCTTCAAAGTTAAAGGGGAAAACTTATTTTCAGGCGGACATTTCTTAAGAAAGAGTCATTAAATGGTGACCTCCAAAAAATACGTACAGCCCTGAAAAAAACTGAGGCCTAATAAGACTGAAATGCAGATAGAGGTAAAATATTCTTGCAGCCTGCGTGTTGCTTTTTGTGTGTGCTTCATGAGCTGAAGACATGATTATTAAGAAAAGAATGAGTTGAAGGGCTCTTGGGTGAGTCATGGTGACAGTTCAGTGTCTTTCTGTATTACAACTAAAAACGTGAGAGCAGGACGGTGATGGCAGATTTTACATAATAAGAAAGATAATCTAATCTTGCTAGAGTATCTGGGGAAATTATAGTATTTGGAAACAGAAGATATTTAAATGATATTTTACTTTATAGCAAATTGTTCTGGAGAACTGTTGTTCCCTGCTAATATTTCTGTCACTGATTCTTCTTCATTGCCCCCTGCACACTTTTTGCCTCTACTTTTCTTGAGAACAAAACGTGCCATGTCCCATGGCATACATCCCTTGCCTCTTCTGAAGACGAGGACTTCCCCTTTCTTTGTAGGGTAATTTTTATTTTTATTTTTTGCTTTTGTTTCTGTGCTGTTTTACTTGAACTGGAAAATTCTGGTAAAAAACACAGATTGTACCTGTTTTTTCTAAAACTAGATGCAAAAGCACCTGATTGAGAACAAGGAAGTTGCTGAGAGAGAAGAAAGCACAATTGCAAAAGGAATCTAAGTAGTGAATAGTAGTTTTGTGAAAGCCAGCTGCAATTACTGTGATTTAGATCTTCCCTCAAGGGGGGTTGGAGCCCTGTTCCAGTGAGGGGTTGCCACCAGATTGTGGGGCAAGAGAAAGCATAAACCATGATGGACAGTGATAATGGGCAGGCAGGGACTGCTCACTGGACTCAGTTCCGTGACTGCCTCAATATCTCCTCACAATAATACAGTTTGTAGTACTTGTCCTTGCTGATCTGTTATGAACCTTATCCTCCAAGAAGTTATCAAGTTCTCTGCAACATATGATTCTGTAATTTAAGTTGTAATTTACATGTATATTCTGAATACTTCAGTAAACCCAAAAATAGCTTGACTGTTTTATTAGTGGGGAGATACATAGGCTGAAATTAGACCCTGAAAATTACTAGTTGCATTCTAAAATGTCGGTTGTTGGAAACTGTGAGATCAATAAACTTAGCAAAACAACATATTTTAATTCACTCACACATATATATGTATGTAAAATAAATCTTTTTCCTGTCAAACCAACAGAGGTGTTATATTCACCTATTTATCTCCGCCTAGGCTTTCAGCAGTACTGTAGAGAATTAATCATGTAGGTGAAATATAAAGGCGAGTGCTTTTTAATGCAAATCTGAATTGGATAGGGAAAATAATACGAGGCATGAAGATTGTGAAAAGACTTTAATGTAAGAAGCCAGAGAGAAAAGTTAGGACTGCATTGTTTTTTAGAGGGCAGGGTTGGATCTAGGTACAATGAGGTAGGAGCTAACCATACTTCATGTAATATGAGCTCTAGAAAAAGTAATTAATTAAACTACTTAACACAGGTGATTAGTCTGTGGGACTTTCTGCAGCACACACAAGATGTAAAGAAACAGCCATACATGTCTTTATCTTTATTTGGATGTTTGCAGTGCAGACCTATGCAACCTATGCCCCAAGGGCAGTTGTGCTCGCTCTTCTACAGATTTTTGAAGGCATTTAGCAACTTAGAACTAACTGAAATTTTCCTGTGGTGATCACTATGGTAGATCTTTGTGAGGCTGGGGTGCACCTTTGCAGACAAGCGTTTCCAGTGCTCAATCTTAGGTGTTTTGTTAGGCTGACTCTGGTATTCTGGGCAGATTTGCATCCTTTTCTGCCTCCTCTAACCTCTTCAGGTTTCTGTTATTAGAATGACTGACATCCTCATCTCTTGGAGGGCAATATGAAAGCTTCTACAACTTAAAATCCCTATTAAGAGAGGTACTTGAAATATTATTAACTTCAAATCTCTGCTACTTAGAACATAATTGTGAACCACTGAATTCAGGACCATGCTTGTAAATTACTACAGGTTTATTAAATCCGTATGTTCAAGCAAATAAAGCCTTGTTGCAGAAAGCAATAGCAATGTCATATCAAAGTATTTTTTACTTTGTCTTCTGAAAAAGAAATAAGTTTTGATCATACTGCTTGGACTTCAGTTTCTCTAAAGCGCGTAGAAAAATTAAGTGGTTTTGAAGTTTTGTTCAGGTATCCTAAGTAATACCTAACAGTAAACATGAAGTCATACACATTCTTTGAGTTTATATTTCAAATATATCAAATAAACAATGTTTCTTCTTCAAAGTGATAATTTATACATGTGTGTATGATATATGTGTATATATGTACATACATACACTTAAGAATATTTCTTCTTCCTTTTCCATACTGTTCTGTTCTGGGCCCCTCACTACAAGAAGGATATTGAGGTGCTGGAGCATGTCCAGAGGAGAGCAATCAAGCTGGTGAAGGGTCTAGAGAACAAGTCTTATGAGGAACAGCTGAGGGAACTGGGTTTGTTTAGTCTGAAGAAAAGGAGGCTGAAGGGAGACCTCATTGCCCTCTACAGCTACCTGAAAGGAGGTTGTAGGGGGGTGGGTGTTGGCCTCTTCTCCCAAGTAAATAACAATAGGACCAGAGGTAATTGCCTGAAGTTGTGGCAAGGGAGGTTTAGATTGAATATTATGAAGAAATTCTATACTGAAAGAGTGGTCAGGCACTGGACCAGCCTGCCCAGGGAGGTGATGGAGTCACCATCCCTGGAGGTATTCAAAGACTGTGTAGCTTTGGTACTTCAGGACATGCTCTAGTGGCCAAGGTTGTGGGGCTTTTTTGTGTTGACGGTTGGAGTTGGTGATCTCAGAGGTCCTTTCCAACTGTGATGATTCTGTGATTAGCACATTACTATACTTGGGCTCAAATTCCTTTTTCTATTTTACTTTATTTCTATTTTTTAGACCAAACCTTTATTATGAATTTCATCTCAATTGTTCATGTTTTTGTTTTTTCACCCTCAACTTCTGCATTTTTTTTTCTTTTTTCCTACACTGATAAATATTTATACGGGGAAGACAGTCAGCTCTGACCTCATATGTCAGCTTACAAACCCTCTAGGGTTTTTCTATGCCATTTCCATCTTTGACATCTACTTGCAGATCTTTCATGAGTGGTCTTTAGTTAGGTGCAAAATTTCTTTAATTTCCAGTAGGGTTTTTGCTGAGCACTTTATGGATACACTGTATGTATGTATATAGATAGCTCAGTAATTAGATATTATTTTCCTGGACTTCACCATTGCTTAGGCTTTCTCATTTCATGCTTATTTCATTTTTTTGCTGCATCACTCTTCTCTTCCCCTCCACCTCCCTTGTTAGCTTATATCTGTCTTTTTTCCCTTTGAGCTTCTCCCTCGCACTTCTATACATGTTCTATACACGTATGCATAATATCTTGTGTTCCTGGAAAGCATATATGTTGCAACTTCCCTTGCTGATTTTTCTGTTTCTACTCCTTGTTCTGGTAATATTAAATCATGATGTTAGCTGCACCAGCCTCTGCCTCCCACCTGTGCCGTACCTGTACAACTCCCAATTATTTAACACAGAGCGATGACCTTTATCTTTGGCTGCAAACATTCCCTATCAATAAGCAGCATTTCACTATATCTGCAAAATGCAGTGTTATGCCTAAACCCTGGACCATCATGCACTTGAACTTTTGGGGACCCTGGACTTGCTCCTGTGCTGGAGTCTGAAAAGAGAATTAGGTATCTGGTGGAAGCCTCTGTCTGGGGCTTTGGAACCAATGACTAACTCAAAACAGAATATTAAAAAACCCCTTTATTCAAACAGAGGTCTAACATCCCAGGGCAACAATGCCCAGTCTCTTCACCCAAATCTCTTTAATTCTCTCACATGTTGGATGTGTTTTGCTAGTCAGAATCCTTCACGGCCTTAGACTCTTCTTTGTGAAATGTACTTTGAGGACTGAATCACCATCTTCTCAGAAAATGTTTAGAATCTTTTCAATTTGATAGTGCTACTTTCCAGTATATATACTGTTACTGCACAGTTTATCTCCATGCAAAATATTTAAAAGAACAAAGATTTTATCTTGCAGGTGGGTCAAAATAGCAAGAAAAAAGTGTTATTCTTGTACTCATTTTTCTGAATAGTTGAAGTCTGCTTGCAGTCATTTCTGTCACGTAGCAAAGGCTTCTGATACTGTGGTATTTGATTCTTAAGATTGTGTTAAATATTCCAGGGCTCTTTGTCATACACAGTAGAAGCCACTCCCCCACAGCACTGCTAGAAATGATAAATCTATTTCTATTAGTATTTCCATTATGACATTATCTGAGAATTTTGATAGTCTGACTTAGTTGCAAAGGTTTCTGAAGAGCTGTTGATAAAGACGTTGATAGACAATATAAAAAGATAAAACAGGAATCTAGAAAAAGCAAATATGAGGTATTCTTTCCTCTTGATTTTTGCTGAAATTTGAATAGGAATAAATGTTTTGCTGTCTGCTGTCTCTAGGCAAACAAACATTCATCCCAGTATGGAAGGTTCGTATTAAGCATATGGAGTAGACATCCAGCTTGATTCCTGCCTATTTGATGCAGAATCACTGACCTTTCAGGACTGAAATGTACAAGTACGCAGCAACTAATCTCCTGATACAATTTCAGTAAGAGGTAGTAAAGCAAAGGGAATGGAATCCAAGTTTACCACCACGCTGAGCCAAAGAGCTGAGACAGACGAGAGCAGTCAGCACCCAGTTAGCCTCTACTCAGTCACTGGGCTGGAGTCACCAGGGTTTTATCAAGACTGTAAAAAGTGGAGCCAGAACCTCTTGTGAAGGCAGGAATGCATCTCTCTCCTTATCTCTTTTCCCCCAAAAACAGAATGGATTTTTTTTTTTTGGTTAAACAGTGTGAAAGATATTATTAAAAGAGTGAGTAATGTGCCTCTTTACGTGCACTATAGTAGTTTCTGGAGCAGTTCTTCAGCCAGAGAGGTTTTCTACTCCTTTCTTTCTGCTGCGCTTTCTTAAGGCCAAGGTTGTATTTTACACTAGGCTGCACTGGCTGTGTTCTGGAGGCTGCCAGCCAGCCAGTGAGAGGAGGCAGCGTTCCCTACCTTCCCTCTCCCCTTCAGCTGCTCTCCATTTCAGGTTGTACTACTTGGAAGCGTGGACTGCCTGCCCTGCCTGAAGGACAACATAAGCCTCCTCTAAACAGCCCTGCAGGCTGTCATTTGAGCACTCTGCAGTGGAGAGAGGAGGCTGAACACTCTCAGGCTGTGGAGGATAGAGAAGGTCTAAGTCCCAGAGCAGTAAATTGTGGACAGAATGAAGGGAGTTTGCTATTGGCATCCACCTTTTACAAGAAGGTGGTCACTAATAATGCAACCTGCATTGTGTGGAGGTTCTTTGAAGCCAGAGATGCTGGAAAGCCCAGGTCCGCAGATGTGAGAGGTGATGTTGTGCAGGGAAGCAATAAGCATGGAGTCATGTCTGAGTGAGGGACGTCAGGCCTGGTCCATAACTGCAACTCTCTGTGCCTTTTGGGCATAAAAGCATTTCCTGAATTTAATTTCTTTATGGCCAGGCAGTACCTAATTGGGGGGTGGGAATAGGGATAATGCTCATGATCACACTCCCAGCCTCCAGCACTTTCTCCCGTGCACTTGCAGATGCAGTGCTGTGATGCTCTCTGGTGCCTCCCCAAGGGCTGTGCTGGACCTAGGCCAAAAGGGCTCTTCCTTGGGTAGTTTTAATTTTTTCAGGGTAAATGCTAGTTGAGGGCTTAGTTTCTTTCAACTGTGAAATAATACAAGCAGCTACTGTGTGGGACTTACGTATATATTTGTATTGGGTTTGCATGGCAAGGTTTTGGCAGTAGGGGGGGGGCTACAGAGGTATTTGAAAAACTTCTTTTTTCTATTTCTGGTGACTGCTGTTTTTCTGTCTAAGTGATATAATGTTTCACTGAGACTTAAAAAATAAGTGGGGTGTGTTGGATGCCCTGAGACAATTTGCAAAAAATTTCTTAATCCACCTCATACTATTACAGTGGCTTTCCAGGAGGTCTATCTTGAACCTCTTTCACATGATCTTCCTCCACTGAGTCTGAGAGACCTTGAGGGACATTCAGAAGGTCTGTGGTCAACTGATGAAAATTTTAAAATTAAAACACCAAACCATTCAAAGAACCCTTCAGCTTTAATTTAAGCAAAGGTAAATCAGGTTATTTATATGCGACATAATTTATATTTGTGTCTCAGGTTCCTCCATCTCATACTGGACTATATACAGAGTTAAGCTTGCTCATTCTAGTCCATGTTTTCTACTGTATGGGTTTTCTGCAAAATTGAGGCTTTCAAATACAGCTACTAAACACAGACTTTTACTATAAATTATTTTTTTTCCACAGTTTTTACTATCAAAATAGTGACATTAGTTACTCTGCAGCTAGGTGCCACGAAAAGAAAACTAGTTTATCATTTCATCTTTTACCAAGGCACACGACTTATGTTTTACAGGGCATCTGCCATTGTAGCTGTCTCAAAACTCTTGCACCTCTTTGCCAGTAGTGGAAAGTATTACTTGTAATACAAGTAAATTAAGACAAAGAGAATTGATAATTCAAATGTTTAGAACTGGAAAGTAGTCCAGATTGCTGCAGGAGTCCAAAGAACCTGATTGCTCTGTAGCAAGTACAGAATTAAAAACATCTCCCCTCCCTGCCACCTCCCACCTCCCCCCAGAAAAAAATCCAACGATAAACAAATCCTGCCACAAATAGTCCTCCTGTCCTCAGAGGTTGGCGTATAAGGTTACTGAGCTAGTTTTACATCCTTTGTGCTCCCACCTAAGATACAGAGAGGGGAGCACTTTTAAGGATAAATGAATCAGGCAGACCTGGTCCAGTGCCACTTAGGCAAAGGTGACTAATCTAGAATGTAACATGAGTGTAACTAGCAGGGTAAGGAAATGGTTCACCCCCCTGATTAATCAGTTGCGAGACTGCATCTGGAGTACTGTGTCCAGTTTTGGATTCTCAGTGCGAGGAAGATGTTAATGTAATAGAACAAGTTTATCAGATGGCACTAAAATGAATGGAATATATAACATACAAGGGGAAACATGGAGATACCGGTTTGTTCAGTCATAAGAAAGCTAAACAGGGATTTTACTGCTGTTGTCAGCTACCTAATGGAAAGCTATAGAGAAGATGGAGCTGGACTCCTCCTGGAGGTGCACCATTAACAGAAAGAAAATGACACAAGCTGCAACAACAGAAAATTCAACTATATATTATGTATTTTTTCACCATGAGGGTGATCACATGTAGGAGCATGTTCCCCAGAGAGGTTCCATGTGGAATCTCCCTCCTTGGAGATACTTAAAACTCAAATAGACAAATCTCTGAAGAAACTGATCTAACTGCAACTGATATGAATCCAGGATTGAAGCAGGTGCTCTCCAGAGGTCCCTTCTGGGACCTGTCTGTGAATCTATGAACAGAGTTATTACAACTGCTGTCTAAGAAAAAGATGCAATAGCTGCTTTGACAGGGTAACACTTGTGAAAATTTCTTAATAGTACAAAGTAGGTGTTACCTAAAATGAGTAAGGAAGAATCATTACAAGTGCTGAACCGTGGAGCTCTGAAAACAACTGGATTTGCGCCTTTTAGGTGTGCTAGTGTTCCATCTGTACATACTAAATCATGTATGTGGTCATACAACTTCAGAGAGACAACCAGTGTTTCTAAAGTTTCAAGTGAAGGCCCTGGTGTCTGAGTCAGGCTAGTTTTTGCAGTGCAGATTTTTCTGCTAGTGGAATCAGAACTACCTCAGAAGTTAGGGTTGCAGATGATTGCCCTGATTGTTGATTA
Organism: Hemiprocne comata; assembly: GCA_020745705.1. NCBI lineage: Eukaryota > Metazoa > Chordata > Aves > Apodiformes > Apodidae > Hemiprocne > Hemiprocne comata. Next base: position 24,414,777 of record CM036589.1, on the reverse strand, counting down.
AATGGGGAACTGCATAATTGCTTCACCACAGAACATGATTAATTTGCTGTTAGTGGTTGAATACTGCTACAGGAGCATAAAAAAAGGATGCATTTAATATATGGGTTATGACTTCTGGGTTGATTAACACTGAGAATTTTTTCTGGTACTGAAGCTATATACACACATGCAATTGTAAACAAAGTGATTTGTTATAATCTGGAGGAAGACAGACTTACTCTCAATAGAGGGGGTTCAGATTAGAGAATTATCTAAACAGATGGGGTGTATGTAAGTCCGATGGCCTCACTGTTCTGAGGAAGCTGGTCAAACGTCACTGAGAGGCCATTCTTGATTATGTTTGAAAGGGTGTGGTTAGTGGGAGAGGTTTCTGAGAGCTGGAAGTGGCATGAAGTCCATCTGAGTTGATGGGGGTCCTGTACTATTTAGTGTCTTCATTAATGACTTGGATGATGGGTGAGAGGGTACCCTCAACAAGTTTGGAGATGATGCAAAACTAGGAGGCATAGCTGATACGTCAGAGGGTTGTGCTCCCATTTAGATGGATCTCAACAGGCTGGAAAAATGGGCCAATAGGAATCTCATTAAGTTCAACAAAAGGAGATGCCAAGTCTTGTACCTGTGGAGGAATAACCCCAGGCACCAATATTTGTTGGAGACCAAATGGATGGAAAGCACCTTTGCAGAAAAGGACCTTGAGGCCATGGTCAACAGACTGAATGTGAACCAGAAACTTGTTCCACTGGCAACAGTGGCCAACAGCCTCCTGAACTGCATTAGGAAGAGTATTGCCAGCAGGCTAAGGGAGGTGATCTTTCCTTTCTGTGGTAACGAACAAAGAGAAGAAAAGAATGCCATTAAAAAAAATTATTACCTCCAGGCCTCATGGCACACCTAAAATGCAGCTTCCACAGCATAGACTTCTATGAATTAATTTATGAAATGCTAATGGAAGATCTTACTCTGTTTTGGGAGGATCTAGCTTTGTGGAATTTAGGAATACTGAGCTTTTAGGCACCTGGCTGCTGATTTCCAGAGCCAAAATTGAAGGTGCTGTGCTCGAGCTCTTAAGGTAGTCCTTTGAGATGCACAGTGAAGTGGTCCTGGAAGTCAATACTCTGAGTGAGAGGACCGCAGAGATTTGGATAAGAAATACAGAAGACCAGGATGTTAGGCACCTGGCGGCAGGCCTGAATCAAGCCCATCCAAATTCAGCTTTCAGGAGTTGATTGGAAGTTACTGTTGCCCAAATGGTGGTAGTCCTAAAGTAAGAAAACTTCCCTCAAATTTGAGAAACTTTGTTTCAGCCTCCTCAGTTTTATAAGATGTGATAAAATCATTGGACAAACTGAAATACAATCAGGAATTTTTTTTTAAAACAACATTAACAAATACGATGTCAAATTATTTATTTTTTTTTTTTCTTTTTGTCACCTTTGAAGTGATTTTGAAGTCCTCTATGGAACGAACAATAATTTAAGTCATGCTTTGCCCCTCATTCTTGGGCCTCTAATGTAAATGTACATCACCTTTCAAAAAAGTCTCATTTTATGCTAGACTTGCTCAGATTACAACTCTAATTATAATACCTTGTAGTCTTTGAGAATTTAGTTGACACTGTATGCACGCTGATGTATATTCACAGCCTTTGACATCTTGTTAGACATACCAAATATATTATTAAACTTTGCCCTTTTAAACTCTGTATTCAGTTATGAGTTAGCAATTAAATATTTCTGTTCGTTATTATAATAATATCCCCATCAAACAAAGGGACTGAACTGTCACGTATGAAACACATGAATATTTTTCTGTATTTACTTTGATTATAATTAATCTCTTGGCCATCGACAAGTCTGAACTTGCTTGTTGGCATTTTATTTAATGACATGAAGCATAAAGATAACTGTGTATGTGGTTTTCTAGTGTCTCAGCTGTTGCAGAATTAAATGGCTGTCTGAAAACTTGGCTGAAAGGAAGATTACTGTGTTTATTCTTACTTACTATGCAGTGTGGTTACTATAATACATTATATAAATATTTAGAAAACTGCTCTTCTGCTTTATACCTGGCTCTTCAGAGTGGCAAAAATCCCTCTTAATCAGGTGTTTTGGTTGTCTTATGATCCCATCATTTCTTAACTTCTGTTTGTTGCCTATCAGCTTCAAGAACACTGTAAGTTTCCCCAGTGTATTTTGGTCTGCAAGGAAATAATTAAAGTGTAAATATAATGAGTCACGTATATTTGACCTGACTTTGTATAAATGTGTTCAGAATATTGTATTTGCTCACAGTATTTTCAAGCTTCAGCAGCAGTTATAGTAGATACTCAGCGAGTACTTTGGGAATTTGTGGGGTTCAGAAATTTCTTTAGCTGAACATCTCCAAACATCATGTGATTCACAGTTAAGATTCATTATAGAATTTGCTGAAAACTACTCTGATTTTCTTTTATCTTTGGATAGTGATAGTGGGAATCACTAAAAGACTTTGCCAGAGATAGTCTAACTATTAGACAATAGTCTAATAATGGCTATATCAACAAACGTGCAGTTACATCTCAGAAGACCTTAGAGTGTGTGATGCAAGACAGATTTTTCATTCTGCCTCTGAGCTTATTTTTGTATACAGTCTAAAATAACTTGCAGCTCTAGATCTCTTTCAGTATATAAAACTATAAATAGATGGCTCCTACCATCTTTAGTCCATGCATTATATAATTACAACAGGATAAATCCCAATAATTTAAACTTACTGTTATCCCAGAAATCTGTTCATGAGAATGAAGTGAAACTATGTGATCAACTAATAAAAGGAAAACAGCACATACTATAGTGTCCCCAGGTGGAAGCTGCTTCAGGAACTGAAAGTTACTTGAGCAAAGTTGGATGTAATATTATTTTGGAATCTCAGATTCAGGACTTTTTGGACAGCTTCAGTCTAAAAATGATAAAGTTATCTTCATTTATGAGCATAACTTAACTTTCTAGCACTTTTTTCTGTGTCTTTTTGCAGGTGTCACTCTGTTACCAAGATTTTTGCTTCAGAAACATAAATCATGCAAATGGTAACTCCAGAGGTCAGCTTTGATGTACAGTGAGTATGACTTTCTAGAATGAATTTAAGATTCTTGATTAAAATGTTTGTCTTTTGTGAATTGTGTGAATGTGGTCCTACCGTACACAAACATTTAACTAAATGGATTTCAAAACATAAGTAGAAGGTATTATTTGAAGTGCGACATAGTTACCAAATTGCAGCTGATGCTTTGCTATTTTCAGCAGGAAAAAATGTCATAGAATTCAAAACCATGCAATTTAGAGTCACATATTGTTGTCTGTCTTTATAGAATGTGGATGTTGGAACAGAGAAGTCTCAAGAAATCATAGTGATCGAAGTGAATGTCTTCATGCCCTGCAAGTGCTGGAGCAAGTAAAAGTTATGCCCAGTGCAAAGTTGCTCTCATATACTTACATTTTTTGGTAGTTGTGTAACTGCATGGTGATTTTGAATACTCATTGTTGCAGACTTTTTTTGGGGTTTTAGCTAAAACAATGGGACCTTCCAACTGAACTAATCCTGCTAGTGACATTTATTATAACATATTAATAACTTGGGAGTGAAGAAACAACAGCAATATGCAAAATTTAGTACTGTGCTTGAGAAGCTCAGACTTGGCATTAAACACAGTTTAGTATTTGGTGACGGACCAGAGCTACGGACCTTAGAACCATCACATGTGTCAGTAAAGTATTTTGCAGCAGGAAGAACTGCTGTGCTTGTGTCCTGAGCCATTGGAGCCCTGTGATGAAAACAGTGAATAGTGCAGAACTGAGCACAGCCTGTGTGGGAGGCTGAAAGAGAGGTCTCTGCTGCAGGGCAGTGGAGGAGATGAGGTTTTTCTCTCTCCCAAGAAGCTCAAGGTGGTTACGGTTCTACTCTGAAAGGCTGAATGAGAGGCTTTAAATGTCTTCCGGCTAAGCTCGAGTTTCTGTGAAGATCACTGTAGCTTTTGTGTTTTGTGCTGAACACCCTCTGCCCAGCTGATTAAAGACTCTACCCTTCAGACTGGATCCCTAGGGACGTACAGGTTGGGCAGCAGCTGGCTGTGAATAGTGTTTTAGTCCTGAGTCCTACGTGAGAACCAAGTTGTTTGGTTTTCCTGTGTGGCAGTAGTCATGGACTTGCCCTGAAATATGGATAGCCAAAAAGTGTGTGGTGACAAGCTTGACAGCAGTTTGAGGGCTGCAGTTTTTTGTCTAAGGTCTGGAATCTCTCCTGGACCCTGGTATAGGTGGCTTATTATCTGTGAGCATTGGAGCTTCAAATGCTGCAGTTGGATATGTTATTGGAAATCATATCCCAAGGGCAGAATAACTGAGATGTGACACAGCTGGAAGCTATCCTCAGTGTTGGTGAAATTATTATTTTTTTAAACACCATTTTGCTATAGTATATGTACTGGGGGAATCATTGAAGAAATTTACTCTGTTACCTACCAGTCAGAAATTCTCAAGTCAGAATAAAGTCCTGTCTTAAGCTTTGGTGACTTGAGAGTTGTAATACTATACTTTAAAAGGTTAAATATCACAGCTGTGGTGGGTGAAAGCAGGCAGCAGCTAAACCACCACCCAGTCGCTTGGTCACTCCCCCCATCAGGGTAGAGAAGAGAATTTGGAAGGTCACAAACAAGAAATACTCATGGGTCAAGCCTAAGAGTTTTTAAAAAGTGAAGGAAAAAAAACCCACAAGTGACACAAAGGCAGTCACTCTTTACTTGTTGTATGAGGGAAATATCCACCATAAAAACTCTCCAGGTGATGCCATCACTGTGCTGGTGGGTCCTGACAGAACTGAGCCAGTGGCTGAGTACCAAGCTGCTTGGAACTTGCAAAATTGAGGTGATTCTGAACAGTCTACCAGTCAGACTGTAAGCACTGGTAGAAATCTCATGCTGAAACATTAAATGCCTGTGGGGATGGCATACCTTTGAGGTGAGGAAACAACAGTGGAGGACTGCAGTTGTGGTTTCAAGTGTTAGTGAGATTTGGGCTTCCAGACGTTTTTCTTACTTTGTCCCTGAGTCCCTAACCCCATTGTATACTTTGTCTGTCTGTGGAAAATGCAACTAATGAATAGCTGTTACTCTGTAAGAAGGGAATTGAAAATACTAAATTACTCACTGAAGAATTTCAGAGCCTTACTAATTCTGAGTTTAAAATCCATTTCTGATCAGACATATTATTAAGTGTCTGTTGTGGAGTACTGATAAGGTACAAAAGATTACCTTTTAAATTACTGCATTTTAACCTATGAATACATTTGACACCTGGGGACTTCACTTTCGGTGAAAATGAAAAAGCCTGCCAATGAAATAATTGGTATTATGAGCTAAAGTGCAGAATTAACACTTTCAATTTAATGAGCATACATATATATAAAAGAATGTTTAAGTCAGTTTGTGCAGCGTGGTTCAAGCTGAAACAATGCTATTGTATTCCTGGAAGCTTTTCTGTTTCTCTTTTTACTGTGGAAAGGCTGATGACCAGGACTTTTGGCCATTTGCTACACAAGCTCTGATACTGCAGGAGAATGTTCCCTGCTCCCAGTGAAGGCAGCAGGGTAGCAGTTGGTATCCTTTACACCACATAAAATAGGTGTGAAGGCTGCTTAAGTTGTCAGCTGCTTCCTAAGGAAGGCAGTTTTTTCCAAGCTCAGATCCCATCTTAGATATATTTTTTTAATCCTGATTAAAAAAAAAAAGATATAGAAACTGTAAAGCTGTTAATTCTTCATAGAAAATTAAGCTTGATTCTTATTTGAGACTGCTCTAAGCACATGTAAGTAAAGTTTGTATTGTGCTGTAAACACAAAAGGGGCTTGAATTTTGGCACTTTCATTATAAAGATGAGTGAATGAAAGCATTTTTTCTAGTAAACGGGAACTTTTTTCTCTGATAAAAACTTGGCTTCAATCTTAACTCATTCATAGGTAATTTCTACCTACCCATGCACATTAACTGGAAATTCTGACAGTCTCATCAGGGTTATGTGAGGATTTACTCTTACAAAATAAAGTATCCCACAAAATCCCACAGCTGCTTAGTTAAATTTCAACTTTATGCTATTAGCACAAATTAAACCAGAAAGAAATGAGTTTAACTGATCAGGTGCCTGTGAGTTTCCAGTCTGGAAACTCTAATGTGTGGAACATGGTGAAGGATATAACTGTACCCAATGCAGGTGAGATTCAGAAATCCCCCGAGACCCTGCCTTTGAGAGTGCAACAAAAAATTCACCTGTAATGTGAGTACATCTGGTTCAATGGTTCAATTAAACAGCATGTTGTGGTGAAATTTTTGTTTCATTTGCAGTTTCATCATGCCTTTTTTTTTTTTTTTTACCCTGAATGTATGACATGTGCATACTTAATAATGACCTTACAGAACTGTACAAAAAATCATAAAATGAAACTACACCACCACCCCTATCCCCCAAATAAAAGGAAAAAACATAGGCAAATGGTAAAGGATATTTGGGATGTTTGTGTTTAGTATACAGACCTATGGAGTAGTACTGTTTGACCTTTAGTACTGTATGTAGGGAGACAAGGTGTATCTGTGTTCAATGATGTGGGTTAAACACAGCCAGCAGCAAAGCACCCACAGAGCTGTTTGCTCCTCCCAGCCCCCCTCCACAGCAGGACAGTGGAGAGAATAGGAACAGCAGAAGTGAAAAAGCACAGATAAGGACAGTTTAATAAAGCAAAGGAGGACAGAAAACAACCAAATGATGCAAAGGTAATCACTTGCCACCTCCCATAAAATGAGCAAGGTCCTGCCAGTCTCTGAGCAATGGCTACCTCGGAAGCCCACCCCCCATCCCCTTCTTCCTCTACCCCAGTTGAACATGATGTTATTTTTGAGTATGATGTTACATGGCATGGAATATCCCTTTGGACAAATCAGGTGAGCTCTCTCTGTTTTGTCCTCTTTCAACTTCTTGCCCACCTCAGTCTGCTGGCTTGTAAAAATTTTCACATATATGAAGCTGATCCTTTGGAGCTGTTACTGCATTTATTTTACCTCCTTTCTGAGGCTAAATGCAATTTAATTAAAATATGCTGGATTTTTGGCTCTCAAATATGAGAAGTAGAAATTTGGCAATATGCTCTGAAAGGGTGAATTGATCTCTGCTTGCACTAGGGTGTCTGCAATTTAATGTGTCTTTGTCAGTTGTATCTTGTCTCTAACTGTTCTCAGAAACAAAAAAAAATTTTGACCTTTTGTATCTGTCAATGATTTTGTTTATAGATTTTGAATGATGGGTTCTGAAGAAATTAGTTTTTCTGAAAATCTGTCTCAAAATGATTCTTGAGACATCATCAAAAACATCCAATCTGTTGCCTAATTTTTTAATTTTTGTGACTATTTACGGAAAAATGTTCTTATTCTTTTATATATATATTTAAATTTATGCACATGGCTATATTATACTTACTATTAAACTAATGATGATTCTTTATTATAAAAATTAAGATCTTATTTCCATTTACTGTATAAATGCTTGGATAGTAGAGGACCACACTAGATCTCAGTGCTCTGAGACCAGAGACAGAGCCAAGCCAAGAGCTTGTCATGGGTGCTGATCCTTATACAAATTTAGCAGAGTGAAAAGAGCAAAGGCTGTAGAAGGAGGTGTTTAAGGTGCATATTAAAGATGCCTTACCTGATAAAAAGGATTCTCAGTTTACTGTCTGGCAAGCTATTGGCACTCTCTTAAAACTGCATCTTCCAATGTCCTTGTCATAGCAGCCTATAGGGTTGCTGTTGTGAGATAGAAGAGTTAAAAATACATATTGACAAATGTCTACTAGTTTTCTGAGGTGTGTTTTCCAGTAGACTGTTGTGTATGGTGTGTGTGGCAAAGGGCACTGGGAGGTGAGTTTTCTTCAGCAGTATAATGTTTCTGGATTATATATACCCTGTTACAGGGTGTCAATCTAGTTCAGTTTTTAGGCTACAGTGCTTTGCATGTGTGTTGTTCTAAATAAGATACTGGTTTTTATTAGGGACTTAAAAAATTAAATACTGACTCTCCATTAGCTGTTCTAGTTATGGGCTGGGTTTAAGAAACACTTTGATGGTTTTGAGGTATAATGTGACCACGCTAAGGGCAATAGCTAAATTCAATTTACTCTGCAGGCAAAATGATGGACTACATGCTGCTCTGTTACTCTGCTGAGGAGCAGCATTAGGTTTGAGCTACACTTCATCCTGCTCTGAAGTACTGCTAATAGCCAGGACTCTCTGCAGTAGGTGAAGAAATTTGTTTCCTTTTTTTGGGGGGAAAGAACACGAACATGGATGACAAAACATCTGGAATAACAACCACCACATGGAAAATGAATTTGCAGTTTAAGCCCTCTCCCTGCTTCTGGATTTGGCTTTCTATAGGATGAAAATGTCATAGACTGCTGAATTCAAGCTTTCCTCAGAACACTTTGCAGGAGAGTTAGTCTCTAAAATGGTTTGATTGCTTGCCGAGTGCCTCAGTTGCTGCTGATATGTTTGTTGTTGTGTTCTGAAGATGGAGCACATCCACTGGCACTAGCAGGGCTTGCAGTGATCATTATAGTTGAACCAGCACTGCTACTGTCTGTCTCTGAGTCACCAATGTTAAATTCTGTTCTTTTCTCTGAGACTGCAAGGAATGGCATGTTTTAGATTAGAATTAGCCAGACATGTTTAGTAAACCTTGTTAGCAGCTGAAAGCAAAACAGCTTTGTTCCCCTGAGTTGACTCGATCACAGCTACTAACTACAGACAATTTTCCCATGGTACCAGAAAGAGCAGGAGCCTGAAGAACAAATCTTGTGTGATATTCTACAAGGAATTCAAAATTTTCATGCTCATTTTAAATGTGGCTTTCATACACATGCACATTTTATTATGACAATGAGTTCTTCTTCTGCTATTACAGTATTATTTTATTTTAGTTTATTTTTATTTTGCAGAATATCCTCTAATATTTGAGCGGTGCTGCCGGTCACATCTTAGTCTGTTCTTGATGTCTTTAGCTATTTGACTTTCCACTTTTTTTATTAAAGCGTATATTTAGAACGTGTGATTTCAGTGGTTTCTTTCTGGCTACATTGAAGATTGGCTTGTTATTACTAGTTCTGGCATGTTATTACCAGTTATCCAGACAATTCAGTGACATGAAATAAATCTCCAAATGGCTTTGGGACATGCTCTGCAGGTAAGCTGGTAGGCTGATAAATATACCTCGTTGTTGTCAAATGATTGTTTAAAGCATTTTGAAATAATGTTATAGTAATAATAGAATAAAATAAAGAATACTGTATGGAAAACTAGCAAAGAGATCACCAGCCTGAACAGACATAGATTTTAAACTGTAAACTGTATCAGCTCAGCATTGCAGCTGAAATTCTTTCACAAGCAAATCCCTGTCTATACCTGTTACCTGTCTTTTCTGGCTGACTAAATGCTAGGGAAATGGCTGTTACACGGGACCAGATTTTGCTGCCTAGAAACCGTAAGATTTTGGTTGAGAGATGTAAGTCAATAAAAACCACAATCGGTCTGTCAGGCTCAACTGACCTTCTATCCCTTTGAGTTTCTTCCTAATTAGCCTCATTGCTGGGCTTAAATAATTTTCTGTTTCTGTCATCCACAGGGATTCTTTTCCTACCATTCATTAAATCAGAAGCCATCCATAAGACTTTTGATCATGTGTGTAATTGTCCAGCATAGTTCTCTGGGGATTTTGAGTGTTTTAGCATAGAGGGAAAATACTGAGGTCTAAGCATAGAGCTGTTAATTCTCTCTTTCACTTGGGGAATTGTGAAGTTTCATTCCTTCTTCTGCGACAGATGTCTCCCGGGGATAGGTCTGATTTTTCCTCGGCACAGTGGAGCTGCCTAGTGTCTACCCTGCAATGGACCAGCAGGGATCAAGAGCGCCCTGCTTCCTTTCAGTTGCCATTTTCCTGTTGAAATGGATAGTCCTACCTCACTATTCCAGCAATGTGAATTAGTAGGTAGTTTTTTTCATGCTTCCTTCCACACCAAATAATTTGCATAAGTACTGTTCAACTTTTAAGATTTGTTTTGTTAGTGAAGTAAGAAAGGGGGGCATGAAAGCAGAGTAGGAATATTGATCCACTGAACAGTAAAAATATGCAGGATTGGGCATCAAGTATAGCTCCACTTCCTTTATGCCCTCAGTGAAAAAAAAAACAAAACAACAGCAGTTAATATATTACAATTTTAGTGTAATAGTGTCTAAGTGTAGTGTAAAGATGAGGTGGGGATTTAAACTGCATTGTGAATGATTCTCCTTAATCTGCATTTTAGCCTGAGTATTGTAATGACTTCATTTTACAACACTACTGCTTCTGCTGTAAGGTTTCGTTAGGTTGTTTTTTTTTAAAGAAACTGAGAGGCAAGGCCATATTAGATTTCAGAAATTGAATTTGGATGAACCCAGATTTCAGAAAGCTGGGTATTTAATGCAATTTCCAGGCTGCCTGTTTGACTGGGAGCCAAAGACATTGTACTTTGTGGGCACTAAACAGAAAATTGAAAAGGAATCTGTAGCCAGATCATTCAGTTCACCTTCATAATCTAAGAAATGACGTATGCAACTTGTTAAGATCAAAAACTCGAGCAGCTGAAGTTTGGAGAATGACAGAGGAAAAATTGTTTAGGCAAACTTCTTTTGGTCTAGTTGCTAAGATGGGCCAAATAAATTCATTGCAGTGTCTTGGAAAAGCTAATAAATGATGCAGCATTTTTTCCTGCTAGATATAGGATTTAGGTTTTTTTCTCTAGGCTGCTTTAAAAATAATGGATGAGGTGGTAGAAAAGAGTAGGGAGGGTTAAAAGGAGAAATATTTCCATGGAGTTATATAATGCATAACAAAATCAGATGTTTAGATCAGTGGCACACAGATGTTACTTTCATTTAGAGTAGGAAAAAAAAGGAGCAAGCCCCTGGAGATGTAACATATCCTTCAACTGTTTACTATCAGTTGACATGTAGACTTTTTCAGGGACTTTGAATGTAAGCACTGTTAGAAATTGGAACTGATTTCATAGCTAGAGATGGTCTTACCATTATGCAGTAATTTTTCTCATCTTCCACTCATGTACATATCTCATGTTCTCTCTTTTCCTTCTCTCTGAGTTCAATAGTTTCTGTCTCTATAGCTCATACTCTTTAATGCCTGCAGCTTTTAAACCTGCATTCTTCCATCTTACCCTTTAGAGAGACTCTTCGTGTGCAGCCTGAGCATCATGAAGGGAAACTATGGCAGGTGTATCCTTTTCTAATGTCCAGTGCTAGACTTCAACTCTTGGCATCAGCAGAGAGAGACCATTGATGAGAGTCTCCATAGATCCAAGGCAGGCCACTGACAAGGGCCTCTTTGGTCTCCACAAGCCTGGGCTGGAACATTCATAGGATGGAGTGAGCACACTCTAGTAATATGCAGAGCAGCTGGAACATACTGTGTGGAAATAAAATCAGAGGTCTCTTGATTTCAAGAAGTGTATGTTCTGCGTGTGTGAGTGTAAACTAAGTTGCTTTTAAGTTGCTGATGTCTTTTAAGTAGGGATATATATCTGCATTGCCTACTTGCAAAATGTCTGGCTTTTTGTCCACTCAGTAGAAGGCTAAAATCTTCACAGCAAAAAAGTTAGAAGCTTATTTTATTCAGAGCCTAATTTTAACCCAGTTTCTGAATGTAATAAGGCTCATACTGTTATATAGTCTTGTTATTTTTCTGATAGTCAACAGAATAGAAGAAAGAGGCCTAGGGAAAGTATGGGTACAGACTCAAAAACAAGAGTTCAAAGCGGAGTATTTCAGTCTGAAGAGTAAAAACTTGCCAGGGCTACAGGGGACTGCAAGCACTCTACCTGATAGACAACATATAAACTGAGCATTTTTTGTACTACAATGCACTGCACTACGCTATTCTACTGTCTTGCTGCCTCCTTTATCTGGCATGTTATCTTCTGACTTTCTGTGAAGATTTTTTTAAAAGCCTGCTCTCCTTTATATCAGTTTCATGCTGGTTGTCTTCTCTCTGCACTTCCCCCCTCTCCACCCCAGCCTCTTCAGGATGTATCAAGTTTGACACTGTTCCACTTGGTCTGCTCAAGGAAGAGTGGCTCTTTCTGAAAACTCATTTGCTCTGGGGGGTGGAGTTTGCCAAATTACCTATTCAGCTTATAGGACAAATAGTTGGCTTGCTGCCGTACCTAAGCAATTGTCCTAGGCAAAGCCAAGATATTGTGAAACTTCATGATGAGCTGGAAGCTGTATATTTCCTCATTTTGTAATGCCTTAAATACTCCAATGATCTCAAGTTATAGTTTACTTAGCAACATAAAGCCTAAGTTATATAGTTATGAGGATAGTATTTGATATAAGAGACATCACAACCCTGTGAAAAAAAAGACAGTTATTCTTTTTTCCCTTGAGCATGCTCTTTGCCTCTGTTCATGAGTGAATTGGTGACAAACAAAATAATAACAGAGTTTTTAGTGAATGGAATTCTCTAAACGTCTGTAGGCATTATAATGAATTACACTATCACAACCTTAATTTACCAGCTCTAGGAATAATCATAGAATCATCATAGAATGGTTTGAGTTGGAAGGGACCTTAAAGATCATCTAGTTCCAACCTCACGCATGGGCAGGCACACCTCCCACTAGATCAGGTTGCTCAGGGCCCCATCCATCCTGGTCTTGAACACTTCCAGGGATGGAGCTTCCACAGCTTCCCTGGGCAACCTATTCCATTGTCTCACCACCATCACACTAAAGAATTTCCTCCTACTGTCTAACCTAAATCTCCCCTCTTCCAGTTTTGATCCATTGCTTCTTGTCCTCTCACTACAAGTGCTTGTAATAAGTCCCTCCCCAGCTTTCCTATAGGCCCCTTTAGGTACTGGAAGGCCACTATAAGGTGACCCCAGAGCCTTCTCTTCTCCAGGCCGAACAGCTTCAACTCTCTCAGCCTGTCCTCATAGAAGAGGTGCTCCAGCCCTCGAATCATCTTTGTGGCTGTGGGGAACGGACTAGTTCTCCCCCCACACAATGGAATGCCCTTCTCTGGACTTCCTTCAACAGGTCCATGTCCTCTTATGTTGGGGGCTCCAGAACTGGACACAGTACTCCAGGTGGGATCTCACAATAGCTGAGTAAAGGGGGAGAATCACTTCTCTGGACCTACTGGCTGCACTTCTTTTGATGCAGCCCAGGACATGGTTGGCTTTCTGGGCTGCAAGTGCACATTGCCAGCTCCTGTTGAGCTTCTCGTTCACCATCACCCCTAAGTCCTTCTCCTCTGAACTGTCTTTGATCCATTCTCCACCCAGCCTATATTTGTGCTTGGGATTGCCTTGACCCAGGTGCAGGACCAGGCACTTGGCCTTGTTGAACTTCATGCAGTTTGCACAAGCCTGTCAAGGTCCCTCTGGATGGCATCCCTTCCCTCCAGTGTGTCAACCTCACCACACAGCGTGGTGTCAGGAAACTTGCTGAGGGTGCACTCAGTGCCACTGTCCATGTTGCTGACATAGATGTTAAATAGCACTGGTCCAAGTACTGACCCTTGGGGAACACCACGTGTCACAGGTCTCCATCTGAACATTGAGCCATTGATCAACACTCTTTGAGTGCAACCATCCAGCCATTTCCTTACCCAATGAGTGGTCCATCCATCGAATTCATACTATTCCAGTTTTGATACCAGGATGTCATGTGGGACAGTATTGAAGGCTTTGCACAAGTAGATTACATCAGTTGCTCTTCCTTTGTCCACCGATGCCATGACCCTGTTGTTGAAGGCTACCAAATTAGTCAGGCAGGATTTGCCCTTGGTGAAGCTTCGTTAGCTGTCACGAATCACCCCTTTATTTTCCACATGCCTTAGCAGAACCTTCAGGAGGATCTGCTCCGTGATCTTGCTGGGCAGAGAGGTGAGACTGACTGGTCTATAGTTCCCTCGGTCTTCCTTTTTTCCCTGCTTGAAAATGGGAGTTACGTTTCCCCTTTTCTAGTCAGTGGGGATTTCTCTAGACTAACAGGACTTTTCAAATGTAATGGACAGAGGCTTTGCAACTTCGTCAGCCAGTTCCTTCAGGAGCCATGGATGAATCCTGTCAGGTCCCATGGACTTGTGTACTTGCAGGTCCTTCAGATGGTCATGAACCTGCTCTTCTCCTACAGTGGGGAAATCTTCCTTCTCACAGTCCATGCCTTTGCCTTATCTAAGTTGGATGGTGTGACCAAAACCTTTGCAGATGAAGACTGAAGCAAAGTAGTCATTGAGTACTTCAGCCTTCTCTATGTCCTGCATGGCCAGGTTTCCAGTTTCCTTCTGAAGCAGGCCCACAGTTTCCCTCATCTTCCACTTATTGCTGACATACCTGTAGAAACCTTTCTTGTTATTCTTAACATACCTGGCCAGGTCCAACTCTGTGTTTTGGCCTTGCTTACCCGATCCCTTGCTTCTCTGATCACCTATCTGTAGGCAAATAAAATGCTGTTGCTACACGTAACACAGAAAAACCCAGCCTTTACTGATAATGATTACAAGTGACAGTTTCTTTCATGCAGTCCATAAGCTGGGGTTTGAACTCGTAGTAGTGCCACATTTCATTATGCAAAGTGATTGTGGTGAGGGAGAGCAAAACAAACAAAAAATAACATTCATATAACATTGAGGAGCACTCAGTTAAACAGAAATCTTGAACTTCAGCTCAGTGGTGTGTAGTGGTAAAGACCACAAATAGTTAGGGTCTCATATAAATCAGTTCTGTGGAAAAGCTCACTTAACATGAGCGTACGAGTAGCACACAATTTTAGTCCCTATAGCTTAAGAAATGGCAGCAGAAATACTAGATCAGGAAAGCCTGAACTGCATAGTCTTTCAAGTAACTTAAGTTATTTATAGTTTCTCAAACAGGAGAAATCAATTATTCAGAAAAATAAATAAAATAAGGCTATTCTGCAGCTTAGTAAAATTCTGAAACCCAACATTTAAGACTATCTGGGATAGTAAAAATTCAAATGTCTTGCAATGAAACTTTTTGAACATTACATTGTTTGCCTTTCAGCACAGGTAGAGTCCCCTGTAATGTGACCAAGCATACTCAAAGCTAGCTCTGGAATCAAAGTTATGCTTTCTGTGTTCTCTAGCCAGTACATACATTTGTTCTTGCTAACTTTCCCTTTGACCTCAAGACTTTCTACCTGGCAGCACTTCATTTTGATTTTAGGAAAATATTCCACCTGTTGACCTTACCTGATGTGTGGCACTCGTGACTTTAGTTGTTCTTTTGGCAGGTTTCAGCCTGGACCTTGTGTTTTCATTATTGGAGAAAAAGTTTTTTGTCCTTTAGATGATCATTCAAAACATCAGTGTTCTCCATTTAGAGAAAATATCGACTCAAAGAAACAAGATGGTGGATAATTTAGTGCTGTTAGAGACCAAAAGAGAGGGGGAGAAGCATCTCTTGCTTCAGTCTCCCTGTGAAGTCCCTCAGAACCACCCGCTAAACACCTTTGGTTTTAGAGGGAATATGGCAGTTCAAGGTTTTACACAATGTCCTCTGTCAGGAGGCAGGGATTATTGCCTCCATTCATCTATACTAAATATATTTGATAATTGAAGTGAAAGTGCAGCTTAGGCGAATGCATCCTGCTATATTCATGTGTATTGCATTCCATGCATCAGTTAAAAATACACTTTCATCTGCTGCAGACAGCCTAGGAAATTTTGAAATGTGTCCATGCAAAAAAATTTCTTATAATACTGTGGATTACAAAACCCAATATTTATTCAAAGTGTTTATCTTAAGAGCAGGCAGGCAGGTAAGTTTTGAGATTCAGCTGACTTAAAATAAAATTATGTCATCTCAAGTGGTCATCAGGAAGAATTGGATTTTACTTGGAAATTAATGTTCATCAGGCTAGGATGTTGACAAAAAGTAAGGAATAAATACTGGTCTCACCATCTGCAAATATGGCAGTTACTCATCTCCTAGCATGTGGCATTGTTTGTTTGAGTTTTTCTATTTATGAAGTTTTTATTTATTATTATTATTTATTTATATTTATATTTATATAATTTATATTATCTATTTATATTTATATTTATTATTATTATGAAGTTTATTATTTATGAAGTTTTTCTATTTTTGAGTTTTTCTATTTATTTTATTTTTCTATTTATTTTTAGGGGGAAATGCACAAGAACTAGCTTTCTGATTCTTGGAGTTATTTTGTTCTGTGCGTGTGTGTACATACACATTTGAAACAAATATATGCAAAGAAAAATTGTTACTTCTTTGAAAAAAAACCCAAACTGATCCTGCACATACACTAGTCAGAAATGCCAGAGAATTCTGGTATTCTGCAACCTGATATCAACAGAAATTTGGTCTACTTCTTAACTGTCTACTTGATAGTAGAGAAATTTCATAATTCTCCACATACAGAAAATGTAGGTCTGTCTTAGAATACATTTTCTCTCATTGTTCACAGTCCACAGATAAAAGTAGTCACTAGAAATACCTTTGGAATGTTTTCCATGTATTTTTGAAATTATTGCATAGACCTGAACAAATATATTTGATATTTATAAGTTATGTTAATGTATTGCTCTGTTGGAGTGGAAATTAAACATTAATTATTTTTTTCCTCTAAGTAAGTCTGTATAGCTTCAATGCATTTTAAAACAGTGGGGATGAATATTCTGTATATCAGAAATAATAGAATTTTATCAAAATGCGAGGTCTGTTAAGACTCCCAGATTCATACTGAGGCTCAAATCTGAGGCTATCAGATTTAGGATTAAACAGTCCCACACAGGTGGCTCTTAGCATCTTGCAGGTTATGAAGCAATTTACAATTAAAATAGCTACACTTGACAAATTTGGCATACCAGAATCTTTGCAAATAGTTATTAAATGTTTAATTATCAAGTGCCCTGCGCACATGCTTAATTTGCTTTCCCATAATTCTGTTATTGTGTCTGTGTCACAGTTAATACATAAAAGTAGTGGATCCTTCTTTAAAGGTACAATTGTTCTTTCTAATATTAAATATACTTCATATGTTTGTATGCATATGAATATTGTTCATTGGAAAAGATAAGTTAATATGTAATAGGTTGTGAAACTGTTAAATAACTCTTCTAATGTAGTTTGTAGGAAATGCTAAAATTTTGCAGAATCCCAAAATAAAACAGTTGTGTGTTTTTTTCAAATTCAGTATAATTATGTAAAGAGGTATGAAACATAAATTTCATGACAAATGGAACTTGGACCAGTGCTATTTTATTTTCTGTACTGCATCATACTGCAATGACAACTGTCGCCTCCTGTGTATGGAATGATCAAATGACTGACCAATAGGTATCAACACGAGCTGCCAGAGTGTGATTTGGAGTAATTCATGGACCAGTTCTCCTTAGGTGTAAATTTTTAGCATCTTTCTGTGTTTCAGTTCGGGCCCATTGCCTCTGGTCCTGTCACTGGGCACCACTGAAAGCAGTCTGGCTCTGTCCTTTCTCCACCTTCCCTTCAGGTAACTATACACATTCATAAGATTCCTCTGACTCTTCTTTGCTCCGTGCTAACCAGTTCCGGATCTCTTAGCCTTTCCTTATATGAGGGATGCTCCAATGCCTTCATCTTAGTGACTCTTTGCTGGAGTCTCTATAATATCTCCAGAATCTGAAATTGTATGTTTTCTACTGTACATGTACAGATGCCCTCCTTCATGACCATAATGCTCCTTGCAAACTTCTAGCAGGTAAAACCTCAGCTCTTGACTAAGTTTATTGCTACTGGCCAGCTAAGACTATAATACAAAATAAATCTGTGTATATATACGTATGTAGCAGAGTGAAATACCTGAGTTACTTATGATATTGAAAGGAAGTTAGCCATAGCAATACTGAGCTCAACTTGGGTTGCTAACTTGCATTTCAGATTTTGCCTTTTCTTCCTTTAATCCTCCTTTAATTCTTTTCTTGAGATTTCCCATCCATTTTAGATCTTAAATGTCCGGGGACCAGGACTATCCTTTGCCACATACTGTGTTCTGTTATGACAGAGATGCCTGGTCCTGCTAAGTCTTTCCAGTATCACTGTAACACCTGCTTTTTAGCATCAGATCACATATTTGAGGGTTTTCCAGCACTAAAATGGGTACTTGAGCTTTCAGATTTTGTGTGCTTATCTGAACTAATTTTCTACTCCTTTGAAGTGTGCCTATTTCTAATATTAGTCCAAATTATGAATGATTTCAGTGTCAAGAAATACTAGTAAGAGTATATTAAATAATGTGAACTCTTGCTAAGCTTCTTAGCTGGAGCAAGGCTGAAAAATCCTTTTCATAACTTTTCATACTAACTTTTCATACCTCTCCATTAGAATTTGGTCACAGAAGCACAGAAAGAAATGAGAGTCCCTCACATCATCAGTGAAAACTGTTTAAAGTACAGAATGACTTCTTGATCTTGATTCTAAAGAGAGCTTCAAATGCAGTCCTCTTCTGCAAAAAATAAGCAACCAAAATCAGTCCTGGCAGTAAGCATTCCAGTTATATTTCTCAGTTGTGCACAGATGAAAATGTGTGATGTGGTTTTGGGTGTCATTCAATTTAAAAGTCACTTACACAGGAAAAGGATATTAATAAAGTCAGGATTTGAAGAGGCAATATCTGTTCTGAAATGAAAATACTAGAACAGAGATTTAGTAGCCCTAAAACAGTGTTCTTGCTGTGTCATAATATGCTATTAATCATAGAATAATTTTGGTTGGAAAAGACCTTTAAGATCAAGTCCCACCATTAACCTAACACTGTGAAGTCCACCACTAAACTATGTCGCTAAGCACTAGATCTAGATGTATTTTAAATCCCTCCAGGGATGGTGACTCCACCACTTCCTTGGGCAGCCTGTTCCAGTGCCTGACAACCCTAACTTTTCCTAATAACCAATCTACATCCTCTCCTGGCACAACTTGAGGCCATCTCCTCTTGTTCCTTTCCTCTTGAAGTAGCTGGGAAAAAAAAGGGTAACAGGTAAAATTTCCCCTTTCTTATTAACACAGAGTATATTGCTATTCAACCCCCAGTTTTATGATATTTAAAATAAGTAGGCAAATAACACTTGCTGTGTTTGTTTACATTAATGTTCATTGCTCAGCATTATAAGAACTGTAGCACAATGAATGCAGTATGCAAGCTGATTTCTGCAGCAGAACACTGATGCAAACTAGAAAATTAATTAATCAACTCTATATAAGGCATGAAACATGCAAAACCTAAGTTATGAAAGCAACGTTTTAACCTGAGTTACATCCACTATAGTTCAGATCATGAATGGTTATCTACTCTGTATTTTGAAAGGACTAACTTAGCAATTAGAAAACATTTATAAGCCCATTCAGGTGGAAGACAATTTAAACTGAAATAGGGTGATATTAATTGAGAGCAGTTTAAGAACATTTAATTAGATGCCCCCAAAGCCCCAGTTCCATAATCGGAAGGGAAAGCCATGGTATTTAAAACAGGAACTAGCTTATACAGGAAACCTTACTTATAAAACAAAGCCCAGAGAAGAGGAAGAGTAAGAGGAGGAAGAGGGGGTAACTTTATAGGAACCAATATTATGATAAACTGCTAATTCCATTTAAAATCTATGAATTGGAGGAAAAAGAACAGAAACAAACTGGAAAAAAAAATAGTGACCAGTGGAGCAAAGGCTGACATCTTACTTTCTAAAGTATAATAGCAATCATATCTAGTAATTTTATTCCACTGGTAACTGCAGGCTGTGGAAATCTCCATAGTGGTGACCAAATCCAGATTTTTTTTCAGCAGATATTACTGTTCCATGTTTGTGGGTGAGGGCCAGATACTCCTTGAAATCCTGATGAGGAAGAAACTGTTTCTTCTTAGTTGAAACTATTGTGAATGAGAAATGATACGTGATACTTTTTCATTAGGAGAATGAGTTTTGCATTATTTTTTGTCAGAAGAAAGACAAAATTTGTATAGGACTCAGTATTTTTGGCTTTATAAATTAGGGTAAGTGCTAACGATGACACCTTAATAATAGTTTCTTGGTGTAAACCTTTTCAAATTCCAGAATATGTCACTCTGTCTAAAGGACATAGGGACCGCAGGAGAGCATGACACATTTTCTGATGCTACTCTGATATTGGTGAAAAACCAAAAGAATTCTGTTTTGTCATGTTTCCAAGAAGTTTTCTTAAGATTTTTAATATAGTTTATACTTGCTTGTTTTTATAGCAACTCTTGAGAGACAGAAAGGGCACTGAATTGTTAAATGCTTTAGAAAAGGTAAACAGTGGAGAGGAATTGTTAAGTTAGAGAAGGTCACATTTGAACAGATTGAATTTGAGATTATGAGACTGCTTCTAAAATGTGATGTCTGAGAGGAAGAATGGAAGAACTTAAAGGCATATAAATACCCCGAAGATTATTCTTAAAAGTCTAAATCTGAACTACAGGAGATGTGAAGATGAAAGGAAGCCATGTTCATAACCATATTGTAGCTCATGTAGTAGAATTGTTCTGCAGCTTAAAAATCAGATTTGCCTTTGTAGGCCTAACAGTCCTTTTATTTGGGAGGATGAGTCAAAGTAGCCGTGCTCTAAAAAGGCTCCCACACTCCCTTCTAGCCAAATTCAAAGTATTTTTTCTTCTCACTGTAAAAAGGTTTAATGAACCACTAAAGAGACACAAGTCCTTTAGGTAGATTTGAAATTCACAGGCATTCTGATTCAAATTCTACTCTAAGTTGTCCTGATTCCTGGTCCATTCTGTGAGATAGTAGTGGGGCATATTGTATTATCCTGGTTACAATCAATTAGTTATCGAGCTTTCTATAGAGGGTTTTCTATGCCAATAATTTTTCTGCAAAGGTTTTCCTGGAGGACAATCCTATCATAGTACTAAATCTAGGAATGTGCATGGCATACTCTCTCTCTTACTGCTGGAATTAAAAGCGATGATTTCTTAGGGGTTGGGTTCAAACCTTTTATCAGCATTTCACTAATGAAAGCAATCACTAATAGAACTGTTTGCTTTATATATGTTGTTTCTGATCACCCTGCACTACTTATCTCAAAATTCTGAGCCAGCCTAATAGGAGGTAGAAAGGAAAATAGGAAAGTCCCAGGATAGGCCAGCTAGACCCAGTCTTTACTGGTATTTTTCTTTCTGAACACAGTTGTGTGTCTGTCCTTGTCTCCTCCCCTCCTCCTTTCTCTCCTCTCCCCTCATCTCTCCCCTCCCCCTACCTCCCCCTTCTTTTCTTTTTCTGTGTTTGTTCTGTTTTACAACTTCATTACTTCTATTTGTTGTTTGTATGACATCCTGAATGCATTTCTCTGGGGAAGAACAGGTTGTTTTTAAAAGCCATATTGTTTTCAGGCTATGTCTGAATAACTCCTTCTTGACATATTTACCTTTATAAACAAGCTTTTTTGAGACCTGCAGTATATTTCCCAGTAGAGCAGACAGGAGCTCAGGATGTTCCCTGAACATTGCTTTGTTTAATGTCAACTTCTCTTCAGTTATCCATTTTTGTTTATGAATTAATCGAGGAGCACATTTTTTATATCCTTACCTACCCCAAGTCATGGCTTGGTAATACCAACATTGGGACTTTGTGCATTGTTTCCAGTTGATGAACGTGATAGCTTTAATACTAATGGGTATGTTCAACCATACTTTTCATAGGATAAGTAGTCCTGATGAAGGATAAAATATTGTCTCAAGTGGAGCTCACTTTAGAATAGCAGTAACTGGTAATAAGCTCTTTAATGACTGTCCAATATCCTTACAGTGAGACAATGCAGATACAGCTGACTAAAAAGGAGTCAAACCTTTTCAACTAAAAGGAGTGAGGTTCACTCATGAAGTGCTCTGTGAAGTGGGCAGACACTTTCTTTGGGTTGCTCAGAGAATACATAAAACCATAGCATATCATGTCTGTACTTCTCTTTGCTGTTCTCTCTCCTATCTGCCAGGCTGATGCTCAGCTAGCAGGGTGTTCAAACTTGCTGCTACGTGATTTGTGGGGGCAGAGGTGGCAAAATGAATAAGAGGACACTTCTATCCTGAAGACCTCGTGTCTTCTTGTGTAAGAGGCCGGAGTCCTCTGCCTATTTTGCCCTACAGTGAACATGGAAAGAAAACCTCATAGGCTTCAGGCACACAGGGAGATGGCTCTGAACATTAGAATCTTATTTATATTATGATATTCTGGACAAGGCAGAAGGACAGCTAGACTGAAAGACAACAGGAAAAGGGCAGTAGAGAAAGACATAAATAGAGAGTGAGGTGCTGGAGACCTAAAGTTGGAGTTTTCTGGATATCCTTTTTGGTGGCATTTTGGAATTTGTTCATTCTGGTTTTGTGTGGTTATTTTAATTCTGAATCTGTTGTGTCTTACTCATTGGGTGTAATAAAGCAGCTCTGCCTTACTAGGGGAGTGATGCAGGAATGAATGGCTGGGGCAGGCAGCATGAGGAGGTAATGAAAGAGGAAATGAAAAAGTACTGGCACCTCTGAGGAGAGCAATGTCCCTAGCACTGTAGTGTGAGATCTGGGAAATTAGTATTTAGGATAGACATAGTCAGAAAAGAGTAGAGAGCATCCACATTGCACATTGTGGATAAACGTATGGTAACATCCAAACAGCATAGTTCCTGAGAAATGCAGTTGATCTTTTCCTAAATACCTGACGTTCTCCATTTTCTGTTCTGCTGACATACTTTTCCTTTAAATAAATGAACTCAACTCTGGTTGCTTCTGGGATTTCTTTATAAGAGTGTATACTTCTTTTGATACTGAAAATATTTTATCTTTTATCTTCCAGGTGGTTTCTTTGTGCTCTTTTGAGGACATTCAGATAATTTAGTATATCATTGGAAGTCACCCTCATTATTTGTTATTATTTTTCTTTTGCCCATTAGATCACACTTCATGCCAAAATTACTGCTCTCAGAGTGATCAAATATTTTGTGAACTCACAATAAAAGATTTCATAGCTAATGTTTCAGATGTTCTTTTCCTGCTTTTAAACACTGATGAACAGGTTAATTATTTCGAGTATCCATGTAACCATCCAGGTATGTCACCATTAACAGAGTTATAACAGAAAACAAAGTAATCTCTGTAGACTGAACAGGCCCTAATTAGCATCTTTCTCATGTATGTTGGCAGGTGGCAGGTGCTGCCACCCAGGCCAAGAGAAGCTGGGAGCTTGGCTGGCTGATCCTGAATGGGAGGTTGCAGAGAGGAGGAAGCGTTGCAAACCTGTGTTCAGTAAACACTGAATTCTCTCTCTTTAATAGGTGGGCTTATTAAACTAAGTAGATAATTTTAACTTGTTATGAGTAAGACAATAATAATTGTCAGGCACCCTTATATGGTCTTTCATTTCTCTCTTCAACTATTGTGCTTACAAAGGTGTGAGAGGTAAAATGCTGAGCTTTAAACATAATGAGGTTGATATTCTGATCTTTTGCATGAACAGAATTATGAAAAGCAATTTGTTTATTAGTTACATGCAAAGCACAAGACTATTTTAGTTCTTGTTTGAACTGTGTAAGCCTGTTTCAGTGCTGCTATTTAACCTACATGTCTTTAATGGAACCTTGAGACTGGTGAGGAAGAGCAGGGAGGCAATGCTGTGAAGACTACAGGCATTCCTTCCCTTCCTGCCTGTATCGGGGAATCTGTTACTTTGCTCTTCTCATTTTTTTCACATATTCTGAGCTACTTACTTTCCCTGCAGTTTGGAATAAACTTTGGATAATTTTGAATGCTCTGAGCGCGGGCAGATGAGCCACTGCACCAAAACATGACGCTTTGTGGTCCCAGGACACTCATGTAAGATCAATAGGTTTTTGTCTGTGATATTGCCAGAGTAAACGTTAAATGTCAAACCTTCCACTGTTGACCTGTAAGAGGACAGACTCCTCTGCTGGTCATATGGAAGCTGTATATATGGCAGCCAGGGTACTCTGGGCAATCTTTCTGCAACACATTTATTTCTTCTGGTGCAACAGGATACTCAGCATAGCCCACCCTTGCACAAGGTTCACTGCAGGAAGAGCATTAGTGCTATTTCTTGTGCTGCAGGACATACGAAAAACCAGATGTGAGCAGCCTGGATCACAGTTTGATATGTCACCACATCAGCCCTCCCTCTTCCAGCAAGAGCCAGCCTTTGCCTGCCTTATAGGCTTGGCTTTAAACACTTGTGCCAGTGTTTTGTAAGCATCCAGATAAGTCAATTAGTCAGCTCTTCTCTGAACTGATCCTTTATATTTCACATGGGATTTTGACTAAGTGGACTTTGGAACTGCATTTATTTAAGATTGAGATAACTTTGGGCCTGCTTGCCACTTGAATTAGTTCAGGATTATACATGCCACACAAAAGAAGCTACTTCATTTCACTGTGGCCTTCCATTGAACCAACTCATAGTCTGTACCATGGTACAGTTAATCCCCAACTGGATACAATATCCAGAGCTGATAGAGAGAGCTTGTATAGTACCTGTTGAATTGAGACTGTTTATCATCAAGCTTCATTTTCTAGTGGAACCTGCTGTTAAATTGTAATTCTATGGTCAGACTATTATAATGCTGCCACATAAGACCTAAATTTAAGAAAATTACCTTCATGGTAACTCCAGGGTAAGTAAAGCTATTTTCCTATAATAATACTGAACTGCACCTAAATGAAAATTTTCTCAGACTTTTACCAACAATGCCAAATAGTTTATTTTCAAAGGGGTATGATATCAGCTAATGCATTCTACACTGTCAGTTCATGGACAAAAAAGAGGCAGATGAACTGTAAGGAAATAAAGGTGTTCTCCATCTGTTGCCTGGGTCAAAACTGTTTGCAACATGTTCCTTGACATATGTTGAATGTGTAAGTGGGTACTGCTGCCCTTGGTTTGGCATAACGGACATTATGATATTAGATGTTGCTCTTGCAGCAAGAGAATAGTCTCTGTTTCAGCTTCATTCATAATCACTGACAGGAACAGCATAATCAGTGAAAACAAAAGCAGTTCTATATTTAATTCATAAATCTTAAATAACTTTTCCATTTCATAGGAGGAACCTATTGACAGCTAAGGTCCTTGTTCAATAGATTTTGGTATTCAAAACACTTCCTATGTGATAAGTGTCTCATTTTAAAAAATTCAGTCAGTCATAAAAAAAAAAAAATTGATCTTGAATTGTTTTCTCTTTACAATTTTTTACAAGAGCTGAACTGTAAGCTTAAAAGCTCATACTGATGTATTTTACTAGTTTGAATGGCTATCATGGGTTCTTTGCACTCCCTTAGGAAAGTTGTTGTTGATTTCATATGTGAACAGTAAGGCTTTTTCATAATAGGTAGACCAAAATCTTTTTCAGAAGAACAGATAGGCAGGTTTGAGGTCCTCTCATATATTTTGTAATTTTATGAAGTTATTACTTTCTACTTCCAAGAAATGCAAATGAACAGAACTAAAAGGGAATACTGGGAAATTCCAGGCAGTGAAAGGATGGTCTTGAAAGGGCCTGTTGCCTCTCAATCCTACATACAAATGAATTTTATAAATAATAGACTATACTTATTAGTGCCAGCAGGACACGAATACAATTGAAAGCAAGTTGGATAATTACTTAAATATCAGGCTGTGGAAGTCTACTGCCTTCAACTCAAAATCAACCTCTGCAGGCTAGTTAGGGACTAATTAAGGAGAATTATATTCTCCAGTATATTCTCTGGGATGTCTGTTTTCTATAACTATCTACTAATGAACCCCAAGAGAATTCTAACAGAGCAGAGAAACAAAATATGATCCAATTTATTGTCACAATTCTTGCTTCTTTCATAGCAATACACTACATAATGAGCAAACTTGCTCTTCTTTGCTTTCATGACATTTTGACTGGAAAACTCCAAACTGGTTTTACAGTACCTTTAATGAGATTTTAATGTAAGAACTGAAAATTGTGTTTCTGGGAAATACAGGAGTGAGCTATTTTTAGAGGTAGGCTACTGTGCTAATTCTGTGACAAATGGTAAATGTTGGCAGTATCAAAATAACACTCCTGTGAATTCCTTCAGTCTCTTCAACAAGTGTTGAACACAACCTTGATAAATTCCTAAAGGCATCCATCATGCCATCCAGAAGCCCAGAGCACATACCCTCAAAATTGCATTAACAGGTCAAACCTAATAATGACTGATCTTTGACATGATGAACTTTCTTGAATCCACTGAAACATTCCAGAAAAAGATAAGAATATGCAGAATGATGCATAAAATCACTTGTATTTCAAGCAATTCAGTTTCTGTAAAGACAAAGTACTTCACTGAAAACTGTCCACTGTCTAAACTGCAAATAGTTTGATAGGACTCATTTCTATACCCAGACATCACTGGCATTGGATTCACACCTTGCAAAGCCACTGTATTTTTGATGCTAAAAAATTGAGTGAAATAGACCTCCACACTCCAGAGTACCTGATGGAAATTATATGCTCGTGATGATACGTCTTTGAAGTTTAAGCCTGTATAATAAGCATGATGATGAAAAAATAACCTTCTTGGAGTCTTGGGTTTTTTACAGCTCATAAAACTGTAAGTTGAAAACCAGCTGCATAGGTATCACAATGATGGTAAAGCAGTAAATGATGGCGTGTTATGTTCTATTTGACACAGAGTAATAAGATAGTGACTCTCAGGTAAATACTGCTTGGACTTTCTCTTTATGAACTGATAGCTGGTGATATTGTTAACATCTCTCATACATATATCCAGCAGCTCTTCCAAGAGCTTTGTTTCTTCCGTATTTCTCATTTTTAGCTGAAGGCATGATTAGTGTGGTCTGGCGTTTGAAAGCTGTCCAGTAGCTTAATGCAAATTCCTCTCACAACAACTATGCTAATTAGTTATTTTTGCTTTATAGCTCACAATGTTTCAGGATTAGCAATGTCATAGAGAGACACTGTGATCATACTTTTCTTTCAAAATTGGCTATTTTATAAATCTACTTTGAAAGAATACTCTTTAATTAACATTTTCTAAAGTACATTAAGTGCCATTTATCATTCTTCAGCAATGCTGAGTTTTGCCCTCAAAACAATAATTCACCACAGTAGTTACATGTAAAGGATACAATGACTGATTCAATTCTACAATGACTTTCCAGAGATTTCACAGGCAGACCTTCTGAGGGATTATTTTTTTTGTTTTACCATCTCGGGTGAGGCAAGAGTCACAACTGATCTGCTCATGACTTCCATTTTCTTTGCATCACAGACACCAACTTTATTTAGATTCTGGAACAGCTGTTAAAAAAGAAAACAAAATCTTATGCAAAATCTGTGCTCTGGATACAGGTTCTGCCATAGGGTCCACAGCTGTGTTGCTCATTTTCTTTTTGTTACTGTATGACAAGAGTAATGTTGGTATGTGACTTAGCAGACAGTGAATTGTTTATTCAGACACTGAAAAGAGAAGTTTCCCTAGCTCATGTGTGGAATATCCTTGTCTCAAAGTGGAACAAGCTGGATAGTGGAGATGGCTGCTCAGAAGCACTCTGGTGTCTGCATCAGTTAAACACCTCTAGTACTCTAAAGCTGGTGTTTGTCTGTTGGCAAAAACTTGAAGGTGTCTAAGTCTTTTATGTACTTCTATTAAGTTGCCTTGCAGAAGCTCAGAAAACTCAGGTTTCATTTCCCACTATTTGTATTAGTCTATGGGGCTCCAGCCTCTAGGACTCCCAAAGATTCCTAAATAAGAAACAAATACTGCTCAAGGAGAGGGTCTTGAAGTGGCAGAGGTGTGCAGCTCTGGTGTGTAGCTGCTTTGACAGGCACATTATGGTTAGGTGCTTAAGCCCCAATCCTTTCTCAGAGTCTGTCTGTGGTATTTCATATCTTTCTTGTGTGAAAAGATCAGCTTGTGAGCATCTCTCTTTAGCTACTGCTTCTTTCATGATCTCTGTGGGGAGCTGAGTAGGTAGCTCAAGACTGCTGGATTTATTGTGGTAATAAGCTGCCAGGCAGTTTTTGTTGTAAATCTGAAAAATGAATAAAACCTCATTTGTACCTCATTTTTTTTCTCATGCATAGGTTATATCAAGAAAGTACGGTGCTAATTAAAGTAATATATTGAGGACTGTTTCTTGTTGTCATAGTTTTTATCCAGACATCTGGAATTAACTAAGTGTTATAGAATAGGTAAAGATGTTAAACAGTTGGTAGCTGCCTAAGCAAAGGTACTCAGTCTGCCTACATTTCAGAGCTTTAGATATTACACCCAGATAATTTTCTGTATGTATGTCTTGTGGATATGAAGGAATTTTCTTGGATAGTTTTCCAGTAGATGCTCTGCTGCTAGCCAAATGGTAAAGACATTTCTGCTAGCTATGTTCCCATAAACAGCTTCCTCTGGGCAGGACATTTTATGAAAAAAAAATATTGTGGTGGTAGAAATCTGAAGGAAGTTAGTTCAAAGGGAGAGACAGTTCACTGGTGATAAGAGTGAAATATATCTACAGATAGGACAGAGCAAAATAGCTTTATTTTTCATTGTTATGGTTCTTTTAGTATTTATTATAGGCACCTAAACTTGTGAGTTAGTTTGTCTCATTTCCCCCTGCTGGCAATGAAGAGAGAGAGAGGCTCCTTCAGGCAGCACATTGGAGCAGCAGCTGGACTTACGAGTCCTGAGTATATGTCTCTGGAGAATACTACCAGTAAATGAAGAGTTATGGAGACAGAGTATATGAATTAATAGCCCAAATCGAACACTGGGATGATAGATGCCTTTCTCCTTGTCTCAGCTGTGTTGTATACTATTTACTGGAGACTTTTTGTGCCGTAACAGGTAATCCAGTCAACCACTGACCTTTTTCAGTAGCCAGTTTGCATGCAATTATTTGATCAAGAGGAGCTGATCAGACCTCTGTGTCAGGAGTTGGGCAATGGACCTGCTGATTCAGCAATAACTCTGGTCTTTTTAATCATAAATGTCTTGGCCCTGAAGAGAGGCTGGGGATTAAAGGTATTACATTTGAAGTGTAGCATGGGTATTATAAGAGAAAATATAAAATACTCTTTAGTTTTTTGCCTTACCAAAATGCTTTAAAAAATTATTTCCTCTAATCAGAACTTGTGTGTTAAAATATATGCCTTGAAAATTACATAGTAATTTTTTTATCACCAATATTACACAGAATTTCACACTCAAGTTCTTTGCACCTTGACATTTATTATTATCATTGTGATTGTACATTGAAAGAGTTCAGTATTTCCTTGACTTATGAAAGTTGTTGTGACAGCAATATGGTATCCATGCTCTCCCAGTTTTAATTCATTACTTAATATATTGTAGTCCTGTGTTGAAAGAAGGAACATTCTGGATATTTAGATATTTAGATATGAGATGGAATCTAACTTTGAAAGGCAGAATCAGACTTCAGGAATCTCCAGTGGTAGAAAGAGCTTGTTGCCTTGAAATTACATGGATTTTAAGCATTAGTGTTGGTAATTAGCTTTTCAGGGTGTAGCATGAGTTAAACATATTAAAATTTCTTTATTTCTTCTTGTCTTCTGGTCATAAGGACTTTTTTTTTTTTTTTCTTTTCTGGCACAGAGGTATCACTAAAAGACTCTTTCATTTAAAAAAAAAAAAAAAAAATCGTTCATCTTTTAAAGAAAAAAAACAACCCCAAACATCTTGAATCTCCTGAAGCATTCAGATGCTTAGCAGGATATAAATGCCTGAATTTAATTACAAAAATATATAGCCTTTTATCCTGAAGTTACTTACAGGGAAACCTTTGATTAGTTTACAGTAGTTCAAGTAGTTGTCCAGGCAGATTTTGAAAACTCTCCAAAGGTTTCTCACCCTGTCACATTTCCCAGTTGATGAAAAACTGGAAGAAACTGACTGACGAGAGAGGGGAATCTGGAGAGCTGATAGTCTTTTAAAAGCAGATTAGCAAAGCATTGGTTAAGGTCCACGTGAGTGTTGTGATCCTGCCACCTAGTGAGGAATGGACTTTGACCTCTTGATATTTACCTTGGCTCTGTGATTTTGTGAAATGCAGTTATATATTTAAATATCCAGCATCACATATTAAAGCATATGCCTTTTATATAATGAACACTTAAAATTGGATTTAACAAAAGATACCAAACCAGACATCTAATTCAAGTCACTTTTGAAATTCTTGGCTAAAGAGCAATGAAAGGCTGTATGTAACAGCAGGTTTTCAGAGTGAAAGGCAAAACCCTCCAAAATTTATCTTCCATCAAATTCTGCAGCACTATGAACAGATATTTAATTATAATTATTTTTGACTAGTCATGTTTCAGGCGTTCTTAAAGTAGTTCCTACCTTAAAGAAATTTCAAGGAATATATGCAACACTGTCTGACTTCATTATTAGGTGTGGTAGAAAGTCATTGAAAGATGACATAATAGATTCTTAAAAAATTATTTTCTGATTCTAGTATAAAAAACCCAAACTTTTGTCTAATTTTTTAATCTGTACAAAAATACTTGAAATTGGGTTTTTTGGGTGTAATAATCTTACAATATGGCCCTTGTGGAGGGTAAAATAGGGAATTAGGCTCCCACTTCTCACTGACTTTCAGAGGATAGACAGGGAAATCACTGAAAAATCATGTGGCAGAGACAAAAATACTTCACAGCTTGTTGCTTCAGGTTGGGTTGAAGATGGTGATTTCTAGAATGCTCTCTGTCCTCCTGCCTCTGGCCCCTGATGAACAGAGTAGAGCAGGTCTCAGCTGACCTCCTCTGTACATGGGTCTGGGTGTCAGGGGTTGTGCATCCGTACGACCTCGGCTATATCTATGCATCAGAGAGGTCATTGCATCAGCTTTTCTACTTTCCTCTCTTCCTGAAATTCTATTCTGGCAATTCAAAGAATTGCAGGAGGAGATGGTCTTAATAG
The DNA here is from genome assembly GCA_020745705.1 of Hemiprocne comata. Taxonomy (NCBI): domain Eukaryota; kingdom Metazoa; phylum Chordata; class Aves; order Apodiformes; family Apodidae; genus Hemiprocne; species Hemiprocne comata. The sequence continues at coordinate 24,383,691 of CM036589.1, read as the reverse complement.
TATATTTTAATTTGCTCTTGTTTCTTCTACTGTTCTATTCTGGATTAAATAAACAATGTTGTAAACTAACTTTTTAAAAAATAAGTATTTGTTGCATGATGGCAGGATCCCCTTCCTTACACCTCTGAAATTTTAGTACCCTCAGCCTGCTTCAGCATCAAAGTTTAACACTGGACTGGCAATACCACAAATGACAGATGCTCTCTGTTAACTCCTCTCCCTTCTCAGAAAGGGAAAGGAAAGAGAGTAAGGGAGAGGGACTTCTGAGTTGGAAACTAAACTACACAGCTTTAATGAAAAAGAATAATAATGAAAAAGAAAATAGTGAAATACATACAAATATGTATAAAACTGATATTGAGCTCTCCCCCATTAACATTCATGCCACCACTGAGGCTGCTGGGCAGCCCTGGAAAAGTCATGGACTGGAGTCCTGGAGTCAGTGGCAGACAGGAGCTGTATGTAGCAATGCAGGTATTCAGGAACACACATATTAGGATCAAAGGCAGACGAATGGATGGAGTCCTTCCAGGACACTGGCCGTGGATGGAGAGGGCTTGACCCTTGTGATCCCTCAGATTTATACAGAGTATGACACCATATATTTGTTTGGTCAGTTTTGATCACCTGTGCAGTCCTCTTCCCCCCATAGGAGAGTCACAGATGTGACCCTTTTCCTCCCTTTTGTTTCGTGGAGCATAAGATATTTTTCAGAACCAAGCAGTGGCCTTGGTTCTGCACACCATTCTCCAGCTTTAACTATAAACATTGGGCATAATCAGTCCTAGAAGCAGACACTGACTGAAAATCCGGTGGTTATTTTCAAGTATGGTTATTTAGAAGAGACTTAAATGAAAAGTAATATTGCTAAAAGGAAAATTTGGCAGTCCTTAATCAAAGCAGGACACTGTTTCTCTAATAGTTTTTGGTGTACAGTGGGGATCAACTTCTATGTATTGAGACACTTTATAGATACCAATACTTAAGCTAGCATGTGGCTAGGGAACAAGCGTACTGACAGATGGGCCCATTAATCTTTCAATAAAGCCTTCAGATACTATTGTCATCTGTACTTTGCTTGACAGAGGGGGCAAAGTGTTGAAAAAGAGAAAGAAGCTGCACTAAGTTCTGTGCTTTTCTAGCTACAATAAAAGCAATAAATAATACTACGAGAAAAATGACCTGAATTAATGTATTTTAGTAGAAAAGTCTAAAGATACACAGAAGTATATTTACAGGCAGTGAAAGAAATGTGAATTGAAGGAGTATCAGGAAATACATACCAATAAAATAGAAGAAAGAGTGCTGCCCCAGCTAATTACACAATTTAAAATATTTTCAAGCATACAATCAAAATACTTTTTTGCTTCCAAGTTTACTTCACACCACGTTAGTGTAATGCTAAAGATCCATCAGTCTGTGAGAATAAAGTTACAATTCCAACCACAGAACATATAAAGAACAAAGTAATGGGTTTCCAAGTGTTGAATAGTAGATGATATTCTGTCTTGGAAACACTGTATTCAAGAATTTAATTTTTTAGCATAACTGAAATAATTGTCACAGGATGTAAGAGCTATTGTGATCTCCTAGTAGGATTATTTATTTTGAAGAACCTGGTCTGAGAACAAGAGTCCATCTCACAAAGAACATAGAAAATGTATCTTTTCAGATACTAACCATGATCAAACCAGAAGCAGTTAACTTCCCCGATGATGCTCTGCATAATACTAGCATTGCAATCTCCACAGCAACTTGATGTTCTGTGGAACAGTTGGTTTGCAAATTCACACACTGGAAGAGATTGTTTGTAGTTTCCTTATATAGTCTAAAATAAACTTTTCCAATGCTCTGTGTAGATTCCCTGTGCTTCTGCTGTTAGAGAAGTAAGTGTGTTACCACATAGGATGAGTTTACCTTATGCAGAATAAAATTGTTTAAGAGATCAGGATTAGAATATATGCTGTTTTCAAAACTGTTGACAACACTGTATTTTTTAGCAAGCTGATGTTTTTAGCTTAGTTTAAGCAATTTTCCCAGTAATTAAAAATGTATTCTACATTCACACATAAAATTACTGCTACCAAATATCAAACAGAAAATGAAAGATGTTCATTTGCACAGAAGAGCCATTTAAAGGTAGCACAGATTCAAAAACCACAGAAGAGAGCATACAGACTCTGGGGACACAGTAGTCCAGCTTGCACACTTTCTGATGTTCTCCTTGATATGAGTAGGTTTTTCTCTTCCCTACAGAAGCAGGTGCATGCTGTCAATTATTCTTGTCTGTATTTCCCCACAGGATGCTTGCTGTCTTATTAAAACTAATTGGTGGGTTGCTGAAAGCAACTGCAGGGCTTCAAGATCTTGAGCCAAGAGAGTTAACCTTCTGTTTTCTAGACATTTTCATCCATTTGTGTGACTTCTTACATACCTGTAAGCTCCATGTTCTGCAAAAAAGCAGGCTTTGTACAGAAACCTCTTGAAGTGGCTTTCCTGTTATTCTGGCTTTCTGAAGGAATGGAAGGAAATGCAAGAGAATGCAAATGCTTTTTGGTGTTGGTGTTCTTTAAAAAAGTCACTGGAAGTTGCTGAAGGTGACTTTGCCTTTGAATGTATCATTTCTCACTAAATAATGAAGTTTATAAGAATAAATTTTGAATTGGATTAATACTCTGTTCAGTGCTACAAATATAAATGGCTTTATTTTAAATAATATGTAAGGTCTATGTACTTGAGAAAGAATAAACTTTTTTTTTTAATATTTCTGCTCTGACAGGTGCTCACACAAATGTGTCATTAAATCTTTAATTTCTTATCAAAGTTTTGTTTGACCTTGTCCACCTGACATACATGTGCAGACACAAATTTTCAATGCAAAAATATCTAAATTTTCTTTTTCATGTTCTCCCTGGTGCTAGGGAATTTCTGTCCATGAAGTCAATAGCAAAACGAGTTTCTAGCATTTTCTTGGTGTGTTATCCCACTATTTGCATGTATATATCTGGATCATTAATTTATTTTTTCCACGTTTGAGATTCAAGGTTCCTGTTCATAGAGCCCTCCCTGTTACAGGATCTGTGATGAATCTGCGACAGTGTTGTGTGAGTGTGTTATGATGGCAGAGAGAAAAAAGGAACTCAAGGGCAGATTTCTTTGTTTATTTGGCAAGTGAGGTGATAGGAATATGGACAGAAACTCTCTTTATGCCATCCTGTCCTTGAATACACCTAAAATGCAGGCAGGATGAAATATCTACTCAATACCATTCTTTTTCCTTTTCTTTCCTATTAAGGTAGTCTAGACGATTATCACAGTACCCTTAGTTTCTTAAGAGGGTTGCACTTAGAATAAATAAGTCTTTCTGTAGGTGTTGCCTTTTTTATTTTCTGTAGATATTTAGGATTTTCTTCTTTAGTGCGTTACGGATTTTGTTTAATGATGTTGTTAGACATGGCAAAAGGTTGCCAGAAGAGGTTGTGAAATCTCTGTTTCTGGAGATGTTCAAAACTCAACAGGAAAAGGCCCTGGGCAGTCTGCTTCAGTTGGTGCTGTTTGAGTGGGAGCTTGGACAGGATGATCTCCAGAGATCCCTCCCAACCTAAATTAGTCTGTGGTTCTATTAGCCAAGCAAATCTATTAACACCCCACAGTATTTGTACTACCACAAGTATTGGTTGAAATGATTTTATCAAGTATTTTTCTATGTGGAAATAGGCATAACTTTGGAGAACTACACCAGTTAGAAAAGACACTTAAAGACATCAAGATAGTGGAAATTATTATCAGTATCATCCAGTGTTGATAGTGGGGTGGTTATTTTGTTGTTTTTGTCTTTTTTGTTTGGTTTTGGGTTTTTTTGTTTAATTTTCTTTGTTTTGTTTCATTAAACTAGAAAGAAACAAAGAGGGTATTAGCGTTGCTCTAGTGTCACTGAAAAGATGTGGGTGTGTTACTGTTTTGCACTCAGGCTCGTCCTACTGGACTCTGATATGATAACAGATGTGCATCCACCCAGGAAATTACCATTTTCAATAAGAAGCAGAGCAGCAAATGGATTTTCATGCATGGAAAAATAATGTAATAAACTGAGCAAGACCCTGGCTTGATAAATTATATGGTCATAAAAGGGAAAAAATACAATTTGTTTAAATTTCTGAGAGATTTAATTTCAATAGAGCTAAAAAACAGGAATACTTTCTACTCCCAGTAATAAAATAAAAAGCAGAAGCTTACCTGGTAAATACATTTGCAATCTGAGCTCCACACAGGTTTTATTAATTTCCCTATAGACAATTTTATATTTAGTGTCAAGTATTGAATATATTTAGGAAATATTATTCATTTATTTTTATAATACAGTGATCTTTCTCAGGAGACTCAAAATTGTAGGGTAGAAGGAAAAGCACATTCAACCCCTTATAAATCTTTCTATTCCCGAATTCCTTCCTGAAGTAAATGAAAAACCCTTCACTGAAGTCTGCCATACAGACTTGAAGGACTGAAAAGCAACAAGAGCATTGTAAGTTAAAAGTGATCTAGGTCTGTACAAAGAAAACATCAGACTTTTCATTCTACCTAAAAGTTATTTTAAATGCTTTAAAATTAATTTCAAGGGACAAATGATTATTCAGGGAAAGATATGAGTAAGAATTCTACTAGAATAAAATAGATTATCCTATGTTAGAATATTATAATTAGAATATTATAATTAGAGTGCTAGTAATAATAATAATTATTCTACAATATATTATAGGTAAGATATATGAAACATATTTATGTTCATTATTTTCTTCTAGAAAACCTGTTTCTAGCCTACTCGTGTAGCTTGTATTATTACTTTTGCTATGGCAGTTTCCTATTCTTTCTTTGGTCCCTTGCCAAATTCTGCTGAAAAAATGCTATTGATCATATGTTGCTCCATCTTAAACCTTGAATCTCCATGGATTTCTAAATAATTTTTTCCATGATTGCTTTTAGAATCCACAAAGCATCCCGCAAATGTCTCCCAGCTCTGCCATTATCCTTCTTCCCAAAACAGTAAGCCACTTTAAACTCCTGTTATAACAGTGTAATAATTACACTGTCTGTAAGTACTACTGGCTACTGTCATGTAATTAATTCCTGTCTTTATCATAGCATGTGACATAGCTTGTGTGGCAAATAAAGGGATTTTAAAAATTCCAATTTGATGTAAATAGACTCAAGTCAGATATAAGTAGTTTCCTGAAAGTCTAACTTAAACTACATTCGTACCTAATATCGTTTTAACCTTGTAACTGATTTTCAATACCGTTTCTGTACAGTTTGAACTTTGAATTGCATTAACTATTAGAGCTTGAAATTTGTCTCATTTGTTTGCCCTCATTTAATGTTTTGTCCATTGGATTGTGTTAGGATTTGATGTTGAATGCCATCACTGAATAGCCAGAATGGCACAAGTTCACCACTAAAATACAGCTATTTAGATTTTACCTGCAAAATATCTGGCATGACTGCTGTTACTTATTTTCAATTTGGAATCAACTGGGCATATAGATGACATTCTTTTGCTCATTCAAAAAAAAAAAAAAAAAAAAAAAAAAAAAAAAAAAGCTAAAAAAGCTGATTGGGCTGTTGTGTTGTTTCAGGCTTTTGTGAATTTTTTAAAATTTATTTTATTTTTACTTTTTAAAGGACAAATCCTTGTCTTTCCTTTCCTTGAAGAATCACAGAGTAAGTAGCAGATGTTTTCAAAGAGTCATGTCTGTAAGTAAGGGAAGTTTCCTGTGGAAGCACCTAACTAGAAGCTTGACTTGGCCTTAAGACCTTAGTTCACCTTATTGCTTAGCACCGTTCTTTTTCAGACCTTCCAGTCTTTCAGAACTGAACACCGATAAATTAAGTATTCCAGTGTCTTGTTTCCCCTCTCATTTTCTAACTGTGAACAGAATGAGGATGGATGTAATCCTCGTGATGGAAAAGGGTGAGAACTCCTATCCAGTCCTTTAAGCTTGTAATGTTTGCATTGCCTTGCCACGTGACCGCCTTGGTCATGCTCAACAGTTTCTAAGCATGCTGTAACATGCTTCAGTGTCATTGATGAGGACAAGCATCAAGGTATTTGCCAGAGACACTGGACAACCTGAAAATGGATTGAGTTTATTTTTCAGTGGTGATCTTGGTTAATTAGGTCTTATTGGGAAAGAGTTACCAATAAAGTATGCTGCTTGTAGAGCAACAGAGGTCTTCTGGGCAGTGCGGAGTGAGCTGTCTGAAGCATTTCTCACCAGATGCAAAATGGATTTCTCGTACCATACTGACCACACAGTTTCTTTCAGGGTCAGCCATTTCCTAATTTTCCCAAACCAATTCCCAGCACGCTGCACAACTTACAGTAACTATGACCATGAGTTAGGTCATGATTCTTATTTATTAGTGATATACTGACAAGAATGTGCTAGCTGCTTCACAGTCAGTAAAACAGGGCTTCTGCTTCAGCATTTTATAGTTGGCCCTTAGCAGGGGAGAGCAGGAAAGGCACTGAACATTTTTTCTCAACTTGTGTTTCTGAAGAAGTACGGTATCATTCTTCTGTTGTTTGGTGAGTGACCTAACATGTTATCTGGTGCTAGTTCTCAGAGCTGACGGCAGAGTGATTGCTTGGGAGGTGGTATGATCCCAGTAAGGGCAAAGTGGCAGAATCAGTCTCTGCTTTCTAGTCACTGAGCTGACAGCCAAGCAGGAGACAGTACATTAAGACAAATCTGTTAAAATTCATAAAGAAAACAGAATAAGTAATTATTTTTAAAAATCCTTGCATTGCTGTTTTAGCATCTTATAATCAATAGGAGTGCTGAATTAGGTGAGTCATGCAGACAATCCATTATGCTGAGTGTATTTTTTAGAAGCTGCCACACCTAAACTGATCACTCTGGTGCCTTGGCAATCCTTTAGAACCAAGTATTTAAAGCCAAATGCATTAAAACCATCTATCATACTCCTTAATCAGTCACACTTTGGAGATGTCTACAGGATGCCAATTCATGCATTTGGGGTGCTACTAAAGAGTAATTGTGAGATAGAACACATATTTTATGAATGCAGCCTTTAATGTGTTTGCCAAAGCAATATCTGTAATAAAAATCAGAAGCTCGGGCATTGCTTTATAAGCTTTATCTCTATTTACATTAATTTAAATCAATCACTGAATGACCCATTAGGTATCACAAACTGTATAAATAAAAAAAGGAAACACAATTTCTCTCCTAGAAATTGCTCAGCAATTTGCAGAATTGAGAACTATCCTATGGCTAGAGGCAGAAAAAAGACTAATGAACTTTAGCAGTAAAAACTATCAAAAGTAATGAAAATAATTAAACTCAAAAAGGTACACATAACACAGGCATAATATTTCAAAAACTTGCACAGAGAAAAAAAAATTTAAAGCAGATTTCTTAAAAATGATTAATTGTGTGAGTCCTCCTCATATATATTTAAGACAAAAATCTTAGCCATTCTAGACAAATTATTCATTAAACACAACCACAGCAGAAAGAGAAAAAAGTGTTAGCATGAAATATAGATGCCTGGTGCAGCACAGCAGGTGCAAATGAATGAATCATTGACATAGAGCAATCTATGTGTGGTAGAGATCCTGGAAAATTAAGAAATGTACAAACATTTAACTTGAATCAAATAAGGGAGCCTTTACATTGATTTGTATTGGAAATAGGGTGGCCAGCAGGATTAGGGAAGTGCCTGTCCCCCTGTACTCGGCACTGGTGAGGCCACACCTTGAGTGCTGTGTTCAGCTTTGGGCCCCTCACTACAAGAAGGACACTGGGGTGCTGGAGCAAGTCTAGAGAAGGGCAATGAAGCTACTGAAGGGTCTGGAGAGCAAGCCTTCTGAGGGAACTGAGGTTGTTTAGCCTGGAGAAGAGGAGGCTGAGGGGAGACCTTGTCGGTCTCTACAACTACCTGAAAGGAGGTTGTAATGGGGTGGGTGGTGGTTGGGCTCTTCTCCTTAGTAACAAGTGATAGGACAAAAGAAAATAGTCTCAAGTTGTCCCAGAGGAGGTTTAGATTGAATATTAGGAAAAATTCCATCACTGGAACAATAATTAAATACTGTAACAGGCTGCCCAGGGAGGTGGTTGAATCACCATCCCTGGGGGTGTTTTAGATGTGGTGCTTAGGGACATGGTTTAGTGGTGGACTTACAAGTGCTAGTTTAATGGTTGGACTTGATGATCTTAAAGGTTTTTTTCCAACAAAACAGTTCTATGATTCTGTAATTTAAATTCAACAATTCTCTGCTGAAAATCCTCATGAGATAATGTCTGTGCTGTACCCTGCCACAGAAAAGCAGAATTCTCCAAAGATAGACTCTAAAGTTCAGAGTCTCCAAAATGTCATTGTTTTAATATTTCAGATAATGTGACTTTTCCCAAAGAGGAATTTTTAACTCAGTTCAAAATCAACTTAATGGGTATCAGACTTATAATGAATTTTGTTTGTCATCCTCTGTAACTTTGTATTATTCTATTTGCTTTTCTATGTTTTGCAGTTATTCTATGAGCTGCTTCTCACTGTTTTCATGGTTAACACTTGTTCCCTTCATCAGTCTTAAATGGGTCAGAGCTTAATAATTTTTACATGTTTCTACGTGTTTCTACTTGCAGTATAATTTTCAATACAAATGTGTGCACAAGAAGGTAAGTGTAAAAAATACTTGAGATGTAGTTTGTTACTCCTGCAGACAGGCTGTCTATTTTTGGTCATCCTCAAGCAATCATTTTGCTCTTCACATGAAGTGAAATTATTGGGAGATTTGCTCTTTCTGTACCACCTTGAGGAGGGCTGGCTGTGCAAATAAAACCAAAAGTTTTAAACGATTGGTTTTTTACATGAACATACCTATTTAAACAGGCCTTCCTTAGACCAGTCTTACAAAGACACACTGTGTGCCTTCCTTGAAGTCACCTTTATGGACACTTCAGATAGACTGTCTATCCCTATCTTACAGAGGTTTAGCAGCTGTGTTGCCATGGTGATTTTGCCTATTGCTTGAAAGACAATAATTTCAAGTGCTCTAAAATCCATTGGATTTTATTGGAAGTGCTCTAAACATACCGTTGAGACCTAGAGAGGTTAAAGAGACAGATATGAGGCATGGGCATCTGCTTCTTCTTTGTCTGGTTTATTCCATGGAGCAAGAGGCAATAGGGGAAGGGGCATCACTGAAGAAATCTTTCAAACTGTGATGTTTCTCCTCCTGTAAAGAAGGTCCAGCGGGCCCACTTGCAAAACTGCTCTTCATGTCTGAAAAGCCCCCTGCCTTTCATCTGTCTGCTTTCCCACGTGCAGTGCTTTGGGGTGGTGTGTTTTATGAGCATCAATTTGGGACAGGGCGATCCCAGGCAAGCAGTGTTTAACCTGATTTTTCATGCACTCTCTACAATTACTGTGTTTCAGGCTACAAAAAAATTCTGACTTAAAATTTTTGTATGTCTGGTGAGTCAGTCTTTTGTTGATACCAGGGATCAATTAAATTCCTAGTGTTGAACGTATCTTGGCAGCTAGCCTACGTTGTGCTAGATTGCTAGGTGACACCTGGCGGTGTTTCTAATTATAACCTCTGTACATTTTGACTCAGGATCAGCAATTAAACCAGAGACAACAATAATGTCGGTCCCCTCCCCCTCCCACACAGGTAGGGAGGGAAAGAGAACTCTTGCTGCTAGTTAAAAGAGAGCTTACTGAAGGAAAAAAAATATAAGTAAAAGGAAAATTAGCTTCATCCTGGCTCAAACCAGGACAACATCTAGCTGGTGTTTCACACAGGCTGTATGCTTTCACTTTTGAAGTACAAGGTTGCTTTTTTCCCACGTTTAATTTCAAATGGTAGCATGTTAATAATGAGGTATTGAAAGAATAGCAATAGATCCTGCCAATAAATGGTGTCACTTGAGTTGCTGCTGTTTCTGTCCCCAAATCTATAAGATTGTTCCCTACCTGTATTAGCTCTGGGATTGGGTGCTAGCTTCACATGCTTGACTTCAGATACAATCAATTTGTCTTGTCCTTAATCTGAAGAGCTTTACATAAACTCTCAGCAACAAATGTTAAGAGTATAGGAAGGTCCATCTTATTTGAACGCTACCTTTTCTGTCTTGTTTTGGTTTTTGTTTTTTTTCTGGTGTTAAAAGGGTAAGTGAAAGTGTTTCACACTGAAGTGCCTATTGCTATGCTACTGTAGTGTAACACAGAGGGCTGGAAGGGAAAGCCACTTAAACTGATGAACAGTAGGTGAGTTGTTATGCTTGTTTAAATGTTTGCTGAATTTTGTAAAACAAATTGGTGATTAATACCAGCTTAGCTTTCTGCTTGGGAGGCTGAAATTAAGAACTTTTCTACTTTTTAATTTCTTCCCTATTCCTCATTTTTTTGTGGTAGAGAAGAATCTTTTTTCTACTGCATCTGAACTTATTTGTGTGTTTACACACACCTTTCAGTGATCTTTTATCCAGTCGATATTTTGGATAAAGATTGATGGAAATGCACACAGGAGAGCAGTTTCATTTTTGTACTCTAACTAGAAACACATTTGAACTGGGTCATATAAATTTGCTCCACCTGAGCCCAGAAACAGTGCAACAAACATAGTTTAAAGAGTAAAATATTTAAGTTAAAAAGACCCATGAAAAAAAAGACACCTCATTGTATAAGTGGAAGTAATTATTTTGGTGCTGTGGAAATTAAAAGCAGGTGTGTTGTTTCTTTTCACAGTTTACAAAAGGTCTTTCCTTTCGATGTGAGTACTGCTAGAACACTGGTTAGACTCAGGAAGATCCAATACAGACTTAAATTCTGAGATAAAATCTGGGAAAGGAAAGGATTTGATTATGTATATGAATGACAAGGGACATTGAATACTGAAATCACCAGGTGTCCAGGATGAGAAGAGTTTATTGGATGGGGTCTAACTGAGTTTTTGGTCTCTTGAATTAGCCCAAATACAAATTAAAATAATTTTTGAGATTTCTGTAATATATTTAACCCAAAATATAATTTTGCTTCAGTCTAGCTGAATCTATCTGGCAGCACCATGCAGGTTTTAGTGGTTTTGTTTTGTTTTTGTTTTGTTTTTGTTTTTTTTTAAGATATGGGACTTTACTGTTTATTAAGTAAAGCAGTAAAAGTAAAAATCAAATTTTAGAAACCTGAGTTACCATTTATCCTACTTAGCATCTTCTTCAAGTGAAAATAAGTTGTTGACTTTCTTCTTGAACTGCAAAATTTAGGAAGTGATAAGGCAAGAAAAGGTGTAGGCAGATCACCCAAGTTCAGGAAAAGCATACTCATGGTGGAATATAATTTAAATGAATGGTTAAATCCATACACATCTTTACCTTTCCAGTTAAAACTACAGAGTTTCACAGACTCCTCTGCCACACAGTACATGAATGATAAAAAAAATACTCTGTTTATAAATGAACAAAATGTAATTATTCAAAAGGTAAGACAAGTGTATTTTATTTAAGTGAATGTTATTTAAGGGGCTCTTATCTAAGGGAAATGCAAAGTCCTGCACCTGGGGAGGAACAACCCCCATGCACCAGAACATGCTGGGGGCCAAGTGGCTGGAAAGCAGCTTTCCAGAAAAGGACCTGGTTGTTCTAGAAGTTGAATGTGAGCCATCAACATGCCCTTATGCAGGAAAGGCATCTTGGGCTGCATTAGGAAGAAAGTTGCCAGCAGAGCAAGGGAGGTGACCCTTCTCTATTCAGCTCTTATAGGGCCACACCTGGAGTACTGTGGCCAGTTATGGGCTCCCGAGTACAAGAGAGACATGGACGTACTGGGAAGAGTGTCCAGCAATAAACCACTAAGATGTTTAAGGGCTTGGAGCATTTCTCATATGAGAAAAGCCTGAGAGAAGAGAGCCTAGAAAAGAGAGGGCTCTGGGGAGATCTTGTAAAAATCTAGAAATATCTGAAGAGAGAGTGCAAAGAAGATTAAATCTAACTCTTTTCAGTGGCATCCAGTGACAAGACCAGTATTGGGCACAAACCGAAACACAGGAGGTTCCATCTGAATCTCAGGAAACACTTTTTCACTGCGAGGGTGACTGAGCACTGGCACATGTTGCCCATAGAGGTTGTGGAGTCTCCTTCTTGGAGACATTCAAGAGCTGTCTGGACATGGTCCTGGGCAACCAGCTGTAGGTGCCTCTGATTGAGCAGGGATGTTGGACTAGATGACTTCGAGGAATGCCTTCCAGCCCTCAACCATCCTGTCATTCTGTGAAAATAATTGTAAAAATTAATGTCATAGTTAAAGAAATAAGACAGAATATCCACCAGCAGCAATGTACCTAGATTGGCCCTATTCTCTTTCTTTTGCTATTTTTTTCTCTAATCAAGAAAAATATATAATGTCTTGGTGTCTGGTTGAGACTTAAAATTGTTTATATTTCTAGAAGGCAAAATAAAGTTACATCCAAAGACATTTTGTTGGTATATTCCCAACATGTGGTCATTAGAAGCATAGCCATCTAAGGCTGTTTCTGAAGATGCTAATGAAGTTATTATTTTGCTTTAGATAAAATAGATAACAGGATCACCACAGTGCCCTTCAAATGCTTAAGATGGCAAATTTTGGCAATGCTCACTTAAAACAGACACCACAGCTGCAACAAGCACACTAGGACTTGTGTGGTCTTCCTGGAAGAGCTGACTGAGCTGCTCCTCTAAGTTTGGAAAAAAGAACAGTGCAAATCTGGAATCAGATTTGAGAACTGATTTTGTTGAGAAATACCCACCTATAGAGTGGATTTTGTTTCACTAACCATTGAGCAGTTGGTAATCTTGATTAGTGTAGCATAGCTTAATACATTTCTTAAGGGCAAAAATGACCTCTCTTCTGCTTTCTTGAGCAAGCTGCCATTTTAATTGCCTCTTTCAGCCCTCCAACTCTTTTCTTGCTTAATCTGTGTCCATGATTTTAATCAACCATCTGTCACCAGTGGTGCTTTATCCCATGTTGTAGCTATGAACTTTATTGTAACTGAAAAGGAGATAAGACAAAAGAAGTGTCTGAAGTAAATAGAAGTAAATAAATAACAGTGAAATAAATATATACATACAGTTCTATAGAGTACTTGAAGATATTAATTTTGTAGTAATTATGGTTGTTTATTGGGGACTGAGGTTGGCTGCTCTTGATTGAATTTAACAAACTCCTCATAATGAGCATTCATTTCTGCCTTTATAAAATGATGAGGAAGACATTATGGAGGTAAACAATTCAATTTTAAGTTAATAGGGATTTGTCTAATCAGGATGACATCCTTTGGAATCCAGGGTCTGAGAATATTTTAGCAGAAGATTCAGAGACAGAGTATGTTTGTATATATTAGTGCATTTAGAGCAATGAAAGTAAGTGTTTTCCAAGGCCTGTGAAGAGTGGCACTCAGCATCTCACACTTTTAGCTTGTACAGCGGAAGTTCTAGCATCTTATATACTATTGTGTGCTATAATTTCTGGCAGACACTGACACTAGCAATAATGGTTATTGCTGCATCAAGTCATGTTCTAATTACAACCTAAGTCTTAATGCTTCCAGGCAATACTAATTTCTAAGCTTAAAAATGTACTTTATCATGTGAACAAGAGAACGATGCAATATAGAAATCCATAGTCTATGGAATAGTGCCTAATAAGGTTAGTGTAACAGTTTATGTGAAGCTAGAGGTTCAGATTCCAAAAGGTTTTGTTCACCGATGGACAAATCCAACAAGAAAAACATAAAATAGCATTTTGTCTTTATTGTTTTACTTATTTTTCAGAAATTTATCTTGAAAATTCTTAAAATGTATAAAGACAGGATAGCATAAATACTGACAGTCCATTCCTGCTTCTACAATCCTGAGGCTCAAGTGATGACAATCTCAGTTGCCGATTGAGTAAACGTTTACTATAGATATTAAAAAACTACTGGAAAAATCTAAACATAATTAGATAGCTGCATATAAGAGACTTAAATCCAGAATTTTCTTAAAAGCACTACTTCCAAACAACAAAAAATGCTTCTGTTGATATAAAGAAAGCAATGATTGTTTTGTTTTTGACAGAATAAAGCTGAATTTTTTTTATCTAGTTGAAGGCAAGTAACAGGGATAATATAAGTGGCTTGATCTGAAGGTGAACTGATTGTTTACAACCCCACAGGATTAAATTAATTTCATAAATGGAATAATGAGGTTTATGTAATTGATACTGTTACATGAATTACAAGATACATTTTGGGTTAGGGTTAAAGACAGATTCATCAGCTTAAATTCTCCGGGTCTGAGGTGACTGACCACTGTAATTAATCTGTGTGATGATTACCTCAGAGAATAGAGCCTGAAAATGTTCCTGGATCCACCAGGTAAAGATAATGAAGAGTGTCTGGGAAATAGCCAACTGCAGAATCAGTAAATTCTGCAGGAGCTGAGAAATCACAGAACAGCTTAGAGCAGAGCATTGTACATCTGCCAAGTGATGAACTGATACAAGAGCAGATTTAACTAATTAGTAAAGCTTCCATCCTTCCCATCTGGAGATTTAACTTTGGTGTCTACATGCAGGCTGAACATTATGGATCAGGAATTGAACTAGGATGCCTATGACTCCTAGATAGCATTTCTATGAGGTGAGCCAAAATAGTTTACTTTTGTCTAGACCAAGACTAACAATGCCGTACAGTGACTCGGGGTTGTTTTTGCCTATTCTACACATGTTGAGTTAAGAAACAAATGAGGAAAAACAGACTTGTAAGCCGTAGTTTTCATAGCTGTAAATATATATACTTTTCATTGTACAGCTGTTTTCAAAAGCAGAACATATTTTAGAAGTGGTTCCAAGTAGCTCCATCATCAACGATCATTCAAGTGTCTGTATCCAAAACCCTCAGATGACCCTTACCAGTTAGTTGCTGACTAGTCTGTAGGTGTTCACTTTCAATGTAAAGTTCCTTACTAAGTGAGGTGTGTATTTTTTCTGGACATGTCAAGAAATACCTCAATTTTTAGAGTTAAACATCTGCTCCACATCTAACCTATCCTGGGATTCAAAATAAAACATATTCTGCATAGGGCCCTATAGATCAGAGTCACACAAAATATAGTTACAGGAGGGAGAGTATCTTGTTTCTTACCAAGCAATTCAGAGGGAGATATAAAAGACTAAACCCCTTTCCCTAAGGGGGACTCAGATCCATATGTTTCATCTTCAGGGTGACGTTTATCATCAAATGCTGAAACAGTCGTAATACCAAAGAGAAAGAATAATTCAAAGTGCTGAAAATATCCATCTGATTAGAAAAGCTTAGGCTATGGGCCTTGCAAGATACAGAATCATAATCATAGAATGGTTTGTGTTGGAGAGGACCTAGAAAATAATCTATTTCCAACCCCCCTGCAAGGGCAGGGAGACCTTCCACTAGACCAGGTTGCACAAAGCCCTGTCCAATCTGGCCTTGAACACCCCCAGGGGGAGGGTGGGGGGGGGCAGGGCATCCACAGCCTCCCTGGGCAACCAGTTCCAGTGCTTCACCACTCTAACAGTAAAGATTTCTTCCTAACATCTAACCTGAATCTCTCCTCTTCCACCTTAAAACCATTACCCCTTATCCTATTACTACACACCCTGGTAAAAAGTCACTTCCCAGCTTTCCTGTAGGGCCCCATATTAGATAATATTATATTATTAAGATATTTCAGTAATGTATATATTTTTTGTAATTGATATTAGAAAGCCATTAATTAAAATATAAACAATTATTTGATGAGGGACTGGAAATCCTGACTCATCCATCTTAATATTTTTTTTTCCATTTTTTAGTAAAGCATTTTGACACACCTCCTTAGAGTAGCCTCAGGCTTGTTGATTAGTGTAGTCCCCATCAAGATGAGACATGTTAGAATCCAGAAAGCAGAAAGAGAATGATGATTATTTTCACAGATATTGTAGGTACCACAAAATATTAATTCACATGTGGTTGGTGTGACATTCAGGATATGTGGTGCTTGTCTCGAACAATCCAAGAGATAGTGTATTCGGACACTTACGGTGTCTGGTGTTTTGTCTGGAGACATCCAAGAGATAAGCTGTGTTTAACAAAGAGACATCTATCTCACCAACCCACCAAACCAGTTTTACTCAACTGGTAACAGCAAGTCCCCTGCGATGTGGCAAATGCCGAAGGCAAACTGTGGAGAGTTTGGTGTGGGATGTGCTGAGATTGCAGAGAAAAGAGGCACACAATTGGTGCCACAGCTAGCACTGAGCAAGGACATCTGGTGATAACCAGGCCTTGAATTAATCAAGGGGCTCAGAGGGTGTTTTCATGTAAAGCACCAACCTGGCAGAAAAGACTTAAAGTCTATACAAATAACTGGACCAAAGAAATGCAGGAGGTGGTAAAGAATTTTCACTGCAAACGTGGAACAGTGATTGGGTAACCACTGTAGCGCATCCCAGGAATTAACTGTATAAAGGAGAAGAGCACCAGTCTCAAGATGCCTGCTAAGATTGGACCACCACTCCCCTTCTACTACGAGACCAAGGAGACCAACAGGATGCTGGGATGCCGCTGGTGCTCTGGGTGGTGACTTTCCTTTAACTCGTTATTTCCTTTCCTGATCTTTCTCTTTTGTAGTTTCGGGTTAGTTATACTATCTATTAAAAGCTTATGACAAATACATAGTTATAACTCTTACCAGCTGATCTGTACCTAAATAAAAGCCTATTTGTGCACCCGATATTATCTTTCTTTTGCCCTGGCGGGACCGCAAAGAACGTCCACTTATCCGACTATCAGATCATGACTGTTGGTGTAACAGCTTCTAACAGTGCCATATATTTCACAGTCTTGCAGAAGTCTTATTAAACGAAGCTTTCCAGTGATACCAAAATAGGTAGAGATAACAGAGGATGAAGGATACAGAGTAAGAATTCAACGTTAAGTGATGGTACGAGAGAGAGAAAATATTATTCTTTAAATATTTATTGAGAAAATTGTGTATTATAATTTGAAAAATTAGGATTTTCCTGTTTTTCCAATTTTCAGTTGAACTTTCAGAAGTAGAAGAGCTGTTGTTGCTAAAGTATAAAATTGCAAGATAAGGTGCTATTTAAGATCTCTGTTTTCCGCATGAAGAATAAATACAAGTTCAACATTTCACTAACAGGTTTCCTTTTAAGTGCTCTTTCAGAACAATGTGAAGGTTCCATTTTGAGAGACTAGTAATAAAAATGTCAAAAATCATATTGAAGTGCAGGAAATAACATTTCTAGATCAAAGCTAAAAAGTGGAAAGGTTAAGGAGTATCAGGGAGTGTGAAAGGGAGCTATGAGGAATGAGGATGTTGACAAAGCCCAATCTAGGGAGTTGCCAATGCAGTCAACTCCACACATAAAGACTGCTTCTGTTAAGGGCAAGAGGAGGATATTTGTTATAGGAGATTCGCTTCTGAAAGGAACTGAGGGTCCCATATGCTGGCTGGGCCATTCCCACAGGGAAGTCTGCTGCCTCCCTGGGATCTGGGTTAGGGATATAACCATGAAACTTCCTGGTCTGGTACAGCCCTCAGATTACTACCCTTTTTTGATCATTCAGGTAGGCAGTGGTGAGGTAGAGAGAAGTCTGAGGGCAATGAAGAAAGATTTCAGGGCCTTGGGACAACTGGTCAGGGGATTGGGAGCACAAATTGTGTTCTCCTCTATCCGTTCAGTTCCAGGGAATGATGAATGGATAAACAAGGAGACCCACTAGATCAATGCCTAGCTCCAAACCTGGTGCTACCTGCGGGACTTCGGGATTTTTGACCACGGTTTGATTTACAAGACACCAGGCTTGCTGGCAACAGATAGGAAGACCCTATCTCACAGGGTGAAAAGGGTATTAGGGCAAGAATTAGCAGGGCTCATGGACAGGGCTTTAAACTAGACTCGAAGGGGGAAGGGGATAAAAGCAGGCCCACCAGAGACAAGCGAGAGGTGAAGGGCCAAGGATGGGGGTGAAATCCATAGCCCAGCTCAAGTGCATCTACACTAATGCATGTAGCATGGGCAACAAATAGGATGAGCTGGAAACCATTGTGCAGCAGGACAGCTATGATGTAGTTGCCATCACAGACAGATGGTGGGATGACTGTCATGACTGGAATGCTGCAATGAATGGATATGAGCTCTTCAGAAGGGACAGGCAAGGAAGGAGAGGTGATGGCATGGCTCTGTGTGTTAGGGAGTGTTTTGATTGTATAGAGCTTGATTATAGTGATGACAAAGTTGAGTGATTATGGGTAAGGATGAAGGAGAAGGCAAATAAGACAGATATTGTGCTGGAAGTCTGTTATAGACCACACAACCAGGACTAGGAGGCAGATCACAGAATCACAGAAGTACTAAGGCTGAAAAAGACCTTTAAGATCATCAAGTGCAGCCTATGACTAGCACCACCACACTATCTAGACTATGGCACTAAGTGTCACATCCAGCCTTGCCTTGAATACATCCAGGCATGGTGCTTCCACCACTTCCCTGGGAAGTCCATTCCAATGTTTAATCACCCTCTCCGTGAGGAAGTACTTCCTAATATCCAACCTAAACCTCCCCTGGAGCAGCTTCAGGCTGTGCCCTCTTGTCTTGTCGCTAGTTGCCTGGGAGAAGAGCCTAGCCCCCACCTGACTACAACCTCCCTTCAGGTAGTTGAAGAGAGTGTTAAGGTCCCCCCTGAGTCTCCTCTTCTCCAGGCTAAACAACCCCAGCACCCTCAGCCTCTCCCTATAAGACTTTCCCTCTAGTCCTTTCACCAGCCTTGTTGCTCTCCTCTGGACCTGCTCCAGCACCTCAACATCCTTCTTGAAGTGAGGGGCCCAGAACTGCACACAGTACTTGAGGTGAGGCCTCACCTGTGCTGTGTACAGGGGGAGAATTACATCCCTACTCCTGCTGGTCACACTATTCCTGATACAAGCCAGGATGCCATTGGCCGCCTGGGCCACCTGGGCAAACTGCTGGCTCATGTTCAACCGGCTGTCCACCAGCACTCCCAGGTCCCTCTCTGCCAGGCCGCTCTCCAGCCACTCTTCCCCCAGCCAGTAGCACTGCCTGGGGTTATTGTGGCCAAAGTGCAGGACCCTGCACTTGGTCTTGTTGACTTTCATGCCATTGGCCTCGGCCCATCGACCCAGCCTGTCCAGGTCCTCCTGCAGCTTCTTCCTACCCTCTGGCAGATCAACACTCCCCCCCAGCTTGGTGTCATCTGTGAACTTACTGAAGGTGGACTCAATCCCCACATCCAGATCATCAGTAAAGATAGTGAATAGGACTGGGTCCAGTACTGATCCCTGGGGGACACCGCTGGTCACCGGACGCCAGCTGGATGCAGCTCCATTCACCATCACTCTCTGGGCCCGGTCATCCAACCAGTTTTTGACCCAGCAAAGGGTGCATCTGTCCAAGCTGTGGATTGCTAGCTTCTCCAGGAGGACGCTGTGGGAGACTGTGTCAAAGGCCTTGCTGAAGTCAAGGTAGACCACATCCACAGCCTTCCCCTCATCCACTAGGCAGGTCACCCAGTCATAGGAGATGAGGTTAGTCAGGCAGGACCTTCCTTTCCTAAACCCACATTGGCTGGACCTGATCCCCTCATTGTCCTCTACACGCCACTTGATGGCATTCAGGATGATCTGTTCCATAACCTTGCCAGGCACCGAGGTCAGGCTGACAGGCCTATAGTTCCCCGGATCCTCCTTCCGGCCCTTCTTGTGGATGGGCGTCACATTGGCCAACCTCCAGTCATCTGGGACCTCCCCAGTGAGCCAGGACTAGTGATAAATGATTGACAGTGGCTTAGCCAGTTCTTCCGCCAGCTCTCTCAGCACCCTAGGATGAATCCCATCCAGACCCATGGACTTGTTGGGATCTAAGTGGCACAGCAGGTCCCTAACTACTTCCTCCTGGATTACAGGAGGGGGATTCTGCTCCCTATCCCTGTCTGCCAACTCAGGAGCCGAGTTGTCCTGAGGGTAGCTAGTCTTTTTGTTAAAGACTGAGGCAAAGAAGGTGTTAAGCACCTCAGCCTTTTCCTTGTCCTCCGTTGTTAAGTTCCCCTCCTCATCCAATAAGATGAGGATTTTCTCTGACCCTCCTTTTGTTATTAATATTTTTATAAAAGCATTTTTTATTATCCTTTACAGGGATGGCTAGTTTAAGTTCTAGCTGAGCTTTTGCATCTCTGATTCTCTTCCTACATGACCTTACAATATCCCTAAATACTTCCTGATTCACCTGCCCTTTTTTCCAAAGTTGATACACTATTTTTTTATTCCTGAGTTCTTGCAATAGTTCCCTGCTCAACCGGGCTGGTCTTCTTCCCCGCCGGCTCCTTTTTCGGCACACAGGGACAGCCTGATCCTGCGCCTTCATAATTTCATTCTTAAAGTAAGCCCAGCCTTCCTGGGCTCCTTTGTTTTTGAGGACTGCTTCCCAAGGGACTCTCCCAACCAGTGTCCTGAAGAGACCAAAGTCAGCCCTCTGGAAGTCCAAGGTGGAGGTTTTGCTGACGACCCTCCTAACTTCACCACATAATGAAAATTCTATCATATCGTGGTCTCTGTGCCCAAGATGACCTCCAACCACTACATCTTCCACCAGCACTTCTCTGTTTGTGAACAGTACGTCCAGCATGGCACTACCCCGGTAGGTTCACTTACCAGCTGTAGCAGGAAGTTATCTTCTATACATTCCAGAAACCTCCTGGATTGGCCCCTTTCTGCTGTGTCGTACTTCCAGCAGACATCTGGTGAGTTGAAGTCCCCCACAAGAACAAGGGCTAGCGAACATGAGACATCCCCAAGTTGTTGAAAGAACATCTTGTCAGTCTCTTTATCCTGGTCAGGTGGTCTGTAGCAGAGTCCCAGTAGGATATCAGCCTCATTGGCCTTCCCTTTTATCCTCACCCATATACATTCTGCCTTGGTGTGTCTAGTATTGAATTCTAGGCAGTCAAAGCACTCCTTAACATATAACGCCACCCCACCACCTCTCTCGCCTTGACTGTCCCTTCTAAAGAGCCTATAGACAACCATTGCAGCACTCCAACCATGCAAATCATCCCACCACATTTCCGTGATGGCAATTATATCATGGTCTCCCTGGTGCACAATAGCTTCTAACTCCTCTTGTTTATTTCCCATGCTTCGGGCATTGGCATATATACACTTGAGCCATGGTACAGATATCCCAACCACTTGCGTGGTTACCAACCTATCAATGAGCCCTATGTTCTTGTTGCCACATTTATCCCCGTTTCCCGCCTTGAGTGGGACAGCAGAGTGGCAGCTGTCCTTAGGCTCATCTCTGGTTTTGTCCCCATCCCCCTTCAAACCTAGTTTAAAGCCCTGTCAATGAGCCCTGCTAACTTGTGCGCCAGGACCCTTCTCCCCCTCCAGGTTAGGCTTCCCCCACCTGTTGCCATGCCCAGTGTCCTGTAGGTCCATCCATGATCAAAAAAAGCCAAAGTCCTGTCTGCTGCACCAGTCCTGAAGCCAGGAGTTAATCTTCTGGCTCTTCCCATTTATCCCCCCATCAATCCCTGCTACTGGTGGGATAGAGGAGAACACCACCTGTGCTTCCGATCCCCTAACCAGCCATCCCAGGGCCTTGAAATCTCTCTTCATTGCCCCTACACTTCTGGTAGCTACCTCATCACTGCCTACTTGGAACAGCAGTAATGGGTAGTAGTCTGAGGGCCGAACTAGGGCAGGGAGCTTCCTCCTTATATCCTTAACCCTGGCCCTAGGGAAGCAGTTGACCTCCCTAAGAAGTGGATGCAGCCTGCATAGAGGGCCTTCCACTCCCTGTAGAAGTGAGTCACCTATGACAAGTACCTGCCTTTTTTTCTTAACTGAGGTGGTTTTGATGCAAGGTACAGACTGAGCTGGCCTCGGTGACACCTCCAAGTTTGGTGAATCATCATCCACAACACCATTTGGTTCTACTTGTAGAGCATTGTATCTATTTTGAAAAGTCACCTGGAGAGGGGGAACACTAGGGACCCCCTTGCCATGCCGCTTTCGCCGTGCAGAAACTTGTTGCCATTATGAAGTATTCTATAAGTGACTGTCTGAAGTCTTACCATTGCCAGCCCTTGTTCTAGTGGGAGACTTCAACCTACCAAACATCTGCTGGAAATATAACATTGCAGAGAAGAAACAGTCTAGGAGGTTCCTCAAGTGTGTGGAGGTTAACTTCCTGACACAACTGGTAAGTTAGCCTACCAGGGGAGGGGCCTCGCTGAACATCCTGTTCACAGACAAAGGAGGACTAGTGCAAGATGTGGTGGTCAGAGGCTGTCTTGGGCTTAGTGATCATGAAATGGTGAAATTTTGAATTCATAGTGATGTAAGGAGGGGGGGGGTTAGCAAAACCTCCACCTTGAACTTCTGAACGGCAGACTTTGTCCTGTTCAGGATACTCATCGAGAGAGTCCCTTGGGGGACAGTCCTGAAGGGCAAAGGGGTCCAGGAAGGCTGGACACTCTTAAAGAAGGAAATCTTAAAGGCCCAGGAGCAGGCTGTCCCCATGTGTTGCAAGAGCAAAGGGTGGGGAAGACATCTGGCCTGGCTGAACAGGGAGCTTCTGCTGGGACCTAGGGAAAAAAGGAGGGTTTAGCACCTTTGGAAGAAGGGACAGGCAACTCAAGAGGAGTACAGAAATCTTGTTATGTCATACAGAGAGAACATGAGGAAGGCAAAAGCCCAGCTGGAGTTCAGCTGGGCCACTGACATAAGGGACAACAGAAGCAGTTTTTACAAATGTGTCAACAATAAAAAAAGAGCCAGGGAGAATCTCCATCCCTGAGTGGATTTGGAGGGGAACATTGCAACCAAGGATGAAGAAAAGGCTGAGATACTTAACGCCTTCTTTATCTCCATCTTTAATAGTCAGACCAGCTACCCCCAGGGTGTTCAGCCTCCTGAGCTGGAAGATACAGCAGAACAACCCCAGCCATAAACCAGGAGGATGCAGTTAAGGATCTGCTTCTGCACCTGGACATGCACAAGTCTATGGGGCCTGATGGGATCCACCCTAAAGCACTGAGGGAGCTGGGGGGGACCTCGCTAAGCCTCTCTCCATCGTTTATCAAAAATCCTGGTCAACAGGGGAGGTCCCAGATGACTGGAGGCTTGGCTAATGTGATGCCTATCTAAAAGAAGGGCTGGAGGGAGGATCCAGGGAACTACAGGCCTGTCAGCCTGACCTCAGTACTGGGACAGATCATGGAGAGGCTCATCTTGAGGGAGCTCACACGGCAAGTGCAGGGCAGCCAGAGGATCAGGACCAGCCAGCATGGGTTTCTGAAAGGGAGGTCTTGCTTGACCAACCTGATCTCTTTCTATGACCATGTGACTCACCTTTAGGATGGGGGGAAGGCTGTGGCTGTTGTCTACCTGGACTTTGTCAAGGCTTTTGACACTGTCTCCCACAGCATTCTCCTGGAGAAGCTGGCAAATCATGGTATAGACAAGTGTACTCTTCACTGGGTAAAAAACTGGCTGGATGGCCAGGCCCAGAGAGTTGTGGTAAATGGGGTCAAATCCAGTTGGCGGCCGCTCACCAGTGGTGTCCCTCAGGGCTCAGTTTTGGGGCCAGTCTTGTTCAATGTCTTTCTCAATGATCTGGATGAGGGGATTGAATGCACCCTCAGTAAGTGTGCAGACAGCACCAAACCGGGTGGGAGTGCTGATCTGCTTGAGGGTAGGAAGGCTCTACAGAGGGACCTGGACAGGCTGGATTGATGGTTCAAGGCCAATTGTATGAAATTCCATAAGGCCAAGTGCCGGGTCCTGCATTTTGGTCACAACAACCCCATGCAACACTACAGGCTGGGGGAAGAGTGGCTGGAAAGCTGCCCAGAGGAAAAGGGCCTGGGGGTGTTGGTTGACAGCCGGCTTAACATGAGCCAGCAGTGTGCCTAGGTGGCCAAGAACACCAACAGCATCCTGGCCTGCATCACTAATAGCATGGCCAGCGGGAGTGTTACTGAATTGACTGCATTTTGATCATTTAGAAGGCCAGGGCCTGGTCGGGCCTGATCAAGACAAGGCTTTTAGGATAAACTGTTCTCACAGGAATTGGGAGGGGGAAGTGGGTGATTGTGTTTTACTTCAGTAGTCACAGAAACCACATGTACTAGACAAGTGGTACGTACAAGTAGTTAGGGTCTGGGATTATATGAAGAATAAGATATTATGCTTAAGCAGCTACCATGGAAGGAATAATACAATAATAAATCTTGAAGCTATCACACGGTAGCCAAGGTCACAGTAACCAGTTGTGCTGCTTGGAAATGCCCTTTTCCCATCCTATCCTGATTTAAATATCAGGGACTATAATCAGTAGGATAACCAATGATTTTTGTTAAAGATGAGTATGTATGAGGTTATGTAACTCGAAAGATCATAAGAGGGCCAATCAATGTAAAAGTTAAACTTAATGGGTAATTAAAAGAGAGCATTATATGCATTTTTATGTTAAATATTTTAGACAATAGAAATTTAATGTATATAAACCTGTTGATTGAAATGCAATGGAGGATACGCTAGGAGGAGTTATCCCCCGTATCCTCAGCACGCTAATAAAGAAGTGTCTGCTTATCTACATCACATTGGTGTCGATAAGTTATTTTCATCCTATTTGGTGACAGGAGTAGGAAAGTGATTGTGCCCCTGTACTTGGCACTGATGAGGCTGCACCTCGAGTACTGTGTTCAGTTCTGGGCCCCTCACTGTAAGAAGGACATTGAGGTGCTGGAGTGAGTCCAGAGGAGAGCAACAAAGCTGGTGAAGAGTCTAGAGAAAAAGTCATTAGAGAAAAAGTCATAAGAGGAGCAGCTGAGAGAACTGGGGTTGTTAAGTCTGATGAAAAGGAGGCTGAGGGGAGACCTCATTGCCCTCTACAACTACGTGAAAAGAGGTTGTAGTGAGGTGGGTGTTGGCTTCTTCTACCAAGTGGATAATGATAGGACCAAAGGAAATGGCTGGAGGTTGCAGCAAGGGAGGTTCAGATTGGATTTTAGGAAGAATTTCTATACTGAAAGAGTGGTCAGGCACTGGAACAGCCTGTGAAGGGAGGTGGTTGAGTCACCATCCTTGGAGGTATTCAAGAAAGGTGTAGCTGTAGCACTTCAGGGCATGCTCTTGTGACTGAGGTTGTGGGGGTTTTTTTGTGGGTGCTTTTTGGTGGGGTGCATGTGGGTGTGTGGTTTTTGGGTTGTGTTTGTGGGTTTTTTTGTCTGTGCGGTTTTTGGTTTTGTTTTTTTTTTTTGGTTAATGGTTGGACTTGGTGATCTCAGAGGTCCTTTCCAACCATGATGATTCTGTGATTCTGTGAAACTTCATGATATGTAATTCTTTGCATGTCAGTTATTCCTGGAAATATTTATTAGAAAAAAAGAAAATCTCATGCAAATAAAACAATTGAAGGAAAAAAGCAAAACACCTAAATACATTAAGCTCAGATTTCAACTGACCTCAGCCCAGCAAATTCAGGGTGTGAAAGAATGAGTCATCTGAGATTTAGCCAGGACACAGGGCTAGTAACTGCTTCCTTGCAGAAAGGTCCTTTGAGCATCTGACTGTTTACTTAGGGACTAGGAAGTGATTGACCTGTTTAAGGAATGGTGGCTTCAGTTAGGCAAATTACTCCTCTGAGTCTCTTTGTTATGCCACCTTTTATCTGTCTTGTTCATGCCTGTGTAAAGGTCTTTCAGAAAACGTTTGTCTCTATTATGTGTGTGTGCAGGGCTTTGCCATTGATGTTTCCATCTCAGCTGGGATTTTGTCATAGGAGATACCATGAGCTGTAAAAGCCTTATGTACTGATGCAAGTCATGCATGTTAACTAGATCCTGAAGCCTCTGACCTATGAAAACTAGGAAAATCCCTGAATTGACATGGTTAATTGGTAGTTCCCTGTCCTGCTTCTTTTCCCACTGTTCAGTTTGAATGCTATGGCAGATCATGTATTAATGAGTTACTTTCAGGTCTTCTGATATATGTTCAAATGATGAGACTTCACATGAAACTTGAGAATGGTGTCTGCTGACAGTTTTCAATTTAACTGGGGTTAATGGTAAAGTAAGAAAAAGGCAGGGCGTATTAAAAACCTAGATGTACTGATTGTCAGCATGAAAATAAACTCATATCATGTTTTATCCATTTTATGTAAGCATAAATGGACAAAAAAATCTGTCTGCTGTGTTACAGACAAGAAATCTGGTTTATGACTCATTTATTTCTGGAAATGTTTCTTCAGTGTACACAGATGGTGTTTATAGATCCAATGTAAGGGGTGAGCTATTCAAGAACGGGAGATGTACAGTGTGAAAGACTTGTCATAGATATTGTTCTCTTTTGAACAGAAGAAATACCCTTTCTAGTCAGGTTTTGAGGTGTTTGTACTCATGAAGCTCAGAAGACAGAGGCCATTTACTACTTTTTGTCTATGCTAACAAAAAACTCACCCTTTATGTGGAACACAGAATTTTCTTTTGTCCATACCTCTTGCCTCAGCTGTTGTCATGGGAACAAGTGGCATCTTTGCTGAAATTCAACTGAAGTGTAATTTGGACATGGAGTGAAGCAACACATTTCTGAAATTTTAACTGGCCCTGCCAACCTTTTTAATCAAGTTTTGTCTTAAAAAAAAAAAAAAAAGTACTAGTTTATATCTAAGCAGCCCATGGAAACTACTAAGGTGTACATTGCTTGCAAAAGCAACAAAGGTAATCACAGGTGTTAATTAAAGGAAGCCAGTTATTCCAAATGCACAGCAGTTTTTCTGAAGCTTGATATCCATATTCTACTGCATTCAGTGGATACGATTCAGTGCATAAGAGTTTCTATAAGAATTTTCTCTGTCATGTATTATTCTGCTTTTTAGCCATGGTACCATCAATCTGTTCTTTTCTCTCATATATATATAGAGAGAGAGAGCAAGAGAGAGATATGATGCTGATATACTTAATGACCAGGTTACAGGAAAATGACATTGAGTTTTTAAACTGAGAAAATATTCAACATAACACACTTCCCTCAGACTTCAGAAATTAAAATGTGTTGTTTAATTCATGATCCTTTGCTGCTTGTGCATTTTTACTGTGCAGGCTGAGAGAACATTGTTTATGAGCGGAAATAAATTCCAGATAAACATTTATTATTCTGAAAATCAATTTTAGGAGATATCAGAGAACAGTAATAGTGCCTATGATGAACTTGTTGATTTTTTTTTATTATTATTTTTGAGGGGTCATAAAAAGCTTCTGCTATTGCAAAGTTTACTCCATTTGATTTACCATTGTGAAAATGCAGCTGTAGTTTGCAATACACATTGTCTTGATCACTGCAAATATAAATTTTTTAAAATTTAATGTGAATTGGAAGACAAAGGTTACATGTTTATGAAGTTTCTGTGGCTTTTGTTAGTGTTCTTTTTCTGATATGAGAGACCTGTAAATTGATCAGATTGTGAGTTCATGCCATTTTAGTCCGCTCTACTGCCTTCCTAAATTGAATGACGAGAAAGATAGGACAGATTAATGCAGAATTTCAGGAAAAAGAGCAACAAGTGCCCAATGTGCCTTGTTCAATATGGTCCAAGTAAAATAACTTTTGCACGTTTAGGATGAAATTACACAACATAATTTCATGGCAGAGGCTGAGTTAACAGCTCAAGTGAGATGTCAGTCATTTTTCCCTTGCTGTCTCCTCTTCCCCTCTCACTTCCAGGTGCAGATTCCCCTGCTTCTCTTGTGTTGATTGCATGGTAAGTGAGATAAGATATTAAATTTCTGTTTTTAACTACTGACTTAGTTTTCTACTGTTTTCCTGCAACTAATCTAGAAACAAGAGTATGTGAAAAGGGTGAAGGGAGAGGAGCAGAACCTCCTGTTTCAGAGGCAGTAGGCTGTTACCTCAGCTAAACTGAAATGTCTGGTGTCATCCCTGATGGCCCCAGCTATCTCCTTAGCACATAGAAAGTGAAAGAAACATGTTTAGAAGATGCCTTGGAGGAGTATTTCATTGCTGCTGAGAACGACTTTCTGATTCAGAGATTCTTCCTGGAGTGTAAGATAATAACAATTAACTAATCCTAAAATACAGAGAGATGCTGTCTTCCTGGACGAAATTGTGCAGAACTTCCTGCTACAGACTATGCAGCTCAGGCCCGTACCTAATAGAGCTAAAACCATTAGTGACATTTATTTTTGAAAAGCAGCCAAAGAGGGGGATGCCCAGGATATTATTAAGAGGCAGGCAAAGTTGGATGTGACCCCAAGCAACTTTATTAAAAGATTTGCAGAGAAATCAACAATACAAAATGTGCAGAGAAATGGATAAGATTGGGAGAAAACATCCAAGTGAGATCAGGAAGGGAATAAGGGAATTGTTAAACTCTGCTTTGGCTAATTATTATTTTGATGAAACCATGGCCAAACCCCCACAAATTTCAGAGAAAGATTTGTGCAAATGGGATGATATAAAATTTCAACCTACTGAAGACAAAGAGTTCCCTTATGGAATGTGGAAGACATGAATATCTAATGGATGAAATTATAGAAGTAGTTGACCTGCTAAAAAAATTAATCAGATATCCTTAAGATATAGAATGCAAATGTGGGTGTGAAGTCACTTTCTTCTGTTAGGATTTTTCTTCAATAAGGATAATCCTACACTTGGCCATAAATGACCTGTGAAACACTGCCTTTTTTTATGTATGTTGCACAGTTGCTGGTTACAACACTGGTGGTTACCGTTGAAACAGCTATTAGGCAGTTTTCTCTGTAGTGAGAAGTCAGTCACTGAGGGAAGCTGCTTCAATGCTACCCCGACCCACAGTGGAGCAGCCGACCTTGGCTTACAGGATGTTTTCCTGAGGCAGGGAAATGCCAGGGCAAAGGCGAGACCCTCCTGGAGATGGCAGCACTTGCAGGAGCCGCTGATGAGGCCAGGGCAATGGTGACCACCTCCATGCCTGTAAAAAGAAGCCTGGGGAGCCAGAGCAACCAGGAGCACTGCAAACAGGGCCTGGCATGGCATTTTGTGCGGAAGCATGCATAGGAAGGGTGTAATGACCCTACTAGCTCAAGAGGAGAGCTCATTAGGTGGTCATCACCCACTCAGAAGGAGCTTAGCTATGGTATCCACCTAGCAGAAGATCTGTCCTCTGCACTCACCAAAATGGATGTGTCAACCCAGACAGAACTCAGCTCCAAAGAAAACATGCAGCTGTCCAGGTCTCAGGCTGCAGGGAGTGCCAGAGCCCTTCTGTGGTAACAGATGGCAGTGGTGTGGACAACTGTGTGTGGTGTGACCAGGTGGATGATCTGCTCAGCCTGGTGGCAGAGATCCAAGAGGAAGTAGAAAACTTAAGGAGCATCAGGGAGTCTGAGAATGAGACTGATGGAGACATGCTCTGCCCTCCCTGAGGCAGAACCACCACCAGCCACCGGATCAAGATCCTTACCCCACCAGGCAGACGGCAGTAGCTTAAATGAAAGGAGTGAATGGAGGCAAGTCCACACTCAGGGCTGCCGGTGAACCCCCTCCTTGCCCACCTTGCATTCCCAGGTGCTTCTGTAGAACAGTTATGAGGCTCTTGTTGTGGAAGGTCAGACAACGGATGATATGGATGATGGTTTGTCTAAAGCAGAGGTGTTGCCAAGGTCAGAAAGGCCTACCCCCTCTTATCATGATCACCTCCATGAAGAAGAAAGGATCGGTTATCGTTGTAGGCAACTCCCTTCTGAGCGGAACAGAGGGTCCAATACACTGGACGCTCTCTCCTCTTAGGGAAATCTGCTGCCTCCCAGTGGCCTGGGTTAAGAACATCACTAGGAAGCTTCCTAGCCTGGTGTGGCTCTTGGACTATTAGCCATTACTGATCTTCCACATGGACAGCAATGAAACCAAAACACATAGTCCAAGAGTGATCAAGAGACTTTACGGCCTTGGGACAGTTGGTTATTTGTGAAATGGCAACTATGCTAACTCTGCAGTTGCTACTTTCAACAAAGTTTTATTTTTTTCTTGATTAAAATTATTAGTTTTGCTTTGTCAGTTAATCTAGAAGCGATGTAGAAAGCAAAGCTATTACCATTGTTAAGCAGTGGGACTTCAGCCAAGATATTTTTACCTTGATTGATTAGCAAGCCGGACTGCAATATATGCCTCCATTTCTTTAATTAAATGGAAAGGTAACATCCTCTAATGGAATATGGGATAGTGCTGCCTGCCACTAGATGATCTGATAGTGCCTTGAGCTTACACACAGTTTTAAGATGTAAAGAACGGACACACTAGTTTTGAGTCTGGCTCTGCTGAAACCTTGCAGTCAGTGATCTGAGTCCTGGTTCGGTCTTAGTAATGTAAACACAGCACAGCACTGGAATAATGCAGCTTTACTGTACTGAGCAGTGTCTGAGAGGCTCAGGGTGCAGCCAAAGCTTCCTTCCATCTCTTTGCATCCACGCATCTAGGTAGAATCTCAGGCTTCTCAGAATGGGACCTGGAGGACTTAGTGCTAGGATGCATAGCAGTGAGTACCTGGTGAGACTGGCTGACTATCCTGTTGGGTCCCAGATGTTGCTTTTGTTCTCAAATACACAACTCAGGGTTGCAGACTGAGGCCTCTACTCCTTTTTCAATTAACTGACCAGAGCTCACTTTTTGCTTTTAGCCCCATAATTGCTACAAGGTGCAGGAAATAAATATTTAGTGCCTTCTCTGACTGAGGTAAACCTCCCATTTTCTCTTTCAGGAGAGTAACCTAACCTGGAAAGTTGAACTATCCTGGCTGAGCATTTTGCAACAAAAATATTTCATATTAAGCTTCTGCTTAAGAGCCTTCTGCTGAAACTGCTCCAAGCAGCTGAACTCCTTTTTAGATAGCTAGATGTGACGGGTGACATTCCAGTACCCTTGACGCAAAGGTCAGCTTTTGTGCAGTTTCTGCACTGCCCGTAGGTGACTCTGGCAAGGGAGAAGGTGACAACAGCTTGCTGGCTGAACTGGCACCACCTCCCTTGCTATATGTGGCATCAAGCCCTTGTAGAAAGACCTTCCAAAATAAAGCAGTCAGGTTAGTAAAGCAGATCTTAAGGAACTGTAATTTGAGAAATGCTGGATTTATCTTAATTTTTATTTTCTTTCTGTTTTTTTTTTCAATTTCTTTTGTGAATTATTGTAGTAAAGAGCAGATAATTCCCACTGTAATTGGGAGTGTAATTTCTAATTAATACATTGTATTCCTTAGCAATCAAAACATTGCCAGACACAAAGACCAACACTAATGGCACCACCCAAAAAGGCAATGTTTCAGAGTCCTAATAGAAGATGGCTACTGCAAGAGATTTTATTTATGATTAATTCTTTTTTATTATTAATTTATTATGATTTATTTTATTAATCCGAAAAGCTGTCAGATATGAATGTTACCAAGAAGATGAAAAGAGTAGCCAAATATATCTCGTATCTGATCTTTCTTATTCCCCCTCCCCTCAGAAGGTTTTATCTTGCCTAACTTTCCCATGTTTTGTAATGTTTTCTTATATGCTATTGTAGGCTTTGGAATTCAATACAGTATTTCCTGGGGTAATAGCTAATTGTATTATAACTAACTTGGTCAGGCTTTGCTGCGTTTAGGGTTGCCTAGCTCAATGCACCATGTAGGCATGTGTCATGGTTCAGTCTAAATAGAAAAACTTGGAATAAAAGCATATATATGTTATGCACATCTTGTGATTTTCAGCATGGAAAGCTGTGGTATGTCACTAAGAAGCTGTGTTTTAGAAAATTAAGGATTTTGGAGAGGTTTTCTTACAGAAAGTTTGGAAACTGAAGTAGTGCTCCTTGTACTCTGCACTAGCAAAGTGCCAGAAAATGTCATCTGGGTCTTCTTTATGGTTTTCCACACAATTAAATTGTTAGAAATGTAATGTGGTCCCAGCCAGGCATGGCATATACATTATGTCTGCATACCTGTTTCCACTGACTGGGTATCCTGGTTGTCAAACCAGGACGCTGGTGTAAGTTAGTTATCCTGTGTCCCCACCTATGTATCTCATTTTTCCATCTGTAAAAGAGGGGCAACAATGAACAATGATGATATGTAGTGATGATATTCACTATCTTAGTGAAGCATCTTGACGCTGATAGATGCTATGGAAGAATTATATTAATAGCAAGAGGGAGTTACTGCCACAGCTGTAAATCTGGATGAAAACTATCATACTGAACAATTTGGACAGAACTGCATTTTTCTAAACAAAACTGAACCATCTTGTGGGACTGCATCAATTCTAACACCATTTTTTACAGACGTGTAAAAATTAACTGGTTTGCCTTTTAATTTCATTTAAAAGATGTTAAAATATTTCATGTCAGATCGTTAATTTTGGCTCTTTTTTGCTCTTCACTGCTTATGGGTAAATTGTACCTGTGAGCTTTCTCCTTGATTCTGTCCTGTGGGTTCTTCTACCAGGGTTAGCTTTCTAACCGAGGTAGATAACCTGCTGATAACATT
The DNA here is from genome assembly GCA_020745705.1 of Hemiprocne comata. Classification (NCBI taxonomy): domain Eukaryota; kingdom Metazoa; phylum Chordata; class Aves; order Apodiformes; family Apodidae; genus Hemiprocne; species Hemiprocne comata. Next base: position 24,351,072 of record CM036589.1, on the reverse strand, counting down.
GCTTATCCTCACAGTCTGATGAGGGGTGAAAAGGGCTTTGTACTTTCTTTGTGGTTTGTTAAGAGAAGTAATGATCTGTAGATATCATTCCTTACTATAGTCAGATCTTTCTCTGTGGATCTTCACAAATCTTTCAGTCTCAAGGTAGAACTCTTTCATGTTGTTGAAATGCTCTGATTGCAAGAGAATGCAATGCGGTGAATTTTAGATGACACTTTTCTTCAGGAGCCCTGGGCACATGACTAATTACAGACATAGAATAACATCTTTTAAATTGATGTACTGTTTATTCCTCCAAAAGGACATGGGATGCACACAGCTTGGGGCTCACATATTACAACACTTAGCTGAGATCTGAAGTCTTGGGAAGTGAACTTAGCTCCATACCACAGCATTGCAACCACTTCTGTCTAACTCGGCACAGAGAGACAGACTCTTCTCCTGAATACTGTGGCTCTTTCAGGTTCATATTCGCCTCTTTTTTCCTCCAAGCCAAGGTCCATAACAATTCAGTGATCTTTCTAACCCTGAGAAATGGGCCAGTGAAAGATATTTCTTACTAACTGATTCACCAATTTTTTCCCCCAAGGACTTCTGGTACTTCAAGGACTGAAAAGATCCTAATTATGTCATTACTTTGTTTTCTGCTTGTTATGGCTAGGAGCCCTCTTTGATTTAACTCCCTACAGCCAACCAAAATAACATTAAACAGGTAAAAGGAGGTACAACAAACCCTGAAATATAAAATAAGGGGAAAAAAACACTTCCAAAAGACCAACTGCATATCATATTGTTAAGAGTTATAAGAACATATTTTCACACCTCAAATTAATTAATGAAGTCGTATTTCAGCTAGGCTAGGTAAAAAGAGAAGTTGATATGCAAGGAAGAATTTATGTTAGATTTTTATTTTTTTTCTTTTATACTAGCTTTGCTTAGTTTTTTTATAATCTTGCCCCTCCTTTTGTTTCCAACAAAGTCCTTCAAGTCTAGATCAGAAATAGGATTTGTATAATGGTCAAACGTAGAGGTACTGAGGACAGTTTGCTCTGTTAGGACAAAGACAAAGCATAGAACCACAGCATAATTCTAGTCACTTAGCAGTGTCCTCACTCTCCTGTTGCTGTACCTATTAACTGGGAATGCAGGAAAATGAAGAAAATACAAGGATGAGTTTGAAAACAATTGATTCTTTCTGTAGTTCTTTGATCTGTTGTGTTGGAAGGAGCTATTTCCAAGTATTTATTTAATTGGGAGGTTGAAAGGTCAGCTTGCCAGGTGGTATAACTAACTTTGGAAGAAAAATACTTAAAGAAATAGGGAACTGGAAAATGGGATTTGATAGAATATCTAACTTCATCACTTTCTTTGATAAACACTGCTAGAGAGAATTTGTGTGGTAGGTAGTATTATGTCTGAGTAGTAAAATACATGCTGTAATGACACAAGGAAAATACTCTGAAACTAGTGAAAGTGGAAACTAACTAAAAAATTATTAAATGAGTAAGGGGCTGAATAAATAATAGAGACAAGTAATAGACAGATAAAGGAACTGTTGGTATAGAGAAAGTGTATCATTTTCCTGAAGGCATAGTTTTTAACAGATCGTTTTTAATACTTGTAATACTAATTAATGGTGTAGATATGAGAACAAGAGAAAGGGTCTTTAAAACCATCACATGAGCCATGCCCAAAGCATCTTTCTTTTTTGAAGTCTACTCCAGCTCTATTCATTACCTATGTCAAGTAAAACATTTGTAAAGACCATTGTAAAATACAGTAGGAAATAAACACCCCAGTACTCACAGTTCTGTAATGCCTCTTGGAGATTTCTTGCAGTAAACATTTATTTTTCTGATGCCTCAAACATTCCAGCTTCTCATAAATCTATCAAACCATTTATCTCCATTATCAATCAACTCCACATTTGTTTAGCTAAACTCTATAATTTCTCTATCACCCACTGGAGGCCAAATGATGGATCTGGGCTGCTAAGGAGTAGTCTTTGTAAAAGTTGTGTAATATTTTTAAAGGTTAAAAAAAGCATTCAGTTACTTATTTGGTTAAGCAGGTGTTTAATTGCTGGGATTTCTTTGATGTTGATGTCTATTTCACCTGTGGGAAAGTCTGTGGTAGAATAGTATGTAGAAACATTTTATAGCTAGGAAAAGATATTAATCCCTCCTGTTTCACTTCAGATTGTGCGGCAAATAAAACTGAACTATAGTTTTCTGAAAAGACAAGTATACCCTACTTCTTAGATGTAGTTGTAGCTTTTTGATTTTCTGGGAAGAAAGGGAAATTCTATGTAGTGATTTATGACAGAATTTAGTATCTAAAGGAGAATCTGCTGCTGAAATGAGTTGTATGCATACCATGACTGATTAATTTTCCCCCTATACCTTTCAAAAAGTAGTGTAATTTTGGCACAACCACAACTTAAAGACTTATTTATCTGATAACAAACACATCCTGTTTTTATTTCAAACACAATTTATGAACTACCCAAACAGCATTCTTACCAGACTAATACATCTTTTGTGTGCCACAATTCAGGAAGGAAATATTTTCACATTTATGGTTTTGAATTAAAGTACAAAAAGTAAATAAATACGAGGGATTTCATTTTTAGTATTAATTGCACTGAAGAATCACAAAATTCCATGAAAATAGTAATACATTTTAAAAATTAACTTTAATTAAGAATCCACACAATAATGTATGATATATTTTTAAAATAATACACTAGATACTGATTTTTCCATTCGGTACTCATTGACAGCCAAGAATTGATAGGTAATAATAATTTTCAAATTTCTGTAACCATGATTGACTTGAGATCTCTATTTTATTGTGTGATTTCCAATAAGGTGTCCTGATGCTACTGAAGTAGTCTTTTATTGTAGAATCATGGAATCATCAAGGTTGGAAAAGACCTACAAGATCAAGTCCAACTGTCCACCCTACAACCCCCAACCACTAAACCATCTCCTGAAACACCACCTCCACCCCTTTTTTGAAAGGTGCCTCCACCACCTCCCTGGGCAGCCTGTTCCAATGCCTCACCACTCTTTCTGTGAAGACATTTTTCCGAATATCCAATCTGAACCTCCCCTGGTGCAACTTGACCCCATTTCCTCTTGTCCTATTGCTGGTCACTAGGGAGAAGAGGCCGACACCCACCTCACCACAACCTCCTCCCAGGTAGTTGTAGAGAGCAGTGAGGTTTCCCCTCAGCCTCCTCTTCTGTGTTCTATTGCATTTTGTTACGATTGTCTATTAGCTTCACTCATTTATTTACCAGGAATAGATTTTGATACTTCTTAAAGCAGTCTGACATAGAAGGCAGTTTGTATTTCTTTGTGCAAAAGGCTCTAACTCAAAGGCATTCCATTCACCTATCTGTGTCTTGTTAGGACAGGTAGTAATGAATGTGTAAGTACCAGTGCATAAAGTGGGACTGAAAATTGTCGTATGCTTGGTAGGTAAATGAGTCTTAATCTGCTGATGGTATATGCAGACTTTTACCTTGGCGGAAAAGGCATCTCGCAATTGAAAGATGTATGATTCAAGTTCAGTGTACTCACTACATATGTTGATTCTGGAAGATAATGGAAGTATCCCAGACATCACTGAGAAGTTCTGGGAGAAAGTAGGATGATGAGGAAAGCAAAATGACTGCAGGTTTTCTAAGACTGAGATGATCTCTTGTCACTGTAAATTCTATAATGGCCATTCAAACTAGTCTTTCAGAGTTAAAAAAAAAAAATAAAAAAAGAAAAGCTGAAAGCTAAAAATAACCTCCATGTTTCATAATTCACTTTTATAATTAAACTCATGTAAATTTAGATACTGCTGAAAGGGAGAACTCTCAAGTTCTGGGAACTCTGAACCCAGGGGAAAATCAGGACAAATTTAGCACAATGACTCATTTTTTTTCAGTCACGTAGATATCTGTATTTGAAGCCACAAGGAATAGCCTAAAACTGAAAATTTAGCATTCCCATTTTAACAGTTGCTAGACAAAAGAAACTAAAAATTATGGCTGGACAAAGATTATTTGAAAATGTCATTGTTTTTTAAGTTTCCTTTAAAAAAGTAAAGGTCAGGTGGGAATAGCACTGCAGAATTTTCTAAATTGCTTCACAGATTGTCTGTGAGGAGGTGTTGAATTGCACAGTACAAACAGTTGATTCTGTTTAATACTGTGCCAGCATCTGGTAGACCTGACCATGTGTGTGTTTTGTTAGGTGCCCTGTAAACACTGAAAGAATGAAAAGTATCTTTGCATTCAACCTTTATTGTGTTTGACTCATTTTTCTAACAGTAAAGTTTCTGGGAATACTGACACCAAAGGGTTGAAGGATGTAGGTTCAGAAATCCTCTAGTGCCTCAAAGTATCTTGTCTCTCCCTGGCAGAACTGAATCCTTCTGATTTCACTGTAATTTTTTGTTCCTTCTTTTATATGTGCATACATGCACATATATATTATATTCCATATTGCAAAGAGATAGAAGTTGCACAGTAAAAACAGAAAGTACTATGTTTTATTATTCCATTTCTCTGTTGTTTTTTTCTTGTAGGTCCTATCTTTTACTTTTGCATAAAAAAAATTAAAATTTCTTTTTCTGGATCTACCAAAATTGTCAGAATTGCTTCTTTCAATGAACTATGATACTGAGAAGACAATGCTCAAAACAGCATGTCAAAGTGTTCTCCAAGACAGCAGTGGTGTTAGAAATAGAGGAACCTAAGAAAATGTGAAATTGAAACATTGTAGAAAATTTCACAGAATCCTGTCATTGCAAACCAGCAAATGGAACATCTAGAACAGATCGGATTGTTGCAGCTGGCATGAAGAAATCAAGAGGAATCTTCAAACTACAGAAGGATTTGAATAATCTCCAGGCTTATTTATACAAGTTTGGCTTTAAACCACATTCTCACTAATCATAGGATTCTGAAAAGAACTGATCAGTCAGAGGACCTTCCTGTTACCACCTTTAGAGCTAATACCAAACGAAATTTAGGGAAAAAATATTTTCCAATAAAAATCTAAATGTCTCCGATGGGAAAGACTGATTAATTTGAAATGTGTTGATCATTTGGGCTGTAGAAAATTAATGGAAATACAAACTCCAAGGGAATTTGTACAGTTAACTCCTCTAGGTTTCTTAAAAAAATCCCAGCTTATGTCTTGAATGCAGAGTCATTGTTCTCCAGCAATAACATTTAATGAGTATCCGTTTCTTACAAAAAACAGTAAACAGTTTTCCAAGAGCAAATTTTAAAACACAGCAACTTCCTTTTATTGTTCCCAAAGACTAGACAAAATAACATACAATTCTTTAGTCAAGTTATGACTTGTTCCTGATGCACTTGATATTGTTGATAAAATAGATAACTCTGATTCTATAGCTTAATTTTTGTAATAATCAGAAGCCAATATTCCCTACTTGAAAAAATAATGAGCAATGATTTTTTATAAACAAACACTAAGCTAGATCATATTCTCTAATTTATAAAAGCAGAGTAGGAGCTACCACATTGGTTGAACTGTAAGTTACTTAGTTTCAAATAGTGGGCTGTTTTTCTCCATGTTCAACAAATTCTTGAGAGGGAAATGTTCCTGTAAATCTGTCAGACAGCTTTCTTCAGGCTCCATCAATAGTGAACTGAAGAGATTTTAAAGCTACCATCTTTTCAACATCTATTGACAAAAAACAAGAGCATATTAATTTGGGGGCAGAGGGATCTTGCCTGTGTACAGGCAGGTAATACAAACCACCTTTAATAACTAAATTATTATACAAGGGCAGTATTTATGTATCACTGTCTTGAGAGAACTTAAAACTGTGTTCAGTCCAGGTGTAGGATCCAAATGTAGTATTTTATGAAAAACTGACGAATGTAGAATTGATTATGAGAGACATGCAATTCTCATGGTTTGTCTGGGTTCTCTCTGAGATGTCCAGTAGTTGCAATGACACTGAAATTTAATCATGATTTACTATTCCACTGAAGCCTAAGGCCCAGATCAGTCTTTGTTTTACTTCTATATGTTTAAGTAATAACATCCGACAAGAAGATGGAGGCAGCTCTAGTGAAATTCAGCTAACAGCATGTAAATACTTCCACAAATGGTTTATAAATAAGGCAAATTGTCCTCACTGAAAATAACAAACGGCTCTAAGATCAGTGGGAGATGTCTGACAGTTTTTTTCTGAGATCTGCAAATAAATTATGGATAGAATTAAAACAAGAAGGATATATCTAAGATTAAACCTAGGTATAATTTAGATGACTAGGCTCAAAGCTATGCTGCAAAACATCTGAGCTTTCAAGTGCTTATCCCAGGAGTGGATTCTGACATCAGAGTATCTTTTGGTCATATCTTTAGGTTACAGCGCATTTCAGGCACATGCACGAGGATGGAGCCTGGGAGCAGCCTTGTGAGTTTCCTGCTGGCCAGATGTAGGTGGGTCTCAGTCTTTGTGGCCTATTTGTGCATTTTAGAGAGAAGCTAGGTTCAGGCTTTGAAACCCTCTCCAAGGCCTGAACATGAAGCACTTAGGATTTACATCCCTGAGCTTGGAAGCAACTGACTTCTTCCTGGAAGGCAGCCCTAACCACTGGATGGTATTGTGGAGTTAATACACGTGTCGTATTTATGACACCAAGCATTGCTTTCCTTCTCATCTGTTCTAACATACAAAATGAGAAGACAACACTGCACATATCCTGCTTAATTAGAGGTGACTGTGGAGTGTTTTTAGCTTGAAAATTGCATGGAATTTTGGCTGGCAGAAGAAATACGTGCAAATGTTAGCATACACCATCATAGGGTCATAGAATGGTTTGGGTTGGAAGGGATCTTAAAGATCATCTAGTTCCAACACCCCTGCATGGGCAGGGACACCTCCCACTGGGTCAGGTTGCTCGAAGCCCCATCCAACCTGGCAGGGGGCATCCACAACTGCTCTGGGCAACTGGTTCCAGTGTCTTACCACCCTCACCATGAAAAATTTCTTCCTAATATCAATATTATAATATTCAATCTAAATCTACCCTCCTTTGGCTTAAAACCACTACCCCTCATCCTATCACTAGATGCCCTTCCAAAAAGTCCCTCTCCATCTTTCCTGTAGGCCCCCATCTGGTGCTGGAAGGTGGCTATAAGGTCTCCCCAGAGTCTTCTCATCTCCAGACGGACCAACCCCAACTCTTTCATCCTGTCTTCACAGGAGATGTGCTCCAGCCCTCTGATCATCTCTGTGGCCCTTCTCTGGACTTACTCCAACCACTCCTTGTCCTTTTTGTGTTGTGGGTTCCAGAACTGGACACAGTACTGCAGGTGGAGCTGAGTAAGGGGGGAGAATCACCTCCCTTGACCCGCTGGCTACACTACTTTTGAGGCAGCCCAGGATATGGTTGGCTTTCCGGGCTGTAAGTGCACATATATGTGTGTGCGTAGATATGTGTGTGTGTTTAATCTATTGTGGTAATTTACTTTAAAAATAGCCCATATGTTTTATAATTCAAGAGCAATTAAAATAGTTTGGTAATAGCTGGGGTTTTTATGGAGACGGTGAATACTTATGATCACTATAGTTTTCACATGTGTACAGTGGATTTGATTAATGATTTTGTGTATTAATTATGATAAATGTTACTAGGCACGCTCTTGCCCTATTGTCTCAGTAATAACAGTAGCAGTAAAATTATGATGATGAGAAAAGCAATGCATGAATATTGCAGTTGCAGATGTGACTGAGGAAACGGTTTGCAGTTCCAAGGCTATCACTTTCATTGATTGTAGTGACAGGAGAGTTGCTGGAGGTTATATTTTTTAAATTAGAATTGAATTTAAAAATAGAATACTGACTCTCTGGTTTGTGTCAGATTCTGTTATTTGTCTCTGATACAAAAGGGATCATGATCTGGAAAAGTAGACATTTGTCCATGTGAGACTTAAGCCCATGACTTTTAAGAGCAGTCTACCTAGATATAGTTCACATTAATTGACTTTATTGAATTTATAATGCTCCAGATAATATGTCCTGAGGAACGGGGTGAAGCATTTATAGAGCCATGATGTAAAACAGTATGTGTAGTGCATCTGAGCAGCTCTCCTTCTCCCATTGTATCAGCAGGTCATGCCAAAGTGTCATCCTGCATCACAAACTGATTTCCAAAGACCTCCTTTTCCTAAGGCAGAACCCTCTTGCTCTGGTAGTGAGGCAGGAAAGTAATGAACATCTATCTCAGTAATATTTGCATTGTTGCTGTGGTAACTTCCCAGAGTTCAGCAACCTCTGCTCATTAGACATGCTATAAACCATTTGTTCTAATTCCTTTTGGATTTAATGGGGTCCTTGAAAATACTAAGCAAAAAGTGGTGATCTAATGTATACTTTATGTTAATATTTAATCATGCCACTTTCTTTTATATTTCTTTTCTTTTTAGACTTTTAATCTGCACTAAAAAAATATTCCCAGATACATACTTATCTACAGATACGAAGTTTCTTTCAGGGTTATAGCCAATTTGATGCTGCTGCACTATCTGAAATCTGTAGTGTCCATGTCATGTTTCTTTTGTGTTTGACTTTAATTTCTAATGGGTAAGACAACATAACAATAAAATAGAGGAGTCAACAAAGTGGTGTACAAAGCTTTGGATCCTGCCTACTGAACATGAAAAGAATATACCTCTGTTTCATAACAAAACCTTCATAATGACAGGAAAAATTCAAACACATTTTGGTAGAGATTCTAAGGCATATTAGAATAGTACTTTGATAAGCCACAAAATCCTAACTCTTCCATTGTTTTCTCTTACCCTACAGAATGTTCCTCAAAGGTAACTGTAGGCACATTTAGTAATCATAATAGTTACAATAAACTACAGCAAATATTTTGTGGATGCTGATCTTTCAGAAAAAACGTGTTGTAGTTCCTGTTGGCCTGCAACTGGCAGCAGGTATTTTAATGACTAGTGGCTGTTTCTGAAATAATATTTTGTACAGTAAATGTCAGAAACTATATGTTCCCAACATGCGACGTAAATGATAGGAGAACTTCTGCAGATCAAAGTAATGTGAGGGTGGCCAAGTACTGGCATGGGTTGCCCGTAGACGTTGTGAAGTTTCCATCCTTGCACATATTCAAGAGCAGTCTGGATATTGTCTTGAGTAACCTGGTCCAAATGCCCAAGCAGGGGATTTGGGCAATATGACCTCCAGAGATCTCTTCCAATCTCAAGCATTTTGTGATTCTGTGAAATCTGATCCACTGCGTATCATGTTGTTTTATTTTTGGATCACCTTACATGCTTTGGTGTGCAAGAAGCAAAAACAGCCAGAGACAATATTGCAGGACTATATGCACAGTAATCTAAAACAATTATATTAATTTTTCTACCTTTAGCAGGTTATAGTCATGAAAGATTTTCTCTGTAATAGAGGCAAAGTCTCAGAAAGGTAGAGTTTAATATGTACTCTGACTTTATCAGTGGAATTTTGCCTGGTATTTTGATCCTCTTGCACTGTGAACATTGCATGTATTTTCACACTGCTTTCCTCCAACAAGCTGTTCCTAGTAGGCACATACTGATTTAATCAAATCTTACAGCTGTAGCTGTAAAGTGTTCTGAATAATAATAAGGCTTATATACTGAATATGACTTAATTTAGAAAATACTGCTGATGCAAGGTGGCAGATTCATTAAACTGTATAATTGGTCAATGTGCATATTCTTCAGAAAAATACTATTTTTTGAGTTAGTTCACTTGGTTATATAATAGTCTTTTCCATACTTTTTTTTGCTTTACAGTGGTGATTGAAGAATAGCTCTTGGGAACAAAAAAATAAAACCAATAATCTGGAATGAGCTTCAATAAACATGTGAGACTTCCCAGCTAAGTGCCTTTCTGTGTGGAGAAGGTCATGGAAATTTTGTATGAAAACACAAGATTTCTTCCTTAGGTAAGTTTGCCTTCGTGACCTGCAAAGCATCACAGATGCTTACTTTCTGGTATGTTGAAAAGACCTTTGGTTTGGACTATGACCATGCAACTTGCTTGCTAGTATCACTATTTCATTAGTGCAGACAGATGCAATAGAAATAATTTTCTCTTTCTTCCGTCAATAACTTGACAAGGAGAGAAGAAGGGGCAGAAAGACATTAAAATTCCCCTCATCTCTGCTATAGATTGAATTTACTTTAGTTCATTGGTACTTACTGATGTTTAAATAACAGTATTTTCGAAACTACTTTTATGCATTGTTTGGGACAGAAGAACAACCATTGCAGTGTTCCTCGTGTTAGTGAAACCATAGTGCAACCTTGATACACAGTTTGTAGTGAATAAACTTGTCATTTGAAAGTAAAACATAAAGAACTGCTTTCTATCAGGTTCTTTTAAATGTTTCTTTTAGCTAGAACTATTAGCTGTTGAAGAAGAAAATAATGAGAGTCTGCACTTAGTCTCTAATCTGTGGTTTGGTTGTTTCTAATAAGGAATAACTATTCTTCTTTTAATGGCATGTCATGCACTGATCTCATAAATTTTAAAAAAGTTAAATCACACTCACTTCTCTGTCTGAGTAGATCTTGATCCCCTAAATGCTACTGTGGGTTATGCCCATTATGATCCCACATTTCATGATATCAATAAAATATTTTTGCTCACAAATAAGCCTAAGTAATAAAATGTCTTTCTTATCAGACTATAAAATGAGCTACCTAAAAATTTCTGTTTGTGGAAAAACTGAAAACATTGCGAAGTCTGGTGGGGAAATGACATGGCATTGGTCAACAATGTGCCAGAATGAAGAAGACACTAGAAGTAGTCCATGCATCCCTGCTTATTTAGAAGACAGTGGCACAGAACTTGCCTTAAGGAAACAGTGCACAGGAACATTATAGCTTAGCATGGTGGCATTTGGAGTTTATTTTATATAATGAAACTTCAGCTTGGATCATTTACATTGCAGTAAGGAAAAATGTCCTAGCTGCTACAATTAATTGATCCAATGGCTGGTTGCTTGCACAGATCTTATCTGTTCCTGCTTCTAGGGAAAGTACAGTGGGAGAATCTATTAATTGCATAAGGAGCCATTTCTGATAAATAAAAGCAGCTACAAAAGAAGCACTATTCTTCCTGCTGGGAAAAGAAGAAAATTATGTTACTGGGTGTTGTACATGATATTCCTGGGTGTTGCTCCTGCTCCAGCTTTAAGCATCCAGTACAAGATGTATGATGACAGGGCTTCCAGGGTCTGTTGCAGCACATGTAAATGAAACTTACCCTGGCAGAACACAGAGGTAAAAATTGAATTGGATGAAAAGTGCTTTGATGTGCATTAACAAGTCACATCAGATTATTTTTAATTTTTCTGAAAGGATTTTACTTTTTTGTCCTGATAGAAATTCTGAGGTTTTTTGGGACAAATGCGAATTTCATCATATTAACCCATATCTCCCCTTTGGGAGACTATGCCTCTTTTTCCATAATATTATTTCACTATATCTCATCTGCATTTTTTTCCAGCGTAATTGCCTTTCCACATTCCAATATTGTTATAAGATTTTGCAAGTTCTTCAAGTTCAATCATTCATTATTTTTATAACTAAGATGCCTCCAGCATTACTAAAATGAAAAAAAAAACAAAAAACCAAAAAACAAAGGCAAATGTCATACAGTGATATCACAGGGTAGGGAAATTTTAGGCATTCAACATTTGTTGAAGAAATGAATTTATGAGGACTGATAAATATTCAAAAATTTAAATTTTCTCTAAGTTGTGTTTCTAGAACATGTTGGGACTTTATTGAGCTGAAGGTTTTATTGATGCAAAATATGCTACTATGGGACCAACAAATCAAAGCCTGTCATTAACAGAAATTACTTTCCATCCAAATACATTACTTAGACTAGTTAATTAGTTGCCATCCATCCCCAAAACTTCAAAATTTAATCTGAAATCATTGCAGCAAAGATTGAAGTTTAAGTTTGGTATGCACAATTTGTTCAAATTCCATTTAGTGTTTCACAGAAAAAAACCCAAACAGTCTAAAGAAGGTGCTTCGTGGCAAGGTGTAAAAATTATTTATACACAAACTCTTTAGAAACCAAATAAGTTTATTTTTCTCAATAAAATGAAGGACAAATAATCAGTAGGCTTCTTTAAGAAATTTTCCAGGCAGTCACTGGAGTTTATTAGTAATTGTATGACTAAGCTTGGCTACTGTTTTGAATATCACTCTTTAGTGTCTGAACAATTCTATAGTGTTAAGACTGAAATTAAGTAGTTTAAGACATATACCAGTGGACTCACCAGCTATTACCACTAAGAAAAACAATGTCAGTCATCTATTTAGATAAAAACTCCCTTGCTATTGTTTAGCATTTTGCAGCTACAGCCATGGGGTTGTATCCCTGAAATTGTTCCATATACCACCGATTGGAAAGGTGCCATGTGGTCACTACAGAAATCATCTTCATAATTCAGTATTTGCAGAGCTCTAATAGGATTGAAAATCAGCTGTTCTAGTCAGTGTTTTCAGTCTTCCTTCTTCTCTGTCATTTAATCCATGTAAGATGGCAGTCACTCCCACTACCTGTGCACTTGGATTTTGAGTAATTGCTCTTTTCTATTATTTTAAATTTGCAAGAGGTACTGCAGTGTATGCTGCAAGTAGCTGAGAGGTCAGGTACACAGATTCACTTGTCTCAATATCCCTTCTCAAATCTGCAGTACCCTAATCTTTCTTACTTTTCAGCTGTAGTTACGGGTAAGTTATTTAATAAACAGTAAATTATGTCTGTAATATAAGAAATCACATTTAAAAGTATATGGTAGCTTTAAAAGTATATGGTAGCTGAAAATTTCTTTCTGCTTCTCAGATTATAAAATTCATACTCTTTTTACATCTATTTGGCTAATTGTATGTTATCGTAAGCAGTTGCCTTGTTGGAGTTATGTATGAGCTCCCCATCCTTACATAGCAGATGCAAAACCTTCTGAATAAAGGTATTGTTGGTGTTTCTTTTCATAGTCATAATAGGATTTTGTACAGAAATTCAGGAAACCTGAAAAAGCAAAACTTAAAAGTCAGAAGCTTATATGAAACATGATTTTTATTTATTTACTTGAACACATATAATTTCTATGAGTATAATCCACCCACCCCTTGAAGGCAGATGCAGCTTGTATTTTCAGAGATTTCCCTCAAATCCTAATAAAGACATCTATGTACTATTTTTGTCTATGTCAATGTTATGCAGTACAAAAGGATACATTAATCCTGTTACATGGTAAATTGAACAATGAGGTATGAACATTTCCATTCCTTAATAAAACAGCAAATATCTCTGGTTTGCTTTCCTTAAATTGGAATTTTTCAGAGTATTAGAGATGTAGAAAGTGATTAGAGTGGGGTTCCAGAGATGTGGGCACTTGATTTTGGTGAATTGTGTTTGGGTTTATTTTCAATTTAATGTATTTCACTTAGAGGCCTCAGGGCTGTCCATCTCATCAGCTTTAAGAATAAGACCCTGTTTCAAAGGTGATGGGTTGCTTTTGGCAAGAGGGTGTCTGTTACCAAACTTGCATTTTCTGCTTCAGAAGGATGATTAGGTGCCTCCTACTGACCTAAGTAGATTGCTCAAACCAGATTAATTAACCTAGAAAAATGTTCTACAAATATTTTTTCTTCTTATCATTTTCCCATTAAAACATTAGTATATACTTATTCCTTAATATAAAATAATATTCCTCAAAATTACTTACTGTTTTGTGGATAGCAGTATGCAAAATAATTGACCAGAGGTACTCTGGTAATTTAGTGAATTGTGCATATGATTAGAAAGAAAAGTGTCTATTAGTTTATGATTATTTTTAAAAGAGGCCATTAAAACCTAAGAAACCCCTCAAATTTGATGAGATTTTTTTTTCAGCATATTCAACAAACTATGAACAGTAGAAAATGTAGATGGAATCCCCTCATTACCTGCTGCCTTTATGAAGTTGTTTTCTTTGAACATGTCTAATGTATCCTGTATTTTTTATTAGATTTGTGGAAAAGAGTTATTGAGGCAAAAAATGCAGAAACCATATTTTTCTATTTGTGCAGTCTTAGAAGAAGTGCATTATTCTTTTTGAGACTGTTAAAATTAAGTCTTTAAAATAACACTGTGCTAGTTAAATAGATTATTTTAGCCCCTGAAGCATTATTTTAAAAAATAGATCCCTATACATAAACATTCAATCATAAGTCAAGATTAAAATGGCTGAGTGTCTGAACTTACTCTACACTAGCAGATCTCCTAACATTAAATACATATTCTGGCTTTTATGAAAATAATTCTGTGGAGTTAATTTATACCCAGTCTTCCAAATTTCCTGCAACACCTGACTAGACAAGCTACACCCCCACTGAGACAGACACTCCTTTTTGATAGACAAATAATGAGAATGTTTTCTTGGGGGAGAAATATGCTGTTCAGAATTAGTTTCTTGTGCCATTCATGACACGAATAATAGAAACTCCTATTGTACAAGATTTTCTGTAGATTTGGATTGAAGCCAAGTGATGAGTGAAACGAGAGGAATGAGAGAAAGAATCTGAAGGCTGCTGGAGAATTTATGAAGCTGTTTCACCTTTACATAGACAACAGAACACCAATATTCTAGGTAAAATGAACTGACATCTCACTTTCTCTCAGAAGAATTTATTAATCCTCAACTAGTTTTCATTCTGTGGGAAGTGATCAGAGATTACCTTCTTTTTCTTGTTGCTGTGTTGCATCCGAATGGCCCAGATTTATCTCTGCTAGATTTAGCCATTGAAATGTAGGCATCCAATGTGGTCATCTAAATTACCCCAAGAGTTTAGGAAGTCCTCTGAAAGCCTGTACCACACTCTCATATGAAGGAAAGTAGCTGGAAGGGACATACTGTATAATAACAAATACTGTAAAAGTAATTTTTAGTTAACTCAGGAATAACCTTTCCTGAAAAAAGAAGGGCTTTCTGTGGTTCCATTTTTCTTACCCTTCTCCAAAGCTGGGAAAAGTGAACACTGCAGCAGTCAGAGGCATTGCTACTCTCTCTGGTGTGAGGTTTTCTCTTGTGCCCAGTTCCCATGTCCTCATATGCTCAGAATTAGAATGATTTACGAATTCCTTGCAGCTTCATCCTGACAGTGTGTCTCACATATATTCACTCACACAAAGCAGTGTGCACTTGATTGACCCATCAGCTTAACCTTGCACTACTATCAGCTTTTTCAAAGGAAGTTAAGCATACACTTTTAAAGCAAACTCATGAGAATACTAAACCCATTCTCCTTAAGATTCACTACAGAAGATGAATGTTCTCAAAGTTTCTTGACTTTGCTAAAAATTGATTTTATTTGATGTGTCTAGAGGTAACAGTTACAGTAATAGCTAAAAAAAATGTTATTGATAATACAGAAAGAGATGGTTTTCAAATAACCAAAACCTGATGTCTTTGTTGAAACTTGTTTTTCTAAGTAATGCAATCCTTTATTCAAGGAGATAACTGTTCTTAGTTCAGCAGCTAATGCAAATAACAGCCACACTATATATATATTATCCTTTTTCTACAGCATCCATTTTCAGATGTAAAGTTTTCAGTCAGTTACTGCAATAATATTTTTTAAATGGTGAAAAATCTAGAAACACTGCCAGATCTAGAAATTTTCATGAGCACAACAACAGGGGAAATTGTTTATTCTTTTACTTATTTTGATTCCCAACTAAAATAAAAAAAAACAACCCACAACAAAAAGCCCAAACAAACCAAAAACGAGACTAAACTACAAGTATTAATTCACTTCAACAAACTGTACCACTACAAAAAGAACACTACAATACCAAGATGATAACTAAGTTATGTGCTAAAAGTGAAATTATCTGTCTATGCATTCTGGTTCCCCACATGCCTTCTAATTAGTAATTGTAGTACAAGAACTAAGGCAATTCAACTTAGAAAGGGATGTTTAAGAGGAGATATAATAAGAACTCTGCAATAAGAAATCTTATGGAGAAGGGTTTACACAGGATATTTATTTATTGCTTCTTAAAATAGATGAGCTAGTTGTGACCATGCATGGTGCCAGGTAGAAGATTTTAAGTACACTATATATATTTAATTTTTTTTACGAATATATACTTATGCTATGGAACTCATTTGTAAAGCTGTGGTGGTTAAAGGAATAAATAGGAATAGTAGAGGGATTAAGGAAATTAATTAACTAGGGCAGACCGGGCAGTGCCATAGTCTTATTTCTGGAACCTGGAAGGACATCGAGGTGAAAAAAATCTTTCTGTATTTTTCCTATTTCATAACTCTCTTTACAATTATTCACTGCTGGCTTCCTTCAGAAACAAGACATGGGAGTGTTTGGACCTGTTGTTACAGCTGTTGGACTACCTGAGAAATAAGAAACTAGAAGTGTCTGTCCAAACGTAAGCAGTTTTCATACAAAGAGAGATGACAGGACAGAGCTCCTTCTGCTTGGAAGGGAGACGATGAGAGTGGAAGTCATACACATGTGTAATGCTGCCAATGATATGTGAAAAATACGTTCTTCCCCTGCTGCTATAAAAGATGGCACAATGAGGAAGTCAGAACCTAATTTTGATCCCCTGTGACAGCTATTAAATATCAGCTAATCCTAAAAGAAATAAAAATGTTAAATCAGGCTTTCAGAAATATGACAAAACATTCTTGAAAACCCTGCTAGGCATTTCTCTGTCTATTTTAGGACAAGGATAGTTATTTTTCTTATGCAAACACACATTAGGCATTATGAGAATAGACTAGCATAAAATAGTAATTATTATTGAGAACATTTCAGTAATAAAATGATGTAGTGGAAAATAAATCTTTAAAGTAACTTTCTGGAAGAAATAATCTGGATTACATCAAAAAAGCCTGTATGAAAGAAACACAAAAATTAAAGTAATTGAAGGTTTTTTAAAGAAACAAAGCTTATTCTGAAAAGCCAGTTATCTGCTTGAAAAGGTATATGAATGATATAATTTATCTAGTATGGTCTCTAGTCACATTAAGGATTTAGGTTTAGCATAATAAAAATTTTCTTATGGTGAAAACAGCCAAGCACTGGAATAGGACTGCATAGACATACATGACAAATGTTTAAATGGAATATTTAGACTTGATCCTGATTTGAAAGGATGGGATGAGCTGTATGATCTTTCCCATTCCCTTTCAGCTGTATTATTAGAAATTCCTATTATTCTGTGATTTAGTGAGAGTATCTGACATTTACTCAGCTTCAGTATTACACAGAGCCAGATCCCCAAAAAGGGCTTAGCTAAAGGTTAGATAACAGAACCAAGATCTCTCAATCCCAAATGGAGAGCCTGAAAATCCTGATTAATAACTGCCAAGTCCTGCAGACATGTAAACACCATAGTGCTCTTGAGGATCACTCAGGAGAGTTTCTGAAGAATCCTAAGATCCTCATCCACATGTGCTGCAAAATTATGCAGCTGTGCAGGTATCAGCAGTACAGGCATACAGGTGACTGCTGTGGCAGAGAGATATGTGAGCAAGCTGTGAGTTGGAGCCTTTCTAAATCACCATTGTCAAAGTAGTTACAGAGTAAGGGATTTCATGTATGCAGTTTACCTTGCCTCTCAGAGAACCACAATGTTAGGAACATAAATGCTGTGACAACTCTGTCAGACTTGACATGACTGAAGATTGTTTTGCTTCCTTGTAAGACAAATCTGAACCTAAAACCAGTAGTTCTTGATCTCTCTCTCGAAAGACTCAAGTAAGCATCTGTGCTCTGAAAATACCTATTCTACAATCTCTGAATTGGGCTCAGGATACACTGCAGGCATCTGACTTCAAGTTCAGGTGGACAAAGTGCTTCTTGCTTGTTTTTGCACCCATCGGATATCTGCAAAAGCCAACTAAGAAAAGCAAGTCAACTACATAGGCATTTATCTTCTTCTTAAAAATGAGGAGATTGCAAACTATTATACTTTTTTCTCCAAATGGCTCCTTAGCTTGCTGGAGACCTGAGTAGAATACTGTTTGTCCCTGAAAGGCTTCAAGCCCAAATCTCTGCCTTGCTAGATGTTGCTGTAACTTCGAGATCATAAAATCATATACTTCCACTCTTCAGTAGTGTGGGGAAGTGAAAAAAATCCTTTATCGAGTGGTTAGGAAAATTCTATGCTCCTGTGTGTGTTTCAAGGACAGAATACATTGATCAGTGAACTGAGGACAGAAATGGGTTTTAAATACCATTTATCTGCAGAAATGCCTGGCACAGCACTGCAAGTGCTGCCCAATACAATAAGCTGATGCTTAATTTAATTCTGAAGCACTAAGTCAGAAATTTAACAATAAGGAAAACTTAAGATAAACTACTTATGCTTAGATTGCTTTTCTGTTCTGTGCCTGAATTTTGGCAAGTCTTCACTGAACATACTTGTTTTGTTTCTCTCTCTGAGACTCCTAGCTACATAAACAAAGTAGGGAGCCAGTGCACTTGGTCCAGAGATCTAGAGTCAACAGTGGAGGCCAGCATCTAGGAGTTTAGGCAATATGTACTTCACACTGTCAGTGTCACCAAGTTTTTGGTGGATACAGGTGAGAGTTTACAGCTGTTGGGCTTGTTTTGAATGCTTTACTTCCCACATAAGGTATTATTACATCTATGTGTAGACATTTCAGTAGGACATCTCAGCTCTCTATAGGTGAGCACTTACCAAGACCATAGACTGACTCTGGAAATAATGGTCGTCAAAATGGACCCCATCCTTCCCTCCCAGTATGTTCCTGAGAGCTAGTTAATGAGGTTCTTCTCCTCTCAGGAAAAATATAGAGGGAGTAAACCTCAAACAAAGGTATGCTTATTTTTCATGCATGTTATTAAAGTTTCAAAAGCTTTCCTTTCATCAGAACACCTTTGCTTCCTTGAGATATAATGTTTCACTGCTTGCTATTTTTACCTGTTTGTTTCAATGGTGTAACTTTTGACATGGGAAGATTTTATCTGCATTTAACTTAGCAGCAGGAAAAAAGTCCTTACAGTCAGCTCAAGCAGGTTAGAATGGTCTTTTAATGGAAGCAAACACATCTCTCCATCTTCTGTCACTTGAAATGGTACTAGACAAAATATCCTGCCACTGAATTGACAGTCTGTGTATCAATTTTGCTTAATTTGTCTGTTCTCCCTGTTGACCCAATGGTTTTCTGATAGACTTTCCTGTAACAGATTTCAGGGCATGACTGTTTTTCAGATTAAAAATAGAGACTCTTGAATTTCTCAATTATATTTCTAATAATAGAAGCATACATTGAGTATGCAAAATTTCACAGGCTTTTTTAGTGAAACTAACTGGGGAAATCTCTCTAACAGATCCTCGCTTTCCTTTTCTTGTTCCAATGACTTTAAGAGAAAGTTTTCATCTGTGCATCTGCGGACACAAAATAATTGCACGAAAGGTTGTAGTATACAAATATGATACAGTTTGTAAAGGTTTGGGTTTGGTATTTTTCCAACATTACTCTATTGGGAAGATTGAATCTGTCCTTTCCATGGCAGGGAATGTAACCTACATTTGCAGGTGTTATGAGGTCCCCACTGACAGATGCAAGCAGTAGGAGATGGCAGGCATTAGCCAGGGACCGACAAGTAGAGTCCTGTGCTCTTCACATACATTAAAAAGCTTCCACATATCAGATTCATAGTACCTATTTGTTTGTTTCCACTACAGTTTGTTGTGCTACATTCATGCTATCAGTGAAAACACAAACCTTTACCTCCAAGGTCATAGGACTGTAGAGTAAGTTAGGCTGCAAGGAACCTTTGAAGATCCTGCCTTGCTCCAAGGCAGAACCAACTGCAAAGTTACATCAGGTGGCTCATGGCCTAACGTTGCGCTGATTCTATTGTGACAAAAAGGTGAGAAAGGCAAACAGTTTCAAAGGGCCTGAAAATATATCTTGCCTTTTGCCACCCCTGTCTTTTTTAGGGCAGCATCTTCATAGGCTTCTTTCAAGTAAAATTCTCAAAGGCTTTTCTAGCTGCACAAACTCCACATGTTCTTACTGGGATCTTTTCAAAAGTCACATTTTTCCATCACTTCTGAGGCCTGGTTTTGCACCTGCACATTGCTGTAAATGAGCTCCCCACTGTTGCAACTTACCCTCCTAGGGGTTACTGCTTATTATTTCCCCCCCTGTCTAACCAGACCATATTCTCTTCCCTACTCTGCTTACTTCCATCTGCTCCAAATTAATAGTATTATTGAAGCTGCTCCCAACAAGCATGCATGCTTTCTTCCAGGAAGAGAAACTCTTCTTCTAGAGCTTCTTCCCTGACCCAGGGTAGAAGAAAGGACATGGGTGGCTTTTGAGCTGCTCACCTACACCTTTTTAGAAAAACCATGCAGCTTATGGTACACTGAAACCAAGAAAATGTAATGTGACCACAGCAGCATTCTTAAAGAATATTTTCAAAGTGATTTAGGGATGTTATTTTTATAGGGATACCAGCCACAGAGGTATTATACTCAAAAGTCAAGTTAAGCTAATTTTCTAAAGCAAAGGTGAAAGCACAGATTTGTTCTCTTGTAAATAAATATCTATAGAACTTCTGAGTCCCAACCCTTTCCAGTCCTCGTTTTGGCAGCTACTTCTGACAACAAATAGCACTTGGTTTCTCACGTGTATATTGCTTGTTAGTTTCTTTGTGTAATTTGCTTTGGTTAATCTAATTTGGGTAAATGTTCTGGAACGTATTAATTACTTGGAACCTTAGCTATGGAATAATCATATTCTCCATGAGCATGATGTGAACTAAGTTTCTTCAGGCCCAAATGAGAATTTTTTAATGTTTTAATAAACATTTTGTACCCTTTTCATAAAGGAAAACATAGGGAATACTACCCATTTCTCTGTCATATAATCCAGTCTACTTAACCAAAATTATTGTTGGCAGAAGGTCAAATGCTTGCAAATTTTCACCTATAAAATTCATAATTTTTCCGTTTTATAAGACCTCAACATGAGGCAGGCCAGCCAGATGAATTAAAAAATAATTCTTTCTATACTGGGATGCATTTAAAATATTTTGAGCATTTCTTGACTTAAATAAATACGTTTTGTTTTCCTAACAAACTAGCATTTCTTAGTCTGAGATTAATACAGAAAGCTCTCTCTAAAATTAGGGATTCTGGGACTTACAAGGTAACTCACTCAGACAGGAAAGCTATTGATTCATTTTAATATTTGTAAATTGAGTTTTTGAATTTTCCTCTTTTTAACTGAAACTTTTTGTGCAGCTTTATAATTACCTAGATGAGGTGTTATATACTTGAAATCTAAATATTTAGCTAGCTGTATGATGGAGAGAAATTGTATTTGTGGGGGTTTTTTTGAGTGAAGTTCATGGCTGATTCCTCTCCCCGGCCCCATTTAATTGCCATCCTTTCCAAATGGTGAATTTCTTAACGTTCACCTAAAAGCATAAATTCCCACTCTGCCATGAACCAAGTAATAAGCCTGGTCATGGCTTTTTTTTGGATTATTCCAGTCTGATATTCTCCCTGCAAATTTTTATTTATAGATATTTTAATGCCAGTTTTTATTTAAAGTTATGACATATACATAAGGTTTAGTCTGAATTTTTTTTTCTGCCTGATATGTAACCTGACAATAGATTCTGTTTTCCCAGTTTCACAATGGTTCCTCGAATATTCCATATAACTGATTTTGGTAGCTGGAGTATATGTATAGTATATGGTGTTGTGCATAAATATACATATATATCTATAAATTTATATTAAATATAAATGTATAATGTCTTCTGTTTATCTCCTGTTGAGTCCTGAAACCATGTGGTACAAGATATAAAATGGAAAGTGTTAATGAATGTTGGATGAAAATAACCACAAGGTGATGTCGATGTGTGTCATCAAAGAAAACAGTTACTTTTTACATTACAACTATGTTATTTGATATTTCTTCTCTTTTAATAGCAAAATATTTGGTTGATGCTTTAATTTCTCAAGGTACATGGGAAATTATCTCCCCAAATAGTTATATTTAGATGTAAATTCTCTAGTTGGTTGATGCTGTATTTGTTTTGAATGCTTAATGATTCATTAGGAGTGATTAATAACTGGTTGGCATTTGCATATGTGAATATGCATTCGCACGTTGAATAGATAACAGAGGGACGGCTGATCTGAGGGAATGTGTGGTGCCAGCTCCTAGTACTGGTTGAAATCCTACCTACTGGGTGTGCTCAGGTGCAGATCCTCCATAAAGAAAGTGCAAGGTATATCCAGAGTGTTGTTGGTGGCTTACACTGTGTCAAGTACCATCTCACCTCAGCAAATCAATGCTTTCTAAAAAGGGGGCACTCTTCACTCACAGCTTCCCTTCTGTGTGCACAACTTTTGTGCTACCTGCTGCTGCTGTTGCCAGTAATTCAGGAGAGATCTGTGACCAGGATGCCTGCTATGGGCCATTTTCACCTTGTGGTAGCTGAACATAGTGCATTGTCACCTGATCTGCCCCAAGGGCAAAGCACATACCTTATGGTGAGAAAAACTGCATGTTCCTGCTCTCTCCTCATCCTCATGGCAAAATGGGTTACATACTCTTAGAATGGATTGGACTCCAGTGTATAGGGTAACACACCTCCTTCAAAGAATTACACCACCAAAGCAAGAAATAGCCATCATAGGAAAGCTGGCTATGCCAAACGGTGTCAGTAGAAAGTGAGCATGAGGAGAAGAATAAAATCTGTCATGAGAATATCAAGGAGAGAAGGAAGACTTGAAGTGAAACAGTGAGACTCAGTTCTTCAATTCATCTGTACCTACCATGAGTGTCCCACGAACCAGTGGAGCTTCTAGTCATATACCTCTTCTAATCTTTTCCTCTTTTATCATACTGAGACTCTAAAGTCCTAAACAATAATCTTGTGTATAGAAAACTAGACGGAACTGATTTTTTTTATAGACTTTATCTCTGAAGTATTGCCTGAGGAAGATTGACTGGCTGGCATTGGGAACTCTTCGGAAGTTTAGGGAAGCATACAAAGTCTCTGAGTTGGGCTTATAGTGGTTTGGGCACTTCTAAAGTTTGTAAGTCAGACTACAGAAGGATGTACAGGGAGGGAGCAATGGAGCTGGCCTGATCTCTCTAGTAGTCTCCTGTAAGCTGGATGTGCATTTAGAGATATTGTCATTTTGACATCTCCAGAGCAACCTAGAGTGTCTTTCGTACATGATATTTGCTTACAACTCCCATTTTGAATGGCATTGCTTCTGGTTTTCAGAGTTAGAGTAGGAGCTTGAAGTACTAAGCCACAGTGGAGCTGCTGGTAATGTGAACCCTGACATCTCACCATGGCTGATCTGCTAATGGTGTCTATGGAGCCTGCCCTGTACCTACTCACCAGTCCTTATCTTGTTCCACTCTGCTGGTGGTAGGTCATAGCTGTCATTTCCCTTGCTGGACTTCCAGCTCTTTATTCATTCTATCAATCCTGTCCCTGTCTATGGACTGAGGGGTGTTCCAGAGTGTGCATCAGCAATGTGTGCAGTATAACCTTGGGGTGCAGGAGAGTGGGGGTCTGTGTGATGTGCAGAGCCTGTGACCTCAGGCAGGCATGGGAGGAAGGAGAATCAGAAGAGAGGAAACAACATTCATAATCAATTTTTTATCGACAGAAAGCTGCAGTCCTGCCAGAAAAATGACTTAGAAGTTTTCAGTTTGTTTTGCACATGAAGCAAACCAAGGTCATATTTAAACTAATGCCATGACACACAATCTGTGGCTATTTACATGAGCCACCTCTGGGTGCTTAGGAATATCTAAGTTCTTGTCAAATGCACACATTACATATAGTTTCTAGCATTGCTGGAGGGCTGTGCTTTGCTGGACATTTGAGGCTTGAGTGCTAGAATAGTCTTCATTTGCTGAACAAGAGAATAGTCTAGCTAGGCTACAGAAGTGTCTATATTACTCCTTCCTTTTCCAGTTTCTGAATTGAAAACTGCTAAGCTTAATGGAAACACTATCTATCCCCTTATCTTTGCAGAGATACGCTATCTGCTCTTTAACCATCTGTTCCATTTATTTTCCACATTTTTTCCATTTTCACTACTTAGTATAAAGGAGTTAAGCACTGAAAAATCTCTAAGATTTCCCTTCAAATTCTCAGTCTTCACAGGAATGGTTTTCAGATGTGACTCACTTGCATTTGTGTAGTTCCAATATGAAGGAGCAATCTTGTCTGTAAGTTTGTGTTATTCCTAAAGTGTTGCTGATTACCTCTGTGCTCTAATTTGATATTCATTCCTGCAGTCCTGAAAAGTACCAATGGGTAACTTAAGCAGAGCTCTATGGGGTACACTTTTTTCCTCTGGATGGTCGGGGACAATGAATGACAATTAAACTTTATACTATTTTCCAGAGGATTAATCAATCATGATACAAAGTCAATTTATAATTTCTTTTTTCCAATTAGATCCTAAATAGTTTATAGTTGAGCAATTTTGTTCTTGATGTGGAAGAGCTCCTAGAAGAGTAGAAAGTCTTTGAAAATTTAATTCTCTCGGGGTGGTCTAACACACCATGAACCTTACAAGCTCCCAGGCTTAATGGGCTTTCCTTCCAGCTTGCCAGCTCTAATTAAAGGCAAACTCTGTTTCAGTATGTTATTCTATTAGCTTGCATAAAATCACTCACATTTGCATGAGCCTGTCAAACCTCATCTTCAAACCTGCCTACTCTCCTGAATGAAGCCAGAGATATCCTTTCTTTTTCTTCTGGTGATCGTGGTTATTCTAAATTATTTGTTCAAACTCTTTGCTTCTGCAACTGTGAACCTGATAGGCAGTGTATTTACCATTAACAGGGTATTTTGCTTGCTCTTGTGTCACACTTTACTGGTGTTCTTGTGCACTTCACTGCTGCAGGCAACTTCATGAACTTATCTCAGTGAAGAACTACAGCGAATGCACCTATACATCTGTTAGTACAGTTGGTTTCACTCAGGAAAGCTGGCTCCTCACACTAAGGATTAATACAGCATTTCTGATAGGACTGTAGGACTGATTTAGTGCACAAAATACTGCACACACTGATTGCTGAAAATGTAAATATTAAATTGGCACGGTATGATAAAAATACTTGTAGATTTTAGCTGATACGGCTTAGAGAATTTATTATGGACTTACATACTGAGGATGATGCTAAGAAAATTATAACATTTTAGTAATTTTAAATTACATTTTTTATCCTTCTTGATATTTGTCACTGTAGTGATCTTTGGTATACCCTCCTCCAGCTCCTGTCAGAATTAAAAAGCTTCCAAAGCTCATAACAATTATATCTATCAGTGAAGACTAAAGCAACATCTGTGCTAGAAAATAAGTAACAAATTCCCTACTGGGGGAGGTCAAACAAACAGAAACCTTCAGCTCAAGGTCTCATTATTTTCTTTTGCTCAAATAAACTAATTTGTTGGGCTGTTCAATAAATAAAAACATTGTAATGACTTTTTAACCTTAAGAGAGGTGAGGGAAAGGCAGAGAAACCTTGATATTTGGGCATATGCAATTTCATCCTTCTAATGAATAGATTTGGACCACTGTAATGACCCAAATGATATTGCAAAGCATTTTGTTAAGTCAGCTTCTGTAGAATAACTCTTCCAGAGCTGTTCTTTATGCTACTGCCCATCTGATTTTTGGAATGAAAGTTGATTCCTGAATGCAAGATGCTTCCAAGGCAGTTGGATCTAAGAAGCAGCTGGTCAGTGTCTGCTTCTGGCCATTGCAGCATGCTTTAAGGTGCCATTGTTCCCATTTGGCCCTGTTCTTTAGTTGTAGGATTATTTAGCTCTGGTAACGAAAATGTCCTGTAGACAAAGCACTCACTTTCCAGCTCATCTCAGTAGTTTATTTATTCCTTTCTCCTAAGTTTTCTATAATGTACTGAGAGCCATGTGACACATCCTTTGCATCGTAAGTGTAGAAAAATCCAAATAGTAGTTTCCCTTTTATTTTGATTATTTGTGTGTTTGTTAAGCAATCAAAAGTATTCTAGGAATCAGACAGATAGAAAAGAAACAAACCATTCCTTGGGTAATAAGTGTGAGAAACCTGAAGAAAGAACTGTTAGTGGAGCAAGAACAGATAGTTTATGTTTAATACAAAGTAAATCACCTCGAACTTTAATCTTAAAATTCAGAAATTCATATCAGATCATTCTGCAGATTATTGGATGAAATTCTGTAAACCAACCCTTCTTAGAAGAAGGTTTTTCAGTTCTGTCTGTTCCAAATCAATCTCTTACACAAAAGTTGCATTATGAACCCAAGTGTTGTTGTCTATGAGCAGAATTTCAGCTGCACCTCATAAGTTATTCTGATATCTCTTGTTATAATTTTTCAATTCATACATTCATTTTCTGATACTTTTGGTAAGGTCATAATATATTTTATTTTATTTTTTTCCTTTGAAATTAACGTTGCATATGCTGTCATAGTATTTGAAAAAAACTTGTGTTGCCTTTTGTCACCTGTGTATATCTTGCCTGCTTAGATTAAAACTTCCTGAAGCAATGCTAAATAATAATATCACTCTGTTGCTCCTTTTCTTGAAGCTGTCTGAGTCATATAATTTGAATATATATAATAAATATTGGTTATCCATTCCAATTTTGGTAAAAGAACACCCATAATTATCAAGGATTAAATGGTCGTTTTATTCTTACAAATACCCAGAAGGTTCACACCATCTTAAGTCTAAAACTGTGTACATAAAAGGTACTTTAATTTAAATTCCAGCACTCCAAAGAATGATATTCTGTGTTTTTTTCTGCCAGAGAAAAGACTGCCTGAAATGAATGACAGTTGCAGTTAAGGTGACTGAGGTCTGAAGTGGCTTGAGTTAAGTGCCTCTGATGAATAAGTTGGTTAAGGCTTCTGCCCTGTCCTTTGATAAGCAGTTGAGTACAGAATTATCTCAGTTCTGCATGCAGGTTGCTGAGACACTCTGTTAGAGGACTACATTACCTAAGCTATTAATACATTGGTAGATAACTGGAATTGAAGTGATGTAGGTTCTTAGTGATCTCTTGCATAATTTCAGGTCTAAATTAATCACAAAATTGTGAGGCAGGAAAAGAAGTCTTTGGCAAAAGCAAAGAAACAGGGACTCGAAGGCCAAAACTTAATGTGGGATTTAGTACATGGTGAGCTAGCAGAATCTGCCAGTCTTGGTTCTGTAGGTATAAGCCTGCTTTCAAATGGAAGTAACAGTTCAAGTGGAGTCCAGGGAGGCATACAAAATGCATAAAGCCCCTAAAACTTAATGAAAGATGTACATACAATGAGTGTTACTTCCTCCCTATGAGAACTTTTTATAATGCTTTTGCGATCAAACTTGAAGATACTGAGTACTGACAGTAGATTTAGAAATTGTAGGGGCTTGATTGTTACTGGCCTTGGGTGGTGTTTGTTTTGCCCCCTCCCTGAAAGTGTTGAAGGGCAGGTTGGATGGGGCTCTGAGCAACCTGGTCTAGCGGGAGCTGTCCCTGCCCATGGAGGGGGGGTTGGAACTAAGTGATCTTTGAGGTCCCTTCCAACCCTAGCCATTCTATGATTCAGCCTCAGCACAGCTCTGGATACATGTTATGCCTGGAAAGCTATGGTAGAAGGTCCTGTGTTGAGCCCAGCTTTCGTCAATTGATTGTGAATTTTGGAGCTGTGTGGATGACCTAGAGGCCGTCTGGATACAGGCACCTTTCCTCTCTCACTCAGTCTTGCAGTTCTACACTGTGCTGCCAGGAACCAGGTTGTGATCTGGATGAATCTTCAATTTCTGTTTCTATAGGTTTGTCTTTTTAGTTAAACTTATTAATTCAGTCTAATCAGTGGTTGAGATGAAGTGTGACAAGGCAGGAAAACACTGTGAAGAAAACAGCTCTTCCAGTCAGAAAAAAAAGGAGGGAAGACTCTGCTTTCTCTGCCTTTGCCTAACTTAAGTTTGGCCCTGCTTAGAGCATCTCTAAGTGGATTACTTTAGTCCTTAGTGATTGAGAGATGCTGGATACAGCCCAAGAGCATTTCTGTCTTTGAATGTATTTTTGTTATAGTTCATGGGCAGAAGTCCTCTGAATAGACAGCTCTCAGGTTGCCCTGTCTTATATTAGTCCAAGAGCTTTTTCTGTTCTGAACATTCTCTCTCCATACCCATAACTCCAAATGTCCTCTAACATTTATAATGACAGATGTGCCACTA
This sequence comes from Hemiprocne comata, assembly GCA_020745705.1. Lineage (NCBI taxonomy): Eukaryota > Metazoa > Chordata > Aves > Apodiformes > Apodidae > Hemiprocne > Hemiprocne comata. The sequence goes on along the minus strand of CM036589.1, from coordinate 24,322,728 downwards.
CTTCAGCAGCTTCCATATGTCCTTCCTCTTTCCTGGCAGGGCTCCCTTATGTCCCCTTGTCTCCTGGCAGAGCTCTGCTTTCAAGAGTTAGTATTCCTTTCACTTTTCTGTTTGGCATTTCCATTTCTCTCATCATTAATAAGTGTCTGGTGTTCAAGTTCTGTGATGCCCTATTAATCATCCAACTAAAGTTACCAGGTACTTTTTTTTTTCACTTAGATCAATTTTTTCCCCACTTGCTCTTGCACTGTCACTTTGTCTGTGTTTGAAAAATACCAGGTATCTGTAGGTTATTCTAAACAAAAATATTCTGCACTTCCATCAAATTGGAAGGTGTGCAAGTATCAACAAAATATGTAACGAAGTTCTACCAACCTTCACATTCAAAACCCAAACAAAATCCAGATGGAAAACAAAAGATGCAGATTTAAAAGCTTTTAGAAATATCGTTCCAGGAGAAAAGTAAAAATGTAGTGAATGAGAACAGATTAAATTGTTCCTGTATTCTCAGTCTTCAGTTTGAAATGAGTTATTTCATTCAATTACAGATAGATCTTTGTCCCTTTAAAAAAAATTGTTGGTTTTCCATTTTATCCAAATTAAAAAAAATCATTCCAAAGAGGTGAATGATTTAACTAATTCACCCAAGAATCCATAGTCTAATTTAGTATTTTTCTAGGACATAGCTTGATCCTGAAGCAGAATTACCTGTAGCTGCCTGAATCTGCTTTGACTTAAATGGTAAAATTTTGAAATCTGCCCCATTTTTGTTAAGATTGTTGAAATCTGAAATCTGCTAAAAATTTGCTGAAATCTGTGATCTGCTATGAAGACAGGCTGAGAGGGTTGGGGCTATTCAGCCTGGAGAAGAGAAGGCTGTGGGGAGACCTTATAGTGACCTTCCAGTACTTGAAGGGGCTACAGGAAAGCTGGGGAGGGGCTTTTCACCAGAGAGGGTAGTGACAGGACAAGGGGTAAGGGTTTTAAACTGAAAGAGGGGAGATTCAGGTTAGACATCAGGAAGAAATTCTTCACCATGAGGGTAGTAAGGTGCTAGAATAGGTTGCCCAAAAAGGTTGTTGACACCCCCTCCCTGGAGGTGTTTAAGGCCAGGTTGGATGAGGGTTTGTGCAGCCTGGTTTGTTGTGAGGTGTCCCTGCTCATAGCAGGGAGGTTGGAACCTGGTGATCTTTAAGGTCCCTTCCAACCTTAACCATTCTATGATTCTATGAAAGTGTAAATCATTGTAAGTAGGTGAGTATAACAGATGCTAAGAATCACGTATTTGTTTTATGTATTTTTTTTTACCTACATCTGTTGGTTTTTTCCAGAGTTGGAGATACACAACTGTTTTTAGTAGTCAGTCAAAGCATGTTAAAAATGCATATAGTAAAATATTATACTTTTATCCCAAAACTATTAAGTAAAATCCAAAAGATAATTGAAATTGCTTATTAAATTGTAGGAAAAGTTAGGCTGTAGCTATTTTGAGAATACAAAGGATTATAGGTTTCCTTGTTCCATTTCTGAATACTAGCACTCAGCTGGTATTCCTGGTAAGAAACAGAAAAATGCTTAAATTTTTTCACATAAATTTCCATTCTTCAGTTGAACCAATAGTGAAAACAATGCACAAACTTCATGTATTTTGTATTCTTTTTTAAATTCTGGTTCAGAAAGAGTAATAAAAGGTAGTCCTTCTTACTGTTTTATTGACTTATTTACTATTAAAAGAATATGTAGGTGTTTTTATGAGCTAAATTAAATTCAGATCATTTCAATGCTCTGAATAAGGCTGAAGTGTTATGTTTTCTCCAGGAATATGATCTGCCTGAATCTCCTTTCCATATGCATGAATGCTCACAACTTGCAGCACCAACAAATTAATAATCTGCACTGTCTTTTCAAAGAGGAAGTTGAGACACATGAGTCACTTTAATATTGATTCAGGGACTGGGACTGCCAAATTGCTACCAATCAAGTTATTTCCTAAAATCCTAGCAATCCTAGACTAAAATTTATCACTGTCTTTATGTAGCAAGACATCACTTTTAAAAAACAGAAGGGAATTAATTAGAAATCCAGTGATATGCAGATGACATTAGCAAAGCTCTTTGAAATAAGGAAATATATAAGAAGATATGTTGATAGTGTTGAAAAAGGCTGTAATTTTTATGGACTTTATCTAAAATCACTAGGAAGAAAATATTTTAAATGTGATTCATCTGCAGTACTACAAATCAAGAATAAATTAAATTGGATCAATCCCAGACACAGTGTACTATTTAACTAAGACAAAATAGTCTTTTCATTCACAAAATGCATGGTTACCTAAAGAGTTTCTAATTTCTCAGAAATGGCTGTAGGTTAACCAGGTGACAGTCAGATTCATCATGTTATTTTCACCAGTCCCACTCTACTGTGGAGGAAGCCCATGTCATTTCTGCTTCCTTTAAATGTGTCCCAACAGCCTTACTGCCAGGGGTAGCAGAACAAGCCTGTAGGATTGTAGGATCCCCCCATGATGCGACTACAAAATGGTTTTCTTTCAGACCACTCTATTAACTGATGTTATTTTGTTGCTTTGCTTTCTTGATTTCCAGTCTTACTGTTTTTCTATAGAAGAAGAATTTGAAGGCCCAAAACCATCTGCTAGAGACTTGAAAGTCCAACACTTTAACCAGGAAAGAAGCATCAATTATATATATGATGCAACAAGAATAGCATTCTCCTAAGGTTATTAAATGCAAAGTCTGCCTTCTCATTTTCATCTCTGATCTCAGTAGGATGTACATCATCTGCTATCATGAAAATTTTCAGACATCTGTGGCAGAGCATCACTATGTCCTTGATATATTATCTTGTCTAGAGAAGATAGTTACAAAAAGAATATGAGAATCAACACTTAGTTTACTTTGAAAGACACTTCTACAACCATCCTGTAAATGTAGCTCAGGGCTTCTTCTTTGCCTCAACCAAATGCTATGCTGAGCATTGGACAAGGTACCTTGGCCTTTCCTAAGGCTAAAAATTCCTCAGGGATATTTCTCCTGGCAACTTTCTGTCTCCTCTGGCAGCTCCTTTGCAGAGTCCTTTCAGCTGTAGCTTTGTGCTTTCTCTTGCTTTGAACCCCATCTCTAACCATATGTAATTTATCACACCCCAGGGGATCCCTCTCCCTCCAGGACCTGAATATGCTTTATGGGAGAGTTCTAGCATCAGCCTTTGGCTGTTTGTACATAATTCTTTCCAGTCCCCAGTCATGTACATAGCTCCAAGCACTAGGCTGAGCCACAGGGAGCCAAAGCCTTTTGATTCATCCAGAAAAAAACATCAACCTAGTTATTTAAAAAATCCCCAATTTCCTATGACAGCTCTTCTCGTATCGTTATTTCCCTACAAGCTCTGGGCTTTCCTTCTCTCAATGCTAAGCTGAGACTTAGAGAGCACACCCTTTGTGTTCCTCACTTCCTCACAGAGGATAGTCACACTTGTGTACTTCATTTTCCTCTCATAGCCCCTCTCTGGCTATGTTACATCTGTGGCTGGGGTTTTTTTCTTGCTTTCACCACCCAACTGAAGGCTGAGCCACTGGTCAAATTCCCTGCTCCATGCAGGGACTAAGCCAGTAGCAGCTCTAATGCTGCTTAGCTTCTGGGGATCTCCATGGAGTATTTTGCAATAAGCTTGTGTTTGCACGTCTGTCTATAATGCACCAGGAATTCAGGAGAATAATATCACAGAAAACATGAACACTTTGGGGTATTTACTATTAAGACAGTACTAAGGAAACAAAAAGTAGTCTGGCTAGACTTCAGAAAACTGCAAGTCCTTGTAAATTATTCCTACATGTCCCTCTGTCTTTTTTTGTTGATGTTTAGCCTATTGCCAGAGGAACTCCCACAAAGATTTACTCTTCACAGGAGCTCCATAACGCATTAGTGAAAACTGTATTAATGTGAGCATTAGTATAAAGAGGGGTATGGAAGTCTGGTCACTCTAACAATTGCTACACATTGTAACTTATTGCACATTGCTCCCACTTCTAAATCTTATTTTCCTATTACAAGTTACCTTTGCTGTGGTGTTGATGATGCTAGTAGCATAAAATGACAAAAATCTCAGCGAGGTTTGAACACTTCTGCTGGGTTGACCCCAAGGTAACAGCTGCCCCTGATCTTGGTCAGAGAGCCTGGATTTTACATTTTGTGTCAGCTGCTCTTTAAGCAGACGGTGTTTAAACCTGCCTCCTACTTCAGCCCCAAAATCTGCATTTTGCTATTGAGATTGAACCAAGATACTTAGAATACCTTGCAGGAAGATTGGAAATATGTTACATTCTCTGCAACAATTTCTTGTGAGGAGTTGAAGTTGGACAACCTTTGTGTTAGGTGAACGCTCTAGCCACACAGACACTGATTTTAGCTAGAGGCCATATTCTGAAAAATCTGAGCATTGCTTTTTATTGGCTTGGAAAAAAGGCCTGCATGGAGATAGACATAACCAACCAATGCCCAGAAAATGGCAATAATTAAGTCACCCTCAGCATCAGTATTGCCTGCCTCAGCTAACCTGTGATGTATTTTAAGGTAGAAGGATAGGGTGCTTAGGGTTATGGAGTTCACTCAAGGAATAATTGGCTAAACTCACTCCACTTAATATTAGGCACTAAGTTAGGATGTCAAAGTTAGGAGCACTAACACTTTAGGTTCCATAAATTCCAGATCACCATATGAAGGTTTCTCAGAAAGATTTCACTCTTTTTATTAATACACTGGAAGACTTCATTATTATGTTTTTAACTCAGGTATGTTTTAGGTGTTGGAGTTTAGAAGTCTATATCTTTATAGAAAATCCTGTACAAAGTACTGAATAATTCCGTTTTTTTAATAGGCAAAAATATTTTTTATTATTGTTGTTAAGCAAAATTTAACAATGGTAAGGAATTGCTTCAGGATATAGCTATTTTGAACCTTCTCCTTCTTTAAAAATCATCAGCTGAGCTACTATGAATACAATATTGTTCATATGATTTCTGTGTAAATAATGGTTTTGAGGATGAAACATAACTTTTGGAGACACTTCCAAGAACTCCTGCTAGGAGGTATTATATAGTGATGAAATGCTGTACATTCACTTAAGAAGGCTTGCTCCAGGAAACGTGGAATTTCTTCTGAGGGATGAAATGCCTATACCGACTAAACTCTGAAACTTGAATGCACAATTATTTCTCTAGACATGTGGATCTAAAACCAAATTCATAAAAGCAGGTTAAAATGAGCTCAGTTAAGCTATTAAAACAGAACTGTTATTTAGCACCAAAAATCAATTGTCAGATTTTTCAGTGCCTTTTCTCTCAAGTACAGAGAAGTGCTAAACCATTACCCTTACACTTTTTTGAGACATGAGAGTTGTGGGTTGGTACACCTCTAGGCAGGAAGAAAACTGTTTGGCTTATTAAAATCTTGACAAGTAACTGTCATATAAAGGGAGCTGCACTATCACCATTTAATGAAAAGAAAATACCTGGTGCTATTTTTGTAGGGTTCATCTTCAGAGAACATGTTGGATTGGCCTAAAAGAGCCTTGTGCATATAAATGCCTGTGATAACTGAGGTAGACCTGAGGATGTGCAGAAGTAAAACTTTGGACTCCTGGGGACATAATTGTAAAAAGAAAAAAAAAAAAAAAGAATTTATTCTTTTGCTTGGGTATTCTGTGTAGGTCTCTGAATAAAGAAAAGCTGGATTTCAGTCCTGAAGAGGACCTCTTAGGGTATTTTCTTGGAATTATTTTCTGAAAAAATAAACTGTTAAATACCAAAACAACCTGAATTGTATTCAGTCCTCTCACCTCTGAGCCCAGATCATGGAGGAGATCCTCCTGAAGGCTTTGCTAAGGCACAAGGAAAGCAAAGGGGTGATTGGTGACAGCTGACTGATTTGGTGGCCTTCTACAATGGTGTCATGGCATCAGTGGACAAGGGAAGAGCAACTGACATCATCTACCTGACCTGTGCAAAGCTTTCAACACTGTCCCACACAACATCCTGATATCAAAAATGGTACATTACGGATTTGATGGATGGACCACTTGTTGGGTAAGGAACTGCCTGGATGCTTTCACTCAAAGAGTGTTGATCAACAGCTCAATGTCCAGATGGAGACCTGTGATGAGTGGTGTTCCCCAAGGGTCAGTACTTGAACTGGTGCTATTAACATCTTTGTCAGTGACATGGACAGTGGCATTGAGTGCACCCTCAGCAAGTCTGCTGACACCAAACTGTGTGGTGAGGTCGACATGCTGGAGGGAAGGGATGCCATCCAGAGGGACTTTGACAGGCTTGAGAAGTGGACTTACGCAAACTGCATGAAGTTCAACAAGGCCAAGTGCATGGTCCTGCTCCTGCATCAGGGCAATCCCAAGCACAAATACAGGCTGGGTGGAGAATGGATTGAAGACAGTCCAGAGGAGAAGGACTTAGGGGTGATGGTGGACGGGAAGCTCAAAAGGAGATGGCAATGTGTGCTTGCAGCCCAGAAAGCCAACTGTGTCCTGAGCTGCATCAAAAGAAGCCAGTAGGTCCAGAGAAGTGATTCTCCCCCTTTACTTAGCTCTTGTGAGACTCCATCTGGAGTACTTTGTCCAATTCTGGAGCCCCCAACATAAGAAGCCTGATTAGTATACACAAATTAATGTTTTCAGGCAGCTACAAATCTACATTTAAGCTGTTTGGGGCTGACTGATTTTGTATAACTTGATATTGTAAATAAGTTTTAATGAAAAGGTTGTTTTTTTTAGCATATATGTATATATCTAATGGAGTATTTTAATATGTTAGATATTATTGTATGAAGATGAGGAGTGTAACGCGGTATTGGTTTGGCTCAGTTAATGATATAAATGCAGTAGCCTTATGCCATACTTTCTATTTTAAACAGTTAGTGACCTAAGTTGTTACTTAAAAGGAATTTTTAAAAGATCAAATGAAACCAAGCAAACCTGATCTTAGTGGAAACCAGATGTACTTCAGAGAGGTCACTTCATTCATTAAACTTGTTTGACTATCTAAAAAGCAAGTTCTAAACCAAATTGGTGATTTAATTAAGTTTTAAAACTGCAAAGTGATGTTACTAGCCGTATAAAATATGTGGCTCTAACATCTGTGCTGTACTGTACCTAGTGCTGCTGTTGAGATTTTATTCCTCTTCCAACATTGTCACAGTTTAACACTGGGCCGGCAATTAAACAAATGACAGATGCTCTCTATTAACCCCTCTCCCTTCCCAGAAAGGGAAAGGAAAGAGGGTAAGGGAGAGAGACTTAAGGGTTGGAAACTAAACTACACAGCTTTAATGATACCACAACTATGGAAAAGAAAATAATTAAGTATATGCCAATACATATGAATATATATCAAAGCACTGTTGTGCTCCCCCCAACAACACTCACATCACCACCAAGGCTGCAGGGCAGCGAAAGTCCCAGACTGGGCTCCTGGAGTCAGCAACAGATGGGATCTGGATGCAGGAATACATGGATCGAGACCAAAGCCAGAAAAATGATGGAGTTCTCAGGATGCCAGCCATGGATGAAGAGAACTTGAGCTTCGTGATCCCTCAAATTTATACCGAGTATGACATGTATGGGATGGAATAGATTGTTTGGTCAATTTTGGTCTCCAGTTGGTCTGCTCCCCCCACAGGAGGTTCACAGGTGTGACCCCTTTCCTCCCTTTTATTTCCAGAGCATAAGATGTTTTTCAGAACCAAGCAGTGGCCTTGGTTTTGCACACCATTCTCCAGCAGTAACTATAAACATCCAGCATGATCAATCTTAGAAACAGACACTGACTGAAAAACATGCTGTTAATTTCAGCAAGTGCAGTTACTTAGAAGAGACTTAACTGAAAAAAAAAAAAAATTACTAAAAGAAAATTGATTCTACCCTGGCTCAAGCCAGCATAATACGAAAAACATCGCTTCTTTTTTTCCTAACATCCTTTTGTAATTAGCTTCATTATACCAATGTGAGTGTATTAAGCTAGAAAATATGTCCAGTTTACCTTCATTATAAAGATGAAAATCATATTAACAGATTCACAGAACTTGAAGTCTCTTTACTTCTGAATGTCATTTTTTGCTGCTGAAGGTCTTATATCCTGTGACTCTTGGGAAACACTAGGGAACTTTAACCAGTCAAGTTTCCTATTCTAATGATTTCTGAAAGAAAGATTAAGTGACTCATATGAAATGTTGATGTCCCAACATCATACTAGCAGATCTTATAACACAGAATGTTCAAATAAATCTGTAAATTAGTGAATAGACATAAATATCAACATCTTTTAGTACAGAAGAAAAATGTTATGCTTTGTGAAAAGACTGACATGGCTTCCGTATGCTAGTGGAGGCAAAGAGTCAGTAAACTGCAGTATCTCATTGCTTTAGGTAATTTTTATTTCATCTCTGACACCAATTGTAAGTGAAATGAGTTTGTTGTTTACATGTGAAGCCATAATGTCAATTTTTCTGTATTATACCAGAAGAGAGTAAATTCCCAGCAGGTAATTGCTATTTGGAACCCTTTAGTAATCATTTCAACTCATAAAGTAGAGCTGAAAATGTAACTGGTCAGATTCCCAAAAATCCTGAATGAAAGCCTTAGCTATAATTCATACATTTCAAGCTATCCTTTTCAGGTTTTTGAACTCGAGAATTACTTTTTCCTTCTGTTAACTGATGAGGCTCTCAAATGTGGTGAGTTAGGTACCTGAGGATGGACTCTGGGCAGAAGAGAAAACCTGCATGCCAAGTTACTTGTAGCTAGTGTTCCGAAAAGTGCATTTGAAACCTTACCATTCTCTGCAGAGCAGAGGGCTTTTGAGAAAGCACCTCCACACCTTTGAGATACCAAAATCACTCCTTAGAGTAAGCATCTGCAGACATTCTTACAAATGGATGAACAGAGGATACTGTTTTATTTTGAAATATATTTAAAGGAAAGAGTAGTGGTGGTGCTCATATTTTGTGGGTAAAACACTTGTTAGACAGGAAGTTAACTTAGTTCCTGTATTTCCCTTTCTTCCCTCTTGGATGACACTGCTTCGAATGCAGCTCTGAGGGTAAGATATCTCCTTGGTAATGGACAGGGGTTAACCTTCTCAGGCTGTAAGGGAATCTAAGTCTTTCTGGCTGGGGTGAGGTCATTTGGAAAGTTGGAGACTGCAACTGCATTTTACATTGTACTTAATTGTTAGGTGCTGAGGGAGAACAAAAAATGAAAGGTCAGGATTTAGAAGGAGCAAAAAGAAGATACTTTCTACATACTTGTATTTCTCCTCTCTGATAATGGTTGTATGTTAACTTAAAGCAGTATATACTGGGATTTGATCTATGCTAATGAAATGCATTTCAGTAGTATTTGGCTGTTAAAGTTATAACTAATGAGAAATACCCAACTCTGCTTGAAAACATCAGAAATAAAAGATGTTGTAGAATATAAGAGCTAGCAGCAGAGACCAGGAAACTAAACGAAGCAAGTAAAATTAGCAAGTTAAACATGAGATGCTGAATTGACTAAACATGGTGAAAAGAAGCAGGCTTTATATTTGCATGTTGAACCTCTGACTGAACCTGTGCTCAAGCCTTAAGCTGTTGCTTTTCACATCTTTTAACTGAAGCCCAGGCATAAGCGTCTCTTAATATAAGCCCTGAAATCCACCAACCCATCCAAATTCAGGTGGGTCCTGAAGATGGGTCCTACAACAACGTAAATGTCCATGAACAAACTCGTCCAAGGGCTATTTATTCTAGGTGCTTTTGTTCTCAGACAGTTACTAGCTATTTTTGTTGTGAATTGTCTCCTATTTCCTACCAAACTCATTTACAGGGTAACAAAGACTTTTCAGTCTTCCAGGACTTGTCCGTCACTTCACACACTTTCAAATTTCTACAAAAGCACTAAAAAAGCAATCTCCTTAAACTTCAAATCACCTTTATATAAAATTTGTAGTAAAGTGTTGACTATGTAGCAAAAGACAGTAACTTTTCTATTTAGCAAACAAAGGCTGGTTGAAAAACTCGCAAATCACTTTTCTCTCCCTCCTCCATGTGGGTGACTCAGCTGTAACTGACTGTGCTGACTCCTTGTACTCATTAAGCAACCTGTTAACCCTGCATTAAATTGGAAAGCAGAGAGGAGGGTTAGTAATAGTACACTGGAGGCATTCATCAGGTACTAGTGGATATTACTACTTCTCCTGGATTAATGTACTTTAATATATCTGAATGCCAACAGCCTAGGCTATAACAATAGATTAGGAAGCAAAACACTCTGCATCTGCCCTGGTGGCCTAAAGGTTTAAAGTTGTCGGAGGAAGCGAGGAGCGAGGGGAAGTCTGTTCTAAGCTTATTTTGAAAAGAAGACCAAAATACTTATTCAGATCTCTGATTGGAGCTAATACTTATGCTATACATACAGACTGGCTTAGAAATAAATGACTTCTTGAAATCCTCTTAAACCAGTTCACTCTACACAGATTTCTCAGTGGGTACAGAGGATCGTCTGTTTATTTGTCCTCCAGAAATGACTGCAACAAAGCGTGAAGACAATATTTCCTGAACGTAAAGTATCGTAGCATTAGATGAATTGTAACACATTCTTTCTGTGTAAGAGTATTTCGGCAGTCTGTTTGGAGGCTTACAACTGTTGTTATAAGGCTTATAGCTTTCAACATGTCTGTATCAGGCAGACATCTACAGAAATGCATAAAACAGTGAACTGAATTAAACAACAAAGTTCTGGGAACCTCTTGCTATTTCATCTGCACTCATGTTTTTGTGGAGATAAAGAGCGTTCCTGCCAATTCTACTGTCTTTGAAGGCTGACTCAAAAATGGTTGCTTCTTACTGTCTTCTTTTTTTCTGCATCTCCATTGAGAGTTAGCAGGTTTGTTTTCACGTGGTACTGCTGATGAACTTGTGGATAGTATCTTGTCTCTGATACTCTGCCTATGATACTGAGATTGCAGTGCCTCACAGTTTGTCAGAATTCAAATGCTACAATAAATAATTCCTGCAGATGCCTGGAGATAACCTAATTTCTGGTGAATGACTTGTATTTGAAACTAAATACAGACAAGTGTTAAACCACAGAATTTGTACCTATATCTGTGGCAACTGACTTCAAAAAAAGGGTAATTTATCTGTTGTAAATCATTTTATATTGGTTTTCTTGTGTAGTTTGATACCTAAGACACATCTTTCCTTTTGCACTTTGAATTTAATGAGCTCTTTCCTTCCAGTCAAAAAACTAAGTACAGTCAAAGTACTTCAGGGTTAGTGTCTTTTTATTATGATCATGCATTTTCCTGGGGAAGCCCTGAGTCCAGAAAAAGTTAATTTTATAGGTTAGACTCAAGGCTGAACATCACAGTATTTGGTTAAGCAGATCTAAAAAGAGTTACTGTAAAACTAGTTACTGGTTTTAAACGCAATCTCAGGAATTCAGTGTTGTTTTCTGTATAACATTAATACTGATACAAAAATAGCTAGGAGCATGGAAATGGAGTGGATATCTCCTAGATAGGTTCCTCTGTTTCTCAGAATGAGACACTTGAACAGGAAAAATCAAAAACTTCTGAAAGGCATTGAAATAACTATAAACTAATTGAATGCCATGAAATGAAAAGCTAAAATCAAGTTCCACATACTTAAATACAGAAGGCTTGGAAAAAGAAAAGGAATTAATCGTTTTCCTGGTTTTGAAAAGAATGTTAGTATGTTTTCAAAGTCCCATCATAAGAATGGTGTGACCTTCATTTAATCCTTTGTGATAAAATATCAGTTATGCTGCAATGCAGTAAATTACAAGACAATACATGACTTTTGTTTTTAGCAAAGAAAATGGTGTAGAACAAAAAATAGCATTTATGAATGTGGATGAGAAGGATCTAAGTACATTACATTTACCCCAGATACCAGGCTTGTTCTCAGGAGCTCTGATAATGAGAAAAATATGTTAACTCCCCCATATTCCTGATGCTTCTCCTTTCCTTTCTCACAGACTGTTTTCAAGCAGTTATCTCTTAGCTTCTAAATTGCTCCTCCTTTCTGAGCACTCTCTATAGACGTTTGTGCTCCTCAGTACCCTCAGTGAGGGAGGGAGATAGTTTTTTTCTCTGTTGTGTGGTTCGAGCTCCCATCATACAGATCCTTTGTTACATGATAACATACCTTTTCTTCGACAGGAGGTATTTTTTCAATGTACAAGACAGATGGTGCTCTCTCACAGAGATGCTTTTCAGCCTTCTGTTTTACTAATTGTTAGCCTGAGTTCCTATTCCTTACTTATCGTCCACAGGTCAAGGCAGGAAAAAATGATCCTGGCAAGTGGAAATGAATGAGGTTCTTCCTATTTCTTTATTAACTACAGATCCGGAAAGATATTTTGAAAATGTGGATAGGTACAGAAGAAGAGGAAAAAGCATGGCAGGATGAAGAAGGTTAAGAGTTGCACACAGAACTAGAGTGTCTTTATTTCTCTGCAAAGTTCTTTTCTTATGTAGCTCCTAACTTTCTGTTCGTTATTTTTGCCACTAAATTTTCCAGACGATCAAGAGAATCAAAGGGAAATCTCTGAAGATTACTCTATGAACCTAGTGTGGGCCTTTCCTCGTAAGTAATTCCTGAAGCATCATTTGATTTTCTACTTGTATATCACCTTTATTCAGTCTCAAATCTTGACTAGACAATCTTACTTGGGTAGATTTTGAGGAACTTGTGTACTTGCATTTTCTTTCAAATCTTGTTTGTTGGGATTGAGGAATTTCTTGGTGTTTTTTAGGTTGTGACAGCCTTTTCTGATCAGATGTGCTTGACCTGTTTCAAGTATGCGACAGACAAAATACAGGGAATATGTGCACAGCACTAATTATATTTTTGAGGGGGTTAACAGCAAGAAAACAAGGAAATATCCAAGGAGTGAATGTTACACAACTGTGCAGTGTCTCTAGGACAGATGCTTCCTGAAAAATCATCCTCCTTAACAAATCCCTTTTCCTGTTGCTGTACACTCTGTCAGCAGATCTAATTCTTTCAGGATATGCAGGGTGCACAACGTGCAGGAATATTATATATCTCTAGGTTACAAACAGAAATGTTGTGTCTTACCTTGATTTGAGTATTGCTGACTGTTCATGCTGCATTCCTATATTTAGCCACTACTTTATAGCACAAATTATAAAATGGGCATATTATGCATTTTTAGGTTTGGTTTAGTAGGAGAAATGACTTATTCTTTTAAAACTTTTAGCATATGTCTTTTTATCACAGGTCATTACTTCTGGGTAAACTACATTATTTGCCTGAATTTAGGAATAGGAATTTTCAGCACGTCACGGTTTGGCACCGAGTTGGCAGTCAAACCAATAACAGTAACACTCTCGATTCACCACCCCCCTCCCCCAAGGTAGGGAAAGAGGGAGAAAAATGAGAAAGAGAGGCTTTCTGGGTTGAAAAGTGAAACAGATTGATTTTAATTATTAGTGATAAGGGAATATATATATATTTGTAAAGGGATGTGCAACACCCGATCCTCTCCCTCCTCCCCCAGCGACTCTCACAGCAACTCTTCTTCCTGAAAGAAAAAAAAAAATCAGCAAAGAGAAAGTTCACTTCACCCTGGCTCAAACCAGGACACAGCATTAGTTGAAATGTCAAAATACCAGTTCAGTGACTGAAGGATACATTCAGGTATGTGCACAGAATACAGTACATTTAAATATTTACTCTGTGAACAGATTATTTTCAGCAGACTAAAATCTGTCCAGAGGAAATATTTTGACGGGGCTGTGTGGATCTTCTCAGGCTATAATGCTTTTCTCATTCCTTCTCCCTTCCATACTTCTTCAGTACTTGGGACAGAAGCTAATGTTTAGGATCCTTGGAGCACCTCTCCTATGAAGACAGGCTGAGCAAGTTCGGGCTGTTCAGCCTGGAGAAGAGAAGGCTGCGGGGAGACCTTATAGCAGCCTTCCAGTACCTGAAGGGGCTACAGGAAAGCTGGGGAGGGGCTTTTTACAAGGGCATCTAGTGATAAGATGAGGAGGAATGATATTAAGCTGGAGGAGGGTAGATTTAGGTTAGACATTAGGAAGAAATTATTTTGTGTGATGGTGGTGAGACACTGGAACAGGTTTCCAGGGAAGCTGTGGAAGCCACATCCCTGGAAGTGTTCAGGACGAGGTTGGATGGGGCTTTGAGCAACCTGGTGTAGTGGAAGTTGTCCCTGCCCATGCAGGGGGGTTGGAACTATATGATGTTTAAGGTCCATTCCAACCCAAGCCATTCTATGATTCACAAGTTGGAAGGGACTTCTGGAGATCATTGAGTCCAATGCCCCTGCCAGAGCAGGACCACCACAGAATCTAGGGCAGATCACTCAGAAACACATCCAGATCAGTTGTGAAAGTCTCCAGAAAAGGAGACTCCACAATTCTCTGGGAGGTGTGTTCCAGTGCTCTGTAACCCTTACAGTAAAGAAGTCCTTCCTCATGTTGACATGGAACTTTCTGTGCTCTAGTTTGCATCCATTGCCCCTTGTCCTATCACAAGGCACAACTGAAAAGAGATTGGTTCCTCCTTCTTGACACCCACCCTTCAGATATTTTTTTTACATTAATCAGATCCCCTCTCAGCGTTCTCTTCTCTAGACTGAAAAACCCCAGGTCTCTCAGCCTTTCCTCATAAGACAGGTGTTCCAGTCCCTTAATCATCCTTGTAGCCCTCTGTTGGACTCTCTCAAGTAAGACCCTGTCCCTCCTGAACTGGGGAGCCCAGAACTGGACACGATACTCCAGATGTCGTCTCACTAGGGCAGAGTAGAGGGGGAGGAGAACCTCCCTTGACCTGCTGGACACACCCTTCTTAATACACCCCAAGATACCATTTGCCTTCTTGCCCACAAGGGCACATTGTTGTCCCATGGATAACTTGTTGTCCACCAGGAGTCCAAGGTCCTTCTCCACAGAGCTGCTCTCTAGCAGATCACCTCCTAACCTGTACTGGTGCATGTTGTTGTTCCTCCCCACGTGCAGGACTCTACACCTATTCTTGTTGCACCTCACTAGGTTCCTCTCTGCCCAGCTCTCCAGTCTGTTCAAATCTTGCTGAATGGCTGCACAGACTTCCAGTGAATCAGCCAATCCTCCCAGCTCTGTATCATCAGCAACCTTGCTGAGAAGACACTCTGTCCCCTCATCCAGGTCGTTGATGAAAATGTTGAATAAGACTTGGCCTAGTACTGACCCCTGGGGAACACCACTAGTCACAGGTCTCCAACTGGACTCTGCACCGTTAATAACAACCCTCTGGGCTCTATAGTTCAGCCAGTTCTTGATCCATCTCACTGTCCACTCTTCTAACTCACACTTCCTGAGCTTATCAACAAAGATGTTATGTGAGACAGTGTCAGAAGCCTTGCTGAAGTCAAAGAAGACAACATCCACTGTTCTCCCTGCATCTACCCATCCATCATAGAAGGCTATCAGATTAGTCAAGCATGATTTCCCCTTGGTAAATCCATGCTGGCTACTCCTGATAACCTTCTTTTCTTCCATGTGCTTAGAGATAACCTCCAGAATGAGCTGCTCCATCATTTTTACAGGGATGGAGGTGAGGCTGACTGGTCTGTAGTTTCCTGGATCATCATTCTTGCCCTTTTTGAAGACTGGAGTGACACTGGCTTTCCTCCAGTCCTCTGACACCTCTCCTATTTGCCATGGTATTAAAAAAATGATGGAGAGTGGTAGAGCAACATCATCAGCCAGCTCTCTCAACACTTGTGGGTGTATGCCATCAGGATCCATGGATTTATGTCTATTCAGTTTACTTAACTGATCTCTAACCCAATCCTCATTGACCAGTGAAGAATCATCCTTCCTCCAGGCCTTATCTCTTACATCCAGGGTCTGGGATTCACAAGGGCTGGTCTTAGGAGTAAAGACCGAAGCAAAGAAGGTATTCAGTAACTCTGCCTTCTCTGCATCCTCTGTTACCAGGGCTCCCACCTCTTTCAGCAGTGGGCCCACATCTTCCCTATTCCTCCTTTTACCACTGATGTATTTGAAGAAGCCCTTCTTGTTCTCTTTTACTTCCTTAGACAGGTTTAGTTCTAAGATGGCTTGTGCCTTCCTTGTTGCCTTCCTACATACCCTGACGACATCCCTCTAATTCTCCCAAGTGACAAGTCCCTTCTTCCACAAACTGTGACCTTCTTTCTTCCATGAGACTTTTTTCAGGAGCTCCTTGTTGATCCATGCAGGTCTCATTCCTCTACCTAATTTTTCACTCAAAGGAATGCACCTATCTTGAGCTTGAAGGAAGTGAAATTTGAAAATTAACCAACTCTCTTGAGCTCCCTTTCCTTCCAGAGTCTTAGCCGATGGGATTCCTGCAAGTTGATCATTGAAGAGTACAAAGTTAGCCCTTCAGAAATGCAGGGTTGTGATCCTACTTATTGTCCTGCTTCTTCCTTGTAAAATACTAAAGTCCACCATGTCATGATGACTGTCGCCAAGGCTGTTCCCAACCTTAGCGTCCCCAACCAGACCTTCTTTATTTGTTAATGCAAGGTCCAGCAGTGCACCTCTCCTCACTGGTTCTTCCACCACCTGCATTAGGAGGTTATCCTTGCTGCACTGCAAGAGCCTTCTGGACTGAGTATGCCTGGCTGTGTGGGCTTTCCAACAAATACCAGGGTAATTGAAGTCATCCATGAGCACTAAGGCATGCCATCTACAGGCTACTTCCATCTGACTGTAGAAGGCCTCATCAACATCTTCCTGGTTTCGTGGTCAATAGTAGATAGTTATGTCTGCAGTAGTAATAATTCTGCCTTCATGAGAAGATTCGCTGAGTGCAACAGTGCTGAGGGCCCCATATTCAGAAAAAGTGTTTATTTTGGACTAGCTTTAGTCTGATCTCATGGACAGAATGGTTGGAATGCAGTAGGAAAGCTCCTGGATCATATCTTCTCATCCAGTTTCATGTGAAAGAAAAGCATTTATTTCCTCCAAGACCATTCCATAATGTAAATTAAAAACATGTAAGTGCAGATACATTCAAAAATAAGATGCTGATGCAAAATAAAACACTAACGTAGTTGCACCCTTAGTCTGTTGTGGGAGAATCAAATTGGAATAAAGCGGATTTTTTTTCTGTTTTCTCACAGAAATCAGTTAGTATAAATTCCACCATCTAATAAAAATACTTGATTCAGGGTATTTGGTTCTCTTGGGCCAGTCAGGCCAATCATCTGTGATAGCTCCCAGCATTCCCTTTCCCTCAAATTCCCCACCTTGTTCTGGCAATAGAGTCCTTCTCCAAAACTTTTAATGCCACTTTAAAAGGAATTTTTCTATGGATATCCATTTTTGTAGACAACTGCTTTTCTTTCCTTTCCTTTCTCTTTACTCACTTACTTAGGTCATTATGTTATAAGTAAAAATATTGTGCAGGACAGTACCTGCAGTTGCTTTATAGCTCTGTGTCACAGGTGAAACTGCTACTCCTTTGGAGAAGACTGTAATGAATAAGGAATAAAAATCACTGTGGCTGCTCATTGAACACAGTGAAAGCAATAGATCTGTAGGCTCCAACCTGGTGAAAAACAAACAGAAAAAAGCCTCATAACTCTCACAATCATAATGAAGGCTGGAACTGAGGCAGGGACGACCTGTAATAAAATCCAAAATATGTCATCTGCAGACAATGATTCCCCCCTTCAGCTGTGAGACTATGTTGTGTACACACTCACAAGGATAATGGGGTAAGTATGGTATTTCATAGAAATTTCATGAAAGAGTTCTCACACACACAGAAAGGAACTGAAAAGTATATTCACATATTTCAGTCTTTCTATCTTGGAATACTGACTGGAGTATAACAAATAACTAAGCATTCATCAGTTTGCACTTGGGGTTTCAAAGTAATCCAAATCTTGTACTTGAAAGTCCAAATATGTATGTGAAACTATGCACAAAAATACATCAGTAAATTTATATGTAAACTTTAAATTAAATGTTCTGACTGAGTAATCTGTGAACTCCAACCAATTCTACCTCGGTCTGGGTAGAGTACCACATTGTTTTTCAAATGCAATCCATTCTAGTACCATAATGCAGAACAAACTAAATCTGTTCATTTTTTAAGTAAAAAGCCACCAGATTGCTAATACACGTTGATCTCTGACTAAATAAATATTTTTGAAGTCTTATTAATACATGTTCCAATAGACCCAATAATAAAAGGCATAAAGAGTGGATGTTTGCATACACATATATATTCTACTAATAGCCTTGAGCTGGGTTTTACAAAACATATTTATAAGCGGGGAGATGTGCTAGTGGAGAGCAATGAACAAAGATGCACAGTAAACAAAACAAATTGCTCAGTAGCTATGTGGTTAAGCTGGTTAAGTGCTGTTATTACAACTCTTTTTTTTTTTTTTTTTTTCTTCCTGCAGTTGCTGATGCAAATGCACCAGTGCAAAAATTTCAATTTTCCCTTGTAAATACACATAGGAGAAGCTGAATTTGTATAGGGTACTAATCTCTTTCGAGTGTGAAATCCAGGCAGTTTAAAACCCCATACTCCTGTATAATTTATAGTAGTATTTTCATGTCTGACATCTGTCCCAATTGATCTCAGTCTAAAATTGTCTCTTTGACAGGTTTTCACACTTACTGTGAACACCCTTTTCATTTTCTGTTCTGTTACAGAATGGTGTAAAATATCAGCAGCATTCATACAATCACCAAATTGTGTATTTTTCTGTCTGTCTGTCTATGTTCAGTCCATTTACAATGTGTAGTAGAAAAATAAGCATATGCCCTCTTGTACTGAGAGAACATCACATGAAGTACAGATATAGTCACATCCATAGTTCAGAAAGAAGTGATATAACAAAAACCATAACATGATCAAATTCATTTGTTATGAAAATAAAATACTTCATACTAGAAGAGTAGTCACAGGACAAAACACAGGTACAGGAAGTTTTGATAAGCAGCTGTCTATAACGAGAATACATAGGAGAATAACTTGCAAAGGAGGTGTCAAATCAAGCATGCAAGAGAGAATGTGTTTATTCAAACTCTTAAGGTATTTCTATCAAACTCCAATGCCCTATGCCTTTGACAACAGTGTTATTTTAGTCCCAAAAGGCACAAGCCTTTTACTGATACCCTTTGTGAATGAGCAGTTAAGAAGCAAAAATACAAAGCCATTATATTTCTTTTTTCCAGAATAAAATGAAGTAATGATTTTTAATTAAAATTTAAGAGTAAAAAGGAACAGAGGTGGACTGGTTGGCAAGAAAAGTGTGCAGGATGATGTGGCAAGACAAGTCTTGTAATCAACAAACTGGATCTTATCAATGTGTGTAAATACCTAACAGAAAGATGCCCAAGACGAGAGACAATGGGCACAGATTGAGATACAAGAGCTAGGAAGAAGCTAAAAAGGAAACTTGTTTTATTGCTGTCAGTAGTTAAGATTGGCCGAGCTCGTCTAAGAGTTCACTGACACCAGAACTGCAAGCTCACACCAGTCTCATCTTGACCCACTGTCAGCTGCCTGGATCTATTTCTTTGTACCTGCTGCAGCTTTCAGGCACCTGGATACTCTAGTAGGTAAGAGCATAGGATCAGCCTGGGGCTGGATGAGCACCAGGGGAGAGTACCTGGCACAGGAGAGGGCGTACAATGTCCTTTTGGTTAGCAGTAAGCTATGATGTCAGTTCAGCACCTTATTTCAGATGTAAGCATAAAAAATTGCAGAGCCTCATATCTTTATGAACAAAGATGTCTCAAAGGGGGAAAAGGATCCTTGCGCATGAGTTGGTGGAGCTCACTGAAAGGGCTTTAAACTAGGCTCGAAGGGGGAAGGGGATAAAGCCAGGCTCACTAGAACCGAGCCTATGGACAGCCTTCAGTCTGCTGTCTCAACTGAGGCAGGAGATGGTGATACATGTGGCAACAAAAACACAGGGCTCACTAATAGGTTAGTAACCATGGTAAGTGGCTGAGAATGGTCAGACACCAATTAGGACTTCTTTCCCCAAAATGGCCGGGCCCAGAAAGTGGTGGTGAATGGAATTAAATCCAGCCAGTGGCTGGTCACAAGTGGTGTTCTCCAGGGCTCAGTATTGGGACCATTTATTTTTAACATCTTTATCAACAATCTTGATGAAGAGAAATAATTCACCCTCAGTAAGTTTGTAGACTACACCTAGTTGGGAAGGGAGTGTTGATCTGCCTGAGGGTAGGGAGGGTCTACAAAGAGACTTGGACATACTAGATCAATGGGCCAAGGTCAATTGTATGAAGTTCAATAAGGCCAAGTGCCGGGTCCTGCACTTGGCCCACAAAAACCTCATGCAATGCTACAGGCTTGGGGAAGAGTGGCTGGAAAGTTGTCCAGCAGAAAGAGGCTTGGGGTTCTGATTGATAGGTGGCTGATTATGAGGCAGCAGTGTGCCCAGGTGGCCAAGAAGACAAATGACATCCTGGCCTATATTAGAAATACTGTGGCAAGCAGGACTAGGGAGGTGTTTGTCATTGGTGAGGCCACACCTCAAATATTGCATTCAGTTTTGGGCACCTCAATACAAGAAGGACATCAAGGTGCTGGAGCATGTCCAAGGAAGGGCAATGGAACTAGTGAAGGTCCTTGAGAACAAGTCTTATGAGGAGCAGCTGAGGGAACTGGGGCTGTTTAGTCTAAAGAAAAGGAGGCTGAGGGGAGACCTCATTGCCCTCTACAACTACCTGAAAGAATGTTGTCAAGAGGTAGGCACTGGTCTCTTCTCACAAGTAACTGGTGATAGAACAAGAGGAAATGGCCTCCAGCTGCACCAGGGGAGGTTTAGACTAGACATTAGGAAGAACTTCTTCACCGAAAGGGTTGTCAGACATTGGAACATGCTGCCCAGGGAGGTGGTTGAGTCACCATCCCTGGATGTGTTTAAAAGTCGTCTAGATGTGGCGCTTGGGAATATGGCTTAGTGCTGGACTTGGTGGAGTAGGGTTAATGGTTGGACTCGATGATCTTGAAGGTCTTTTCCAACCTAAGTGATTCTATGATTCCATGGTTCTATAATACAGCCTATGTGTAATATCTCTAGAGAGCCAGTAACACAAAAAGAATCATAAGTCTGATAGAATACGTGGTATTTAACAGCTTTATATTGAATAAATTTGTTTTTATGAGAAGCAGGCCCAACAAAGAAAAAAGGGAATAAGAATACAAGGTGTGTCCATCAGTGGCACCCACCAGAGATGTTTCGCTATCCACCACTGATCAGATGCAAAATGGCTTTAAGCATGAATAGCACCTAGATGCAGACAAAGATACTAAGGACATTTGTGTGGTGGTCCCAGCACTGAAAACAAAGAAGCAGGATTAGGAAGAGATGAAAATCCCTTAGAAAACAGGTAGTGGGTATGGCAGAACTGATCAATACAAATTAGGTAATGGGATCTGAAAGCTGACATGTGCCTTGGGCAGAAATACCAGATTTGAAACTTGCAGCATAGCTGAGGGCTCTAGCTATCTTGAAATGCTTGATCCCTGATGCTGACTTCTGAGATAACCTCTCTTGACCTACTAACCACACCCTTTCTAATGCACCCCAGGATGCCATTGGCCTTCTTCGCCACAAGGGCACATTGCTGGCTCATGGTCATCCTCCTGCCCACCAGGACCCCCAGGTCCCTTTCTCCTACACTGCTCTCCAGCAGGTCAGCCCCCAACTTGTACTGGCACATGGGGTTGTTCTTCCCCAGATGCAGAACTCTACACTTGCCCTTGTTGAATTTCATCAAGTTTCTCCCTGCCCAACTCTCCAGCCTGTCTAGGTCTCGCTGAATGGCAGCACAGCCTCTGGTGTGTCAGCCACTCCTCCCAGTTTAGTGTCATCAGTGAACTTGCTGAGGGTACACTCTGTTCCCTCATCCAGGTTGTTGATGAAAATACTGAACAGTACCGGTCCCAGCACCGACCCCTGAGGGACTCCACTAGTCACAGATCTCCAACTAGATTCTGTCCCATTGACCACAACTCTCTGACTTCCTCCTTTCAAACAGTTCATGATCCATCTCACTACCTGATCATCAAGACCACACTTCCTTAGCTTATCTACGAGGATGCTGTGGGAGACAGTGTCAAATGCTTTACTGAAATCAAGATAAACCACATCTACCGCTCTACCATCATCTATCCACCTAGTTACTTCCTCATAGAAGGCTATAAGGTTGGTCAAACATGACTTCCCCTTGGTAAAACCATGTTGACTGCTCTTAATGACCCCTGAACCTTGATATGCCTAGAGATAGTGCCAAGAATAAGTTGTTCCATCACCTTTGCAGGGATGGAGGTGAGGCTGACCAGTCTATAGTTACCCGGGTCCTCCTTCTTGCCCTTTCTGTAGACTGGCATGACATTCGCTATCCTCCAGTCCTCAGGCACCTCTCCTTGTTGCGGACCAATATCAAGGTCTATCGGATGTCAGGATGCCTCCACGACTTCCTCCTCCCCCTTTCTCGGCGGGGAGCGGAGTGGTTTGTAAATGGGACCGCACACGCGGTCACTGTGGGACTTCACCTTAGAGGGTAGAGTGGAATGCCCCCCCCGCCCCCCCCGGCTCACAAAGACCAATGTTTCACTTACACACTAAGGGGTTTATTAAGGGTTAACACAGATTAAGGGACCAAGGTATATCAGAAATTTATGGTATTAGTAAGTGCACTCCCCGCGGACGAAAGGTGAGCAGGATTAATGGGGGGGAAGGGCAGAAGTCGAGCCCGTATGTGTACTTGTACATATGGACGCGTGTGTGTGTGAGTGTGTGTGTGAGTGCACCCGTGTTACCCCCTTCCGTAGTGAAGGTGTAACCAGCGTCCGGGCGACCAGCAGCGGCAGCGGCGGGACCCCACGGCGAAGGGGCGTGCCCGGCGGCGACCCCTCCGGTAGGCACAGCACAGCAGTCACGGCACGGCAGTCACAGCGGTCAGGCACAGCACGGTAGGCAGGCTTCCCCGGCACCGGCGAGCAGCAGCAGGCAGCGATCCAGACCCCGAGCGGCGGGCAGGAGGCGGCGAGTCCCCGGCTCCGCTCCGGGCGGCAGGGGGGGGAGACGATTCCCCCGCAGGCGAGCACTGGCTCCCCGCGCGCAGCCGCGGTACCGACAGGTGGCTCGGTGGGTCCAGCGGCTCCACTGGCACAGCCCGCCTGCCTTTAGATAACGTTCTGCTTCGGTACGTGGCCAAGTGCCCAGTCTCTCAGAGGGAGCCTGCTGTCTGTATTTCTGCCATGGCTGTTTCAGTCTGTCCTTGGCTGCAAGAGGCACTTCGCTGGTTTGAAAGGCATTCTGTTGTGTGTGGGGAGAACTAGTCTGTTCCCCACATCTCACCCCGTGGCTTTTAAGGCAGCGTTCATATAGTGTCCTTCTTGTGTATATGTGAATATGTGGTGTATGCATGTATCCAACTGGGCTCTTGTCCAAACCCTTACCTCACATTAGATCCTTCCCTCCTTGGGCATAGAAACAAGTATAGCTGGAAAATATAAATGTAGAGATGTTAAGCGTAGAGGAACATAGCAATCTCTAACAATAAATATGGGATCAATTCCCAGTCATAATGCCATATACAAATGGTGTGGACTGTTAATACATTCTATCATACTACGTGACATGAAGAACACAGAACATTAATATAAACAACAGTCTATATATATATATAAGTATTGCAATCTAATATCAGCAACATCTTAACTACTATACAATATATTACAGACAACAACTCAAAGGCATGTATGGAAAAAAGCATTATTATAGAGCACCTTGTTTAGGCCATGAGGTGATCAGTCTCACAGCGGTCACAAAGTAACTCCTCCGGAGTCCAGTAGCAGGTTGATCAGGCCTGATACTGTCACCAGGATTTCACTGGCTCTTCAAGGTGTCAGACTAGTAATATAGCTATTAACATTACTGGACATGAGTACACAAAGATGTAAACACATGGAAAGAAGTACAATGAAAACTGAAATACTAACTTACTTAACATGAATTATCCAGTTTGTACTGATTTTATGCTGTTTGTCATTTAAATCAGATGCAAACCAAGTATTTGAGTTCACCGGTGTTTGCAAGGTGAGCTTGACTTTACCAATGTTAGGCAGGTTCACCAGAATGGTCTGTCCCGGGTGCAGAGAAGTCTTGGCCTTGCGGTAGGGTGTTCTGTGCTTTTCATGAGTAGCAGACATAGGAAAGAAGGCATTTAGACGAGGGCACTCATTAACCCCCCACCTATTATTTACAGTGGTGACTGCATACCTCAGTCTTTCATCCATCTGGAATCCTGTGGGTGTATAAGACTTTTAATTAACCTGTTAGTATGTTCTACCACCCCATTCGTTTGTGGGTAGTATGGGACGTGGAACGTCCATTTGGTACCTTCTCTTTTGGCCCATTGTTGTACCAGATGTGAGGTGAAATGAGTTCCATTGTCAGATTGGATATTCATGGGTTTAGGTAGGACTCCGAACACCTTTTCCAAAAAGCAAACCGTGTTTTCACCATTTGCCTTAGAAACAGCTTCAGCACAGGTTAGACCTGACACCACTTCTACAATCACAGTGATGTACTGTTTGTTTCCTGATTTGCGGAAGGGACCAATGTAGTCCACCTGCCAAGTGGACCACAAGGACTTTCCTTCCCGAATATGCAGAGTATAGAGATGTTCCCCCAACCTGATCTTACAAAGATCACATTCAGAAATGATTGTTTTGCACTGCTCATGGCTGACAGGCCATCCACGAGTTTGTGCCTCTTTATACAATCAAAGATTCCTGAATGACCTCTTTTACAATGAAGCCATTCAAGCAGTCACTCCCACTCTTGATTTTCTCCTGCTGTACTAGCTGTTCTAATTTCCACCACATTCATTTTATCCAGTTCATCAATATAGTTGTTCCACCTACCTGCTTCATCCTTCAGGTTGGTCTGGTGAGAAGGAATCCACCCTACATGACTTAGAAATTAAATGCTGGTCATTTAACATTACCATGAACAATCAGGTGTTGGACTCGATGATCTTCGGAGGTCCCTTCCAACCCCTAACATTCTGTGATTTCGTTATTCTATAATATGGTAAGCTTTGGGAAAGTGTTCCTGCTGTTAGGTGCTAGTGTTTTTTTACAAGGAGTAAATATTGAAAATTGTCTAAAAGTAGCTCTGAACAAATCCAGAAATGTCACAGTTTGCCATTGACTTCAACTGAATTTTAGTCAGGTCCCAGGAAACGCAGCATTAGAATAATTTTCAGATGCTTCACACACCTGAAACACACGGTTTCTGGTCTCTATTGGAGGTTTTAGGCAACTAATACATGAGATTATATTTAATAACTAATACTGCTTCAGTGTTTTTAGTAGAGTAGATGACACAGTTTAGCTCCAACTATGTTATATCTTCAAATGAGAGATACTGCTGAAACTCTAGTTCTGTTTCAATACAGCATGAATCTATTGTCTCTAATAGGAGCAAATTGTCAAATGAAATGTATAATGTAAAGTCATCTTGCACATAGAGCAACACTTTCCCCCTCCTCCTGCTTTTGGAAGCTTTCCTTGTTTAATACTGGAGGAATCCCTGTGATCATGACCAGTTGCACCAGCAGAGGGTATTAGCACAGAATTGGTTACAAAATTGGTGTTGAAGAACAAGTTCAAAACAAGTTTAAACA
The DNA here is from genome assembly GCA_020745705.1 of Hemiprocne comata. Classification (NCBI taxonomy): domain Eukaryota; kingdom Metazoa; phylum Chordata; class Aves; order Apodiformes; family Apodidae; genus Hemiprocne; species Hemiprocne comata. Next base: position 24,296,921 of record CM036589.1, on the reverse strand, counting down.
AATTCATTAAGGCTGAAATAACGGTAAACTGGGTTTCCAGGGTTGACTGCAAGTTTTGATCAACTTCAGAAGTGAGGTTCCCTTTTACTAATTTTAATAGATGAAAGGGGATTGTTACTTAATAAACTGGTCCATGGAAAAAGTTGTCCAACCATAGCAGCAATTAATTTTTCTTGGCCAAAAGCTATTTGACTACTTCTTAATCTACCTACTAATAGGTAGACATTATCTGGCTTATTTTACATAAAATGAGACTAGATGATCACAACAGTCCCATCTAATCTTCCGTAGAACTGTTCACTTAATCAGTCTTGTCAGCAATAATCTCAATATACCTACACATAAAATGCCTTTTAATCAGAAAACGTCTTCCAGTGCAACTTATATTTCAATTATGTGGATTTCCAATATTTGTGAAAGAAATATAAAACAAGATAATTTATTGTCCCTTTTCTAAGCCTTTTTCTCTGCATCTACAGAGTTCTCAATGCATTTTCAGCTTTGATTTGCAGCTGTGGTATGGAGTCTTCTTTTCAATACATATTGAGGACTCCACACAGATGTTCTGACTTCTTTGAAATATTTGCCAGCAGTCTTTCAGTGATGGATCAGACACATCTACACTGATTGAAATTTAGAAAACATTTAAACTTTCATTTTCTCTTGAAAACTTTATTTTGCTTTCTCTTCTCTGTGTCATCTTGCTACTTTAACTTTTCAAGTTCCTCTCTGCCCCCTGCCTGAACTCTTAAGTCTTCACTACACATTGTCTTATTTTCATCTAGAATGTTTCAGTTGATATATCTGAGCAAAAAATAATTGAAGAGTGATAGGTCATGTAAATTGACTTCAGTTGTATTAATTGCTGTTGCACTTACAGAGGTTTGAGAGTTCAATGGATGTAGAGTCCCAGTCACAAAGTGTGGAACTGGTTGACATCCTACTCCAGCCACAGCAAATAATTTCAATTTAAAATAACTAACAAATTCCCTGCTGCAACATCCAGATAAATGATCAGGAAGCAAATGAATTGCAGAAACAACGATAATGGATAGTGATGGAAGAGATAAAAAAATATTTTTAAAAATTCAAACTCTTTTGTAGAATCAGAGACAGAAGAGAACATTGGCTTAAACACACAGTGAGGAAGCATTTCAAGTACACAGTAAGAATTCTATCTGTAGAGGATTAAAACTCTGTACTACTAAATTAAATATGGAAGATGTAACAGAATTTGCTATAAAAGAGAAATGCAAAACTATCTGTAGGACCTCTGGCTTAGGATATCTTTATGTTTTTTTAATTTACTTTGTTAATTTTTATTCATCCTTGAAAGTAGGAACAGTCTGTTTCTATGGGAAACAGATGTGGTTTTACTTTTATTCCCCTCCTACTAAAATATCAAAACCTTAAGAAAACATTAGTATGGAAAAAAGATAGCAAAGGCTTCAGCTGGAGATAGTGAGCAAGTTACACTTTTACCTTTTCTTTTGTTAAATATTCTGTCTGTGTTGGCATTGCCAATAGTGGATTTGTTTCTTGCTTGGTGTATGTTGGTGACAGGCCTGTGGTGTTCCATAGAACACAGTGCAGCAAAGAAATGGGGCCAAAATGGGAGCTTAGATGAAGGAGCTCCAGTTGGTAGCCTAGTAGATATGTCACACCTAACCTCTGAAATATGTCTTCCAAGGATTTTTTCTACATCTTATTGAAATTGACCTTACTGTAAAAGCATAAATAACTTGCACTCAATTACCTAACTTGCAGTTACTCATATTATTAATTGGAAAGAATTGGTCATCAGTTTGTAAAGATTTTCTTCTTTGCAGAAAATCTAAGACCTAAAAGATAAAATACCAAAGTGGAAAAATTTCTGTGAGTCTGAGATTTTTGTGTTTTGGGTGTGAATGCTGGGAGATGCAATTCCAGTAATCAACTGGTATCTGAGACTTGAATTAATCCATAAAATTTTATTATTTCATAGTTATAAAAAAGAGCAGACTGTAAGGCGTCTGAATTTATGCACAGTTTTAAAAATGCTACAGGACAAATCTTCAGCTATTAAAAATCAGCCATGCTTATTTTGGAGTGAAACAGATGCCAGAGCTACAAGAAAAGGGTTAATTTGATCTTGCTATTTAGGATCTACAACCCCTCTGAGTTCAATAGCATGGTTTGAATACCTGTGAACAAGATGTGAACAACCTGTGTCCAGCTCTGGAGCCCCCATCACAAGAAAGATGTGGACCTGCTGGAGCATGTCCAGAGGTGGGCCACGAAAATGGTCCAAGGGCTGGAGCACCTCTCTTATAAAGAAAGGCTGAGGGAGTTGGGGTTGTCCAGCATCAAAAAGAGAAGGTTCCAGGGGGACCTCATAGTGGCCTTCCAGTACCTGTAGGGGACCTACAGAAAGGCTGGGGAGGGGCTTTTTACAAGAGCACATAGTGATAGGACAAGGGGTAATGGTTTGAAACTGCAGGAGGAGAGATTTAGGTTAGAGATCAGAAGGAAATTCTTTAGTGTGAGGGTAGTGAGACACTGGAACAGGTTGCCCAGAGAAGTTGTGGAGGCTCCATCCCTGGGAGTGTTCAGGACCAGGTTGGATGGGGCTCTGAGCAACCTGGTCTAGTGGGAGGTGTCCCTGCTCATGCAGGGGGGTTGGAACTCAATGATCTTTAAGGTCCCTTCCAACTCTAACCATTCTATGGTTCTATGATTCTATGATTCAGATGATCAGCTGACCAAAAATGGTACCAGGAGAAAAATTACTGAGAGCAATTAGTTTATCAGATGACCCAAAGCTGAAAAGTATCCATAGTCTCAACAAGATTGGGGGACCAAACCCATGCTCTAAGCTGGACAGGAGGCTTTAAGTAGCAGCACCACCAGTGATAGGATGCTAGGCTGGAAATTAAATAATGGGGGAGGAATCTGAATCCTTTTAAGATAATTAAGGATTTAAAGACTCTTTATATGAAGTTATGAAGATGCAGAATTCCAGGATGCAAGATGAAAATTGCATTACTTCTTGACCATTTGTGGTTTGACCTCTGTTTTCTTCTCATTGCTACTATTTCATTCACTTATCGCTGGATGCCACATTGCACAATGGAAGTGTGTATTTTACATTCTGAATAAATCACCAGTGAATTTAGTCTCATAGTACTATGATTAAATATTTTCTGAACTCAAACATACAACAGAATTTTGGGATGGCATAACATAGCTTTGTTTTTAAATTGTTTTTAAAAGATTATGTAGGAAGCTGGAAAAAATCTCTTTCTTGCTCTTTAGGATTAAACAGATATAATTTACTCCATCATATATATTTTTGGCCTATTTTATATTTTTCAAGCTAGAGTTTCCTGTCTGCATGTTCATATATTCTATTCTTATAATAGCTTTTTAATGTATTTCAAAAGAGCATTTTCTTATCTTGTGATATTAAAGGCTTTTTGCAATACAAATACCTGGATACCCCTAAAATGATTTAAGGGATTTACTAACTGTGAAAGCCTTATCTTTCCTTTTAAAGCTCATGTTTAGTTTTTTTGTGCTGCCTACGCAAGATTAAATGCATATAGGTCGTTCTTTGTAGAATTTAATGGAGTAAAATCATCATTTACATTTTGTCATTTTATATTTAGTATACACTAATTTTTTTTCTACATTTGGTGGAATCAATAGATTTTTTATATAAAACTGTTTTGCTTGCTCAAATTCAGATGTCCCAATTTGCTCATAACCATATGTCTCTATGCTGTGAGACTCAACAAGCCTGAAAAGAAATCACCTGCTACCATCCTAATCTCAAGAAAAGTGTCCATCCTATTAGAAACTATTCTAAAATAAGAATTTCTGGGAAAAGAAAAGACTAAAGAAAAACTGTTCTTAGGTTTATGCATTTTTCAGTCAGCTGATTGCTGTTTGCAGTGTTGAAATGCCAGTGTAACAACTTTTAGAAGCATTTTATTTCAGCAGTGACAATTAAGCCATAGGCTAGTGTGTAAAATCCTGTGTAAATCATTTATTGGATGAGCAAGGAAAGATCTTGAGTCTGAACTAATCATTTAGTTGGAAGTGTTTACATCTTACAGAAGAGCAGTCATTATGGTTTAGTGGACAATATTTTATATTCGCAACAACTGTAAAACCTACTTGATGCTTGCTGGAAGAAACAAATTATGGGAAAGGATGAGGATCTAAGTTTACATTTGAAGGGAAAAAGGAAACCTGAAGCCCTGGCGACTAAATTGTCAATACAGATTTGAGTGTTAAGCCACTATGGACTCCTTTTAATCTTTTCTGGCAATCGTGAGGCTAGAACATAAGCTAGGAAAGAAAAAAAGGATAGACTTCACAAAGTAAGTGCTGAAAAGAGCTGGCATGAGTTCATCCTTTGAAGGGCAAAAGACTGCCCTAAAGTATAGCTCCCAGTGTCCATAGCAAATAAGGGTTTGAAAATATTTTAGTCAGTATATATGGTATTCACTGGGAAATATAAGCAAGTCTTAGCTGCCAGTCTTCCAGCTGACAATGTGAGTGGATACTTGGGCCTAAAAAGTACTTTATTGGATGTTTTATTGAGATATTATTTTTATATATCTAGCAAATAAAAACTTAGCTCTGACATTTTGAGCTATTATATCTAAATCTTGTGATATACCCTGAGTGACAATAAAACAATAAATCCTCTTGAGGTCCCCTTTTTGCCCCCTTTTTCCCACTTGATGTAAAACTATGGAAAATTTCAGTGTCCCTACAGGGTAGAACAAAATAAATGCAAATGCACACGTGATTTCAGAGACAAGGTGCTCAATGCAATCAGTAATGCACAGGCAACAGAAAAAGCACACTGGAGATGAGTACATACAAACACAATCTGGTGTTGCCCATCATACTTGTTTTCCTATCCGCATACATGTTAGACTCATGACAGCAAAGGATCCAAAATAGAATCATCGAATCACAGAATCACAGAACGGTTGGGGTTGGAAGGGACCTCAAGGATCATCTGGTCCAACCTTTCTAGGTAATACTATAGTTGATATGAGATGGCTCAGCACCCTGTCAAGCTGAGACTTAAAACTGTCCAATGTGGGGGAATCTACCCCTTCCCTTGGGAGACTGTTCCAATGTTTGACTGTCCTCATGGTGAAAAATGTACCTCTTCTGTACAATCAGAATCTCCCCAGGAGCAACGTGTGCCCATTACCCCTTGTCTTTTCCATGTGACTCCTTGTCAATAGGAAGTCTCCATCTTCTTGGTGTCCACCCTTTTTATCTATTAATATCTCATGGAAGATTAGATATAACTACAATCAGGCAACCATCTTTTTTCTCTTAAATAGGAATTATTTTTCCAGAGGCTCTCCTAATGTGTTTGTCGCCATTCTGTATTAATTCCTAACAACAAGAAGCACCTTTATGCTCATAATATCTCTGTGAAGTACAAATAAAAATGTTGCTAGCAGCAGCAGATGTTGACTGTCTAATTGTCATCAGTACAGCAACTTCTATGTATTTCCAGGGGAAGGTGAACCTGGTAGCCCTTATCAAGTAGGTACTTGCAGTTGCGTGCCGAAGTCCCATTGACTATGACAAAGTTTGAGAATATACCTACACCTGTATATAAGCACTTTGCTGAATGCAGATGTGTACCACAGTGGATTGGAGAAGATGTAAGATTCCCAAATCAGTATTTCAGTAGCAGAGCCATTCCTCTGACTACTCTGTCAGCCCTCCAACACCCATTAGATTGAAAAAACCAACACCACCCATAATCCAACAAGTACTCTGTATGCTGATGGGTAAGTTTTATCTGGCTGAAAATGTGAGTTCATCAGTTGCTACTGCCATTACATCTACTCTGAATTGATATTATTCATTAACCGTGTAATGAAAAAAGGTAACAAAACATTTCTACCTTTTCAGTCAACCTATGATATGAAAAAAAAAAATTTCTATCCACTCAAAGACATTTTGCTGAATAGAAGACTTTTATTCAGACCTTCCCTTAGTTAACCCATAAAAGATTGTAATCTCTGGTTTGCATCTGAGTCTCATGGTCAATTTTGAGGGCAGGAAGAAGAAGATAATTGAGCTTTAAAGCCCTAAGGAGACATCAGTGTGATGTGTTGACCTATGATTAAAATATACCAGCTATTGGAAATAAAATCACTAAATGACAGTCTTGATGTGTGAGGCCTCATGTGAGTCATCAGGGATGCACAGATGTGGACAACAATGTGGTGACATCAGCTGTGAGAGATGGAGGAAAGGACAGGGAAGCACTTCCCTCTGTGAGCAACACTCATGGACTTGAGGTCTGTAGTTTTTGAAATTTTCAAACCATGAGTGTGGTAGAAGCATTTGGTACAGGAAGGGGACTGCATCTAGTCCAAAATGACCCTGTGAAGTACGTAGAATACTTCAGCACACACAGTTTTAATCCACCAGTTTGCTTTTTTTGCATGGGTTGCTAATATATAACATATTAAGGGTGTATGTTGATGCCTACAGGAACAGAGTGCACATATTTTGGGGAAAATTAAAACTGTTTCCTTTTAAAGACCAAAATTCTCACTAAGACTTACTATCATTTTCTCACCAGCAGCACCTCTGCACAAACAATCATGCTTTAAAAAAGAGGTCTTGCTATGCACTGAATTTTTAACTCTCTCTGTAACAGCAGAGAAATAACTATCAGAATAAGAGCAGTTATTTTTATTCTAGAAGGCATTGTTTTATCAATTGTTAATAGTTACTTTGTCAGGCAAATTTTGAAACTGGGTACTAATTGATGACTTAGCTGCCTGTTGTCTGAGGCTACGTATCACTATGTAAATCTGCATATTGCTAAATGACCTTTGTAGTTAAATTTAGATGATCACTGAAGGAAAAACTGTCACTTTCATTTAATTTTCCCAAAGTCTTTGTCAGTGCATTTAAGGATCTCAGTCACCCACCCTGGAGTATTACCCAAGGTACATGAATAATTAAGGACAGCTTATAATTGAATTTGCTGAAGTAGTTATTTTAAAAAAATGCTAAAATGCACTGATGATGTTATTAACAAAACAAACTTGACTAGTTTCTTTTTTCGTGTTTTTTGTTGCCTCTTTTTGTTTGAGAGTTGTTCCTTGACTTGTTTTCCTTAATGATATGCACTACTAACGCATAACTATTTTGTCATAGGTACTGTTTAGTCTGCATTTTCCCTCAAATACTTCATTTAAATTTGGGGGCACATTTTTATGAAGTGGCACATCCTGAGACAAATTATGAAGGGAGTTTTTAAAGCTAAACCTTCTGTTGGAACAACCTGGTTTTACTTCTATATTTGTGAAAGGACAATCCTTTCTGGTTTAGAAAAGAGGAAGTCACAGTAAATGTTTTTATAAGTAATTGAAATTCATTTACCTAGTAGAAATGCACTGCAGCAGTGATATTTACCACATCAGTGATTACAAGGCAACTATAAAATCACACCAGCTTATTAAAATTGATGAGAAATGTTATACCTATACGTGACTTGTTAAAAGTATCACTGTAGCTGATAATTTTACGTTTGCAGTGAGAAAATCAACAAGCTATGAATATATTTAAACCAGGAACCTTTTAATTCTTCAAAACATTTATTGCTTGCATTTTTTGGAGTAAGAAATCACAGGAAGGAATTTACAGTTAAACTGTTTTTTTTCCACTGAAGTTGTAGTTAACAGGAGCACTTAAGGTCAAGGCCTTCCCTGAAAATAATTTTGCATATTTCACATTTTCTTTAACAGTTTTCTAACAACAAGGAGAACAACAATGGTGATATACTTGCCTTTCTGGTTTAGACTAACATTTCAGCTTTTGAAGCATGCATCAATTTAGATAGGTTTTCTTAAAAAATTTGTTAGGATCTTCCAATGATCTTAAATAAACTAAAATTATTTATTACTTCAAGTATGGTTTCTCTAAGGTTTATTGAAGCTCCTAGGAATGTTTCTGCTGACCTGCACTAGCTTAGGAATTCAGTTAGCAAAGTTTTTGTGGTATGGCAATTGTTAGGGACTGCCAAATGCAGTAGCTGTACAGGGGTGAGGCTGCTGCAGCTCTGTGTTCCCTGGTCCAGCTCACGGTGAGTCTGAGTATCTGAGTTCATGAATTTGTATTATGAGTGTATTGAAAAAAGATTACTGCTGAAATTTTTAGCAAAAAGAACAATATTAAAATCTAAGTCTAAAAATATTCTGAGTTATGTTTTTATAAATGTTCAAGTGCAGAAATACTAGCAGTATTACCCAGCTAATATCCAGTGTGCAATAATTAAATTTGAAGTAATTGTAATTATCCACAATGTTTATATGGAAAATATTGTACATATTTAAATACCTAGCAAGTTGAAGGAAGTTTTACTTTGCTTCTAACATTTCAAAAGCAGAAACAGCTAAACTAAATAGAATATTCTTTATGAGATGTCTCCTCAGATCTAATATGTAGCCAATTAAATTTTCATACCAAATAAATTAACTGGAGAAATTAACACAGAAAGTTCAGGAAAAAGTAGAGAATTATGCTATCTAAGTTTCCTTTTAAGCTTACTGTAAAATTTGTTGTTCATCCAAGAGTTATAATGGTGACACCTTGTGGTAATAAAGGATATTGCTCCAATATCCATTAGCCACTGAAAGGGTGTTTTAAACTGCCTTTTCTATATAGACAAATAGAATACTGTTAAAATTGAATCACAGATTTGGCCAGTAATCTTTCGCTGTGAAAGATACTTATTATGCATGATATTAATACTACCTCAGAGATTCAAAGTGTCTAAATTTTTAAAAATTAAGGTTTTTTTGTTGTTGTTTTTTTTTTACCTTCCTCTGGTGCTTTTCTAATAGTTTTACATCTTTACAGTACTAAGTGGATTTAAACACTGCTCCTCGGTTTCAGCTGAATGTTACACTTGCTTCTGATTTAGACAGACACAGAAAGCGCAGAAAATCTGAAAATCAGATTAAATACATCTTCTCTGTATAGATGGCATGTGCACAAATACGTCCCTCAAAGGCAGTACAGAGTACAGATCATGTAACAACTTCTGCAACACACCCAGGGGCTATACAGTGATATCTGTGTGCCTGCCACATCCCTTTTTTGTCTATGCACAGTCACTGCACTTGATAAAATAACAGTGGTCTTAAATGATGTTGGGAAAAGGCATAGTCAAACTATTGCATGTATAAAGCTGCTCCCCTAGCAAATTTTCACAGCTTGATCATTACAGCTGCACAGTGCTGAGCCTAAAGTGATGAGGTCTCTAATCCTGGTATGAGTCAGCTCCTTCTTTTCCTACAAAACATGGTCATAACTTATTTAGTAACCTTAGTAAGAAATCTACTTCCTTTTCTACGTTATATTAAAAAAACCAATAGCTGTTCACATCCAGAACCAGAGTCCTATACCTTCTACCCAAGGAGTGTCAAAACTGGCAGGTGTTGTGTAGGATACAAACAAGTGAGTCAAGTCAGCTTCCTAACAGCTTAGGGTAGTGGAGCATCAACCTCATTGAGAAGTTGTAAAATCTGGGATAGGGGGAAGGGTTCAAGGCTGTCATCATCTTTTCATTCTCTTGTGAACAGACTTAGTGCCTCAAATCTACTTTTCAAAGGAAAAAATCCAGCAGCACATTTGTAGGACAGCCAACACAAGCACAAAGAATTAGTCTGCACACCTGCTACCGACCTTTGCTTATATGAACTCCCAGTTTATTTCAGAAAGACTTCTCTGATCCAATACAAGACAGAAAATTAGTAAATGGCATAATTGACAAGAACCTCTCGTGGCTGCAGCCATGGGAGCAGGGGAGCAAAGCAGCACCAAATCTTGACCTCTTTAAAGGTCAGTATGTAAACAGTGATATAGCACTATCATGAGGCAGGTCTTAAGGCATATTTTGTATTGACTTTAAGCTTTTGATGGTCTGATTCAGCAACTAAAGGCACACACACACACAGACACACACACAGACACACACACAGACAGACACACAGACAGACACACACACACACTCTTACGGACTTCTTACACTATTCTGTTGCTATGACAAGAGCAGTAACCAGTATTCATTCTGAATAATGGTCTTACTTAACTTTTCTACTGATGGTTCCAGAACAGAACAGAAATATTAGAAGTGGACTAATGACAAATACCACTAATAAAACAGTACTGTCCAGAAGAACTGGGGAAGACAGTTATAATACAATGGAGGAAGTGATGAGAGAGTTTCACAGTACAAGGTGATGCACTAGCAGATTAGAGAAGCAGCCTTGCCATCAAAACCTTTCAGCTAAGGGCAGCAGCTAGAAGTATCTCTGTGCCCTAATTAGTCATGGAATGACTCCAGCTGAGATGCAGCTGCAAAATGAAGCTTAGATATTTCAAACAGGTGAAGTATTTAGCAGTGCCAGAAAAAAATCTAATTAAAGTCAGGCAGTTTTAAATAGTCTAGCCCTTTAATGCAGTTAAAGGATAGCCATGAGAATCTTTGCAGGTTGTGAAATATATCAAAAACTGGAGAAGTTATCTCCTCTTTAAAAAGTGAGTGTGGTTGCCTAGAGGATAGAGGGATGGTGTTTGGATTCTAGCTGTTGAAAAGGAACAAAATAATCACATTTATAAACCTCAAGAATTCTATAGGTGAAAGATTCATGTTACTTTTCAGGTACAAATTATGACAATCCAGCCACTCTTTGTTTTAGGCTAGCAGGCTTATTGGACAACTGCATCAAGTATCTTTTGGCTATTTTCTAGACCAGGTAACAAATATGGCTTTGGCAGTCCTTTAACAGTTTGCCAGACAAACTGTATTTTCTCTTCTTCAATAGAAGTAACTAGATATTCCATCTTAAAGAAACTGGTAATCTCAAGTTAGGCATCAATGCTCTTTTGGGTTCAGAATACAAACCCTTTTCACTGCAGTTTCTAAAAGGTTTCTCTGGAAAAAGCACACTTCTTTATTTTTCCCTATGGGCTGATTTCTATTTTAGTTTATCAACTGTGACTCATGCCTCCCAGATGATTTCCAGCATCTGTGTACTGTTTGTTCACAGAACACAGCAGATGCTTGTTTAGATCCTTAGAGGTGTGCTGTTAATATGTTGTTCTGCTACAAGATTGGAGTTAGAAATAGTCTTTGAATATCACATTTGTACTTGCTCCTGGGAAGGATTCTCCATTTATGTATGTGGTTCATGCAGCTGGTATTCATGTAGGTTTGAAGCTCAAGACACCAGCAGATCAGTCTGAAGTTCATTGTCTGCATGATTTGCAGCAACTTCAAAGGAACATAGTTAGTCACTTGAGAGAAAAGAACAGTGGAAAGTTTGGATTAAATGTGTTTAGATTCTTTTGTTGCAAGGTACTTTCTACTTCTTTTGCTGTTGTACTTGGAGGTTTTGGCTGCTGTATAGAACAGTGTGCACACTGTTACGGAAGTTCAATGCATTTATAGACAATTCTTTTTCAAAATGGATTTTTAAACAAGAATATTACAAAGATCTTTTTAAAAACTACAATAATCTTGGCAACTGTTCATATGTAGGTAGTTAAATTGTAATCCATGCAAAATGGGGTAGTGAGGAAGAGTACTGTGAAACTCAAAATCCAGCCATAAATCACTGGTAACATCCAGCTAAACAGAGAAGGAATTTGTCTGGTGCTCGGTGGTACCTTCTCTATAGCTTAATTTTTTCGTTTCTTGTAATTTCCTAATTATTGTACTTGAGCTACCCTGTTTGGCATTAATCTGGCTCGACAGTGAGATCTGCTGCCTTAAGTAACACTGGACTGTTTGAGCCCAACTCAACAGAGCTGCCAACAGCTGAGCTGTCTGGCAAAACCAACAGGAATGTGATCAAAATCCACTGATTGCTTCATATCCCCCTCTGCCAGTGTATTAACTTAATTAAAATAATCACAACAGCTAGAATAAATCTGTAAGTGTTCTACATCTTGTTCAAATAGCATTTGCATTAAACAGTTAGAAGAGGAGGTTGCAAAATTAAGCCCTGCCGAAATCATCACATTGCAGCATTGAGACCTTAGCACAAGCCAGCATTGAAAGTGTGCATTACAATATTGTTTTAAAATAATGCCTGCTATTTTTGCAATGAACTTGTTCATAGTTCAGTTGTCATTTAACAAGCAGCTATTCTATAGTTCAGGTTTTTCATTCTACAGACCATGATCTCATGCTTTATTTATCGTACATTATTCAACATCTTCTTCTAACATGGCTATTGTTAACTTCTTTTTCTGTGAATGACTTCACTAGAGAATGTGTATTTTTTGAATGATCACATACAATGGTAAAGGAAGAAGGTATTTCATGGATGTGGCTCAAAGACACAAAGACTTAGTGTCAAATCTATTTAGTGAAGGAATACTTAACTTGAGACATGTAGGGTCTGGTTTTTTTCAGAGTACGTGTATTCTTTAAGTCCAAAATGGAAGTCTCTTATTTCTGCCTTTTCAGAAATCCTGCAAAATTAACTATGGATGTTAATCAGGCAATATAAAATGAACACAATCTGGAACAGGTTGGTCTAAGTAAACTGCTTAGTATCATGTCATGACCACTCTCAGGTTTACAGCCAGTAAAATATTTTAACCAACAGGTTTATTATTGATTTTTCCAGCAAACTCGCACCTCACGGGGGATCCCCTATACCTAATACTGCAGGAAAAAATTACTTAATTGCCAGAAAAACTCCAGTCTAGGTTCCAGTCTATTCCTTCTCCCAAACAATTTCAACAGCTTGTCTCACTGCATTGATGACCACCAAGCAACAGTACACAACATCTTCCTCACAGCTAAGCACACTCAGCTAAACTGGGCAATTCGGGCATACTCTTGGGCTCCCCACAGATCTAGATGTTGATTTCATCTGCCAGTTAAGGACATGCATTTCCCTTTGTGATTTCATTTCTCACACATTTTACAACACATGAAATTTTATCAGATTACTCTTGCTGTTGGAACAGAAGTTTAATTTTTTTGTGTGTCCAAGAACATTTGAGTTCCTGAAACATTTTCTAAACCAGGACTTCAGTGACAAGCACATGACAGCTGATAAATGAACTCAGCTTCCTGTGTGTGGCCCTAAACTTCCAGTATCTTACTGCTGTCATCAGTCTCATGACCCCAGAAAAATACTGTTTTCCAGAAGATAAGATAAAAAGGTAGGAGTTAAGAAAATTAAGGAAAATCCTTCCTTCCCACTGGGGGCGGTGGGACAGGCCCTGGCCATCCAGAGCCCGCCCTGTCCGTGCTGCTCTGTGCGCGTGTGTGCATTTTTGGAGGAAAGAGTAAGGTAAGGGAGGTGTCTGTAATTTTCCAGAAAAGCCTTTAATACTGAGGAGACTCAAAATCTCAGTGATTATAAGACTCTTTGCAGCACTGATTTTTCTTCACAGGTCTAAAATCACATTGTGATATTTCGCACTAAGCATGCTGTGCCTTCCAAGCGCACTTGAAAAATAAGTTTTTTGCTCTAGTTCTTTTAGGTATTTCTATTATAACAGTTTCAATAGTAAGGCACTGCTGCAGAATTATTTGTGGGATGTATTGCTGAACCTCTCCCAAAGCAGCAGAAACTGTAGAATTTCAGTTTTATCAGCTCAACCTCAGCCTGGTGAGAAGTTCACTCAATAGTGTGTTTCCATGTTCTTGATAAAGTTTTTTCTGTAGTATTCATATGGCTGGAAAATTCCACAGATCTTATGCTAGTACATGCATTTTTTCAATGTTGTCTTCCACTCCACATATTGCCTTGCAAGCTGATATCTCTTAATTCACAGATAATAATTCTAATGGTTTAAGAAAAGCCAAAGTGTTTGTATAAAAGAGCATATTTGCCTACTTCCCCTTAAAAATATATCCAGATTGTATTTGTGGATACAGCCTGTGGACATCCTCAAGGACATCTCCCACAAGAGGAGGAATGTCTGGGAAGTGCCATTACAGAAAAAAATAAACTGCTCGCTCTGCTCTGTTCTTGGGACTGAGCTGTGGTAAAATCCAGTCAGGCAGAGAAAATATCTATGAAATAATTGTTTCCTTTTAAAAAAAGAAACAGTAGATTCACAGAGAATTTTAAAGCTGTCTCTTCTACAAAAGAAAATTAATATTCCCCTCCTTAAAGTGAATTTCCACCATATGTTTCCATCTTCAGTTCCTCCAAAATACAGATGTGGGTGTAGAACTGCAAATTACCTCTTTCTACTGAGAAGTTTCAGCCCTTTAGGAGTGTGCAGGCAACAGGATGCACATCACCATTTCACAAGTTCCCTTCCAGTCCTCTTTCCTTCAGGAACTTGTATTCCCTTTTGAAGACAATGGAAGATAACTACATAAAGCTGAAAATGAAATAATTATTTTTAAACTTGATTTTTAATTAATAGTGAGACACTTGCCTCCTAGGATCTGGCATTACTTTGTAACCTGGGAATACTCTACAAACCTGTAGGTTTCTCTAAGTTGTTTGTCACTTCTGTGACAAAAAGTATCTGAGACAAAAAAAGTCTTTTTTTATAGCTGATTATTCCCAAGGACCTGGAAAGTCTGGAATCATGTGGAGTCCAGGTTATGAGCTGAAGCAAACACATTTTTTGTAGTCTAACACAGTACATTCAGATTGTGTTGCAGTAACTAGCAATGAAAGAGTTAAGAAAATATTTTTGTGGATTAAAATACTATTTGGTTAATTCTCATGCCTAAAGGAATGACCTCACATAAATGAGCTGGGATAGAATGGAGACAATAAGATAGTTTCAGATCTAGAGTATGACAAATATACCTAAAAATATTTCTTTGGCTGACAAAAAGGCTCTTTTGGCTCAAAAGGTCTTCTAGCCAGAAGAGACTGTGGCTTCATAATTTTCTATGTAATGTTGGAGTTAGGATTCCAGAACACATTCCTTCAGATAAAATAGTTAACTTTGAGATAAGTCACAGTTTTCTGTGTATATGCAACATTCAGATGTTGCTCTTGCAACACTCTCAATACTCTCTTGCAGTGTTCTCCCAATAGTTGTTCCCATGGCTAACCATCCTCACTTTCAAAGATATTTGATTTTTTTCCCTGAAGTTCTCTGTGTTCATCTGTAGTGAATTAAACTGAAGAGCCATATAAGCACTTTTCTAGATCATCTCCATCCTTTAAGGTAAACAGACAGAGCTTCTTGAGGGTTTTTTTTATAACACAGTTTATGGCTCCTACTGCTTTAAGTTATTCTTCTAGCACTTCTTTCATCTGTCACCCTTATAATTGTAATTACTCAGAAGAAGCTCTGCTTAGTAGTAAGCAGCTTCTCCTACTGGTTATGGAAGCATTACAATTGCATGTTTCCAGCCTTTCTGTCAGCCCCACAGAACTGCCCCCCAGCACTGGTGGGCCAGCTCTTTTCCTTGGAACTCACCATTGCATCCCTTTCTGTTATTATCATCGGGACTATAGGGTCCAGGTGTGTTTCTGTGAACTGCTCTTATGCACCATATGTCGAGATGTCTGGGAAAATATTCAGATATTCCACCTGATGTCAAAGGAGAAGAGACTGAGTTGTATTTCCTTTATCTGAGTCCTTCCCGGGGAATCTCAAACTCTTGCTTCATGCTGTAGGAATGGCCTCCATCCTCTGCTCCTGAGTGCACATATTGCCATTGCGACTTCTTCCTTCATTGATTCAACCTGCATTCCATGATCACTCACGTTGATTCACCAACAAAATTTATCAGCATCGACTGAATTACTTCTGTCCTCAGCTCTGTAAAAATACAAATAAATTTAAAATCAGTCCTCGAAAAGTGTGATTAAAGTAAATAGCCACTTGGTGATATTCCCTATTTATATTACATGTTGAGATCCATTTGTTACTCAGCTTTTAATCCCATTAGTATGTGCTGTGATGATTTTTATCAACTGAATTTATAATTTCATAAAAAAGATGCCAACTTAATTTGACAAGATCTATTTTCCATGTACCCATGTTGATTAGCAGTAATTATATTATCCTTCTTTAGTTGCTTATTACTTGAATCCCATATCAGGCTTTACATAATTACAACGATCTCTTAATACTGGCAGCATGAGACCTTTCACTGATGACACTTAGATTATCTTCCTCATGACAATACAAGGTTTCCAGATAGATGCTTAAATACCTATTTATACTGTTCTCTAAAATGTTATGATAGTCTGAACATAATAATGACCTGAATAACAACCTGTCTCATGTTTTATTTGGTGAAAGATCTGACCAGAATGTTCAGAATTACTTTAGTTTGAGTTGTCACTTCCCTGGAAACTTGGGGCTTTTCATATTCAAAAACCTTTCTGCGAGATTTCAGTACATTAAGCATTTTTTTCCTAGCAAAGGAATATATTCCAGGCATTATTCTTCATTCCTGAGGATTCTTACATTGTTGTATTGGAAGTTACAATCTGAAAGAGTTGATGACTAATTTTTATTTAGCCTCTTCCTTTGGAAGATTCTCTCAAAAACCAATCTTTTTTTTTCTGAGATAGGTCTTAAGTATGTGATTAAAAGAACAAAGGACAGCCATACTTCTATCGTGTGGTAATCACTAGCTGCTGTTTTAATAAAGATTTTCTCAAATTAAGAAAATAAGTGGGATTTTGGTACTGCTATCCAGAGAATGATCTGCTGGATTTTTATCTGGAAGAAAGAAATGCAATTTTCTTATCAACTTCATTTTTACATAGAACTTTTTTCAGCATTCTGTATTTCAGACATAAATGTGAACAGGAGCTTTGGGTGTAGTTGAGAAGTATTTGAGTGCTCTAAGATAAAGATGCTTAATGATTTTGAACTAAGAATTACATATATTTTTGTTTTAATGATTAATCTTCCTTGATCTTTAGTGGTTTGGTGTTACAGGAAATTAACTTGACAGCTAAGTTTCTCACATGCAAAGGCAGAACTCCTGTCTGGTTGTAGATGCAAAAAACTCACAACTATATATATGATGCAAAATGCAGAGCATATTACAAAGAAAAAGACCTGTGGTTTAGATCCTTAGATACTAGTGGAGCACAGTGATTGATATAAGGGACAGGGACATGGTCCTAGATAAAAAAAATCCTATCCATAAATCTGATAACTGACTGGTTTTACATTCTCTCAAATATTTGGAAAGTTTTTATTTTTCATGCAATCGTTTTTGGAAAATGACAGGGAGGGGTCTTAATCTTCTAAATTCTGAACACAGAGTAGCACATCTATCTGGGATGCTTTCAAAGGGAAAATTGAAAAAGTCTATACCTGCTATAATATTTTGTATAGAAAAAGAGCTATGTAGTGGTTAACACGTGCTTTTTCTTATTTTTCCTTGCAAAACTTCTGTGGGAAAAATGACTGGTGGGAAGAAAGAGAATATTGAATGACAGTTAAAATCCAATACTTCAGTTCAAGCTGAGCTGTATGTCATTGAATAACCTGTGAAGCATCTTGAATCATCCTTCATATGGACCTTGAACCTCCCTTTAGCAGAGTGGCAGAATTAGGTGTACAGGGAGGATTCAGTCCCATACCAAGTGTTTGAACACTGTATGAAGATGCAAGGCAACTGCTGCCGAGTCGGAGTGGTTCATGCATCTTCTTCAATCCAATCAGAGCATAAAGGGAGTTGAACTGTCCAAGTCACAGCACCATGCCATGGAAAAATATCTGTACGTCAGCAATGATGTTAAACTATGTGTAGAAGTAGGTCTTCTAGGGAGGATCATTTACTTTTAGGAAGTAGCAGATACCAATCTTGGCATCCAGGGTAACTGGGACATTGCTGGGAGATTAAGAGTGTTCAAAATGGAAATATTCTGGTTTTACACTGCAGAATAGTGGGCAACCAGTTCTCCAGACACAAGCTCTAGTGTATACCCTTAAGTATCAGTGGTAGGAAGTTAACAGCAACACTGTAGAAAGCGATATTGCACGTGGATGGGACTGCCATCTGGACAAGCCTTTTTCACTGCAGTTTTTCAGTAAAGTTGCTGTGTACCCAAAGAGAAAATTCCAGGAAGAAGGAATTTGTTTCAGGAGCAAAATATTTGTAATCTACAGCAGTGTCATATGATGACCTGTTTACAATTGTTTAGCATGTAAACATGTATGTTTAAATGAAGCTTTCAGCTAGTTTTTGAAACTGATTTAACAAGAGAATATAAAGATATGCAAAACAAAGCTGAAGTAATTGTTAACATCAGAAAGAGGCAGAATTGGACTCATGCTCAGAATTTTCCATAAAGCAATTTCTTTTCTGAATGAACAAGGAAACTTACTATTTCAACAGCTTTGCTCATTTCCCTCAAAAGAGAAGGCTTTTTTGAGTTTTGCATAATAACAATGCAATAGAATTGCTTGCGCCAGATACGATTTGAAATTTAAAAGGCTTCCTTTCAACGTTCAAAAATTAAAATAGCAATCAAAAAAAGTTTTTTTTAATTTCAGTGTCCTTCTGGTCTAATTTGACAGGGGCCATAATCTGTTGCTCCAGGAAAGACTTGCTGTGGCATGCTGTGATGACATGCTTGCCTAATGCAAAGCCGTTAGTGATACAGTTTATGCTCTGAAGCATGGCCTTGCCATGTTCTAGGCTATTCTATTTTACCCTGATGTAACCCTGGATGATGATCTTATTCATGTGGACATCTTAGGCCTGTAGAGCTTCACTGTTTTCTCTGGCAGAGTATTCTTGTGGCAATTATAGTTTAGGGTTGGGGTTTTTTTTATTTTTTACCCATCTTCCCCTTAACAAAAAAATGTGTCCTAAAATGCCCTTCTTACCATCACTAGAGCTTTAATTGCAGAGAAGAAATAAAAATGCTGGTTTACTTCCTGCAGATACTAAACTTTTCAAACTTCTAAGCAATATCATGGGAGTACAAACAAACATGATTTAAGCTTACACAGGCACATGGAGTTTGCCCAGGCTGCTAGTTACTGTGTTACTTCATTCTTACAGGCTGAGATCATGCTCCGCAGCATTGCCACTTTCCTGCAAACATGAAGGCTGGATGGACAAAGAGTGACCCACAATGAGTACTTTGTCCCTAAGTACCAAATGTCTTCATCGTATTGGAAAATCCAGTTTCATAATCTGTAGATCTCAATTGTCTCAGATGACAGTGATTTTTGTTTTGTTTTGAGGTAATTCACATAACTGCTCTCTTGTTTCACAACTTCAAAGCTGCTGTAATTCTGGCTATGTTGTAAGACTTTAAAAGGTTTTGTAGTATTCAAGATCCATCAAACTCTGGTGGTTAAACTGCAAATGTAGCTTGCAAAGAGAAACCCATTGCAGAAAATAAAGTTGGCTGAAGTCCCATCATAATTTTGAGTATAGTAAAAGAAGGAAATCTGCAACAGATTTTGAAGCCCCAACAGCATCGAATATGAGCACAAAAAATAAGTCAGAGTGGTATTTAGCAGACTACAAAAAACACTGCAACTGTAAAAATTGCCGAATAAGCCTTCTGCTGTGGGTTAAAAGCTCATTTTACAGATTTCACTTGAACTTTTTTGTCTTAGAGCTTACATGCTAAGATATAAAGTAAATCTTTCAGAGAAAAGGGGAGAACAACATGTTTTAGATCATTTTTTTTCTTGATTCAAAGTTTAAAATTCTTGTGCAAGATAATTTCAGTTTTATATTGTACAGATTTTTATGGCAACTTATTGTACATCTGTTTTTTTATCTTGTACTTCATTTCATAATAAGAAACCCTCCTGTAGCCCAGGGGTGGATTTAGAGGCCTGTGGAGACACATTTTTAAACTCCTTATTGCATTTTAATAGTATGGTGACAAAGAGGAAAAAAATAAATACTTGCCAGGCTATTGCATGCTGTCACACTTTTTCATTTTAAAACATTATAACAACATACACATATTTGAAGCGTCTCATGAAAGCATATTCTCAAGGTATTTTTGTCTTTTACATATAATCTCTGTGCTCCGTGACAAAGGCATCTACAAGACGGTAATAAATTATCTGTCAAGGAATCAGCGTTTTCTGTGGTGTCACTGAGAGATTCTGGACTGTGTCACAGTTGCAGTAGCTGAACTTAAGCACAAGTGGAAGAAGGTTCTGAGAGCTATTCCCACTGTTACATAAATTTAAAAAAATGAAAAAAGCAACTATTTATGGCTTGTACTGTAACAACAACAACCACCTCTGTGGCTACTGGGGATTGCAGATGTATGGCAGTATAACCACATCCTGTCCTCCCTTTACCACAGATATTTCTATATTATTTTGTCTGACCATGGGTGACAGAAAGTGTTCTCTTCTTCTTAAGAATCTTCACTTATTGAACACATTTCACTGCTGAGCACAAGACTGGACCACTACTGTAAGAAAGATCTGGAGTTTTTTTCCAATTCTGATATCTGAGCTTGTACCAAGATTTACCAAACCTGTTAAAACTGAAGTAGCATCAACCAGTTAGGTAATCATTTTCCAATATTAATTAATTTAAAAATGTACTGGTTTGTTGTACTCAATTTAACTTTCTTTACTTTTTTTAATCTTTAACATTTCAGATTAATATTCTATACATAATATAATTTTTCAGTAGAGCTCTTGCTCACCTGCCTGTTTTTGGGTACTGCAATGTCCATCTGCTGAATGAGTCTTTGTATCGCAGACATGTTTGTTTATCATGATTATGGATTAACATAATAAATTTATCTGTTGGGTTTAAAAAAAATCTTAAAAGCTAGCAGTAAAAGAATAAGCTAGAGGTGGATACCATCTACAAAACTTGGCCTCAGATCTTTAAGCTGCAGTTCTGAGCCTTGTACAGATAGAGGATTTTGAATTAATTTCTTATAGATAAAATAGGAATTTGTAGGAATTAGCTCGTTGTCTTTTTTTTAGTGTGTTAGATATGGAAATCTAGCTCAGCAAAGCAATGTAGAAACATCTGGTGTGTTTTGTGGGATTTTGAGTATTATTTCCATTCATGAACAGAACAATAATATAAAAAGAAGTTGTTAAAATGTTTCTGTAGTTCAGAAATAGTTGACAGAAATGGATCAATTCTCATGGAGAAGAACTGAGTGTGAGGGTTTTACCCCTCACTAAGGGAAAAATTGTCTCCCATAAAGAACTATTCACCTAGTAAAGGAGACAGGACTGCACCAGGACAAGCCTGGGCAAGTCCAGGACAAGCCTGGGCAAGCCTTAGACCAAGGCTGCTGCTAAGCCCTGGATGGGACTCTTGCAGCTGGCTGGATAGCTATCTGATTGGCTGGAACTATATGCAAATGAACGGATTCAAAAGATGCGCCAAATCAGAAGGCTCCTAGGGGCTATAAAGAGACCGCTCGCGGGAGCTATCGCTCTCTTTCCGCCGCTGGACCTCCCTGCTGCCCTGCCGCTGCACCCGCCTACCTGCACCCGTCTGTGCCGAGGAGGAGAGGTAAAGAGCCACGGATCTCGGCTACGGAGGCTAGGTCTCCACCCGAGAATCCAAAAAGGGGAAGCCTAAAGAACTATAAAGCTACTACTCGAGAGCCGGGCTTAAAGCAGGAGCGGTGAGCTCAGTATCTGCTAGCCCCACTGCCTCGAGAGCACCTGAAAGAACAGTGAATCTCCCCAAAGGCGCGCTCTCTCTCTCCCTCCTCCCGTCGGGGAAGACGCCCGCAGCCTGCCGTCTGCCGCGAGCCGCTTTGCTGTAGCGCAGCCCGCAGTCTTAAAGCCGCCGCTACAGCTGCCGTGAAGCCTACAGCCTGCCGCCGCACCCAGAGCCGCTGCTGCCTTTGCTGTAAAGCTACAGACCGCCACGTGGAAGCCGCCATCTTGAAGCCGCAGACCGCCGCGTGGAAGCCGCCATCTTGAAGCTGCAGACCGCCACGTGGAAGCTGCCATCTTAAAGTTACAGACCGACTCGTACAGCTTGTCGAGACTGTAAGATCTAATAATATTTCTTTTTCTGTCATTAACCGTAATCTTTCCCTGGGGTAAACCCACAAACGGCCCTCACTTCCACGCACAACGTCGACCCTATTGAGAGGGAAACCGCGTCGCGCTATACCAGCCCCTTCTATCATAAGTTTTCTTCAATCTAAACTCCCACACACATACTCATACACACGCCTTGCATCCCACCTTCTAAATTTACCTCTTACACATTTGTAACTCCATTCAAACAGTTAAAGCATATAAAATATAACTCTGTGTCTGGTCCTCATTGCGTGCGGACGCGTGTGCTCTCCTATTTAGGGCTTCTGGTATATCATACATTGGTGTCATCGCCATCCCCAAAATCAGGGGCGAATCCTAAATATATAAGGGCTAACGGCTCGAGCCCATCCGAGTCCAAGTCACCGCTTGGACCGGGACACTGAGTCACCTAATCCAAACTGTATTATGTTTCAGCTGAAGAATGCACATTCCTGTTTCTTTGGATGTACCAGTAATAGTATTTTTGTTTTGTGTTCCTTACATGTCTACACAAAACTGTTACGATTAGTTCTTAATCAGTTTTCATATCTTTTGCACCAGAGTTTTGTCCTGTAAAGGTCACCCGAGACAAGTAGAGATAACAAAAGGTTTGCAGGTAAATACTGATGACCCAAGAGGGCCAGCATGAATGCAGTGAAGAAGGCATTCAAGGAAAAGATGAAAATGTTCAGCTACCTTGACTTTAAACTATGGAAAAAAATGTTAACAGAAATGCAAATACTTCCTCCAAAACTTTAAATTGAAACACCTTCCCCTCCCTCTGAAATTAAAACTGATATGGAAATGAAAAATGTACTATAGAGAATCATAATGTTGCTAGTATTTGATGAACTATAGATAAATTAAAAAAATGAAACAGCTATTTTAAAGCTATTTTTGGGTCAAACAGCTTTTTGTCATTTAAAGGAAGCAAGGGGTTAAAATATTACCCCCGCTAAATCTATTTAACATAAAATGGCTAGAATGTCTTTGACAAACTCATTAAAATTAATAGGAACATATCAGTGGGACAGAACGGACATCATAAATTATTCAGGCAAAGAAATTATGCCATCTAACAAAGCATGCATTTTTTATTAAAATACAAGCAAAATTTTAACTAGTAGCTAATTTCCATTTCACCCTGAATTACTAGTTTTATCTTCTTGTGGTTTCGTAACAAAATCAGTTACAATAAACACAGCCTGTATTACAGCAATGTGGATCACTTAACTTTATTGCATAGTGTAGCCATGGTTACCAGTCACTGAAAAAGAAAAGAGACTAAGACTTGACAGCAGTTTATTGTCAGCCATCAAATCATAGATCAGGTTAATTTCATATCTTATCAGACATGAACTGGAGCTTCCAGTTGCTTGCCAGGTGTAGTTGTGTAGGTGTTGTGTGTGCATGTGCACCTAAATCCACTTGCAGGATGAAGTGGATTGAGCAACTGGTAAAAGGGATATATTGGTAATTCCTGCCCAGTCTGTATCTGTCTGGGTAATCTAGGAACACAAAAAGGACAGAGAATTCCTCTCCTTGTGACTTCAGTTCTCCGCTGCAGAACACTGCTCGTGTAAAATCTTCCATTAACTTTAAAAACTGCATTTTAAAATGTTGAGGTATTCTGTCCTATTAATCCTGCTGGAAGGTCGTGATGGTTAGGAAAGTACTTCTAATTCTCTATCTATATTTATGTATATATTCAGGAACCAGTTCTATGTTTATCTAACTGAAAATAATTTTTCAGTCATCCACAGTTTTCTTTTTTTTTTTTTTGCTAGAAAAGCCTTTTTTTTTGTTTCCTTTTCAGATCCCTTCTTTTCTATGATCTTTTAACTATTCCTTCTTTGCAGAAGGGCTCAGCACTTTATGTTTATTCTTTTTGAGCATACATGAGCAGAACTATGCACCATGCCGTGCAGGAGGTCTCCTCAGTCTCTTCTAGGCTGCCACTGACAGTTTCCTGGCCTTCTTAGAAATATTTCCTCAGAATATACTAGAATTAGATTTACATTTGGCGTGACAATGATGGGAAAATGTGAAGGTCTTGATTAAAAATCACAGTGCTTATGCAGTGAATCAAAAAGACGCCTAAACAAAGTCTAAGGGCAGAATGACTTGAGTAGAAATGGTTCAGTAAACCCACAGTAGCTTTGCTGACATTGCATGCTGAGTTGATGGAGGTTTACCTGGTGTCCCTCCTTGTTTTGTTCTAAACCATTCAGCTCTTGGTAGCATTTGTTTCTGCAAGATTTCAGAAGATGTCCACATAGTTAGAAAAATAGCAGAGGGCTTTCACTGTTTTATTTGCAGGCTGACAAAAATCTAAGACATTTTGGAGTTTCCATCTGTGTAAACAGAGAGATGAGCTAAGTATTCTAGAACCATTTGGATTTACTTTTATAAGTACCATAAAAGCTGTTATTGTATCAATTTAATGCTTGACAGATATTCTCAGAAAAAATTCCAGATTTTTTGTAGCATCTTGTTTTCTCTAAGGAATGCCTATCATCAAAACTCCATAAGAAAAAAAGTGGAGAACATAAATTGGCTTTGTCCATTAGTAATTATTTATTTATGCTGAACATTTTGATAGTTGTTTTAAATGTGTGGAAGTATATGAAATAGTAAATTCTTCTGATACTGTTAGGAGTTTCTTCAGTACAGAAGAATTTCCTCTTTCCTTCTAGAAATAAAATACTCAAAAATATTTTAACATGTTTGATTCTATACCACTTTAAACTTTTTTTCTTCCTTTCCCTAATGCTTTGGGCATGGACATGGATCTTAATAAATTATTACTATTTACGCTTAGAAAGAAAGCATTCCTATCTCTGATTGCATAATATCTGCATCTGAAATTATTTGCATCCCTTCAGCTCAAAAGACTCTAAAAGGGGATAACCCATTAAGAGACAAGCGAATCATGCACAGTCTTTCAGGAATTTCTCTTTCGTTGTCTTACTGAAGTGATTTTTATGTATTGATTTCAGGTTTGAAAATACTAGAAATCGTATCTTTGTAGAAGCTCTTCTGCAACATCTGCTGGCCACATTGGCACTTGCAATATATTGCTGACATGTAAAAATAACAATCCTGGCTGGGATCCTTCCAGTTCTATTGAGCTCTTCCAGCTTCTGACATGTAATTAGTCTGCTCTGGCCACAATCTGACCAAAGGCCAAAATTAAAATGAGTGATAACATTTCTGGAACTCATGCTATCAAAACTGAACTCCTAGATAGAGTGTAACGATGATAAAGGTTATGTAGGGATTTTAAAGGATTTTAATAAGTTGTAGAGCCATCACTTTTTCATTTGGGAAGATACAGGACAAAAGATTTTAATAGGAACAATGATGTGGTACGTGCTCAGTGGACAAAAAAGGTCAGTGGGATCCAGGCATGTAAGACCCCATATATTGCTTTGGAAAATCTTCTGTCAAGGGGATATACCCACTGCAACATAAAGAATTTATATACGTAATGAGGAGTACAGAGCCATATGAATTCTTTTGAAAGACTAAGAGTAGTGTTACAATAGTAATGACAAAGGGTTGCCTTTCACTTAAACTATGGATAAGGACAAAGACTTATACCTGAATTTTGTGTTACAGAATAATTTTTCTTATGACACTTTGTTTGTTAAGGGACTCTGCCTTTCTATTTTTGTGAGCTTTTCTATGGTTTATTATAACATTCCAGTAGATTACTAATCCATAACAAGCCTTTTGTTAACTTCTAATAATATATGAGACATTTTTTTTTCACATCAGTCCCTATTAACAATGGGAGCTCTTCGAATTGCCAAATTATAAAACAATTATTATTAAAATAAGACATTAATAAAGTAATAGAAGTACTAAGACAGTGTTTTTTATTTTATCAGAATCTTGTAATGATACAGGCTGTTGCAAAAACTGAGTTGGGTATTTGGGAGTGGAGGTGTTTGGGATTTTTTTTTCTGTACATTATGTTGTGATGACTGAGAAAGACTGTTGAGTGTTTCATGGGAGAACTTGAAATGCAATATGAGGAATCAACCTTAAAGTTGCACTTTTTGTTTTAGAGTTTATCTATTAATGTAGTAATGATTCTTCTTTTATTAAATACCATACAATTCAACTCAATTTCAGACCAGCTCTAATAGGTGTGTTTGTGCTTTTCCAAGTATCTACACTACCTAGAATTATTTGGAGACATCCTAAATGTATTTTCAGAGCATCATGCAAAGACCTTGTTTCTACTGATAGATTAATAATGGTTCCATAATTAAGGGTAGGCAGTGACTAGAGAAAATATTTTAGCATCTTCATGAGAAAGGAGACTTTGAAGGAGTCTCAGAACAGGCTGGTGCCTGGTGTTTTTTATTCAAGGACCTCTACTGCTTAGAACCGGAGGAATTGCAGATAATGCACTTCTTTGGTTGACAACTTTTCTGAGATGCATCAGAGATGCTCAAGGACTTCTCATTGTCTTTTAGGGTAAAGATTACATGGAAATAAAGGATTAGTTTCAACTGGGCTATTTGATGCTAGGTTCCTGAGTGTTCCTGCCCTTTCAGGGGTTTACCTCACTGCACCCAAGACCAGGTCACTGAAGAGCTGCTGAGAAGAGCTGGAAGGAGCATCTTCTGAGGCTCCCCCCTCAATCACCTCTGCATGTGATTTCCCTCCCCCTTCACCTGAGAGCACCTTTTAAGCTGAGACTCATGCTTGAAGATAATTTTGCTACAGATAATTATTTCTGTGAAAACAGTACTTCTCCAGGACTATTGAAAGGATAAAATAAACTCATTTTTGCAAGGGGCTTGGACAGTATTGTTTAAATGACATATTAATTTTTTAAATTAAACCCATCTGTTGTATTCAACAGCTTACCGATCCTGATTATTGAGCCCTGTTTCACTAAGAGTATTTGTATTTTAAATGTTGAATATTGAGAGTCTCCTAAGTACCTTGGCACTTCATTGCTCTCAGAGACAGCTGGCAACCCATGCTGTAACAATGCCACAAAAGGAATACACTTGTTTCTTCCTTTCTTTTCTACTTAACTGTTCAGTATTTAAGTAATTAGCTTCTGTATTCAGTCAGACAAATTACTGATGTCTAGGTGATGACTTTATGAGCAGCTGGCTTCCTATCTTAGTTCTTTTTTTCTGTTCAGTTGCCTTCCCAGTTTAGCAGAAATATGCAGCATCACCTTTTACTTAGGGATAAGAAAGTTGCCTATTCTAAGCAAGAAAGCTCAGATTTTGCTCTTGGTTCTGCCTGTTTTTTACAGCCACTAAAAACACATAGCACAGAAGCAGATTTGTCCCATATAGATTGCTTTCTTTCCTACATCTTTATTGCAGTTACTGAGGGAAACATTTCATTTAGGTGACAATATTTGATTGAATGAAAAACAAATGACAGCTTTGATGCTAGATAACAAATTGGATTTTTCCACAGGAATAGTTCAGTCATATCAGCCCGTGACTGGCATTTGCTATTTGGAAAGAAGCAGAGTAGTCAGATATTCTTCCTTCCATAAAGCTTGAGATCTGTCTCAGTTGCTATCCCAAAGCTCCTCCCTTCTTGACAAGGTCTCTTTGGATTTTCCTAGAGCTTAATCTCAATTTAGCCATAAAGAGCTACATTTTGGTGTCTTATTGCTGTGTTGCACGGAAGGCCACATTTTGTTTCATTTGGAGGTTTTTTTTAAAGCCTCTGAAATTTAGAGAGCAAAGAATTTCTTCTCTGAACAAAAAAACTGGAATAAAAAAATGTATCTGGCCAACAAAGAGCTGAGGTACATGGAGTTAAATCCAGCTAGTGGCCAGTCCCAAGTGGTATTCCCCAGAGCTCAGTGTTGGGGCCAGTCCTCTATAGTATCTCTGTCTGTGATCTGGATGTGGGGATCAAGTGCACCCTCAGTAAGCTTGCAGATGACGCTAAGTTGGGAGGGGTTGTTGATCTGCCTGAGGGTAGGGAGGCTCTACAGTGGAACTTGCACAGGCTGGATTGATGGGCCAAGGTCAATTCTATGAGAATTGGTCAATTGGTCATGACAACCCCAGGCGATACTACAGGCTTGGGGAGGAGTGGCAATGAAGGGCAATGAAGCTGGTCAAGGGTCAGGAGAACAAGCCTTATGATGAGCATCTGAGGGAACATGTGTAAGAATGAAGGGGAAGGTGAATAAGGCAGATATTGTCCTGAAAGTCTGTTATAGACCACACAACCAGGACTAGGAGGCAGATGAAGTATTCTATAAGTGACCGGCTGAAGTTTCAGAATCACCAGCCCTTGTTCTTGTGGGGGACTTCAACCTACCAAACATCTGCTGGAAATATAACACAGCAGAGAGCAGGCAGGCTAGGAAGTTCCTCAAGAGTGTGGAAGATAAATTCCTGACGCTACTAGAAAGTGAGCCCACCAGAGGAAGTGTCTCACTGGACCTGCTGTTCATAAACAAAGGAGGACTAGTGCAAGATGTGGTGGGCAGAGGCCATCTTAGGCTTAGTGATCATGAAATGGTGAAATTTTGAATTCATAGTGATGTAAGGAGGGGGGTTAGCAAAACCTCCACCTTGAACTTCTGAACGGCAGACTTTGTCCTGTTCAGGATACTCATTGAGAGAGTCCCTTGGGAGGCAGTCCTGAAGGGCAAAGGGGTCCAGGAAGACTGGACACTCTTAAAGAAGGAAATTTTAAAGGCCCAGGAGCAGGCTGTCCCCATGTTTTGCAAGAGCAAAGGGTGGGGAAGACATCTGGCCTGGCTGAACAGGGAGCTTCTGCTGGAACCTAGGGAAAAAAGGAGGGTTTAGCACCTTTGGAAGAAGGGACAGGCAACTCAAGAGGAGTACAGAAATCTTGTTATGTCATACAGAGAGAACATGAGGAAGGCAAAAGCCCAGCTGGAGTTCAGCTGGGCCACTGACATAAGGGACAACAGAAGCAGTTTTTACAAATGTGTCAACAATAAAAAAGGAGCCAGGGAGAATCTCCATTCCTGACTGGATTTGGAGGGGAACATTGCAACCAAGGATGAAGAAAAGGCTGAGATACTTAATGCCTTCTTTGCCTCTATCTTTAATAGTCAGACCAGCTACCCCCAGGGTGTTCAGCCTCCTGAGCTGGAAGATACAGCAGAACAACCCCAGCCATAAACCAGGAGGATGCAGTTAATGATCTGCTTCTGCACCTGGACACGCACAAGTCTATGGGGCCTGATGGGATCCACCCTAAAGCACTGAGGGAGCTGGGGGGGACCTCGCTAAGCCTCTCTCCATCGTTTATCAAAAATCCTGGTCAACAGGGGAGGTCCCAGATGACTGGAGGCTTGGCTAATGTGATGCCTATCTAAAAGAAGGGCTGGAAGGAGGATCCAGGGAACTACAGGCCTGTCAGCCTGACCTTGGTACCAGGACAGATCATGGAGAGGCTCATGTTGAGGGAGTGTAAGGGTTACGCCCCTTACCACAGAAAATATGCCTCCCATAAAACTATTACACCATATAAGGGAGACTAAAGGGACACTGCTCCTGCACAGTCTGTATCTGTGGCAGCAGGAACCAGGCTTCTCGGGGACGGGGGCCTGCTTCCCTGTGGGCGGTCTGTTCTGGGACTCAGATTGGCTGGGCCAGGGTTGGCATGCAAATGACCAATACATTGTGGCACCTGGGACTGTGCACTGGGTCACCCTAACCTAGATGGAAGTCCCCGGACGGTGGGGGGTGGGCTTCTGCCTCTGTTGAGTGAGAGCAGAGATCACTGGTAGCGTAAAAGTGCATCACTCTGCTGCTGCCTTCTCGTGAAATCCGATGGAGCTCAGGGCTGAAATCCCACTTCTCTTTTAAGAGCAGAGAGCCGAGATCCTTGTCTGCTCCCAAAGAAGAGAAAAAGAAAACCCAAGCTGACTGGAGCTGCGCGAGAGCCGAAGACCTGCTCGAGCAACACCCGAGCCGACCAGACCTGCACCAGAGCTGACAGGAGCCAGGAAGAGCCGAGAGGAACCGAGCCGGGAAAAGCCGAGCCGTCGAGCTGCCGCCGTAGCTGAGGCCGAGCCGGGAGGAGCCGAAACCGAGCCGAACTGCCGCCTGAGCCGAGCCCGAGCCGAGCCGCCGCCACCCGATCGCTGCCACCGCTGCTGCCCGAGCATCGAGCACTGCCGCGCGCTGCCGCCTGAGCCACGAGCGCTGCCACGCCGCTGCCGCCCACGCGGTGCGTGTTGCTGCCCTCCCGCCCAGCCGCCTGCTTCAATGCCGTTCACCAGCCGCTGGAGTTCGCCCAGGAGCCGCCGCTGCCGCTACATTCAACCAGCCGGGAGTGTAAGAACCCCATCCGCAAATCTTTCCTGTTTCCTATAGGGTTCTCTGCCTGGGGGATAGTGGGTGGCCCTTTCTCACATGCACAACGGCGACCCCTCCGAGGAGGAACTGCGATGCGCTCCAAATCACTTTCCTTTATCGTAATAATCTTCTCCCTATCTTTTGCACTATCTGTGGCTTGCATTACATTTACATTTGTACACCTCTGTTCTGTCTATAAAGTAAAAACATATAGAAACCTTCACTCAGTTTCCTCATTCCCTTTTTGAGCGAGAGTGTGTACTACCCGTGGGGGGGGGGGGATTTCAACAGGTATAAAGTAAAACCAAAAAGGGGAGGGGTTAACCGCTCAAACCCTTTTCTCTTCTCCTTGAACATTTACAGGGAGCTCACATGGTAAGCGCAGGGCAGTTAGGGGATCAGGACCAGCCAGCATGGGTTTCTGAAAGGGAGGTCTTGCTTGACTACCCTGATCTCTTTCTATGACCATGTGACCCACCTTTAGGATATGGGGAAGGCTGTGGCTGTTGTCTACATGGACTTTGGTAAGGTCTTTGACACTGTCACCCACAGCATTCTCCTGGAGAAGCTGGCAAATCGTGGCGTAGACAAGTGTACTCTTCACTGGGTAAAAGACTGGCTGGATGGCCAGGCCCAGAGAGTTGTGATAAATGGGGTCAAATCCAGTTGGCAGCTGCTCACCAGTGGTGTCCCTCAGGACTCAGTTTTGGGGCCAGTCTTGTTCAATGTCTTTCTCAATGATCTGGATGAGAGGATTGAATGCACCCTCAGCAAGTGTGCAGACAGCACCAAACTGGGTGGGAGTGCTGATCTGCTTGAGGGTAGGAAGGCTCTACAGAGGGACCTGGACAGGCTGGGTCAAGGCCAATTGTATGAAATTCAATAAGGCCAAGTGCCGGGTCCTGCATTTTGATCACAACAACCCCATGCAACACTACAGGCTGGGGGAAGAGCGGCTGGAAAGCTGCCCAGAGGAAAAGGACCTGGGGGTGTTGGTTGACAGCCGGCTTAACATGAGCCAGCAGTGTGCCTAGGTGGCCAAGAAGGCCAATAGCATCCTGACCTGGATCAGGAATAGTGTGACCAGCAGGAGAAGGAGAGCGATTGTGCCCCTGTACTTGGCACTGGTGAGGCCTCACCTCGAGTACTGTGTTCAGTTCTGGGGCCCTCACTGCAGGAAGGACATTGAGGTGCTGGAGTGTGTCCAGAGGAGAGCAACAAGGCTGGTGAAGGGTCTAGAGAACAAGTCATACAAGGAGTGTCTGAGGGAACTGGAGATGTTTGGCTTGAAGAAGAGGAGGCTGAGGGGAGACCTCATTTCTCTCTACAATTACCTGAAAGGAGATTGTTGGGAGGTGGGGGTTGGTCTCCTCGCCCTAGTAAAAAACAACAGGAGAAGAGGAAATGGCCTCAAGTTGCAACAGGGGAGGTTTAGATTAGATATTAGAAGAAACTTTTTCACTGAAAGGGTAATTTAACACTGGAACAGCCTGTCCAGGGAGGTGGTTTAATCACCATCTCTGGAGGTGTTTAAAAGACATGTTGATGTGTTTCTTAGAAACATGGTTTAAGCACTGGACTCGGTAGAGTTAGGCTAGTGGTTGGACTATATGACCTTCAAGGTTTTTTTCAGCCAGAATGATTCTGTGACTCTTAAGTGTGAAATGAAAAAGTGTATGTTCACTGCTACCCATGCTCTCCCAGGGGATGAAATAACAAACCAATGGGAACAAATAGTGTGCAGGTTACCTATAGCAGCTAGCAGGGAAAGCCCCAGCACAAGGCAGAACTTGGGGAAGAGATGGGGAGTGAGAGGAACGGAGGAAAAGCAAATCACCAGTCAGCTCAGCTTTGCTGGGTCACAGCAAGACCAGTTACTAGTTTCAGACTGTAAATAAGAGTTACTGCAAGAAAAGAAAAATGACTAGCAGGCCTAATGGTTAGCTCCTCAGATTCTGTGTGATTCTGTGATTGCTATGCTATAAATTATTGTTAATTTTTAAATCTACTTTATTAGTATTTTCTCCATCTTTAATAAAATATGTGGTTTAATTACTTGATTAGTGTTTGCTACTAATAAAAATGAGTTTTAAACATAAGCAAATTTAATGTAATTTTACCATTCAATTAATATAAAAAAAATTTCTCAAATTCCTAGGAGGAGGAGGCTGAACACAGTTGTTCCCATTGTATGATGCTAATGAAAGGCTCACAGTCTTGCTGCTTTGCACTGATGTTAATGATACTGCACAGTGGAATATATAGATATTTATAGATGGCTTTTAGTTTTTTGCAGTGTTTTGTTCACATACTTTTCAGCATGTGAAATACAGGCATCATGTTTTTGCTGGACACAGAGGCCATCTTGTGGCAGAATGCTGGTAGCTTCATTAACATACTTTTAATTTGGATGGGAAAATGAAGTACAATTTGTTGCAATATTTCCAGTATTATTTGTTAGTACCATCATAAATTGAAGCATGACCATAGTAAATGTACATTCTGACAATACCTGATGAGCAGAATATTCATTCCTAGAGACAAAGCACTACTGGCAAAAGATCTGATGCCAAAATGTGTCAGGGCACTGAAGAAAGTGTGATAATGTTTTCTGCTAATAAGAAGCCAGTTAACATTTAAAAACCACCTTTATTCATATATTAAAAAAGAAAAAAAAGGATAGTTATGTCACAGTGAAGGGGTTCAATTCCTCATATATCCTGTTTTAAAATTAAAACCTGATAATCCTACAGATGACATGACTGACTAGATGAATCAAACTAATTAATATTATTCCTATTTATCTTTTCTTTTGCAATGTAATTTTCTCATTATTGTAGTGATTTGAAAATGTTGCAGATATGTATGACCTCTGAAAATAAAATATCCAGATTAACGATATGTCTGACAATTAAGATTTGTCAGGATGACATTCAGGGATTGTAAATAGTCTAAATAGTAATCAAGTTTTGATAAATAGATTTTAGATTTAGATTAGTATTTACAAGTTTTAAATCACATTATTAAAGGGGGGGGGCGTGAGTGAGGATAAACATTGGTGCATTGAATCCAGAAGAATAACAGTAAATAAAGTATGCACAGGTGGATTTGAAGAAAAAGCTACATCTGTTGTGTTGCTGGAGCAGAAGGAAAATCACACATATGACAGGCTGTGTAATCACAAATTGGTATTTTTATGTGTACAAGAACTCAGTATAATGATGAAAATTTCAAAGCAATAAATTTTAAAACTTATATGAAGAAATACTCCTTTTCCCAAAATTTTATGGTAACCTGAAAAAAAAGCATAACCATGATAGATAAAAGTGAGGCAACAAATCCAGTAAATTCTGGAAACAGATATTCACATGTGGAAACACTGAAATCTGCTCTGACATTCACAAGGATACAAAGCATTCACTGAGAATATAAAATTCAGGATTAATTACTAACAAACCCAAAAGTAAGAAGGAATTTCCCCTGTCTATGCATTAGGATGATGTATTATGCTTTCATCTGCAGAATCTGGTAGCTGTTATTACTGATGTAGAGTAATTTGTATATTATGGAATGATTAATAAGATTTGAATAAAGTATAGTGATATTTCATAGAGTTTAAAGTATTATTCTGTGTCAGTTGAGTATGGTATGTGCAAACAATTCAAGTCCTTAGAAACCTATGCAGACCAGTCAATAATTCTTCATTTTTATATTTTCAATATTTCACTTTCCATAGAAGAAATGTTCACTTCTAGCAAGCAAAGGCGTTGCTACTACACTTTCCTTTAGTAAAGACTTTGCAAAGTAACAAATAAATAAGCAGTCTGATCCCTCACTGGATCCCTGTCACTTGTACATCCAAAGATATCACAGAAATATTCACACCTTTCAACAAGAAAGAAGAGAAATTGAGCTGTTATTTGCCCATGATTCTGTCAAGTCAACATTCTATTTTGCCACTTAAAACGAAGTTCTTCTGAAAGATCACTTCTGCCACTCTTCTGCAAATAATGAGACAGGAGCTGCTGCTTATCAGCTGACCTTGGAAGGGCCTTTTTCCAGCAGCAAAGCAGCTCATAGAACTGGTGTGTTAAATTATCAGGGCACTTCAGCCTAATAAGCTGAAGTATGCTCCGCCGAACAGGTAAGCATAAAGCAAGCAATGATGTGTTATCTTCTGCAAGCTCTTCTGCAAGCCAGTATAGCAAGCTGTCCCACAGGGCCTCTGAAGGGCAAAAATTACAAAATTAAGAGCATTAATCTTCTGCTATGTAAATCTGTCTTTTGAAAAGCTTTCTAAAGCTGGGGGCTCAGTGGGTGAGCTCCCCAAATAAACATGGTGGGGCTTTTTTACTTTAATTGAAACATCATAATTTCTTACTTCTAATGCAATTTTTGATAACTGCAATGTGACGCGAATTTAGTCAAGAGAGGATTCAGAAATTTTCAGTAACTTGGAACTGCATGAGGAAAGCTAGCAATACAATTAAAGGGTTTGGGCATTTCCAATTCCAAGTGACTGATACGTCACTTATACTGGAGCTTTCCAGTACAAACTAAACCTCCTTATACAGAAAATTGTATGCTGTTCACCTCCCCACAACAGTATCTTACAAGAGTGTTTGCATTTCGTGCTAAATAGATCACTTTTTTTTTTCCCCCCAGTATGTTTTAAGACATTAATTACTTTGGTTTCTGAACGTGGCATTTTAAATGTGAGTTACAGCTGAAACAGATTCGGCATAAAAAAAAAAGTAAATAGCAAATACAGCTATTATTTATATTCATATTAATATTAATATATCGTGTGTGTTCTTACCTGATGAATCAGAAGAAGTTCTTTTTGTGCTTTGCGGACGGCTGATCAACTTTTCATGCTATTGAAGAAAATGTGTTGAGGAAAGAGAAATGACTGAATGAGTAAGGGCTGAGGCATAGGATATGGGAGTTGATTGCAATATATCAGCATTTAAGATTGGTTCTACCTACATAGAAGATTTGTGTCATTATTGAAAACCAGTCAACACCATCAGCAGGTATGAATCAGTATACAACTATTAAAAGAATGAAACTGTCTGTTTATACCAAATGGATGTTTACTGCATCTTATTAAAAAGTTTGTAAGTTATGCAATTTTACGAATCTTCGATCAGTATCATTATGGCTGGTGTATAGAAATTTGGTATGTAGAAAATTGGTCTGGAACCTTCCTTGATGCATGAATTGAATTCTAATTTTGAATATTGCATTAATTTTTTCATGCTGTCTTTGAGTTCTTAGTACAACTGTGTGCATACTGCACTGTTCGAAGGAAAATAAC
Source organism: Hemiprocne comata (assembly GCA_020745705.1). Classification (NCBI taxonomy): domain Eukaryota; kingdom Metazoa; phylum Chordata; class Aves; order Apodiformes; family Apodidae; genus Hemiprocne; species Hemiprocne comata. The sequence continues at coordinate 24,261,251 of CM036589.1, read as the reverse complement.
AGTTTTTAGGTATGCAAGTAGCTATTGGTAGGTCTATAAATCATACTATGTTCCTAACTATAGTTTTTCATTTTACATAGTTCAACTTTTAGTTCTAAATCACTAAAAATAATCAGAATTCAAAAGACAAGTTCCATTAGAAAGTACAGAGTTCTTCCTTTTTCTTCCTCTGAACACTGCAGAGAAAGGAAAAAATACTTTGTCCTTTTTCCCTGTGACTGATAAAGAGGAAAGTCTTGTGGCCTTTACTGTTGTTTCCTACTCCATTTAGAACAAAAAATACTTACATAAGCTCTGAGCACAAGAAGATATTAATGTAAATCAAGTGCAGTTCAGCTCTTTTTTTGTTAAAAGCTGTAATTGTCCTTTTTTAATGCCCATGTTACTTTTGTCACCCATGTTCAGTTGTATTACCTGACTGTTTATGCACAGCTTTCCCTGTAAGACATGCTCCAGGTTTATTCACTGAGCTGCTTTTTTGCAGCTGTGAATTAAGAGCCTGAAACTCTGACTGGATAAACTAGTCTCCTATTTCCTGCTGGGTAGACTGAGCCAGAGCCATGCGGAGCTTGTCTTAAATGCTTTTATAATACAGATTTTATATATTACTGAATATTTTTAGTGTTTCATATGTACACAGCCAAAAGGTCAATACAATCATAATTGTAACCTATTCACCTGTGAATTAAGCAACTTTTCATCAGCCTAAACTCAGTCATCTTGGTAGGGAGTTTCAGGGTGCACAGAATGCACACAGCATGCGCTGCTTAGCCGTTCAAAACCATCCTTTGGTGTACTCATCTTGAGATCTGGATCTCATTTTGTATGCTTCTACAGCAGTTCTGTTACTGGGCTTGCCCTAGTGTGAAGACAGCACAACATGGCTAAAAAAACTCCTCAAAATAAAGGAAACATAAAGCTCTTCCAGAAGGGGGCATTGTTTTTCTTCCAAGACTCAACTTTATTTGGCTTCGTTTAATTATGTATTTATATTTTAACTTATTTTCATTCATTATCGAGAGTTTAGCACCTCAAAGGTCTGTATGAGATTTTCCAAGTTACTGTAGATGAACTCAATTACCCATGCATTGACTTTAATCTGAACCACTTTATGCTACTTAATGCTAAAATAGTAGTAAAAATGAGGCGAATTGAAAATGAGTATTGTCTATAAATAGTGTGATAACATACAGTGCATTAGATCTAAAACATTAAATCTGCCTTTAAAGATTAAGTATCTGTGGTGAAGCACTAAATTTACCCATGGTTCAGCTGCACTGGCATGTGGCCCCACTGTTCTGTGTGACAGCATAAATAAAACACTCTTAGTGGTCAAAGCAGTTTTCTAGTCTGGAAGGCCCTTCAATTAGCTAAGCAGTGGCCTTTCTGAAGGAGACAATCACATGCTATTTTGCTGTTACAGAGTCATTAGACATAAAACTTCAGCAGAATAGTAATTTGATAATGCTTGTATGTATTACAACAATCTCTTTTTGCAAAGCAGTCTGAGTTCAGCCAGTAATACTGAAATGCTCTGCCAAATGGACCTCTCAGACATGACCAGACTCTACTAGCATATCAAACAGGACAGACAGAAAAGGAACAATTAACCTTTAAATCTCTTTAGCCCAGTTTCCCATAAATACAACTGCTTTGAAATCAGTAGAAATACCACTGATATGCACACACATACTTGACATCAGAATCTAATCCACTGTATTTAACTTGTGTTGAACGAAACAGGTCTTACCAACCAGAGTTTTCTAATGCTGAGAAAATGAAAGCTCCATAAATAGGAATTGTTAGTGAAGATCTGCTTATTTCTGTACAAGTGTAGCCTGTTCATATTAAAAGCTGCATACAAAGTAAACATCCACTGCTTTTACCACTGACAAAAATATATTTGTAACAGAGTGGGTAACATGGACACATATATGTAAAAATGGCCTATAATCTGTATAGTTATTGTCTTATTGCCACAATTCAAGAGAAATTTAGGTGGAAATTTTACAGAAATTACTGAAAATGTAGACAGAACAGTTGCCTTTTAAAAAGATTCCATCTGTCTTTTTCACAGCCAAAATCAGGCATCAGGGATGGTTCTAGCTTTATGATCATTACATTTTGCTGAGAAAATTTCAGTTGTTTCTGGCAATACTGAGTGTTTCTCATGTGTATTAAAACTAACCTGCTAACATGGTAAAACTAAACTTAAGATATTTAACAAAGTAGTAGAAATGTTTAATAGACTTTGCTATTCTCGCCCTGCATTTACTGCTATTTTTGGGATTTTATTCCCAAATCAGGACAGGTTTCCCCAGGATACTGGGAGGAAAGGGGAAGTCTATCAACAATGCTAGAACTTACAGTCAACTAATTAACAATTAAGACATGAGAGCCTTACTGTGACAACTGCAATTCTGTAAGCAGTTGTGTGAATGTGAGCAATACAATTAACAACCCAGCATTACTAATAGGTCAGATACAAACAGGGACCATTATGTTTCTATATGTTGGTGAGATATGTAGCAGCTTAATTGCTGTACCGTGGTAGCATACATATGATAGAAACCAGCAAAATGTAAGGAACATTTCTTGAGTGTATGTCTATGCACATGAATGTGGTCAGCTAGTTCTAGGTGCTTTGGCAAGATATGTTATTAGCATTAACACATGACTAGTTATGAACAGTACCAATCTTGGTTCATATTATAAGAACATTAACACATGACTTGTACTTTAATGAAGTGGTAAATAGCAGTTGCATTTGACAGAATTTGGCTGGTGTAGTTGTTTGTACAATTAGTGCATTAAATGTCTCCATAACTGTGTTTTCTCATCCAATTTTAATGTATTTCCTTCTATTTCTTTGATTGATTAGAAAGCCCACCTAAATGTGAAGATATATCTGATTCAAATATGTTGATCAGATAGATCATGGATAGTAAAAACAGGGTAAAAGTTCTTATGTTAATTTTTACTGCCAGTGCTTTTCATCACTGTTAAAAATTTTAGAACACATGAGGTACAGTAAGTAAGTAGAATTTCCTTTTCATTGTTCCAGCATTAATTGCATCTGGATTATTATGTTTAATATATGGTTGTGTCTCTCTCTCAGTCAATTCCTTTTCTAGCTCAGATACATTTTTAACTGCTGCAGATATCCTGTGAAAATTAGTTCACCTTTTGATGATTTTTGTATGTAAAAATTATTTTATTTTATATTACATCTATTACATTAACATTTATGGTTACATCTAACACTTACCAACATAATTGTTCTGATATCCTGTGAAAGGGGAATACTAACTCCTTTTTCAGTTCCTCCATAATATTAATGAGTGTACACAATATTTCAACTTCTATCAAAACTGCCTGAAGTGTTGTCATTAATGTATCGTCCCTCTACCTAGAACCACTCCATGTTTCTGATCACCTTCTTTTTTTCCTCTTCTTCCAAATCAACTTTCTGAGTTCTGTGATGAGAACTTAAGAGTGCAGTCATGATGTAGGTGCCTTGTAGATATACGGCATAATTTTTTTTTCATTTTTGTTCTTTAATAATTTTGAACATTCTGCTTATGTTTCTATTTGCTGTTGAATGCTCTGAAAGTTTTCAGAGAGCAAAATGACCAAAGGTTGTGGGGTTTTTTTGTGGTAATAGGTAATTTGGAGTCTGTAAGTCTAAAATCAGATGTGCAGTTCTGCACCAACAGAACACTTACCGACATTTAAATTGTCTAGTTTATTTTCTAGTAGCTCAGTATCACCATATTCTGTGTTTTCTTCACAGAGAGCTTTAGTACTCTGAATATTTTGTACAGTCATCCCACTTTTCACTTAATTATTCAAAATTTCTGAGGAATTTGTTAGCATGTATCTGTGTGGGACTTTACTATTAATCAGCTTCCCTTGAGAAAACTGCTTTTTCCTACTCTTTTTTTCCTTACAGCCAGAAAACAAGCCAAAAAGAGAGTATTTTTTGCTCTTGAAATTTCTGTGAGTTTGTTCAGTATGGAATTCAAGATTTACTTGGCTGGAAGAAAGTATGAAGAGCAAAATAGTAGAACATTAGAACTTTGTGTTAATTAATATTTCATACCTCTAGACAGTGGTGTGGGTGAAATTCCCGTTTGCCTCGTGTATGTTTATATCAATAGTAACTGGTGTATTTATGTATGTCTATTTCGTATTTAATTTACTAATTATTCACTAAAGTAAAATAACCAGCTTTTATAATTCTTAAAAAAGATTATAACTGAACTAGCTAAATTATTAAGAATATTTCTTCTCTATTAAAAAACCTGACTTAAGGAATTTTCAGTCTAAAATTGGTATGCTGGATGGATGTAAGATAGATCAAACAGTGGGAGGGTTCACCAGCAATAGCAAAGTATAACATTTGGAGTATTAAGATGACTTGGAACACCAGGGAATATGCTATTTTTATGTTATTTTTCATTCTATAAAGAGGTATTTAATTCTGTGCAAGACAGAAATTACAAATCATGTAATGTTTTCCAGCATTTTTTTTCACTTTTTTTGGCCTAGTATTTGCATTTAATTAAGATTCTGACTCCTTTGAAATGCACGTCCAGAAGCAAAAGAAAAATTATTTGCGAGAATTTTCTGAAGTGATATAGTAACTGTATCTCTAAGAAGGCTTTTTGTGCATCAATCTTGGGTCCTCTGTGCTTCAACTGGTTGAGCTGAAAGTAGAGCCACTAGTAAAAAATAGATTTAGAGAAAATATTCTCAAAGGTTATTACCATTCCTGAGGTTTGACTTAATTTCTAATTTTCTAGTGATTATTGTGTTACACAGTTCCTCTGTTTATTTCCATTTAAATGAGTAGGCTGCCTGGGTGCTACTGGTTACACACTTACATCTTCTTACATGCTTAAACAGACTGACCAGAATTCAAGATCTCAACCACAATGGGAAAGAGGAAATATGGCCTTAAATTCCATAGGAGAAAAGGGGTAGTCAGAAATACTCGGTTTTGAAAAGTCTGGATAGAACACTTAAGGACTAATATGTATAACAGTAGACCATAAATGCCAACCCAAATCTAAGGCACTTGATAATTATCTTTGTGATTTAACACAAATGCATGTTGATCTTTTAAATCTTATTCTTACTATGCAATAAGATTAAGTGAAGTGGAACAATGGGATGGAAGCTAGGCAGGTGGATGGTAGAAAACTAATGGATGCCTAGAGTGTGCTACAATTTTTTTTTATTATAATTTTTTAATCATCCCACTGGATCTCAAGAGTTTGTATTTCCATCTCTGTGGGTACTGCACATGGAATGCTAGCCAAGTTGAAAAGCAAAGTGCTTGAAATGTGATTCTCAAAAGAAAACTTGCATTTTATATGGAGTTTGTCACTAAAAAAGATCTCCCTTTAAAATCTTCTGCACTTAACTGTTCTTAATTTTTACTTGGAAGAGTGGAAATGAGAGATGAATCAAGAGGTATGTTTGTGAAATAAATAAAAATGTATTTGCAGGTGATAGCTTAAGGAAGAGTTAAGTCAATTAAATTCAGAAAGACTGGTTGTCACCAGAGATTTAGACCGTGTGTTATTGTACATATTTTTATATTAAAATGTATGCAAATTTAATAGCAGTAGTCTAGCAGCAGCAATTTTTACAATATAAGGTGCTGATAACTAGGCTCCTTGAAAATAATACATTGAGATTTCATTGCAGGAATATTAAAGATTAATTTATGTAGAAATAGCTTTCACTAGAGATGAAGACAATTGCCCACAGAGGCTTAGAAGAATCAGATGATAAAAGAAAGGTAAGTGACATAAACCATTTAACACTCCTACAATTTGCAATTCTGCACTCCCAAGACAAGGATACACAAAGTATAAGCTGAAACAAAGGTAAAAATTTTTCAGGCCCATACAGTTTGGGGAGAGCAAACGGGTAAAAAACCTTCTGCTACACACTTTTTTCCACACTTGTGCTTAGATGGGGGTCCATTCCACCTGCTAAGAGAAATCATGAGTGTGTCTGGACATTGCTGATGAATCAGAAGTGATCCATCAGTGACTCCTGTGTTTATCTGTAATGCAAACATCATACCAAGATCCCTTTGATAAGTATGTGGGAAGGGAAAAGGGAAAGATCTCTAATATTATCAAGTGAGAAACCCACCTTTGGTAACGTTAGTGCTAATTTACACAGTGGAGACTGTTGCTGATATTCACCATATGGCAAGGGTTGTTCCCAGTCCTTGGTTATCATCTCTCTGGTAATTTTGTAAAATACTGCCGTTCCTTTGTAATGAGGTGAGCTGTGGTTAGCAAATTCATCCACTTCTCTGATTTGGAGCTCCAGCCTGGGTCTTCTTTGTGAATGAAAAATCAGCCTGTAGACGTTTCCAAAATCTTCTCCATTCTCTGCAGTCCATACAAAAATAAATCTGTTTACACTTTATTTAGATGTGTGACATCTAAAATAATTCATTGGAGTGAGTCAAATACAGATAAACCCATACAATTTGGTTGCTCTTTACCATTACTATTACTGTATGTTGAACATCTGAAGTTCCAACATTCCTGCTAGTGTGTTTCTGCAGATGAAATGTCAGTCTAGTTAGCTGTCTTAGCCTCTGAATTGTTGGCATAAGGAGTAAGTGGTGAAGGCTGCACTACCCGTTGAAAAGTAAGGATCACGGAGGGGGAGGAAGGACATTAACACAGTGAGAAATAAAACAGTTCTGTGAGTAGTATTAGAAATGTATGGTTTCTGGTTATGCAGGATGGATTTCTCTCTATCTGTAACAACAAAATGAAAAGGGGCAGAGAGGTAGGCACATTTTTAGGATTTCTAATTCCATTCTAATGGATACATCTATACCATATTCCTTTGCATAGATAAGCAGGCATTCCTTGGGGGCTGGAGAGTTCTTTTTGAAGAGTAATCCTTTCTTTAGGGTAAATGGAGTTTTCAATGGGAGTTTATGTACAAAATGTTCAGAGGGCCAGATATGTATTTATGCATTCTTTCAAAAACTGATGTAAGAGACTATACACAATTTTGGGTGAAAATTTTTCTGAAACTTCTTATTCCTTCTCTGTTTACATAGATCTCCGAATAGTGTCAGACACTGTATTTTGGAGGCTGGTCATCAAAACAGCGTAACATCTCTCTCATCACCTCAATTCATAGTGCAACTCACAAAAAGCAACATTTTTCCCTGGATTTCAGGATTTCAGTGTTCAATCTTGCTCACTTTAGGTGAATTTACACAGATAAAATAGCAGTCGTTTGTTTGTTTGTTTGCTGGTGGTTGTGGGTTTTTTTTAGTCTGTTTAATTCCTACCAAATATTCTTTATATTGAAAAGCCATTGTTGGAATCCTGACCTTTTGAAATAAAAGATAAAACACCACCAGTTTCCAAAGGGCCAGGTTTCACAGAATAGCAGAAGTTGGAAGAGATCTCTGAAGATCATCTTGTCCAACTCCCCTGCTCAAAGCAATGATATCTAGAGGAGGTTAATCAGGATCTTGCTCATATAGCGTGTTTTATTTTTTACTTAGAGCCATTTCCTGTGTAGTTCCATGCACCTATCATTTACCAGAAATAAACACCAAAATAACTAAATGTGCTGTGACTAACCACAGTCTACTAATGTTCACATACAGTATTTCTGAACAGCTGAGGTGATTGATAATGTTCATCCAGATGCACGAAATCAATTAACTTACCTGAAGCAAAAATATTGCCTGTAAATCTAAAATGAATCTGCTCTCCTTCTCTTAATGAGAACTGGTGCGTAGGTTCTGGGGGACCAAAGTAGCCCTCCTCATGGAGATTTTGAAGTTCCCAGGTCAAGTCTTTGGATGCAGATAGCAAAACTACTATTTTATATGGGTTTTCTCTTTTCCGATAGAGTATCACATTAGCCATTGTGCTAGAAACAGCTTCTTCCAGAGCCTGAGCAAAGAGGAGAAGATAGGTGTTTTCCAAGAGGAAAGAAAGGCGAACGATGACAAAGCTGTAGTAAAAAAAAAAAGGCAAGGAAATAAATAGATCTATCTTAAATCATTTGATCAACTAACAATTTGTTATGCAAAATAATACAGGCCTCAGTCTCCAGTGGACCTTTTGCTACGTACTTTTCATTCTCAGATCCAACACATGAAAGGGTAGAAATTTGCCTGCTTCTGTAATGTAGAGTATATTGACTTTGTATCTATGAATTCAAATACATACAAATTTTAGGTGAATTTAAGATAGTATTTCCTAATAAGAAATTCCAAAAAATATTATGGTTTTGTAGTTAAGAGAACTAAATCACATTTTCATATTAAGATTAATAGCTGCATTTCCTGTTTCAAGTTTTGTGTATGTTACATTCTGTACAGTCTATGGATGAAAAAAAAAGCAATTTTTTTTTTTCTCTAATTATGAGTAACAAATCCAAATTAACTCGTACCGCAAAGTGGATTAAAGAGATACTGGCAAGTTAATAATTAATAGTGGGTGACTTCTTAACTCTACTAATATCCATTGATCCATATATTAGGAAGTAAATATTTTAGTAAATAATTTAAAAAATATATAATAATACATTACCTTTCTAAATGCTCACTTAGTTCAAATGATACAAGCCCATTCTGTGCATTCTTGATAATAACATCATCAAACACCTTCCACCCCTCTTCTTTGTTTCTGTGACCTAATAATTTCAAAGTATCACTGAGATTCTCCCCACTTATTCTCACAGAAGCACTCACAGTCCTGGAAAGAAAGCCAAGGAATTATAGAAAAAATAGAATTAAAATTAGGTCTTCCAGAAGGAGTATGCTTGCATCTGTAGCTCTGTTTTCTCCTTTCCTTGATGACTATAATGTGTTTTTCCCACCTTGCTGAAAATCTGGAACTATGCTTGAGTACATAAGTGATATAACTGGTAAGAGATTTTTTTTTTTTTTCCAATTCCCCAGAAAAACATGAAAAAAAAAAAAAAGGAAAAACTAAGGTTTCTGACTAAATGAATCTTGTTTAATCTATCAGTTAATATCCTGCACAGGAGTTATTATGGATTGCTTATGAGGCATTCATCAAGGTTTAGATTCTCTAGAAGTAGATATCTGCCTTCTCCATCTGTACCTTGCTTATTTTCAAGATAATAATAATCTTGGCATGTAGATTAATTTTAAAAAATATGTTTAGCACAGTAGTAATAAACTAAGTCTTTAATGACCTAAAATGGAAGTATTTCAAAGTTGACTTTTATCCCAAGGTAGTTGCTACCAAGAAATGCCTTTCTGAACCTGGAGCTGCCCATGGAAGCAGAACTGGACAATAGTCAAAAGGTAGTTTCAGATTGATTTTTTTCCCTCTGTGAGATGGTAAAAACACCATTTATTTTGCTGAATGTCAAAATAAATGAGGTCAGATTTAGCCTGTTTTGTTCACCAAAACATTTTATCCATATCCTTGTGTGAATGATGGATAAATTTCACTGAACTGCCAGTTAACAACTGAGATGTGGAGACTTTTTTTCCAGGAGTCTCCATGTATTACTGCTATTTTAAGACATTCCAAAAGGTCTAAATTTTAGAAATGTTGTAGTGTGTGCTTTGGAAAAATCTGGACCTTAATCTAATGCGGCAGTTACCACAAAACTGACCTATTCTAAGTCATTTTGTAAGAAATTTTTACTCAGATAGCCATTGTAATGTGTAAGAGTAGAGATCAGAAAATTCAAAGCCAAACCACTGGCTGTAAAATAGCGATGCCAGCAGTTTGGAGGTGTGGTTATTCTCTATGTGCAATATTTGGCTGTAGTGAAAATGGCTGAACATTGCTTGCTGAGAAAACTCACACATTTTTCATGCTTAAACCTGCTGAAACCATAGCGGTCAGTATATTTAAAAATTACACATCAAATGCTATATGAATGTCTCTGATGAAGCTAAAGCATAAGAATTGTGGGGATCTGCTCTAGTGTTTCTAACAACATATCAAACTATAGCAGACTGTATAAAGGAACTCACACATTTTTAATGCAAAAAATCAGCAGGTATTAAAATGAATTAATTTTGATGCTTTTGAAATGCTGGATTTGTTAGTGAAGTTGATCTTACCGAGGATGGTATGCCATGGCAACCCTCTTTACTGTAGCACTAATGGCTCTCACATGTTCTGACTCATCTCCTTGCCTTTTTTTTTCTGGGTTTGGAGGACAGGGTAGAGTAATAGTGACTGAGCTGTTAAATGGTTGGGCTGAAAGATGCTGGACATAAACCAGTGCACTAGTAGATACAACTGAGTGGTACATATCATGTCTTGCTTTCAATGTTGAAACCAATGACGGTTCAATTGGCTGAACCTAAATTTGGAAAGCAATTGTACAATTAATTTACAAATGAACAAATCTTCTCCTACACGCCTGTATTTTTACAGATTGATCTGTCTTTTGGAATTGGACTAGACTGTAACAGAAACTGTAGGCTCCCCTCTGTAACCAAGGAACAACTCTACCAACATATCAGCACTTTATACAATGCACAACAAAGAGCTTGAATGTCATAAAAACCTGGAACCTTTACTGACTAAAATATTTTCATTGTTTTGTTCCTGCTTTGAGTTCAAGTTTTGAAACTCTTGAGCTCCCTTAGAATTTGATAATTTTCTAAGATTTTTCAAATCTGTATTTTTTCACTGTTAATTTTAGCTTCTTTATGCATCAGAATCAATGTTGTTATGGGGGAAGACAGAAACACATTTTAACCGAAGCAGATTTTGAGATTATTCTCAGCCTAAGACAAAGAGGTGACAAAACCTTCTGTTGCACTGCCTGGTACAAATTACAAAAGTCAGGTGAGAAAAATGGCTCCATAAACTTAAACACTGGGCCAAGCAGTCGGGAGTTCAGAGTTGATGCTTATGTCATTATTGAAAACAACTGTATTTTCTGAAGTATATCAAACAAAGGTAAATACTTCTTTTTAGCTAGAGCTGTTGTTGACTACTGACGATATTACGTGGTTTTAACAAAGTTGACAGGAAACCATTTGCTGTGTATACAGGATTTAGAGCTGTAACCACTTTTCACTTCTAATAATGAAACAGGTTGCCCTTTAATGCTATTGGCATCCTTGCCTCAGAAATTATCACATATCAGACTTACGGAACAAGCGTTACATAATCAAGCTCACCTTTAACTGCATGGGTGCTGGAGAACTGAATGTTTCTGGATGGTAATAGAAAGAGATTCTAGAATCCATGCTCAGGTTCTGTGAGAGTCCTACCTCTGGAACGGTAAATGTTTCTTTCTTTAAGCATGACAACACAGAAAAAACACCCAGCTGATAAATTTCCACTTCTGCAAAAGTTTCCTGCAAAAAGAGAATGTGGGATTAGAGCACAGTGAAGGGAAAGGAACATGTGTTCTGCAGAGGGTTGGCATTTTGAGAAAGCAACATCATTTACAGAGCAAAGTGTGAAATGCAAATAAATTCAATATTATTGCCACTTGGATGCCCAGTTATCTGGTGATCTCTAGTCATTATGTGACATCATTAATATTCCAGTTTATGATTTGAGTGAAAGGAAATAACCCCATAAACTGGGTGATGAATCTCACCCAGTGCAACTCTTCTGAAGTTAAAGAAAAGAACAATCCTTTGTTTCTTTAAGATGGAGTTTAGACTCATACGCATAGAACTGTGTAACTTCTCTGTCATCTGATTGTAAAATAATTACCCTTAAGCTTTTACTTTCTTCAAATAATGCAATGTATTATATTCATTTACCAAACCCATGAACCGTTACTGGATCATTAGTATTGTGGGATCAAACACTTGCCTTATCATTACGACTGAGAAAAAGACCTTGTTAAATACTAGTTTTCAAGCAGAATTAGCTCTTGAGAAAGTAGAAAGAAAAGTTCCATTTAACCCCACGTAGTGGGCAATATGGCTTAATATTGCAAACTTTATTTGTATAACTCCACAGAGACTAACTGGGAACCTAGAATGATTTATTTACAATGCTCAGATAACAGGTTACCAACCTTATGGTTTCCTTGGTATCCCTCCAAAGAAATAGGAGTTAAGTAGTTTGATTGAAAGTTCACATCAGTCACCTTCACCATAATCTCCCGATGATTTCCTCTGAAGTATGAAGTAAATGGGATCCCAGCGTTGATAGGGAAAGGGATTTCTTTCTCATAATCAGAGCATTCAATACTGATGACATTGCTGACCAGCTCCTCAGAATCGTCCACTACCAAGGAACTAGTGTAATTGACTATCTTACACTTCAGATTCTCCAGAGCAGTTGCAGGGGCTTTAATAAAACAAGCTACTTTATGTTCATTCTTACCACTCTCTTCCACTAGAAATCTGGAGAAAAACAATATAAAATATTATTCTTTGTATTTTGGGTGAGGTGGTGTATTGTAATTTTAATTAAATACTTCACTATAATGATGTGCTACACTGTAGCATAAGTAGATCATTCATAAAAATATGTTTATGAATAGATGGGAAAATCATGAAAATTTTGATGTTTAGCTTGTTTCAGAACAGCTTAGAGCTTATCAAACTATTTGGGGTCCTTTCCTACTGATTTCCAACAATTTTGGAATTCCTTACTGGCTGTGACTCAGTCCCTCTGTGGCATAAAAATAATTATGCAATGAAATAGAAAAATACAGTTTTCTTTAGACCAAAGAGAAGATCTTCATTGCACATATGTAAGTTGTAAACTGCTATTATGTGCATGTCCAGCAGCTGTTCAATACATACTTAGTGTTTCTGCCCCTGCAGATATTTATATGTCTACTAATAAGCAATATTTATGTACATCTGTTCCTAAAAAGAAGGTTATGTGCTTACTCTTTTTTCATCCAGTGCCCAGATTTTTGTACTCCTCCTGAATCATTCATAGAAGGATTCACAGCAGTAAGAACACATGTTTGTGCTGAAGATGTGAAGGTAATTAGATCATTCCTACAAATCTCATTTGTTTCCATTTTACTATCTCCCATTTGCTCTGTCAGTCTATGTTCTTCACTTTCTACCCCTTTTGAAGATTCTTTTACTACTGCTTTCTTTTCCTGTTCAAAAAGATCTGTGACAGTTCTGTCATAAACATCTTTCAATGTTCCAGATAGAATGCCTTCCTCACTGCTTGTAGGAGCATCTTGAAAAGCCAGTTCTGGAGATTTCTCAGTGACAGAGGTACCTCCATGAAGTTTATCCTTTCCACTGTAATGTTTTTTCTCCATAACAGAGCTCATTTGTAGTCTGTGTTCACCATCTTCCTTTTTTATTGGAGGTTCTCTGCTAACATCCTGTTCTTGAGCAGATATATTTTCAGCTAATGATGCACCGATGTCTTTTTCCACAGTTTTAGTTTCACTTGGCTGGATTTGATTAATGTTCTGACTTTCTGTCTTGTTCAGGGAAGAAATTCTTTGGGACTGCTGACTGGGTCTAGAAAATGCTTGCACAGACTCTGTTCCTTCTTCTTCAGAACAACACACATTTGTTTCTCTAGATGCCTTTTGAGCAGTCTGGATCTGAGAATTATCATCTTGTCTGCAGCTAGCAGCATGAAGTTTATTTTCTGCCTCTTGAAGGTACGAGACTGTGTTTATCAAATAATCCTTCACTTTCTGCAGACAGTCTAGAATTCCATTGTACTCTGAGGGAAAAAAAAAATAGATAACCAATTGAATTTTGCTATGGAACCTAGCCAAAAATGGGGAAACTCTTATCCACACATCTAATGAATCCCACCTAATTCCGTAGTGTCATTCAATACATGAAGCACAGTGTAGTTCCTGGCTTCCATGTAATATTTTTTGCATTTATTTCTTTTCAATTTGACTGAATTTCTGAAGAACTGAATATAGACAAGTTTATTTGTGTACTTGTCCAAGTACAACTGTGGCAGCTCTAATGAACACCTTTCTAATGATCAAACACTAGCTAAATTCTTAACGACAATTGATCTAAAGCATGGAATTGGTAGACAATAGTCAAATCAATTTGGAAATAGCTTTTAAATTAAGCATTCATTATATATATTTCCTAAAATTGAATCCTGAAACATTCCAATGCATTGGTCTCTAGCAAAGCTGTTATATATATAAGCTCAATATTAAACATGCTTAGCAGCTTTGACATTTTGCTAAAGAGGATAGCACAAAACCATCAGCACATCCAAAGTGCTGCAGTTCAGCAGTTTGTAGCATCTAGTTATAGGTATGGTGGAGGCTAATAATATAACTGAAAACACTTGGTGAAGAACGATTCACAAAACCCAGTCACTATGTGCCATTCATGTAAGATTTTATCTTTTACCTATTTATTTTATGGTGCCTCATTTTTCTTATCTAACATCTTTTCTTATAAATCCTTCTAGATACTCTCTTCAAGGATTTCAGATGTATTACTTTCAACTTTCCCCTCACCTTACGTTGCCAATCTCTGTAACTGTGTCTTCATTAATTAAGTACACTGCAAACCTCTTGGAAAAAATCTTGCTTATTTCTGTTTGCTACATGAGATCCTGGAGAGTTTTGTTTTGCAGCTTAAATCCAGTGAAAGTCAATACATACAGGAAAATGTACAGCATGAAAAACAGCATGGTGTGCTCTCCACTTGCAATGGGCAGAGAAACACAGGGGAAGGACAGTAGAAAGGGCTGATACAAATCTAATGGGAAACCACTGGGTTACACTCAGTTTTTCAATAATGTTATATAAGGTAAATCAGTATCTCGGTTTTCAACTTGGAAAATTCTTTTACTGAGTAAGAATGTCACCACAGATCAATGTGTGATATTATATGATCTAGATAGGCCTTTCACTTTCATCTCTATCTGAATCTGATTCATTTAAACCTACAAGCAAGTGCAGTTCAGAATACAGATTTTTTTTCATGTTGAACTCAGTCTATAAATAATTTGCAATACTTTTTTAGTTCCCAAATGACTTGTTAGTGTATTTGTACTTGGTTTGGGGAAACACAAAACAAAACAAACAAAACCACCCCACTTTTTAATATATATTTTTTCCACTAGCAGTTCAAAAGAAAAAATGTTCTAAGGTACTGCTGTTTTTCCAGGGCCACTTTTACAATAGTGAAGAACTTCTGAATAGTTTTAACAAGGTTGAGAAATAAAGTGATTGGAAATAACACAGCTTTGTTTGCATAAGAGGTTGTAAAAGACCACTTCCCAGTCTCCCTGTAAGGCAAAGTTCAAGCTTTGGCAAAACTGACAATATCAACCTGTTTCCTCCCTGAATTTTGCATTCTCTAAACAAAACAAAACAAAAAAACCCCAAACAAATCATGCAGCTCTTTAAACTTCCCTGAAATCAAATGAGAAGATGAGGGTCATTTGGAACAATGGCATTTTCCTATGCTGTGAATGTGGCTTTTCAAGTACTGCAGTGCTTAGAGCCAAGCAAAGACATGGCCTTGTAACTTTACACTACCCAACTGTGTCACATGAAAAGACACTTTTTGCATTCTATTACAAGGTTAACCTCAAAATAAGCCTTCTTTTGTGTTAGCCCCACCATCATCACTTTTCTAACACTGCTTTCTGTGCTTTTCTGATGTTTGATAACATTGTTTTAGAATACAGTGTTAGTTTATATGCAACTGTCTTCAGACCTTTTTGTTGATAGTTTCATGGGAATGTTTCAGATGAGGAAAAGTAGCTTTTTGGAAGGAGAGTGACAGCGAATTCTTAGAAATCTGGAAAAATAAAATAATCACATCGGCTATGAGGCCAACAGGGCAAAGTTAGCTTGATGTTGGAGCCTGGAAGCAGGTCCTTTTTCTACAAAAATATTCTTTTATAATTGTGGATGCTTTGTAAACCTGTAGAATGAAGACTCATCAATGTAGACATTACTTCTGCTTGGAGTCTCTCTCTGTCTATGCATCATACTGTTAGACCATTACTAAATGCGGAAGTGTTAGTTTTCTATTTTAATTAATGTTTGTTCAGATGTTGTTTCTGAAGGGAGAGAGTTCTTTCAGTCGTCACAAAACTATCCTGCATAAAATCTGGATTTGGTTCTCACAATAAATCACATAGCTACTATATCCACATCATTATCATAAATGCAGGAAATTAAATTCCATGTGTTTACCCATGCACTAAGAAGGCAGAAGTCTTTATTATTTTTACTATCATCTTTTTAACTATGTTGTTACTTGTAGAGAACTGTAGACTCTGTATATTGGGTTCATCTGGCGAGGTGCTGGCAGTGGGAGGCTGCAGGACAGACTCTGAGGAGAGGCTGGGGCAGCCCCATGCCAGACACAGCTGGTCGCAGCCAGCTCTGCTGTGGACCTACTATGGGACTGAGCTGAACTTGCCAGTGAAGCTGGTGTTGGCTCTGTGAAAAGATACTTAAGAAAGGGCAAGAACTACAGATAAGTGAGGGGTGAAGAAAAAATGTGAGAAACAGCCCTGTGAACACCAAGGCTGGAGAAGAAGGAAAAGAGATGCTCCAGGTGTGCAGCAGAGCTTCCTTTGCAGCCCATGGGAGACCGTGCTGGAGCAGATAGCCCCTCTGTGGCCTGTGGAGGAGCCTCATGCCAGTGGAGGTGGATATTCCCTGAAGGAACTGCAGTCCATGGAGAGCCCAGCTTTTCCTGACAGGAACTGTGGGCTGTGGGAAGGACCCCTGGTGGAGCGTGGAAAAGTGTGAGAAGGAAGGAGTGGCAGAGGGGAACTGTTATGGACTGACTGCTGCTGCCATTCCCCATCCCCCTGCACTCCTCAGGACGGGGAGAGGTAGAGGAGTCAGGGTGAATCTGGAAAAAAGGACGAGTGGGGTAAAAGGGTTTTTTTGCCTTGTTTCTGACTATCCAAATCTATTTTAATTGGCTTTTTTTTTTTTTTCCCCATGACAGTATGTGGTAGGTGATTTCTTTGTCTTTATACTGACCCACAAGCTTTTCTATCTTATTTTCACCCCTGTCCTGTTGAGGGAGGGGAGTAAGTTGCTGGGTGGGCATCTCACATCTGGCCAAGATAAACCCACCAAATCATATTATACATAAATCTTTGAAACAGTTCTGTTTTGTTATTTTTCCTCACATAATGAGAATTATGGGTCTCATATTGAATCTCTGTGACACTGTAAAACAGTGGTACAACTGTTGAAATGGGAATTAATTTGGTCTAATGAATGATCAAATGCTGAAATGCTAAAAAATGAAGAGTAAAGCCCCCCAGTACCATGCAGCAGAGCTTAGCATCCAGTATAACCAGTCCATTCTGTTTACACCTAAGTCAGTTCATACTTGCCTGAACTTGCAGCCAGTTCCTCGTGTTTGTCATGGAGGGCACTCAGCAAGTGGCAGGTGTCTTGAATACTTTCTGAAACCTTCTCCAGCTGCTGGCTGAGAGATCTGCTCAGCTCTTTTGTTGAAGAGATCAGTCTAAGAACATACTCCATTGTACCTTCATTATCCAGATCACTTTTCGGAAGCACATCTATCGCTAGCAAGTTCAGGTGCCAGAGTTTTTCCAGAAGTTGGCCTGATTTGCCTGCAGATGTAATGTTACCTTCAGCCGTTTCCATTTTATGGTCAGAATATACTACTACAATTTTCTTCTGCTCAAACACTTCCACAAGGTGTTGTCCTTGGTTCAGACTACTACACTGTTCAGTGTTTGTAGCCTAAAAAGTGTTTGAAAAAGTACTATATTCCACATACACTAGCAAATCAAATTCTAGCTCAGGAACTCTTGAGTTGATGTTGACTATTAAAAAAGTTACTAGGTTACAGAAAGGAGTGGCTGTCCTGTAACTATGGGCAAGGATTGCCAAGAGATACCAATGTACGCCATGCACCTTTAAGGAAGGTTAGGTAACTCAGTTATATAGCAGTGACTTAAGTTTCAGAAGCTCTGAGCAGTTTCTCACTTCAGTGGCTGTAAATGATCAGTGCCTATGAATCATAGAATCATAGAATCATAGGGGTTGGAAGGGACCTCGAAAGATCATCTAGTCCAACCCCCCCTGCCAGAGCAGGGTCACCTAGAGCTTGATGAAATCAAGCTTAATTGTGAATTCATAATTATATAGTCACCGACAATGAAGAAGTTTTTTTGCATTGCCAACACTAAATGCTGCAGGTCACTTGACACTGTTTTCTGACAACCATACTTTATTTGTTGTTCAGAGACATCAAATAGGTGAGAAAGGTCCAAGCTGCTATGCAGTCTGGGTGATGTATTTGAATTATAAGTAGATTTCAGCAATACAAGAATCTACAAATTTATTTTGTGGGTAGCAAAAATATTTATTAGGAATAGACATTTAAAGAAAATTGCAATGTTCCCTGGGGTGTGTTTATATAACAGGGGAAGAAACATACAGAAAAAGCAGTAATAGCTAAAAGTTCAAATAACTAATGACTGAAATTTTGCTTGATGCTTTGGAAGCTGAGAAGCAAACTTAAGAGAAAAAAGCATGAGCTCACTAAACCTCACTGTGGCATCAAAAATTTACAACATGGGGTTCATGGGTTTAAAGCACTGTCCTCAAGAGTACCCCTATGAAAGCAGGCAGTGATGCTTTCACTGGAGCTCCCAACCAAGTGCTCCTGGAGGCAACCTGGGAGGAAGCAGGACCAGTGCCTGGCAGGGCTTCTGAGCTACTCATTGTCTTCAGTGGCTGAAATCCGAGCACTGAGACCTCAATTACAGTATTTGCAATGATTTCCACTTTGCCCAGCAACTTCAGGAAAAGAAGTCTCACCAGGACAGCAATGAGAACAAGTGGAAACAGCACTGACATTCTCTTAAAGATGCTAGTTTGCATCCTACTGTGCTAGGGCAGGACAGGCCTGAAACCCCCATTGGGGGAGTTCAGTCCTGGGCTACATCTGAAATATCACATACACCAAAATATTTTATAATTTAAGAAATGTACTACACAAATAGTTGGTACAGTGTCTTTCCTACTAAATATTCCTTTTTATAATGCATTATAAATATAATTAATGCAGCTTTAAATAGCAATTAAAAAGGGACTGTGATATAAAAGCACACTGAAAATTGCATCTAAGGATTGCAAGAATTAATAAGGTAATGTCAGCAGGGTGCTTTAAAGATGGAAAGCACTGTATAAATGTTAAAATAAGAATGAAGAATATAGTGTCTTTAATCAAACATAGGAGATGAAACCAGCTGTAATTATTAAATTCAAAAGGAAACTTCCTTTTGACTCATTATAGTTTGCCTGATCACACTTAAAGCATACTGCACAGCCACACAAAAAGGTATCATTAACCTGTTTCCCATTTCTGATGCTCCAGCATCTCCATATTTTCCCAAATTATTCCTAGTAAAAAGGGAACTCTGAAAAGAACATACACTTTCAGGTACAGGAAGTAAAAAATGTCATTTACGTACCCAAAACTTTTTGGGATGTGTAAGGAAAAAAAAAAAGGAAAAAGGTAAAAATGCATGATTATTTATTTACTGTATAGTATTGTGTAGACTAGCTTCTCAGTGTGAATCCATATTGTTCCCTGAACCATAGTATAGCTGGATTCATCAACTCTGGATCTTTTCTAATATATGTATTTGCTTAGATTACTTCAGACTAAATCAATTAGTGATGTGCACCTCTGATTTATGAAAAATTGCATTAGTTTAAATAAAAGAAGATCTGATTTTTAAAAAGTAACCTTTGTGTGCAAAATAAATAATAACTGGACCTGTTATCACAATATGCTATTCATTGAACATTGTAGAGCTTAAGAGAAGCTACTACAAAACACTGTTATTAACACAGTTTTAGAAAATACTTCAAGAACTGATTTATGTTCATGTCCTTTACCATAAGCAAAGTGTTTTGCTTGGGGTTTTTTTGTCAAAAAGTATTTCTCTAACTCCTGATTCACTTAATACATGCTATTTCTATAACTTATCTATGCATCTTTTAAAGAAGACATTAGTTAGTTTAGAAAACATATTTGTCTAAAACATTCAATAGGAAAATAGAAACTATTCTGATTTTTAATGGGTTGTTGAAACAACATCAAGTCCTAAAGATAAAAAACCATTATATTGGTCTTCTTTGTAAACAAGCATAAAATATGGAAAATTAAGCTTTTGTAAAAATATGAAGTACTGTATTGTATAAAGGTCTGCAATTATAGTGGCCTGTGTAAGAATTTATTGTAGAGGCAATTAGGTAAGATATCTGCTTACTGCAACACTACAAAAGTGCTGCTATTGCGAATAATTTTATTTTTAAATACATTATTATGTATCAAATCTCATGACAGAAAATGAGGCAGCAGTGGCCACTTAAATTACAGGTGACTGTTCTGGGATATTATCTCAGAAGGAATTCACAGATTTGGCCACTTTGGATCCCCAGCCTCACTGGAAAACCTTGCTAAAAATATATCCTGTAACTGAGGAAGAATCAGGTCCATAGGGACAGGATGAAGACACAAGATACTGTGTTTACTGTTATATATACATAGGGACACCAGCTAATTAGTTGGACAGTAACAGACTCACAGAGACGTGGGTGTCCTGCAACCTGACTGCCAAAATAGCATGCCATGCCTGGATATGTAATATAACATACAGGGAAGAAAATTAAAATAATTAAGAGACTATTTAATAAACATCAGAAAAAACTTCTTTAGTGTGAGAGTGACAGAGCACTGGAACAGGCTGCCCAGAGAGGTTGTGGAGTCTCCTTCGCTGGAGACATTCAAAACCCACCTGGACAAGTTCCTGTGTGATGTACTCCAGGGGATCCTGCTCTGGCAGGGGGGTTGGACTAGATGATCTTTCGGGGTCCCTTCCAACCCCTGAGATTCTGAGATTCTGTGAATATATAAGAAATAAAGTGCAAGAACAATTGTGATAGATGTAGAATTGTTACTAGATTGTATCTTTTCAGGCCTTGGGTTGTTTTGTTATTTATTTATTTTGTGTGAGAGAACTAATACCAAAAGAGCTGTGTATCCATCTTTAGTGAGTTCTCCATTCCAGTTCACCTTTCTGAAGAGCGATCCTACTCTTGAGCAAAACTACATCAGCAAAAAAACAATTTGGAAAATTGGCTCTGTGCTTGATTTTTGTTTTAAAATAAGTCTTATTCCTGGGTTACTTTCACTTTTAACTATATTCTCTAAGTATTCAAAGAATCCTTAAAAAAGTGAACTTTTACATCCATATTAAGTAGTGGCCTTAGATTTAGGAGGTACAAAATACCAAATTTAGAAAAATGGGGATCAAAATACACGTTTAAATTATCATGAAGCAGATGTACACGTTCTGTTCAGAATACCTTAATACTGTTGCATGGCCGATAACAAAGGAAGTGGACTTTGCTCTGCTAGGAGAAGAGATTAGACTGTACAATGCAGATCCAGTAAGTTTTCTTTTTACACTCTGTGTAGAATACAAAGTTCAGTATGTGACAATAAATGCATTTTGGTGCATTTATTGATCTCTCTATATGTGAAAATATGTTTTTTCTTCCTGTCTCCAGTATTCTAAAGCCCATGTGAAGAAACAGTAACAGTACAAGAAAAACAAAGAAAATGCTATAGATGAGCTGTGCCATAGAAATTACATGCTCATGTGAATGTTTCATTTAGCAGTATATCAGAGGGACCAGTGCTGGATGTTTTGAAGAAAGTCATAATTCCCTTGGAATACATAATAATGAAATAACATGGCCAGAAAACTTGTATCTCTCCTAGCACAGTTGCAGTACTTGACAATAAGCCATCTTAACTATACATCCGTGTGGATGAGCCTCACATTAAGAAGGGCAAAGCCCCAGCATTTGGGAGGGAAGAGTCTGAGCTTGTGCTAAACCCTTGTGTGGGGCCACCTATGTACCGATATTCACTTAACTGCAGCATGGTATTCTTGGCCTAAATTTGCCATGATATTTAAGTTAGCTTTTGTGGAAGTTTCAGGCAACAACTGTTGAGAAAACAAGCCACGCTGAGCTATGCTGGGGTAGAACTAACACACAGAACATGGGATGAAGGTGCTTACCACACTTCTCTCATTTCTAAGCCTGATCTATGCCAAACTGCACAGGCACAGCCTTTGACTGGCTTTGTGATCTGGGGAAAAAATGGGCAAAAAAAGTAGCATATATTCTTTACATATTCTCTTTTAGTTTAATTGTTGATAACTATTTGTAAGTAGTTTGAATATAATTCCATGGGAGCCAATAATGATCTATTTACTGATCAAAGACAAAGAGATTGCAGACCGGGACTTTATGAGCCCTCATGTTTGGAATGGCAAGAGGAATTCCCAGCCCTTCTAATCTGTCCTTTACTACTTGAGCAGAGACCTACAAAATACAGAAACAATGAAGAGTAAAATAAAGATAATCAATCTATGCTCTCAAAACCATATACTATATTATTTGCATTCTTCTACAGGAGATAATCTTGATTTAGCTGAAAACCTACTCTGCCAGAAATCCAGCTTGAACTGTAACATGCATTTCCTGTACCTCCCTTTTGTGAAAGAAATACAAACCACTTCTACTGATGCTTCTCTTACAACAGACAGTTCCTTGCAGGCACAAGAGAAGTGTGTTTTGATGACAGATATGAGGGGAAAGGTGCCTTTCCCTAGTTACTGACATACCCTAATCAGGTCTTCTTACATTTTCTTCATGCTCATTTAGACCCTTGGTGCACTGTAAAAATAGCAATGAATGGGTTTATTGCATTAATTTAAACTAGAATTTCCTGTATTTTAGAACTAGTTTCCTTTTAATTTTGTTCCATATGCTAGAACTGTAAGGCCTCCATGAGTCTGAACTTTCATAAAGAAATGATGCATCTTGTATTGCAGTATCTGAACAGAGTATGTAATTTGAATGCCATACCAGTGTCTATAAAGCAAAAAGATTTAGTCAAGGTTTTGCTCTTGCGCAGTTTTTTCTTCTTTGTGAATACAAAAATGAATTACCTTGAATCCAGGCTTTTTTGTGATACATTTGCTTTCAGATTATTTTGTAGGGAAAGGACAAGATTACCACACTGCCTTTATGTCAGAAGCTTGATTAACTGTTTACCTGGAGAAGATCATAATTTCCACAGCCTCTCCACTGTTTTTTCTCATTTTATAAGGTTAAGTAATAACGTAGTTATAACTGTTGGGAAAAACTAATTTTTGAAAGAAAAATGCCTTTTGATGTGATCAGCAATAGTATTTTGTAGTTATTAAACCTGATTGATGTCCTTTTCATGTTAGTGTTTAATTATGTAAGAAAAACTGTAGGCTTTTCTATCCAATATTGAAGTGACACTTATTTAATTGCAATTTTAATTAGTAGAGGCTGTAGAAACATGATATGAAAGTGGTGTTTTCACTTGATGTTATTTATTTTTCTAATGGCAAAGTCCTAGTCTCTGTTACACTGCTGTCCTCAATAATGGAATTAAACCTTCATTGTTTTTAAGGGATATCCTTGGTACAAAGCAATCCTTGAAAGAAGTTTGAACTTTTCTGAGTAGAAGAAGGTAAAAAAGATTGCAAGAACTGTAACTATTGGGATAGAGAATGGTATGGGGTGACCAATTTCAGCAGAGCTTGTAACATAAGCTGAGTATTTGAAGGAGATTTCTTAAATGGCAATCTAATTCAAAAGCGTCAGCAGAATACTTAGGCTATCCCTTGTTTACCTAGAATAACTAAGGTTACTGGTATTTGCAGTACAACCTGGTACTCCCCAGGTGGTGTCCTACTTTTAACTTTTCTTTGAGCTTTTTTCATTTACGGTTGTTTCTCAAATGGTTATTTTGAATAGAGACTGAAAACGCAGGAAACTATATGTAAAATTGGATGTTAGTAGTACAACTTCAAAGAATTAATACTCTTACCTTCTAACTTAGCCTAAGAACTTCCCAGGAACTTATTAATGGACAGATGGGTTATCTTCATTATGACTTTTCTGTTAAAGTGTTATTTGTATATACAGTAAGCCTCCACTTTGGTCCCTTTAATAGCATCAGAATCCTGAGGAGTGTACCAACCATCGTGCGTTGGTTTCTTTGGCTGGACAGAGAACAAGGAAAAGAGAAAATAGAAGAGAGAGAACGGAGTGTGTTTCTCCAGATCTAAAAAACAGTGTGAAATTATATTGAACTATATACAATTCTAGCTGTGATTGTACTTCGGAATTTTTTCGCTCTAAAAATAGTCCTGTGAGGTCTATTATGTTTCATTACTTTCCATGCCAAATTTGCTCAAGCAACAAATAAAATGAAAGAGGGAAGGAAGTATCTGAGACAGTAACCTTTAAAACCAATAGCATCTTTAAATGTGTCATATTTGGTTTCTGTAGAATTTGAGCAACCTAGTACTGTGTAGATAAAATCTTAATGATGTGTGATTCATTATGATTCAATGAACCGCGCAAAAGATGAATATGGGGAAAATTTAGCACTTTGATGTGCAGGAAAGTTCCTCAAAGGGTTTTATTTTCAAATAAGTTTAAGAATGCTCCATTAGCCTTCTCAAAGATGACAGGAAGTTACACCAAGGTAACTAGGTCCCCTAAATGAGAGCAATAGCAAGGAAATAAAAAGGAACTTACTGCATGCTTTGAAGCTGCTTTTGTATTCAGAAGCAACTTGATAACCTTTAAATATAAATGAGAGAGACAAGTGCTGGGATAAAATCCCACACTGAACGCAGGTACTCTGAAAAGAAGGTACTGAAGCCACCTCTAGCTTTTCTTGGGACAGATTTCTTGGAAAAACCCTGAGCAGCAGCTAGAATGAGAGACTGATGCCAGGTATTTTTTGTTTGTTTGTTTGTTTGTTTGTTTTATTGGTTAGATGCCTTTCATTTGAAGCAAGTGCTTAGCCTCGCTGCCTTGCTAGACTTAAGTTTGCTGTTCTCATTTTTAGGCTTGTGAACTCAGGTGAATCTTGTACATAGGACATGCTTTTACTTCCCCATAAGCAAGGAATTCCAATAAAGCAGTACTGCAGGCAAAATTCTCAGGTTGTCTTCATATTGAAATACATATCAATGTATATTAATGTATGAGATCACCAGCCCATAGGGCTGTATCAACAGGTTGGGGTGCTGGCTCAAAACAGGATATGGAGTGGGTTAATCCAGAGAAGTACCGTTAATCCAGTACCATATTGTGTACGTTGAGAAAAGGCAGTAGACAGAGCTTCCTTAACTTCCAGAAAGCTCAAGCTGTCCTGGGGTTGTATTTTGAATTTCCAGCTTTGCAGACTCCAATCGAGAGTGAGGTCAAGTTCAATGTTTCTGACTCACCCATCACCTCTACACGAGAGGAGCTTTTAGAGCAAATGTTACTACTGGTTTCTAAGTGGTTTTATTCTCAGAGTCTTTCAGTTAATCTGCATAACTTCCGGCTTTTAGAGGATTTTGTGTGTGCTATTGAGTGCAATATACAATACCTAAGCCAGAAAATTCACTCTGACTTAACTGTCACCATACTTGGTAAGGTAAAGAAAAAAAACCCCACAAACATATATTGTAAAAGTAATCAGTAAACAGTGTATCACCCTATAACACCAGGTTTTTGTCATTTGTTTCAAAAGTCATGTATCAGTATGAAAATAGCTTAGAGAAACTACCTCATGCGTCCATCAGTAGTTTTAAGAAAATGGAGACTACATTAAGATCAAACATCTAGCCATTAAAGGAAATAAGATGGCAAAAGCCACAATTGTTGTGTTGTCATACCTGTAAAGAAGAATATTAACTTGTTTATAAAGTAAAAATACAAATCCATCATATGGTGCAGGGATGAGATGCTACTTGGAAATCAGATGGACTATTATACAATTACATTAAAATATGGGGTATGGGTCAAACTGGCTTACAGGTCTGAGTAAAAATGTATGTTGATATCCAGTGAGACATACAAAAGTAACTGATTTATAATGCAAGGAATAACTGGCTGAGAGGAAACCCAAGGTCACATAAACAGCTGATAGGAAATGCAAAACCTGAACCTAGATATCTTTACCCTTGTGCTTATTCTTAGCTACGGTCTTACCATTTTTCTGAAGCTTTGCAGAATTTTTGTCTTACCCTGAGTGAGCCATGTTACCTCATGCTAGAACTCTGCTTGTGAAAATTGTAATGCATGACTTAATTTCCAAGGTTAAGTTTTCCTGACATTTTATTAACAATAATATCAAAGTTAGACTATAACAATACTAGTGAAGCTCAAATCATAAAAGGCCTCAATATTCACCTGCTGGTTGTTTGAGATGTAGCTAACATTTCATTTCTTGTAATGCTTCATAAACTCCAATATCTTAATACATTTAACCTTCTCAACACCTTGAGTAGAGTGATGGATGAATTTGGTTACCTCTAATTTAAAGAGGAGTGAATGAAACTGAAAAGATTGCAGAGGACCAAGCTTAGAATTTAAATCTTGCTATCTGGCTTAGACTGTGTTCAATGGAGATACGTGATATTTTTACAGCAGAGAGGAAAATAATCTCATTAAAATTCAAAAATAAACTTAGTTCTTTTATGTATTTTTAGACAGCTGACAAAATTTGTGTACCATATCACAGCTACTTGTAGGCCACTCTTAAAGGAAGGAAGAGCAGTTATTTCCCCCAGTTTATCTTAGCACTTTGTTGTTTGTGCAGCTAGTTTTGGAGTTCTTACATACAATAAATATGCAGCAAGTAGAACGGATCCATAGTTTTAAAGATATACACAACCAAAAGCTAAAATATTTGAAAACAGGAAAATGGCTGACTAGTTTGAATCCATTACATTACTAATTTAATGAACAATAAAGAATGTGGCAAACATATACTTTGACTTATGACAAATCACATGGATAGAGTGTGGAAATCTGGGATAGATTCATATTCTAAGGATCAACTCTTATACAGTTTAGATTATATTGTTCCATCTTCAGTTAAACACAGACTTACATGGTTATTCTTATGTACTGATAATATTAAAATTAATCAGACCAATATCAGTTACTGGAAAACAGGGTTATTTTAAAGGTTTTTTTTGAAACCATAAATCTGAGCTGGAAAGCAATCTTAGCATGTTCATTATTAATTGCTTTCTCGTACTGTCAAATGTGGTTTAGGATACCAAAGGCCCTGATGTCTTTCAAAAGATATAGCAAAAGTCTTGCAACTTCTTTTTATAATTAATGTCTAAACCAAAATTTTATCTTCACCTACTAAAAAACCATTACCTACCTAACATTTTTTTCATTATAGCAACAAGGAGAATCAAGGGAACATTAAATTATCAGATAATAACATCTCTGCACTTTTCAAGCCTGTCAGCAGATTTTCAAAGCTCAAGAAAAGCAAGAAGCTGTCGAATAGTTCTGTACCATATGTCATATCTGAATTACATCAGAATTATTAAGGTGCAATTTCCTTTTACATTTTCTTAAGAATTTTTTTTTAACATAGTGGTAGAAAGTTGCCATTGCATGCTCTGACAGACAACTATGTGCTGTAGATAAACTAGAGAATTGAGAGCCTTCTTAGAATCTGATAAATTATGCTACTTTATTTCTAACACATAGTAAAACAGCATATAAGTTTGCCAGATACTGAATATGTCATTTAGATACACACAGCAAGACAAGAGAATCCCTTAAACCCCCCAAAGCATAACATGGCTTAAAAGGACCTTGGGTAAGTGTAATACCGGTTGAGACACAGTGTGTCAGGGTGCAGTGTCATGTCCCTCTGAGGGGAGATGCTACTACTGTACAAGGAAGAACATTGTGAAGGCAATCTCTTCTTGAGACAGCTGTTTTAAAGATGAACACTGAGGGGACCACTATCTGTGGTCTCTGCTGCTGGCCCACTTACATGGGCAAATCACATGGGTCTCCTGGAAAAGAAAGGAAGGTGAACTTTATAGGCGGACTTGGTAATTTCTTGACAGAGGAGAGGAGAGATAAAGGGTATTAACCATTGAAAATGTCTTAAGACTTGCAGGAAAAAGAAAGTCAGCCCAGCACAAACTGATAATTAACTGGGGTTTTGCATGGCAAGGCAAGGCAAGTCTTACAAAGGGGGCTGGCCTTTTGTTGTTTACAAGACCTGAATCTTTCAAATATTTTAAGTTACTGTGGTTAAAATTCTTTAGCTAAGTCAGCATTCATTGGCATTCTTATGGTTCTGAAAGGAAGCCAGGCTTAGCTGGAAACCTCAGGCAAATCTGTGATCTGATGACTCTGTGAGTCTTTAGGTTACAACCCAGAAAAGCTATGACCAAAAAGGTTGTTAGTAATAGTTACCTGAATTACACCTGTGCACTAGCTTGGTTTGGAAATATATGGGTCCCTTTGCAAGTAATTGGGAATGACACTGAGCCAGACTCAAGCAAAAGCATGCATAGAAAGTGAAGCAATAATGTAATGAATGTATTTAGTTTATCTAAAAAGGCAAAATCTTTTTGCACTGGAGTTGGACTTTCTTGCCACAAAATTTGCTTGCATAATACAAGTTGAGAAGGTAAAATTAACTGCATTTTTTTGGTACACTGGTATTCAGGCATCTAATAATTAGGACTTGAAGCAGGATTTTCAGAAGTGCTTCAGCACTGGTGGAATTGGTTCTGTAGTGCTGAACTTCAAACTTCTAATTGCTTTGACGGGGAGCTGGAGATTGAAAAACTTATTTAGAGTCAAAGTTGAGATCCTGAAACCTCATTTTACTACCAAGGCACCAACAGTTTTTAACATGCCTTACCATTAGTTAAGCTATTTAGTAAGGCTGTATTTAGCATGTAGAAAGCAGTCTTTGAAGCAGGAAAAAGAACCCAGGCTTTCTTGCTCCTAAATGAGGACTTTAATTACTGGCATCCTTTTCGCAGTACATCTTTGCTTCTTTTCTGCTCCAACTGAGTGCCAGACCTCAGACTTCAGCTACAGCAGTGTGAGCCTTCTGGTACATCTTTGGATCTAATTAGAAAAAATCTGAACTTATAAATGAAGAGGAAGATGTGTATGTACACTGATGGAGTATATAAAAGTACTTTTCAGCCTCGTTTTGTGTAACAGAAGTTTCAGCTGAGTGACAGTAATTCAGAGATGTGGGCGAGTTCCTAGAAGTGGGGAAGTTACAAGAAAGCTTAGTACTTTATTTATTCAAAAGCAAGTGATCACTCAACAGCTGTGCCACTACTGTGAGGCAGTGCTGCTTCCGCGTACCTGGAGCTCCCGTCTCAAGTGTGGCTCCGCTTGGTGCTAGAGGTGACAAAGGGAATCCCTTCGCTCGCTGGCCTGGCTGCCGGCTGCGTCCCAGGCAGGGGGGAAGGAGCCCCGCCGTCGTCCCTCCCACCCCAGCTGCCGGAGAAACACGCTCACCCGCGAAGCGATGCGCTAAGGCAGCGACACTCCCAGAGCTGCAGCCTGCCGCTGCGAGCGGCCTTCCTCCCGTCCCCTCAAGAAATATGCTGCCTGGCGAGCACGCCCTGCACTGAGCACCCGCCCCGGCGGCCCACGCGTGGCGCGGAGGGGCGCGGAGACAGCAGACGCGCCCCGCCCGCGCCCAGGTGCAGCCGCCTCCTCCTGCCAGAGCGAGGGAGGGACGGAGGGAGCTCCGCGCCGCGGGCGCGGCTTGCTGGGGAGCAGCGCGGGGGTGGGGTGTGGAGGCAGGAAGGAAGGAAGGAAAGAAAGAGAAAGAAAGCAAGAAAGCGAGCGAGCGGAAAGCCGGAGGGAGAAAAGAAAACTAAGCCATCTAAAGTTCTGCTCTTCCTTCCCCCAGCCTCTCTCTCTTGCCTGCTGCTTTCTGCCAGAGGTAAGCCAGCCTTCGCCGGTCGCGGAGTTTGCGAGGCAGAGGGCAAGGACTGGCAGCCCCGTGCGCGGCGGCCTGCTCTGGCGTCTCGCCGGGCCGGGCCGGGCCGGGCCGCTGCAGGCTCGGAGCTTCTCCGTGGTCAGCTGCTGGGATGCTGAAGGTGCCGGTCTCCCCGGCAGCGTAGCGGCCAGCTCACTGCTGGAGAGTGACGTGACCGGCGAGTTCAGGACTGAGGCGGAGTGGTTTGGTAAAGGGCATGTGTCAGATCAGTGTCAGATACCAGAGTTGGAACATGACAAGGAATAGCTCGTAGGCAGGTGGAAATTAAGGCGTGTATTTTTTTTTCCTCCTGTTTTCTTTTTAGCTTAAGTTATTTTAACGGTGTGTATGTAAATGTCATAGTAAGGAACAGTGCCTTATTGTCGCCTATTTATTTACTGTATGAGTTGTTTTTGTGAAGTTTGTCACAAACAGAATTCTTGTTAGCTGACAGTATAGTTTTGGAAATTTTATCAGAAAGTGCATGACGTTCACTTTCAGAAAGTCAAAGAGCGAGTAGGATGTCCTAGACAGAAAAGACAAAGTGAATGATACAGCACCCAAGTGTTGCCACAGCAACTTGCTAAAGTGTGCTCAACCAGTTCCATCTGTAGCTTATTTGTGCCATGCAGTGCTTTACGCTGGAGACTGTCTGCAACTTGTTCCACTCAAATTTCTTGCAAGGGTTGACTCCGAGGTAGTAAAGGTGGCTGAACTTTTCTCTGGAAGAGAAGTGTTCTGAAATAAACCAAAAAACCAAACAAACATAACAGAGGATGTGCCTGAATGTATTTCGTAATTATCAACTGCGTTGAACTACACTTAGTAACTTCCTTGCATTTGGAAGGGGAACAGTACTGTCGGAATTGGTGCAATCAGTTGTCTTGCTCTGAGTGAACCCAAATGTTAATTCATTAAGTAACCATTTTAAAAAGTCATTTTGAGATTTTTTTTTTTTATCATGCAGTTAGTATGCTGATTGCATTGTGTGTCAAGTACAATGGGAAGATGAAATTCACTACTGGCAGATTTCTTGCAGTTTCATGGTAAATCCAGTTGTGCTTTTTTGTTTTCTTTTGTGTTTTTACCTGTTTGTTTGGATCTTAATCT
Organism: Hemiprocne comata; assembly: GCA_020745705.1. NCBI lineage: Eukaryota > Metazoa > Chordata > Aves > Apodiformes > Apodidae > Hemiprocne > Hemiprocne comata. Next base: position 24,230,281 of record CM036589.1, on the reverse strand, counting down.
AGTATATGGCTTAGCAGAAGCTGAGGGCAAGCCTGAACTTGCCTGTATTTGTCGAACTGACTGCTTACGGTGTGACTATCTTGCCCTGCCCTTCTAAAGGTTTGACACTTTGTTCAGGCTAATACCTCTAGTGATCTAGATGATTTCTGGCACAAACAGTGTCTGCCTGATACATTTTGCCCACTTTAGTAATTTCTGCACTAATTACTTCTCATTCTGTACTCAGCTTATATAATCAATTTAAGAGATTATGTATATTTGTATTTTTCAGGGTCTAGAGATGCCATACTGCTGCAGTTTGTCTTTTATGGCTAGATGCTTATGTGAAAAGCTTGAGGAAATGTTGATGTCTGAAATTTTTAAAGGAACCATGAATTCATAGATAAGTACTCAGGTTGTGAAAGGACAAAATTAAATCTAAAAGCTGATTGCTGATCAGCTGAACTCAATCTAAGCACTTTTGTTTTTAAATGACTTGGGAATCTCTCAGTGAAGGTTAACTCCATAACAAACTTCTTGAGAGACTGGTATCTGATTGGCCTATAGACTTATCTCTAAAAAGTTTTAATTGTGTTAGTTTCATATTCAAGATAATAAGTCATTTCTCAGACTTGTGGACAGTGATCAAAACTGATAAAAATATTGCCCAAAAAATGAAGTTAAATAAATTAGCAAGATTCCAAAGGCTTTATTTAAAATAATGGAACATTTATAGTAAGCGTGCTGTATTGATTTTTACATCTTCCAGAAAGATACAGGTTTGTTAATCTTTTTTTCCTGTTATGTTGTCATAGATAGTCATATAGTCATTCTATGACTGGGTGACCCGCCTAGTGAATGAGGGGAAGGCTGTGGATGTGGTCTACCTTGACTTCAGCAAGGCCTTTGACACAGTTTCCCACAGCATCCTCCTGTAAAAGATAGCAATCCATGGCTTTGACAGGTGCACCCTTTGCTGGGTTAAAAACTGGTTGATGACCAGGCCCAGAGAGTGATGGTGAATGGAGCTGCATCCAGCTGGCATCCAGTGACCAGAGGTGTCCCCCAGGGCTCAGTACTGGGCCCAGTCCTATTCAACATCTTTATTGACGACCTGGATGTGGGGATTGAGTCCACCCTCAGTAAATTCGCAGATGACACCAAGCTGGGGGGGGGAGTGTTGATCTGCCAGAGGGTAGGAAGAAGCTGCAGGAGGACCTGGACAGGCTGGGTCGATGGGCTGAGGCCAACAGCATGAAATTCAACAAGACCAAGTGCAGGGTCCCGCCCTTTGGCCACAATAACCCCAGGCAGTGCTACAGGCTGGGGGAAGAGGCCTGGCAGAGAGGGACCTGGGAGTACTGGTTGACAGCCAGTTGAACGTGAGCCAGCAGTGTGCCCAGGTGGCCCAGAAGGCCAATGGCATCCTGGCTTGTATCAGGAATAGTGTGGCCAGCAGGAGTAGGGATGTAATTCTCCCCCTGTACACAGCACAGGTGAGGCCTCACCTCGAGTACTGTGTGCAGTTCTGGGCCCCTCACTTCAAGAAGGATGTTGAGGTGCTGGAGCGGGTCCAGAGGAGAGCAACAAGGCTGGTGAAAGGACTAGAGGGAAAGTCTTATAGGGAGAGGCTGAGGGTGCTGGGGTTGTTTATCCTGGAGAAGAGGAGACTCAGGGGGGACCTCATCCCTCTCTACAACTGCCTGAAGGGAGGTTGTAGTCAGGTGGGGGCTGGGCTGTTCTCCCAGGCAACTAGCAACAAGACAAGTGGGCATAGCCTCTAGCTGCTCCAGGGGAGGTTTAGGTTGGATATTAGGAAGCACTTCCTCATGGAGAGGGTGATTAGACATTGGAATGGACTTCCCGGGGAAGTGGTCGAGGCACCGTCCCTGGATGTGTTCAAGGAAAGGCCGGATGTGGCACTTAGTGCCATGGTCTGGCTGATGTGGTGGTGTTAGGTCATAGGCTGGACTTGATGATCTAAGGTCTTTTCCAGCCTTGGTGATTCTGTGATATATATGGTGTAAGTATAAAGAAGTTTGGGTTTTCCTAGGTTTTTTTTAACCACTTTTTGAAAGTGTGGAAGTAATAAAGCTATTTAAAATTTTTTCAAGGAAAGTCTTCTAGTGATTTAATAAGTTATTTAATAATTTCATAATAATAATAAAGTACAGCCACAAGTAATTAGCAGTGATAACAGTTGAGCTCCATTTAGTACATGATTTTAAGGTTATATTTATTTGTATGTGGCTTTGGGGATTGAGGAGGGGCATAAAGATTTATTTAGGGCTGCTTTTCAGAATAACAGCTTAGTTATTCAAAAGATATTGGGGTAAGCTTACATGAAGAGGTTTTCTCTTTTATTGGAGGAATTAATACAGTACAAAAGTAGGCCATCTTTTAAGCTACAATTCTAGACCATAAGTAGTGCCCTTTTTGTCAGGAAATATTGGAAGAATAAGGTATCAAAACCTTCTACAATATATATATTCTGGATGTGATTTCTTTTATTTCTAATTGCTACATAAATCTTAATGCAGTTCTGCCGAAGCTGTTCCTTCTCCTCTAGGCTGCTTAAGGTTAGTACCTGCATGCCAGGACAGCTGCTGCTGTCAGCCTGTTTCCTTAAGGCTAAATTACTCTTTATACAGGAAGAGGGAAGTAAAAAACCTGTTGACTACTGCTGATCTTAAACCTTTGAAGAGATGCAATTTTAGGATTCAAATACTGTTTGCTTTGGATTCTGTAAGTTTTGAGTTTGGGTACGGCCCTGAAAGAAAGAATTACTCAAATAGGTGGACTCTGGAGAGTGCAAGAGCTGAGTTGGAATATACTGAGGAAAAACTGTCATGGGCACTTGAGATACCAAATGTCCCTACCTAGTGTGGAGGCCAGAATTTAGGGGCTTATGCCTCTGCTGCTGCTTGTGGCCGAGTGAAAAACTGCTTCCCTGACAGAGTTGAAAAATTTGTAGTTACCCACTTCCCATTTTCCCTCGTGACAGTTCTTTGAAGGGCCTGATCTGCAAGATGTATTTTGATCACCTCCATAGCTTTCTGACTGTAGTTATTTAAACAATTAAGGCACTTCCTCCCTCCGCCCCCCTCCCCTCTTCCCCCCCAGTCACGATCAGTTGTTGTTCTACCTTTGTAAGCTATTTGTTATGGTACTTGGTTGATAGTAATTTGAAGAGGGCTTGAGCCCACAGTTCACATAGAATGCTCTAGCCAGTAATTTTTGTTTTTTCCCATTAAAAGTGTGTTACTGTGCTAAAAAAAGGCTCAGAAGATAAGGAAGTAGAAGCCCTATGCTGTAGTTAATTGGTGCTGGAGTGGAAATAGGAAAGCTTTGGGTTGCAGCTCTGTTTTTAGATCAGTTTTTCTCCCCCTTATATCCAAGTACTGTGTAGTAAAAGAGTATGTGTCTAGATAAGTCATTCGTCTCTTAACTGTTCATCTTAACATTAGCTTCTAGGATTATATGCTTTAAGACTGTATTGCTTGTGCTGAGTTAAGACTTTGATTTCTCTATTCTTTATACAGGCCAAGATAAAAGGATGGAGAGGTTATGCTGTTTACACTCCTTGAAATTTTTATAGATAAGCAATGTAAAAATACTACTGTACAAATGACAGGGAGCCTTTCTGAATTTTATCCAACATTAATGTGAATTCAGCCGGGAATTTTTTTAATGCCCTTTTTCTTTTTCATAGGTTTGTAGTCTTTAAAAAAAATCGGTTTGAACTGAAGAAACTTTGAAGAAGTGTCTTGAAGAAACTGATATTCTCCACTGTCTGGCTGACAACAAATTTAGAGAGCTTTGTTGCTAGTGAATATGCACACATCGTGACTATATTTCTACATGACTGTGTGGGGCAACATTCGGAATGAAGCTGCCATTATGTCATCTATGGGCAATGGCACTGATATTGAAGAATTCTTGGTCAACATTAACTTGGGACAGTATCTTCCTAAATTTAAAGAATATGGCTATAACATTGTGACAGATTGTGTGGGAATAAATAACAATGTGCTTCAGCAAATGGGAGTGTTGCCTACAGGGCACCGAAGAAGGATTCTTAAGCAATTAGACACCACTCTTTCAAAAATGCAAGGAAATTCTCTTTTCCCTGAAAATCTAAAACTCAAAGACTTGAAAGATTCAGAAGAGAAGCAATATTCATCCTCGGATCAGGAGTCTCCAGGAAGCAATTCAAGTGTAGATGGGACTAGATTAATACCTGCAACATTGTCAGAACAGCTTCCTAATAAAGCTCACATTGATGAAGAAAGTTTTGAACTTGCAGAGCAAAATTTATCTGAGGCAAATGAGGATAGCTCTGCAAATCTGGATTTTTCTGGTCTATACCAGAATTCAGACAGCATACTAAAGTCTATTGGTCTGTGTGGCAGTATTCAGACGAATACTCAGCCAGATACATCACTGGAAGAAGCTGCTGCACACCAAGCTGATGAGCACTCAGCTGTCTGTTTGACATTTCGTGATCCTCCTTCTTCATTTGCTCATTCACGTGAGACAAAATTCAGTGAAAACAAACACCTGATGTTTACAGATGAGGATGAATTATCTGATAGTGAGCCAAATTCTCCATTCTTTAAATTTAAAGGAGAAATGATAGACAATGACTTATATGGTTCCCATACACAAAACTGCATGAAAGTCTTTCCAAGAGCAAGCCGGTCTTTCATATTAAGGCATCGACCTGTACCAGAAATTCCCAAATCAAGTAAAGTTCAAGCTTCATCAAGGTAACTACTCTTTCTTTCTAATGAAGAATCACTGTCATTGTAGATCTTACTGTTTGGGATTTCTCATGGGTGTTTTATATACTTTTTTTGTCATTTTTTTATATATGCTGTAAATAGACTGTATCTGGAATTAATGTTGCCAAATAACTGAAGGAGGGTTAAGCTTCAATGCGAGTTAAAAGCTCGAATGAGAGTATAAATGGAAATTTTAGCAAAAACCTCTCTAGTCATCTCTGGGTCATCTTATTTTCAAAGAAAGAAATCTTTATTGTTTTAGATGTAACACTTGTTATGAACAGCTATATCAAGCATTCTTAAAGCAATCTGTATGCTGTTAAGATGGAGAAGACTAGAAATATGGAATTGTTATGAAACCAAGATTAAAAAATAAAAGAAAAAGCTGTTAACTCTGTTCCAAGCCAAAACATTGCTAATAGTATTAATTAGACCTTGGCTTCAGTGTACCTGATTAAATTCTGATCCATCACAGAAAATATACAAGAAAATGGTGTCTTTTAATAACCATTAGTTGTTGTAGCTTGTCTTGCAAAAATATCATGGAATGCAGGGAAAAGGTCTGATGTTAGAACTGAAATCTAGGCCTATCTTAATAAAAGTAATACTGTTTGAATGTTAAAAATAATAAGCACTGAATGTGCAGTTGAGCACAATATTACAGACTGTGTAAATGAAGAATATCTCCCCACAGATTAATTTGTGATATTTTGGTTCTGTTTTCTGTAAGGTTTTACTTGTCATGCTGGTTTAGTGTCTTAAATAGAGAAGAAAAAGTAATACAAAGACACATGCAAAGTTTTATAGGTGTAGCCATATCCAAATCATTAGGTTGCACTTTTTTTAGGCAAATGCTTTGTTTATTTTTAAAACCACTAGTTATGCCTGGGAGGGACATGTCTGAGACTGTTCTGTATTTATCTTGTCTTTTTCATTTGTGTATATCCGCTGTTAAAACATCATTGGCAAGTTTATACATGCCCTAAATGCAGAGTTTTCCCAGAATTTATAAGTTTCTTTTAGATTATTGAAAAAGGTTATTATTAAATATTGTAATATAATTGTTTGAACAGATGGAGCAGCAAAGATTCTTTGCAACAAATAAGAGATTTTTGTGCACCTTAATGTTTCGTCAGTGCCTTCTAAAGCACCAAAATATTGTGCGTGTTGAAACTTCAGCATATACATCTTTCAATGGGTGTAGCTTTATGTTGACTTTTCTAGAGTGATTATCCCTACTTCAAATAATAAGACTACTCCTGCTGAGCTGAAATTGGAATCTTATCCTAAAAAGATAACAATAACTAGCTACTAAAAGAGTACTCCTATGTCTTTTGAGAAGCAATCATGCAGTAGAGAGAATATGCTGTATTTATATTCTTCCCACTATGGAAGTAAATCCTCCAAATCCCAGTGTATTAGTGACTGGGATGTGGCTGGGTCACTAACTTCATAACCGGCCATTTTGGTTTGGGAGCTCCACCTTATTTTTCTCCTCTTTATGCTCCAGTTATAACAATATGGAAATCTTGAAGAGCAAGTAGCAGTCTGTCTTAGGAAGATCAAGGTTAAACCAGAACTTCAAAACAGAACTTAAACTTCACAGAAACATCCTTAATAACCTTGCTGGGTATTTTTTTTAGAGGCAAAGAATTAATGCAGAACTTTAAAATGAGAGCTTGCAGCACCTTTAACCTCAGAAAAGATTGTGTAGGTCTTGCAGAATTGCATAGACAGACATTCTCTGGTGACTTACTGATAGGCACTGGTTTCATCCTTATTACACTGTGTGAAGGCTTTTCCACCTGCTGAAATCTTCAGGGGAACTCAGCATTTCCTTCTCATTGTGCATGGATATTAGTAATTAAAATTATACACAAGGAAATGCTGTTCTCATTATTTCCAATGTACTTTCTGGCACAGAAAGTTCATATGTTCGGTGTGCTTGTGCCCCTTGGTACTTCTGTGACCGTGTCACTTTTAATTAATACTCATGTGCTTGCCTCTCTTGCAATGGTACCTGCTTCCCTGTGGCTCATGTGGGCTCCTGGCTCCTGTAACAAACCACACTGTCAGCTGGCAGGACACCATAACATTTTAAAAGTTGGAAATACTTTGGTTTTCTTTCTTCTTTGAAGAATATGTGACATCACTATGGTACTGATGTCAGTTATTAATTTAAATAAGTAAAACTTGGGGAAAATATCACATTTGGAAAAAAAATCACATCAAAGAGAACATAAGGGACATACAGAATAAGAACAGGGCCTAGATAACAGTGAAACAGTAAGAATTAGACAAAACCAGATTCCAGTTAGTGAAAAACACACCCCAAGTAGTCAACATCCCAGCCTAGAGACAGGCCTGCAGGACACCTGCTAGACGGATGAAAGGGATTGAAAGGAGTAGTCCCCACAACTTACTTTGATTACAGCCTTGAGCACTCGGGGGGAAAAAACGCTTAAGTAATTTAAATCACTGTATTAATGTATTAATGAGCATACTTAAATTAGCATACTTAAATTCACACACACAGGCTAGAGGAACCCCTAACAACAAGCCCCTTACTCTTTGAACATGTGTAGTGAAATTTTTGAGCATTGCCACTTTAAATGGAAGCAAGGAATTAGTTGACCAATCGTGTGTGCGAGTGATAGAATAATGTTAAAGTTCTTTCTCATCTTTTTGGATATAAAAGTAGCACTTGCATTTCGGGAAACCAAGCTTGCTTAGTGGAATCCCACCCTGCTCCCTTTTCTGTGCAGAATTGGATGTTAAAGCAAGTGTCTCGACTGTGTGTGGATTGGCTTCTTGCACACCGGGTAACAGACCCTGCTTTCAGGAGGTACTGAAGGGTGAAGAATTTACAAACAAGTGACTGTTACACATTGTACTTGATAGTGAAGTTATTGTGCAGATTTTATTAGTGTTTTTTGCTGATCAGTATTGAAATGATGCTTAATTATGCTAGATTCTTGTCAGATGGACTTCTTCTTAAACATTATGAGTTTTCTGTTGATACAGAATTAGTAAGTATCACTCTAAAGGTGTTTAAAAGCACTGGATTTGTTAAGGGGATTGTAAATCATCTTCTAAAATCGAAATAATCTGCATCCTAAATGTCTTTATTAGGCAAAGTCATCACCTTTCTGAGACACTGCATTCTGTATTTAGTTGAGTAGTGTTAAACTTTTAATATGGTTCCCAAATCACGTTGTGGAACAGAACAATGGGTTAAACAGAGTGGATTGGAAGTTTTATGGCCCCTCTTGATACTTTTGGTCTAATTCACCTCTTCCCTACAGACATGAGTGCAAAATTGAGGCTTTTGTAAGACAGAATAGTGAAAGTAACGCAATGGATGAAGCTAACCCCTGACGTACCTTTAGTGCAAGATTAAAGATAATGAATAAGTACAGAGATAGTTTTAGAGGCTTTGGATCCTGTTATTTAGCAATCAGTCTTTGGTGAAATAGCTACTCTTGCATCAGTCAGAGAAACAGTCTGTTCAATGAAGAAGCTTAAGCAGATTGGTAACTTGGTAGACCTGTTTGTTATACAGAATGCTACACAGATAAAATCTCAGGATGATGAACTCTATACACTTTTAGAATTGTTTATATCCCCCAGCTTTGTTACTTGTATTTTTTAGTAGTGGGATTACTCTGATTCTTTATTAAAATAAATAAGAAAGAAAGAGACTAACAGTAATTCTGGAAGATATGCTGCATTTGGGGGGAAGTAGAAATAAACAAAATAGATAATGGTTCTTGGCCTGAGCAGGCAGTGTTTGTTTTTTGCAGTTGGTAGATCCTATGGTTGAAAATTCTTGCTTGATGCTGATATTCTTTAGCCTCTTTCTTAACATATTCGTGGTCAAGATTGCTAATGAGGTGCCCAAGCTGATGCTGATGTGTCTCTGTTCTGTCACACAAAGCAAATTTATTAGGAGACAGAAGCTCTTTTCCCTATGAACCCCAAAGTTCTAACACAGCACGCTAGAGTGCTTTCGACATATATTTGCATTATGGGAGGGTTAGATGTTAAGATAGATAGAAAAGAAAACATGTTTTGAATGAGTTTGAAAACAAAAGCTTCATTCACTTAAAACAATCAGCAGATGAATGCCAGTAAAGACTTTGAAGCAGTAGTAACTGCTAGTACTGACTTCTGTCACTCACTTTGTCAGGTCACAGGAGTGTACTGAATAAAGCAGCTCGGCCCAGGGCTAAGCTCTCACCTTTCCAGTTTCTCAGCCTTTAGCAAGACCAGTGGCTGCCTCATCACACCCTTTCATCCTGTTTATACATAAGGAAAGGGTGGTGGGGAAGATTATGTGGCCTGAGCCGCATCTGGTACCTTATAATATGTGAAAATAGTGGGTCTTAATCTCCACAGTCGTAAAAAAATGATAATTTAATTGAAATTATTAATATATCTTTGTAAAATTAGCACACATGGTAATTGGCAGACTGCTTGCACTAACTTTCCTATGAAGAGCAAAATAAAGAAGATTGATCATTAATCTGCAGGGGTAATAAATTTTGGAAATTGTTAAGTAAAGTTGTGGATTTGTGTAGGTGTAAGACTTTTTCCAATCTTAGTCTTCAATATTTTTCCACCTTTTAATCCAGGCATTCTATCTGTAACGAGTTATCCAACTATTTTATTGCGTGTGGGCAAATTATAATTATTTTTTATCTTGTATTTTGTTTGGTATATGCTTATCTTTATCTCTGTTTATTTAAATGCTATAAATACCCTTAAAAACCCAAACCTAATGGCAGAAACTCTGGTCTGTGTTGAAAAAGTTAAGGTTGTTTGTACAAATGCATGAAGTGAGTTTGCTATTGTTTATATCTTCAAAAGATGTAACTACATCAATTTTAGTAAAATGTATGAAGAACACAGATTTCCAAAGTATTTGTTGTGGTTTTTTTGTAGTGATAACTCAGGAGAGTAAAGAATTAAGTCTGGGAGCTAGGCTGTGGTGCACATCAACTGGCCAAACTGGCTCTGTTTTCTGAAACCAGGATTTTACAAAATATCATTGTGGAACTTAATTGATAACACTTGCAATGTCAAATAACTGTACAAGGTGCTCCTTCTGTCTTGAGTCTAATGATTTGTTTGGGGCAGGTTTAAGCATGGATTAAAAATTACATGAAACAATAAACTCATACCATCTGTCATAGGGAAAAATCATCTTGTAATACAGAGTATTTGAGCTTGGACTTCATGACACAGTATAATTCAATAAATTTGAATATGCCTAATCTTTAAATAATAAAATTTCTCAGTGTCTAATGGGGAAAAAAATTTAGAGATATTGATATATTTAGTAAAGCATATTTATCTTTGGCTTTGAAGGATGTAGGACCTGCCAACTGCTGGAAAAAAAAATAAAGGATCTTATATGGCATTTATCAATCAATGAATCCTTCTATAAGGATGCGTGGGGATCTAGATCACAGCTATTTCAAGCAGAGAAAATGAAATTAAGATAAAAAATTATTCTTTTTAACAGGGGAAACCAGAGCTTGGCTGAAAACAGCTCTAATATAGGTGGCTTGAGTAATGAAGAGGGGTTAGAAATACACTACTTCAGCCATATATGGTCCTGTGTTGTTATTCTAAACCTACTATCTCGGCCTGAAATCTAAATAATATCAACAATAAAAAAATGAGATCTTTGACAGCACGATGAGTGCAGTATACATGAAGTTGCTGAAATACTTGTGTACCAGCACAACACCAATAAGAGCATAATCTTACCTATCTACAAAACGTGCCATGGTAGTCACAGGCAGTTGCAATACAATGTTGTTTGTCTCAGGTTGAAAACTCTCTGGGAAAAAATTCTCCTTAGGAAATCAAAGCCTTATAGCAGCTTGTTGGGTTTTTTTTCAGTGGTTGAGAGCATGTTTTGTTTATATTTCCATACTCAGGCCCCCCCATTGAGCTTAATGTTAAATTAAACTTTAATAGTACATCCTTCTTTAAATATAATCAGTGTGAAGGAGAATGGAAGGTAGAGGATGTGGGAAGAGTGGGGAATCTCCGTGCTTCTCAGCAATCTGCATGTATCATAAATTCGAGCGAAAACAAAAACAAAAACCTGAAGAACAAAGTGAAGATGTGTGCTAGGATCAGAGACGTGTTCAGTGTCATAAAGGATGGAAGACATATTGTTGGGTGGCTTTTAAATTAAAGCAGAATTTTCCCAAGACTTAAAATTGACTATTTCTATATTGGTATATAATTTTTATAGTTTAACTGCATAAGCTGTTTTTGCTCCATTTTTGGGAAATTTCACTTAATGTTTTCATTTTGTGCTTTGTTTTGTTCAAGTTCCCTTCTGAGAAGAAGAAATGTGGATCTTGTAAACATTTCTTGCACTGGGCGGCAAATTTCGCAGAACAGTGAGTTAAGCACACTGATACATCTTGACTATTAAGGAAAAAGAAACCTCAGACCAGAAGTTGTCTAAAATGAGTATTGACTTGCTTGTTTTAAGCAATATTGGGCATCTAAAAGGTCTGGAAAAAGTGATGTATGTAATAGTAGAGCATTTAACCACTTCTGCAGTTTTACTTAGTTTTTGTTTATAAACTAAATAAAAATTTAAAATCTGATCTTTAAACCACATATTTTAATTTACTTTTTTAGACTACAGCACTTTGAGTTTTAAGATTAGTTCCAGATTTTTAAAGCAAAGATAGCTTTTTCTTGAACGATGTAAGGAGTGTGTTCCTGCTGACTAATGCTGCTTCATCTGTTAGTTAGAGCTCGTTGCTCCAGGAAATAACAGGAAATTAATTGTTTTAGTGTACTGGAAGAGTTTAGAAGTCTTGGACAGTCAGCTGTAAACAAAAGTTCTTTCATACTCTAGAGGTATGTCTTGTTTGAAGCTATGCATACTAATTTCAAGCAAGTGATAAAATGGAGATTGTACACAAATGAGTTTTTGTGGGATTTTTGTTTGTTTGAGGTTTTTTGTGTGTGTTTTTGTTTTGTTTTTTTTCCCGTAAGTCAGAATAAAGGACACTTTCGAGCTATTGCTCCTTAAAGTATGCAACCAGAGTGGCTTGGATTTTTTAATGATGCAGAGTAGGAAACAAGAAAATACCTGTATACAAGTTAAATCCAAATTACATAGTAAGTGTCTCAGTAGATAGTGTCATAGGCGGAAAAAAAGTGTCTGGAGTCCAGTTAGACATGGGAAATTGTCTTTTGTTCTTCAATTTTTTTTTCTGAGAAGGACAGAGATCACAAGCAGAAAAATCTGTGTCCCGTGTTGATTTTATTAGTACTTCAGTAGAGCATTGCACTGTATGACTGTTGATTCTTTTGCTTTAAGAAACTTTCACAGAAGAAAAGCCACCCGTCATCTCTCCATATGGAGAAACCTTTATCTGTGACAACCCTGAAGATGCTAAAGTAAGTTGAAGTCTGGATATGAATGGTCTATCTTCACTTCAATCATCATGTTTTATATTTTATATTGCCATTAATTCTTTTTTCCTCTGCTTTTTCAGTTTTCTGTCTTTTAGGTACATGCAAAAGGTTTATAGTTAAATATTTGCAGACAAGTGACTTTTCTTAATCTTAAGATATGCTTTGTAGTATTCAATAGCTTTGGGGTGTGTCGATTGGGTTTTTTTGGTTTTTTGTTTGTAAAAAACATGACAGGTAACTGACTTTTTTTAGTGCTCAGAGCTGCCATATCAAACTCAAAGCAGTCCGTTACAGGCAGTTGCAAACTACCTTGATGCTTTCCTTTTACCCTCTTAGGTATAATGGTATATTATAATACTTTGTGCCTAAGTGAGGTTAAGTGGTGGATAACAGTTAGAATTGACTAGGTGAAAGTGGCTTTTCTCTCTTCTGATAATTGCAGATCAAGACTGGGCATATCTACACAGGTTAGTGTATATCCTATGAAAGCAGGTTTCATGTTTAGATGATCTAATGGTCACCTTTAAATTGCTGTATATGAAAGTTGTCAGGGCTTCTGATATTTTTCAAGCATCCCCTGAATTTGTATATCCAGAAGGTCACTTTTGGTGTAGAGTTCTCTGAAGTGAACATTTTTGAGGAGGTCACTAATTGATGGTTTGAATGCCATAGATGGCATGTGGATAGATTTCCAAATCATGTGGAGATCTGGGAAATGAATTCGCTGAGCGAGGCAACGGACAAATGCTCTGAAGCCCAGCTCCTGCTTCAGTCTCAGCATGTTGCAGACCAGAAATTGTTGTTTCTGTGATTGTTTATACTTGTCCCAGGCAATCTCAAGCCACTGAATTAGAGAAAACAGTAAATTATTCTTAGTTTTGGTCCTGGTCTTCACTCTAATGTTTCACTTTTTAAACTATTCCAAACTATTGACTAAAATGAAAGCTACTCAAATGGTGCATAGGATTTTTTTTTTTCCACAATTATAATTTTTAAGATGTGGTCAGTGAAAATAAATTGTTCACATTTCATTTTCTAATATGATTGGTTTTAGAAGCATAACAATTTTCTCTCTGTTTTTGATGTGTATATTCTTTTCTTTGGAAATATGTTGTCCTTTTTTTTTGTTGACTTTTTATGGAGGTACGCATAAATTCATGTCTTGTTTATCCTGCTAGTTCTTATCTGCACACAAAAGTGACTTTTCAGCTTTCATGTTCTTTCTTTGTGTACGGCATGCTGTTTATGCCAATTTATTGTTGTCTGTGCCAATGTCTTTAAAAATTCAAAATTTAACTACTTTGTAATTAGTTCAATGGCATAAGCAGGCTTTCTAGAAAAAGTTGCCTAGCTTTGTAGTTACTTTTTAGCATTATTCTGTATGTTTCATTAAAATGGTTATAAAAAAGCATGCCCAGGAAGGTTGTCAGTGATCTTTCTTAGCTTGGAAGGGCACCAAATACAAAAATACCATGCTATTAAACTGGATTAACCACTTGAAATAAAATTGATATTTCTGCTGGTTGCGGAATTGCAATTAATGCAGTATATTATAATGTGCTCTCACTGATCTGAAGATTTGGGTTTTATTTATCACTTTCATGTAAGTGAACAATTTTTTTAGTTATATTTGCCACATGTGTTGGAAACTTCATAGTTAATATTCGTTCCATTAGAACTTAATTGCAGACAAAGATAAGATCATAAGTACCATGAAAGAAAGGTCCTAAGATAAATTTCACTTTCAGGTTTTTTTTGGTAGGTATCAAATATCCTAGAAACAAACTGTACTGTGTCTGAGATTGTCCAGAGAAGAGCCACCGAGCTGATGAAGGGTCTAGAGAACAAGTCATACAAGGAGCAGCTGAGGGAACTAGGGATGTTTAGTTTGGAGAAGAGAAGGCTGAGGGGAAACCTCATGGCCCTCTACAACTATTACAGTATCACTGTGGTTGGAAAAGACCTTCAATATTGTCGAGTCCAACCACTACCCTAACTGCCATGTGTACCACTAAACCCTGTCCCTTGGCATCATATCTGTCTTTTTAGATGTCTCCAGGGATTCTTGAATATTGTCAGGCTTGGTGCCATTACTGCTTCCCTGGGGAGCCTATTCCAGTGCTCCACCACCCTCTGGGTGAAGAATCTCTTCCTAATGTCCAACCTAAAATGAAGGAGGTTGTAAGGAGGTGGGTGTTGGCCTCATTTTCCCAAGTGAATAATAACAGGACCAGAGGAAATGGCCTGAAGTTGTGGCAGGGGAGGTTGAGATTGGATATTAGGAAGAATTTCTTTACTGAAAGAGTGGTCAGCCTGCCCAGGGAGGTGGTGGAGTCACCATCCTTGGATGTATTCAAGAAATGTGTAGATGAGGAATTTCAGGGCATGCTCTAGTGGCTGAGATTGTAGGTTGTGTGTAATGGGGGTTTTTTGGGGTGGGGTTTTGTTTTTGTTTTGTTGGTTGGACTCGGTGATGTCAGAGGGCCTTTCCAACCATGGCTATTCTGTGATTATTTTAGGGCTCGTAATTGCTATTTCATTTTAAAATATAACCTCACCTGAGAGTATAGTTAGTCTGTATACAAGAAAATGTAGCAAATTTTTACACTGGCTAGCTGAAGTTTCTTTAAGGGTTTATAAGATGGCCATTACCCTTCTTCCCCTTTTCATTGGTGTGAAGAAGAAAAGACTTCTATAGGCTTTTATAAAGGGAGTGTCTGTGGAAATAGGCAACGAGTCACTACAGGCTGGAGGTACGTGAGCATGAGAGAACAGGGAATTAAGGTTATAAAGAAAATACCCATTTGACTTAGGTCACTAAGACAGCTAGAAGCACAAACCTCTGAAGGGCAACCTGAAGAAGAACTTTTTAATACTGATTGAAAAATAGTAGAAATAAAAATGCAAATGTTTTAGAGCTGATTAATTGTTGTGTCCAACTGAAGAGTCAAGTATATTAGAATTCCTTCACAGAAAAACTGAATTCTCCCAAGTTCAAGCCTCTGGAGTGAAGTATTGGCTTTCTTTCTTGTGGTAGACTGTCATATTGAGTTCAGTAAGCTATCTGAGCCCTGAAGCACTGTGATACGGTGGAATTCTGGCCAGATTACAAATCTTACCATTTTAAAATAAGAACCCTTAATATTTTGAAAGGAGGAATTTATCTTTATGGACCTGTTATAAAATTGTGTTGCCAGGAAGCAACCTGAGGTGAACTGTGTGACATTACCTTTGATAGAAGACTAAGGCAGTATCTCTTCAGAAAGATGCCTGTCCTGAATGGCATTGAAGTTAGAAAAAGCTAAAGCCAAAAATGCATCTGAATTACTGCCTGATCAAAAGTAGAGGATTTTTATACAGGGCTGCAAGCAGGCAGTTCCAGCTCTCTGGGATCCAGAAGCCAGATTTCTTCTTTGAGGACAGGTCCTTTCTTTGCGTAAGAACAGTACAGTACATCTTTTCCCTGTGGAAAGGGACTTGGGGGTCTTGGTGGGTAACAGGCTCAACATGAATGAACAGTGCACTTCAGCAGCAAAGAACAGGACAGGCTGGAAAGGGTCCACAGAAGGGCCACAAGGGTGATCAGAGGACTGGAGCTCTTGCTATATGAAGAGAGGCTGAGAAAACTGTGTTTATTCAGCCTTGAGAAAAGAAGGCTTCAGGGAGACCTTATTACAATTTTCCAGTACTTAAAAGGTGGCTACCAAGAAGTTGGGAGACTCCCTATTTACAAGAAGTCACATGGAAAAGACCAAGGGGTAATGGGCACAAGTTAGTCCTGGGAAGATTCTGATTGGATACAAGAGGTAAATTTTTCACCATGAGGACAATCAAACATTGAAATAGTCTCCCAAGGGAAGTGGTAGATTCCCCCACATTGGACAGTTTTAAGTCTCAGCGTGACAGGGTGCTGAGCCATCTCATATCAACTATAGTATTACCTAGAAAGGTTGGACAAGATGATCCTTGAGGTCCCTTCCAACCTGGCATTTTATAATTGTAAGATTCTGTATTCAGGGACATTTTCTGTGTAATTTATATACCTGTCTCTTAAAAAATACTTCTATTATGAAATTGTCTACAGGATAAAATGCTGCTGCTAGCAGCAGTATAGTAACAGGATAATAACTTGGAGATTTGTAGGAGGTGAGAGACAGGAGTTTTGTCCCAACCTGAGTCTGTGTGTCTTGCAGGGTAATTCTGTAAGCAACATGTTGGAAACGCTTGGGATTTAATTTGCGTGAAATACGTGTTTTTGTGAGCAAACAGAACTCCTTGTACCCACAGCCTGTCTTCATTTCTGCACTTCTAAATTTTACAGTCTATTAGCAATAGAAATGCATTTTGTGATTATTGCTTTGAATTTCTCAGGCTCCCTGAATTCATTTGCTCAAGTGCTTAAGATTGCAGAGGGGGCACAAGCAGGACATGAAACTGTTTTGACAGGCAGGAAGAGGTACTATCACAAAGCTTCAGTGGGTAGCATTTGTGATTGCATCCTGATAAGCAAATGAAGATAAAAAATGCTAATCCTTTTTTTCTCTGAAGAAAATTGTCCATTCATGGGCAATGATATTAGCCTCTTGACTATCGCATAGAGACTTCTGTGAGATTCCAGTCAATCCAAGCAACTGATAAGCAGTGGACAGGTTTCTTTTTAGTCTTCTGTTCAGTTTGTTTGCAAGTTGTTAGTTTGTTTTTTGTTTTGTTT
Source organism: Hemiprocne comata (assembly GCA_020745705.1). Taxonomy (NCBI): domain Eukaryota; kingdom Metazoa; phylum Chordata; class Aves; order Apodiformes; family Apodidae; genus Hemiprocne; species Hemiprocne comata. Next base: position 24,213,349 of record CM036589.1, on the reverse strand, counting down.
TGTTTTTTTCTAATCCTTGATGCTGTAACATAGGTAATAATGGTGGTGGTTGTTTTTTAAATAGTGGATCTGGCTGGCAGAGGAAGGCAGACCTGTTCACCTACATTTATCCTAGCAGCAGCCTGTGATTTCCACAGTTCTTGCTGCAGTGTGCACATACTCACCTTTGGCATACGGGCTTTTTTTAAGCTTGCCTTTTCATACTGCCAAGGTACAGCCCTCAAGTACCAGATGAGGTACTGCTGCTCAGAAAAAAAAAAGGCAACCACAGTGAAAATTTACCCACTTGTTTCTGCCAATTTTTAGCTTCTTGTCATATACATTAAAGCTTAAATGAGTAAATTAAAATGCTTTCATCTTAAAGCACCAAGATGTTAATTTTAGTTGTGTGGGCTTTTTTATTTGGAAGAAAGACATGTATTTGAGAAGCTTATTAATGGAATATGATTGTCAGATCAAGTTGAGGAAGTGTGGAATGTAATGTTCTTGAACAGTGTTAACATTGGTGACATTTTATACACTGCAAGCAGTTTACAATAAAGATTTCTAAACAAAAATTAATAAATGTGCCTTTTAGGAAGAAGAGGTAGGCAAGAAAATATGAGATATATTTGATATTGCTGAATTCAATCTTACTGTAGGAATTTGAATTTACCATTATTTTACCTTTAGTGTATTATGAAGGCTGTACATTTAATTCAGAGAAGTATGGATGTAAAAGATAGGATAGCAGTGGCAAAACATAAATGGTATAATACCTGTGGCTCTTGAGCTTAGAAGATTTCAAGGTAAAAATAATATTCAGTTGTGCTTCAAGAAGAATTACACACTGATATTTCTATGCACCTAAGTTCTTTCTCTAATTTGTTTGTATCAGGTATTTTGGGAGTATGTTCAAGTGTTTTACCTGAGTGGTATTATTTAAAATGGAAAGATTGAAAATAAAATTTCTTAAAATACTTTTAAATACATGATCTTTCAAATGCACGTTTGAAAATGTGACAAAGAATAGCTTTGGTAGTTAGGCTGTTTAGATCTGCAGTAATTTAAGCAACTCTTACTTTTTCAGTACAAATGTTGGTTACAATGTATTTCTTTTCTAGGAACCTCATGGAAATGAATTCGTGGCTTGTGAAAATAAATTGGTTCTAGGAATGAATGAAGACTGTTCTTGCAAGAATCTATGGTATTAAATAATAGTTACTGAAAAATTCAGAATGTAAAGAGGAAAGAGTTTATTGATACCACAAGTACATCTCTACCTCTAAAGGCACAACCATGACAATTTATTTTTTTTCCTATTTGAGCCTTTACCCTATGCTATAGGAGGTGAAGTTCGGCTCTGTGGCTGTCTGAGTGACAGTCCTGTCACTCACTGTGTCACTGTGACAGTCCTGAGACTGTCTAACCCAGGCTGCAGAACCTTTTGTGGATTTGGAAGATGTCCTTCTTTTCCCCAGTCAGAACAAGGAAGCTAGTTTGATGAAATGGAAGCTAATGTGCTCCTTAAGTCTCCAGTCTGTACCTGGCTTCTATTGAGGTTGGAGAGGGAAGAGAGGTGGTACTGCAAATCCTCCAAAGTATTAAAATGAGTGAAGCTAGTTTTCTGAGAAAGGAGAATTAATTTTAAATTTCTTTTAAGGCTTCTAAAGGAACCAGCATGTGTTACCTTTCTACCAGTCCTGTTGTATGGAGAAAGTAGGATTCAGTATGGTCACAGTTATAAGATACATGGTGCTTAGCATGTCTGTTGTTATTGCAGTGGTTAAGCAGGTTATAAATATATTCATAATATGTCTTGCTAATATTTTTTCTAATTAATAATTTTATTTTTAATTAAATAATACTTTTATTGTGTGTCGTAGCAATACATGAAGACTAAAATGCACTTTTTCTTTCTAGTTTTAATAATCAAGAGGAGAAGGAATTTACAAAAAATGAATCCCTGTCTCAGGAAAACAAATCATTAACACCAGAAGAATCTGAAAGTGAATCTGTATATTCAGTTGTGGAACGATGTTCTTTGCCTTTAAAGAAAAAGAAAAATAAAGCAAAACCACACTCTGCCTCCTGTAGTAAGATACGAAGTGGAGATTCAGATCGTTTGGTCAGTGAACAAATGCATTTTCAGCAATCTGATGGAGATCAAACTTTGATTGGAAACGAATCAATAACACCGTATGCTTGTTTTTATGGATCATCAGTAAAGAAGGTTAAAGCAGGATGGCTGGATAAATTATCCCCTCAAGGGTATGGTATTTGCAGTGATTACAGTATAATTGTGAAACATGTTTGCATGAGAGTGTTAAGTTTGTATTTGGTCACTGCTTACAATTTGTGGTGGGAAAAGAAAGGGAACTGGTTTTGTTGAAAGAGCATAGGGCTTTTTGGAATCCTTCGTTTTTAATTATGTTACCTGTTCTAGAGTTTATTTAGGAGATGCACTCAGGAAAAGTGCAGCTTCTCTTCAGTTGACTCACTATAAATTGTAAAGCCATTCAGTTTACTCACATTGTAGGTGGTACTTAGGTTTACTTTTTCTTCCCTGCATTGTCTTGAAGTTTATTGATATTTTAATGGAAAATACATTTTTACATTGGCCTTTCCAGGTTATGAAAAATTATTATTTATTGTAGCAATATAACACAAGTTGATTAAGCCAGTGCTGCTATTTGACTGAAGTTTTGATAAACTATCACAGTCTACTAATCCTAAAGCTGAGCGCTCATCTAGCAGGAAAGGAAATAATTCTAGGGAAAGAGATGTTGGAGTGGAGTCTTGTTCTTGCTTAATTAACTTGTTTAATAGATACTAAGTTTGCTGACGACACCAAACTGTGTGGTGAAGTCAACACGGTGGAGGGAAGGAATGCCATCCAGAGTGACCTTGACAAGCTCAAGAAGTGTGCTCATGCTAACTGCATGAAGTTCAACAAGGCCAAGTGCAAGGTCCTGCACCTGGGCCGAGGCAATCCCATGCACAAATACAGGCTGGGAGGAGAAAGGATTGAGGGCAGCCCTGTGGAGGACTTGGGGGTGATGGTGGACAAGAAGCTCAACATGAGCCAGCAATACGCTCTTGCAGCCCAGAAAGCCAACTGTGTCCTGGGCTGCACCAAAAGAAGTTTGGCCAGGTGATCAAGGGAGGTGAGTCTCCCCCTCTACTCTGCTCTTGTGAGACCCCACTTGGAATACTGTGTCCAGTTCTGCAGCCCCCAACATAAAAAGGGACTAGAGCTCCTTGAGCGAGTCCAGAGGAGGGCGAGAAAAAATGATCATAGGGCTGGAGCGCCTCCCCTATGAAGACAGGCTGAGGAAGTTACGGTTGTTCAGCCTGGAGAAGAGGAGGCTTCGAGGTGACCTTACAGTGGCTTTCCAGTACCTGAAGGGGGCCTGCAAGAAAGCTGGGGCAGGACTTTTTGCACGGGCATGTAGCAAGAGGACAAGGGGCAATGGTTTAAAACTTGAAGAGGGGAGATTTAGATTAGACATTAGGAGGAAATTCTTTACAATGAGGGTGGTGAGACACTGGAACAGGTTGCCCAGGGAGGTTGTGGAAGCCCCATCCCTGGCAGTATTCAGTACCAGGTTGGATGGGGCTCTGAGCAACCTGATCTAGCGGGAGGTGTCCCAGCCCATGCAGGGGGGTTGGATCTAGATGATCTTTAAGGTCCCTTCCAACCCTAACCTTTCTATGATGATATGATTTTAGAATTGAAATTTTTATACTTGATAGCTAATAGGCTGTCAACATTTTTAGTGAGTGTAACAGACTACTTCAGGTTCATGTAAAAATAATTTTCAGGAGGTATGTAAAGAGCATGAGTTAACGGCAAACTAAAATCATCAAATGAGCTTCTCATTTATGATGACCAGTTGATAACAGAGAATGAAAATTTTATGTTGTACTTGTTGCGTGATTTGCTGTGAGCAGTGTTTATTCTTTGGCCACAGAAGAGAGTATTCAGGAGATGTTGACGACTGAAGATACCGTAGCCTGTGAACAGAGATGTTCTTCTCATAAACATGGCAATGAGAAAGTTGGTTTAGATTATCAGTTTTCTTTCTTTGGAAAATATCTTACAGAGCTTATAACACTGGTAACACTTGTAACACTCTCTGTTCAGAAGATTCTTTTGCCTTCAGTAAAAATAGTGAGTTCTCATACCTGTTAGTTTCAAGCAAAATTGCATTATTGAAAGTTCTTTTTCCTCTGTTGGTTGAGATGAGATATAGAGCATATGGGGAGGAAACAGAGAAAAAGGAAACTGAATTGATGAAGAACATGATGACTCTGATTTATGAAAGAAGTCCAGTAATGCTGCACTTCTAGTTTCTAGATACTTTTATTATATTTGAAATCAACATTCCTCTTTTGAAAATATATGATATTTTAATTATCAAAACTTTTAGGCCAGAACACAGGAAGCTAACCATGATTTCATGTTTCTATGATTTTTGCTTGAGACAGTCTTAAAAGCCAGTGTTAGTTTGTGCTTATGATTTTAAGTGTATTAATTTTTGGTTCACAGCAAACGTATGTTTCAGAAGCGCTGGGTTAAGTTCGATGGAAACAGCATTTCTTATTACAATAATGAAAAGGTAAGTGACATGTTTGGGTTAATGTTCAGGACAAAATGCATCTGTAATACACGTTGTCATGAGGAAATTCAGAAATAATTACAAATTAATATTAATCTTAATTTTTAATTGGAAACTACTGGTTTGAGACATCAGTAAATATTTTAAGGTGTGCTTGAGATCTGCATGTTTTGTTCATCGTTTTGTTTTCTAGAAGGATTTGTTTTCCTGTCCTTTTCAGGTAGGTATCGTCAGAACTTCTTACTTTGAAAGACTGACACCACTGCATTCTGCTGAACAGAACAGGATCTTGAAAACACATTTAAAAGATCCAATGTTATTTTGATGGTGGTTGCAAAATGTCATGTGAACCCAGCATGCTGGAGATGTTGAGAGAGAAATCAAATTTGACACCTTGTAAAAACCAAAAACCCTATACACTTGCTTACTTTTTAATTAAAAATGTCTTTTTCCTGGTTGTCTTCAGGGATAATCACATACTATTGGACTAGGTTGTGTTTGAATGGGTCTGTTTAAAATTGGTGTTGTACTGTAATGCCAGTGGCTGGTATTTATTTCTGTACCTGAGGATGGAATCCTGCTGAAACATTTGCAGACTCATGAGTTGCTTTGCTTCTGATATGTCATACAAAAATGGATTTGTAAATCGTGTTTTTTAAAAAAAATGTGCATTCCATTTGTGAAATTGAGATTTATGAAAGACTTGTTTGATATTAGATACTTCTTTTTCACAATAGAAACTTTTTTCTTGAGACCTATCTTTAAAACAATCTGACAAAATTTTTTTTGCCCACTAGAAAATTGTTTTTCACTCTGTGATTAATTAATTTCTCCCCTTGGAAGAAATGAAGAGCTTCTCAAACTCAAAAATCATAGATGGTTATATAATATCTGTGTTCAGTGGAGATGAGTTTATATGCATTGTGTGTTATCTGAAATGCTGGAAAGCATTTCCTGTTAAAGATGCATATTAAATAAGAAAAAACAATACAATTTCAGATAAGTTCCTGAGCAGTATCCTAGGTGGTGGTAATCAATAAGAGTCCTGTAGATGCTTTATAATACGCATACTCTTAGACCTATTTTAGCACATTATGAGGGAAACAGAACTGGAGTAGGAAAAGGCTTCTTATTTCCAGAGGGGACCAGAGAAATTAAGAACAAGCTCAAAAAATTCTTTACATTGTTCTTTGTGCCTAGTGTTTAGGAACATGAAACAATCTGGTTTTACTTGCTTACTTTGCTTCACTCATGGTATAAGACATGATTTTGTAGATGAAAGGAACAATAATATGAAATTCAGATTGCAGTGACAAAAAACAGTTACCCCTTTGTGTTATGCATCCCAGGGCTTCAGAGGAGCAGAAAACCTGGGTTAGTTTTAAGAAAGACTTGAAAAATACAGTGTTGGGATTTGCTTAACAATATCTGGAGCATAATTAGGGAAAGAAATGCTAATACAGAATTTTAAATCTTATATCTGCACTGGGCTTTTTTTTTTTTTTAAGGCCACTGAAAAAGTTGATAGTAGATGAGTTGTTCTAGAACAGTACTTGTTATACATTCATTTGTCATAGTGGATTCCAGAAGCCTTGCCTTCTGCTCAGGGGAATATTTAGTGTGTCACAATATGCATAGAAAGCTACCAACTCTGCATCCTCTATTAAATGGTCTTTGTGATAGGTTAGAATATCAGGAGCTTGCAAAATACTTGGTCTGAAGCTTCTTAGAGGTTTTCTACTCTCACTCCTAGGACTGCAAGAGATGCTGGTTGGACTGTGTGTGTGTACAGTTTGACCAGATCTGGGTGTCTGACTTGTTAACTTGTTGAGTCACATTCTAAGAAATTTGTATGTCTGAGAACTGCGAGGCCTGAAACAAATTCTGGGAACTGATGATTTGGTAAAACTCTTGGACTAGCTTGCAGAAAGGAGGAAAACATAGTTTGCTATCAATAGTTCTCAGTGCACAGTGGGATTATGTTGAGTGAGCAGTTATGTCACTTGGGACCATGAGGTTTTGGTACAGTTGTCTCTGCTGGATCACTGCTCCGACACCCAGAGTATTCGTAATTCTTGCTGGATGGATAGTAGCATGTTTCTTCCTGCTGTTACTTGTGTGTTGTTACCTAGATATCGTAATTTGCAGACCTGTCAGGAGTTGCATGTGGCTCAGGAGCTGGTTCTAGTAAAAGGCAGGGATAGTTACACAGTTTGTTGCAAGGTAGCAGGTCCCTCCTCCTAGCTACGTGGTTAGCTATATATATACATTTCAATGGGGAAGTTGTTGATTTGACTTTAGGTCTTAATGGCAAGGTATCTGTTCTAATGTTTGTCCAAGGACGTTCCTACACAGACAAGCATGTTATTACAAAGGAACTGCTATACTTACGGTTTCACATATCAATTAAAAGTAGTCCTGAAAAGGAAACCAATCCATATTCTGATATTTTTCTCATTATTACAAGCAGAGAAGGGTAAACTCAGTGGAATGAAACTGCTTATTTTACCCAGAAACACTATCAATATTAAATAGCTCTATTTGTCATTCAAATTAGGAACTTGAGAAGAGTGAGGTTTTTGAGAAGGTGAAGTGTGCTACATGGCTAATGAAAAGTGAAACAATTGGAGGATGGGGAGGGAAGAGACAAAGGGTGGTATTCCTGAAAATATGTATTTAGGCCATCTAAAATCTTCTCTGAATGATATAAGCCTTAATTTTCTAAATAGTTACTTAATCTTAATCTAGTTGTGCATCAACTTCTAATCAATACAGGTATCTTCTCTATGTCTACATATATGAAAAAAATACTTAGTTTTTTTGCAAACAGCATCTGACCTAGGAATGGGTTATGACTGAATCTGTGATGCTGCTCATTTTTTCTAAATTCATGGTCCTGAGCAAGTTTATGTGGTCAGAGCAACATCCTGTGTGGTTTTGTCTTAACAGAATGTGGTTAACTGAAGTGAGAGGAAACTAAAGAAGGGATGGAAGAATTTGAGAATTCTTTTCAGCTACCCAGTGCAAACAGTTTTTGTTTCAAATTTCTTCCTGCCTTTGGTAGGAGGACTCTGGTAATCTAACATGAGCTTTATAGTAAGGCAAAAACTTGTGGTTATAGTGAAAGTTTTTATTTGAAAACCTCTTCGGGTCCATGATAAATATATTAATATTTTAGGAAAAAAGTCTTGCCTTTTCTGTGGAGAACTTCAGTATTTTGTTGTGTTGCATTGCATGTGAGCAAAATGAAGAACAAAATTCGCTGCAGAATAAATGAATCATTGTCATTCTTGAAATAGGTCGTATTTAATCTGTTTGGAAGGGAAGCCAAAGCAAGTAGTGCAGAAGGGTGCTTTCCAGGATCTTTTAGCCCAGCTCTGAACCAGAACTGTCAAGGAGGACTCCACTGGGCTGTATGTGAAAACAAAAGTTTTCATCGAGGCAGTTGATACCAAAAAAACGTTATTCTTTCCCAAGTAGAAAATTGTTTTGTCAGGCAATTTTTTTAGGAGCCCTAAAACTAGTGTACACCTCTCAGTAACAGAAGAAATATCTGTGAGTTTCTTGGCTGTGTTTCTTTCTTGTTTTCTGTATTTTTAAATAATTTACCTAATTTCTAGTCTGGGGTGTTTCAAAGAGAGAAACTGCATTTTGATTAACAAGAACTTTTTAACAGTAGGCATTATTTCTTACAAGTGAAAGAGAAGTTGCTGCAGAAAAAAAGATTGAGAAATTATTATTTAAACTGTTTGAAAAAATATGTACTTTGGAGAAGAAAGCTTTAAAAAGGGTAATTGTTTAAATAGCAACAGCAAAACAATGTCCAGCTTAAAAGGAAACTTTTTTTTTAAGCTGTGACTTGCAGCAGTCTGAATTATTCTCTTACAGTACCAAATACAGCCAGTAGATGTCTGCAAACACCGTAATAAAATTATATATCTGAACACTTGCAGAAAACACGTATGTAATAATTTTGCTTTGCCATTGTGAAGGATCAGTAATTAACATATCCAACCTTATTAACAAATATGTTACAATCTCTCTTCTAACAAATACAGCCATAATGTGAACAGATGTGCGAAACTAAGATCATTCTCAGTGACAGAGTAGATCTTGTGTGTAAAAATAGTAACATGTTCCCTTCAGCTGTATTTTGATATTTCTGTTTATTTATTTGAGAAACTGCATTCACTGATGCGTATTAGTACCTTGAAGTGAAACAATGTGAGAGTGAGAATTTGCTGAAAAACAGTAATAAATTAGGCTCAGGAAACTAAACCTGTGTATCCTTCATGCTTAGCATTCATAGTGGTTCCTTAATTCCTTGTATAGGGTATATTATAATAATTTAGACCTTAGGAGGAAAGTTGCAATACCAATTTTCATGGGGAGTGGACTCTTGGTCTGTTACTGCACCTGGATCATGAATCTTAGCACTATATCTGAATTGTCTTAGTCAGAAAACTAGCATAGTGGGGACAGGAGCATCAGTGTTAACTCTGAAATCCAGGAATTGTGCTGAAGTATTTCTGAAGGATTACATGTCCGCTTGAACTCCTCTGCCCTTCCTCCCCCTGCATCCCCCATATGGAATACTTAGGTTAATTAGGTTAAAAGACAAGCCACCTGGAGAAAGTACTTGTAGCAATTCTTTTTCCTACCTTACTTCTGTATTCACTTCAGTTACCCCAATTCCTACTTCAAAATCAGCATTTTTTTTGGGAAAATTTGCTCTTACACCAAATGATTTTATTGGTGCTTCATTTTCCTCCTACCTCATATAGCAGAAAAGATCCAAGTTAGAGGATTCTTGTTAGCAACGAAGGGGCAATGGATTTTTCCAGGGGGATGACCACCTTTGTGTTGAAAATCAAGGATAAAAATCAGTGACTGTACTTTTCTATTGGCTAGCCACTGAAGGAGTCGGGAAGAATCAGAAAAATTCTTTGGAACTTTGCCTTGAGATGGCAGAGTTTTTTCCCTTGGCTGATTCTGTTCTACGAGTACAATAATTATATATTTTTAAATTATGCTTCTGTGAGATAATCAATGTAATTTACTTTGTAAATTTAAGAGAGTGTGATCTTTTGCAATATTAGTGTCATGGGACAATTTATGAATTAGTATCTCAAATTTATGCTTTCTATCTCACCATGGGATTTTACTCTGTTGTAGAAGGCAGTAGATGTGGCCAGTCCCACAAGAGCGAAGCTGGTGATGTGTAGGTAGTGAAGGGGTTTACTTACTATGCAGTTTTATTAATGTGGTGAACTTCTAGGAGCAAAGCCTGTATATGTGAACTTCCTAAACTTCATGGCAATTATCATTACCTGAGAAACATTTAACTTTCTGTGAGAGTTATTAACGATTTCTGTTGCATGTTTGTTATAGGAAGTGTTCTCAAAGGGAATAATACTGCTCTCTGCTATAGCAACAGTAAGAGTTCATGGAGAGAATAAATTTGAAGTTGTCACTTCCCGTAGGACTTTCGTCTTCCGTGTGGATAAAGAAGGTAAGTAGAACGTGTAATTCTAATGATGGCCAAAAAGCCATGTAACCACTGCTATTAAATTATTTTTGTGAAACATAATTTGATGTATTAGCAGAAAGTTTTCTGGCATCCCACTGTTTTGAGCTTGTAAAGTGAAACTGGAGATAACTCTAAGCTTTGTAAGAACAACTGAAATTGTTGGGGAATGGCTTTAAAAATACCAAAATGAGAATGCTACCTTTTAACTCTTCTGCCTTCTCTCCCATTCTTCCCAAAGATGAATTTTTCTGGGCATTGCTCAGGTCTCACTAGCAGCACATACAGCCTGTGTGCCCTTAGCCATCTGCTCCAAGTCACCACTCGATATAAAATTGACAAAGAGCAGCAATTAAATTGATGGCTTGAATGTGATGCTGTGATCAAAGGAGATGTGATTTTTTTTCTGTGTGTCTTTATTTACTGCCTTATACAGTATTTTCAGCCATGTATTGACAGAGAATACAAATCTAAATTGTAGTAAGGAAGTATGCCTTCTAATTTAATGTTTTATCAACCTACAGCTGTAATGTGGAATCGATATCAGTGCGTGTATGACTTATTTATGGAAACAATCAAAGAAAATGGAACACCTAGAAAAAAAGATATGCAAGATGTATTTACAGCAGTACATGCCAGACCCATTATAGCTAAGGGTCTCTCAGCATTTCCATTATCAAATCCCATTTTTATGGGTTATAGCTTGGTTGTAAACATTTGCTTCAGGCTGTAACAGGAGTGCAGAATCAGTGAACAAATCCTTCTTATCAGGTTTGGCTCAAATCATTTCAGGCATTTTTTTACTCTTAGCTGAGTTTAAAAAGTGTGTCTATTTTTATTATTTTTGCCTTTCTCTTAAAAAATTATTTTTTACTTTGTTTATAAATTGGAATTTAACTGTCTTAGTGCAGTACATTTTGTAAGGCCATAATTTGCTTTATGGACTGTTACCTTTGAATACACTAAAAACGTTTGCAACTTACACTGACTTACAAAATGTATTCAGAGCAAGCACTTGATATACATTAAATTGCATTTTCATTTAGTATAAAACCTTCTTTGGACATAGTGGCCTGTCTGTAAAACTGTTCACGTGTGTTGTAAAAGTAATTTGGTCCATACTGTATCCAGAGCTATATATATTTACTGTATTCATAGTAAATTACCTAAGTAACTGCTTGCTTTCCATTACCTGCAAACTGTTAGTTGATGCTATTGCTTCTGTGGATTTGTGGTTGAGAATTGTTCTGGGACTATTTGAAGGGTACTTAACTTCTTTTCAAAGATTTTGAAATGGAGACTTTAATACATACTTCATCCTGTGGACCTTTTTTATTAACTTCTCCTTCTTTATGCTGAAGTATCAAAACAAAGAATACTGTCATTGTCTTTATTGACCTGTGTCCCTTGTTATTCTGCAATCAGTGGTTACAGTGGTCATTTTATCTGCTTTCAGTTCTCCGATTTATTTTTTTTGGTATATAAAAATTATTTTTTGATTCATTTCAATATCTAGAGGGAAAAACTATATATTATGCTTGGAAAGTTTAGGGTCATTTGAGGGCAAAAAATTTAGTAGTTAGATGACAGCAGTGAACTAGAGCGTATTCTGGTCAGATGCAGTGAGATATTGTGTAATAAATACCATTAAAAACCCCAAATTTTTAGAGTAATTTGATTTCCTCAACTGTACTGTGGTATTCCAGTGATCTTTTCAAAGTACTTTAAAAGAGCGTGTATTAGAACACAACTTCTAAGATGAGCACTTGGATCTCCTTCTCTGTACCAGTGTACTGGGCTGCTTTCTTACTCTTCAAACTATTTGCTGATGCTTAAATTTATTTATTCCTTCTTGTTGCACACAGCACATTTGTGGAGTAAGCACGTTACTGTTTTAACAGTGCTCTTTGCAGTGTCTGGCACCGATTGTGTCAACTTGGTATTAGATACTGTGGATAGAACTTTCCTTCCTTCCCTGCCTCCCCCAAGCACCCAATATATTTTGCGACCTGAGTCCTTCAGAGCAAAGGATTGAAATATTAATGATGTTCCAATCACATGGGACAAGTCTAACTCACTCAGAGTATTCAGTGTTCAAGTATATTGATCTCAGTCTGGTGAAATATCTGAGCATAGTGAATGAAAATAAGTGGAACTTTATTACTTCACCTGCTTGTGTTCATGTATTTCTAAGTTGTTACATTAATAATGCATGCAAAGATATTCAAATATGCATTTTCTTGATTACTCAGTACCCCTGACAGTATCAAGCTTAACCACTACACCTTAATGGAAGAGCTTGTCAATTGCCAAATGTTTTTGCTTAAGAGCATGGCCGAATGTAGAATAGCACTGCTGATGGCTCACCTCTTTAGTGACAGAGGATACTTAGGCTCCCTGGTTTTTGTTTACATAACTTCTGTAGTTTTTTCCCATCCATCTGGTTTCCAGAAGGTGAACATGCAACTTGTCTACCACCTCAGTCTTCAGGCTGTCTGGAATTAAGCATCTTAGAACTAATAGTTATGATTTAATGATTCTTGATCATCAGTTTATGTAACTTTCAATTTGCATGTTGATTCTTGGGAGTTAATTGAACAGCTGTCTTGCCAACATCTCCACTGCTACAGACTCTCCTGTTATTTTTATTTACACCTCCTCTTCAAGGTGGATGACTGCTCTGATGTAGTCTAGCTGTACTACGCACCAGCATAACACAGTAGGAAGAAAAGGAAAACCAATGTGTAGAGCAAAATGGAGATGCTGCTTAACCATATGTCTTTGTTTGATTATTTTTTTTTTTCCTTGCTTAGAAGAAAGGAATGACTGGGTTAATACAATGCTCTATGCCTTGAAATCACAGTCTGATAATAACTCTCAGTCTCGAACTTCTGTTGCCCCTGAGAAAAGCGGATATCTTGAGCTGAAAGGATACAAAGCCAAAATCTTTATTCTGCTTCAGGGGAATACTGTGTGGATCTGCAAAAATGAGCAGGTAAATTTTTCATATGCTTTTTGTGAATGAATGCTTATAAAGATGATTTAACTATTGAGTTGGAAATTGATGGCTCTTTGTGAATAGGTGCATTTCAGTATAAATGCATATCTCTTTTTATGTAGTACTTTATTGCTGCAATTCTCAGAAGGCTTCACAAAGCAGGCAAAGTATCATTATGTCTATTGTACAATGGAAAAAATGAATATATAGTGAGGTGAAGTGAAAAGCCCTGAGTGTCACAACAGGTTTGTGGCAGGGCTGAGATTAATTCACTCTTAAAATGTGTGCCATAAGCACTCCACTAAATTAGAAGGCTTATTTTGTGCACTGCTTTTCCTGTCCTATAATACAGTGGTCTGGAAAATGTGCTATACGGAAGTAGTTTGTGATATTTAAGTGATACTTCAGCTAAATGTTCAAAACTATTGTTCTTTATATTTTTTTAGAACCTAGATTGGCCAGTTTTTGTCATGCACTGTAATATTTTAAAGAAATCCAGTATTAAAAAACAGGAAGTAGGCCTATCATTTTGGCTCCCAAAATCCAGGGCTTTGAGTTTTGTTTTGGGCATGAATATATTACAATATAAAGCAGTTAACTGTGGAGCCCTTTAAAATGCTGCATTTAGGGTATAAATTGAGATAATTGGATTCAATAAATGACTGTGTGAACCAGTTGAAGAAAAATCTGTTGTAGGACATTAAGTGGAAGGTACTGTTTCTGTGTGAGTAAACTGATGGCAAGTAGCTGGAACCTGGGAGGGTGTTTGGGGGAGGTGTTGTTACATACTTTCCTTGTTCTCATTTTCTCTCAAATTTGTGTACAGGCAAACTCCTGTTTCAAATGTGAATGGTCTCCCAGTAAGACTTGTTATTTTGGAGTTGAACTCCCTTCCTCTTCTCTTTTCCTCTTAAGTGTGAAATTACTTAGGTTTGAGGAACCACATCACATAGTGTTCAGTATTAGATTTTCCTGCTCTTTCCCAGGGAATGGCAGGAAATTTGAGACTGAGAAAAGCCCCTTTTTTTTTTTTTTTTTCCCCCTGGCTGTGTTTCAAGGAAGTTTTACTTGTCAGGTACATTCTTTGAAGTCAGTCAGCAATCTGACTCAAAAACATGATGCAACTTATGGACTTGCACTGTTCTGCAGCTCTAACAAAATTCCATAAATTACTTAGACATAATATTTTACCAAAAGGGTATTGGCTACATGTAATATGAATTTAAGCCTGCATTATGTGTTGCTGAATGAGCACCATGGAGAGGAAGTGGTCTTCACATTTGAGCAGAGTACTCTCTAGCTATACTGAAATCCTCAGTCTTGATTGTTGTAATGAATAGGTGACCTGCCAGGTAGTTTGTTTACTTAAGTACAGTTTACAGCTAGCTGTCTTTAAGGAGAAACAAAACCAAAATGCAAACTCCAGCCCTCCACACCCTGAAACCCTATATTTCAGTGAGGTATTCTTGTATCATTCCAATAGAAAGAATGAAATCTACCAACTTACTGTACAGTCTCTGCCTGTGGGATGACCTTCAATGTGCTGCAATGCTCAATGTTCCTGTTCCGTCATGGGGTTTCCGGGTATTTAATTAGTGAGAATCCCTGGAATGCATTCTCATCAGTGAAAGTCCTGTCTTTGTGGATGTTCATTCTAATGAACCACTTTTACTGTCAGAATCAATATTGCAATAATCTTGCCCCTGAATACTTTTGAGTGCTCCTTAAGGATGTTCTGAGCTTCTGGATTGAGGGACAAATGTCATACTTCAGGGAGGTATACAGGCTTGTGAAAGGACTTCTCTTCTGAAACCATCTGTGTCCCTCTTGAGACCCCCTGTACCAGGCATCCAATTTTTGCTTTTTTCCTTCTTTCTTTCTTTACCTGCATATAACTATTGGGAGCATCTTTCTTGCCCCAAGTGGTCCTTTGATCTTTCTCTTGTTACGGGGCACTCCCAGCTCTGCCCACTACACGGAGTCTGTTTTTCTGAGTGTGTATGTTGATACAAAACAGTTACAGAGCTATTCACTGATTAAGGGTTCTTTATTGCTCTGTTCTGTGTTCTCAGGGTGCAGATTATGGCTATGTAAGATAATCTAAGACTGCTCCTCACTGCCCTCTCCATCAGTGTCCATTCGTACAGATTTTTTTTTAATTATTATTTTGTGTGCACACATGTGGGTGTGAGTTGTATTGTTTGTGTGGCTGTATGTTAAGCTGTATCAGCTTTACCCTTTCAATGTCACTGATTTCAGATTTGCATTTGCCGATCATGAAAGCACACTCCTATGCAGCCTTCGTACTAGGTGTTTATTCCCTTCTACTACTTAGATGCTCTGCAAAGATCAGTGACTGCAGTGCAGCAGAAGGCAAACCAAAACAGAATGAAAACCTGAAACAGAATGAAGGTTAGACGTGCTGCCAGTCTGTCAGCCCCTTCCACATGTATGAGTATTACAAACAGTGGTACAAAACCAACTTCTTCCCAAAGCTTGCTTACTTTTACTTAAAACCAAAAATACTTAATGGTTTCTTTTTAGACCCTCCATTTGAACAGTGTCTCTTTCTTTGTGCGATTTCTGGCTGTTTAGAAACAAATAGCTTCTGTCTTTAAGCTTTCGTAGTCTGTAGTTCTTCTCTCAGTATCTCTTGAGTTTTATTTTCCGGTTAAAAACAGTTATTTTTATTGCAGCAGTGCAGAAAAACCCAGTAATACAGCATTAATCCATTAGATGGCTCTGTTGTTCTAAAAATCTTTCCCTGTCTCAGGTTTGTGCTTTAGTTAGTAATTACCAGGCAAGGATGTCCAGGGATGTCCTCAAATCCTGTTCATATTGGAATTCACATCCATACTAGAATGACTCCCGGAGAGACTTAGAGGGCTTTATTATAACTGCAGTGCTAAAAGACACCTATTTAGACTTCTTACAATGTTGAAATGAGATCGGATCAAGCTGATTCATTGATTGCTATTAAACTTGATAGAAGAGAGTCCACTGTTACTTTAAAAGATTTTTCTTCATTGTTGAAAGTGGAGAAGTTCCTAAGCCAAATGCCAAATCCTAACATAACCACCATGAACTTTGTGAAGTTCAGATTGAGATCAAAACATCGTGTCTCAGGCCCGCTTCTAGTTAAAAAGTGATTGGTTTAGCTTGAACTTCTGGCAGTGATATAGTGCTAGTATGAAACCATCAATTTCTTTGACTCTCCAAGTCGTGTGGATTTCTTAAACTTCCTCTCTGGAGCAAAAGTGAAAAATAGATTGTACAGAATCAATTTATTCAACCTGCAACTTGCTGAAATTCCCATTTCTGTTGCAAAATCATGTGTGCTTAAATTAAAACATGTCATCTGATCCTTCATGACAGCTCAAACATTGTCTTGAAATGTCAGTCTGATGTGGTGTTGCCAGTGATAACCTCCCCTCTGTGACCATCAGAAGGGCTCTGACAGATGCTTGCCTGATCTGCTAGAATACACCCACTTTGTTGGGGTGTATTTTAAGATTCACTGGTATTTAAAGTCACGGAGAGCCTAGGTTTTACAATGTTTGCACTAGAATTTGACTTTGATAAAGATAATTCAGGATCCTCTTTGTTACTACTTAGGGCGGTTGTTCTGAAATAGATGTATTTACCTGGGATATCTGAGAAAACTTCACCAAATCTGAAGAATAGGAAATGGTATGCATGGCTGAGTGCCATAATAATTAGTGACTTTTTTCCTCCATGCATGACTCCAAGTTGAAGCTTGAATAGTGATGAATATTTTCTCTGCTACCTAGAAGCAATAGTACCAATGTCTTACAAAAAAAAACTCGTTTCATTTTGTCTCAGTGCTTTTTCTGATTTTGGAGGGTTTTTTGTTTTGTTGAAAATATAAATTATTTGCTCTGTGACAGATGGAAATGTTTATTCATGTCGAATGAACCAGTAAGAGTGTGCCTAGTAATTTTCGTTTTCTCTTTACTGCTAATGGTGCATTTAAAGCAAAACTGGACAACATCAGAAGATGTATTCAGGTTGAAGATGGCAGAGTATACTGTAGAGAAGTGATAAGGGGATAGAGGGAAGGACAGATCAAAGATGGTGCTTCAGGTTGGCATTCTGAAAGAGGGGGAGTGATGTGAATGCCAGGGGAGGGAAGTGGAAGGGACATGTGCGTGTGTCTCTGTGCGTAAGAACAGTGATCTGTCCTCATCTCTGTTAAGAAATACCGGCTTAAAGGGGAGTGCTTTGAGCAACCTCACTGAGTGAAAGATGTCCCTGTCCATGCAAGGGGCTGGACAAGATGATCTTTAAAGGTCCCTTCCAACCCAAAACATGCTATGATTCTGTCAAATACAGTGCCAGAGACCATGTGGTTGTGATTCAGGGACAGACTTAGAAGTCTGTGACTTTCTGATGTATATTGATGGGAATTCAGAATGATGCTCTGCGAGGGGATTGTTCATTAGGAAATGTTCTGTAATCCTGATTAATAATAATGAACATGATGGATGAGAAAGCGGTAACCCTTTAAAAAATTATGTGAAGGTTCTATTATGTACAGTAGAAAGTGTCTAATGATGGAAGGTGAACAGGAAAAGAGTAGTTGAATGAAGTCTTGAAGATTAGTAGTAATGATTGATAAAGCAGCATGAGAGCCTTTTTAATGTATTTAGATTGTTTGTGGTGTCATCGTGAAAATATTTGTGAATATGAAATGGGTCTAAGGTGATGGCAACAGCAATATGGAAGAAGAGGTGGAGAGAGAAGTTGAATGTATGTTGAAAAGAGAGCAAAATAGTTGCTTAAAGATTTTGAGATCTAATGAGGAACCCTGAGAAAAGCAGCTGACAGTTTTGGAAAGGAAGCTAGGGAAAGAGGTTGGGAATTAAAATCAACAAAAGAAAGTGGGAGGAGAAAGGGGGAGAAAGTTCAGACTTTGATAGGTGATGAGAGGAGGGGAAAGTGCCTGATGTGCACTGGGGTGGGGCAGTGGAAGGTAGAATTATTGACAATGAGAAGACAAGAAACACTGTCATCTGTGTTGTTGTGTTCTCCCTGTCCCACACCCTTGTCTCCCCTGCCCAAGAGCACATGTGCTTTTGGATATTTTGTGATGATAATCTGTTATTTGTAATAATAACTAGGAAGCTCTAAAGAAAGAGTTATGGACTGGATAACTGCTGTGGACTATGATCAAACTTGTTTGCAAACATATGAATGAGCCTGGCTTGGAATTCCCTTAAATATAGGAAGGTGACAGGTAAAGTTCCTTAAGATCAAATATATTGATAGGTTGGTAACTTGAAGTGGAAGCAACTGATCCAGACTCTTAAATACAGTTGTTTGCATCAAGCTATAGCTAGGATGATAGATTAAGCTCATATTCCTAATTTTCCAGCAGTTCCTTGGCAAGAAAGTCATACTGATCTTCCACGTTCAAAACCATGGTGAAGATCAATTGGTGTGCGTGACATCAGAAACAACTAAACAGGAAATAACTTGAATTCTGTAAGAAAGCTTAAAAGCTTCCTTTTTTTGCTTGTTGTGCAGTGCAAAATTAATGATTACTGAAAACTAGGTTGAGTGGAGGAAAGGTTTGTTGTTGTTCTGACCATTACTACTTCAGTTGTGAACTAATTGCACCCCTACTCGAAAAAAAAGATTAAAAAATGGATTTAAAAGAATATGCTGTTAAAGTGGCTCAATGAGACAAGAAAAATGTGTCAGTGACCACCTTTACAGGGAAGAACTACACTTTACATTCAAAAATAAGTTTGTGGGATGTTAGTCTAGGTTGTTGAACATAGTAAAGAACATGGAGAAGGGCATAATCATGAATTCTATCAAAAATTAAAAAGTTAATTATAAGGTCTGTGCAGTTAAACTTTGGCTCCATGAGGATTTTATTTTTCTTGCTCATTTGTTTTTATGTTATTAAGATCCCACTGAGATGTAAGTACACCTAAAGCAATCACAGAACATGGTAGAAAGCCTAATACTTCCACAGTGATCAAAAGCTTCACAATTGTTTTGGTTTGGGGAAGGAGGAAAGAAAATGACAAAACTATCAGATGCTTAGTAATGCTCAATCAAATTTTCTGGATGACTAATATGTATACACACAGCTGCCTTCATCATGTAAAGGAAAAGTAGTATTTGTTTGAATATTACCCACCTGGAGTACTGTGTTAAATTCTGGAGCCCCCAACACAAGAATGATACGGAGCTCACGGAGAAAGTTCAGAGAAGGGCCACAAAGATGATCAGAGGGCTGGAGCACCACTCTTACGAGGACAGGCTGAGAAAATTTGGGCTGCTCAGCTTAGAGAAGATCTTCTGGTGGCCTTCCAGTAACTGAGGGAACCTACAGGAAAGCTGGGGAGGGACTTTTTACTAGGGCTTGTGGTGAGAGGACAAGGGGTAATGGATCAAAACTGGAAAAGTGGAGATTTAGGTTAGACATTAGGAGGAAATTATTTTGTGTGAGGGTGGTGAGACACTGGCACAGGTTGCCCAGGGAAGTTGTGGAAGGCCAATCTCTGGAAGTGTTCAAGACCAGGCTGGATGGGTCCCTGAGCTACCTGGTCTAGTGGGAGGTGTCCCTGCCTATGCAGGGCGGGGTTGGAACTAGATGAGCTTTAAGGTCCCTTCCAACCCAAACCATTCTATGATTCTGTGAGTCTATGATTACAATGAAAAAAGACTTTAGAGTGGCACAGCAGATGTGTAAACAATTGAAAAAGGTTTTAGATCTACTTATGATAAGGTTATAACACTATTAATGCAGTATTGGGGAAATCCATTTTCCTCTGAGAGTACTGGAATTACCTGACAGCATTATCCATCGCTGTACATGTTACTTTCATTTAAGAACTACTAGCTTGGCTTCACATCCCATGGTAAAATAATCTGTTGGATCAAAATCCATAAATATAGAAAGCAGAGCATCATTGTGTACATTCATTTATAATGGTAGACCAGGGCTGCATTTATTTATTTCTTTAAAATGACATGGACAAGTTATTTCTGCATTCAGTGAACCTGAAAGATTGTATAATCAGCGTGTCTGCGTATACACATGCACAATTAAATCATGGAGGTTTTTTTTTCTTTGTGTGTGCAACAAAAAGGTTTGATATGAAACTGAAAAAAAATGTTTTTCAGGAATAATTATCTCTTCCTTCAATAGCTTGATATACTGTGGAATTAAATACAGCTAGAATATTATTTTGCAGTTAGTTGATTCCTGTTTAATTGTAAACATATCAGTTCTCATATGCTGAAAAAATAGTAGCTTTGGTTTGCTTTTTCCCCTTTAAATTGAGGGCAACGTAAACCACATTTTTCCTATCCGTTACTTCTATGTATTTGCCGTGTTTGGGACAGAAGTGACTTTAAACTCATCAGTGGCAACACTGATTACTTTTTTTTTTTTTCCTCAGCCTGCATCCTTTACTTCAGGTATTAAACTAATTACTATACCTGAAATATTAATATCTGTGGAAAGTTACAAAGATGTTACAATAGTAAAGAGCAGAGCATTTCTGAAACAGTGGAGACAACAAATCCTTACTGAAGTGTTAGTTCCACAAACTGATAGATACAAACATATGTTAAGATAGTGTGTGTGTGTGAATTCCATTTCCTAATTAGTTAAAAATACCACTATATGCTTTTGCAAATTTTTAATTATTTAGCATGTATCTTAGTTACCAACTTGCCATTTTTGAAATCTGTTGCAACTCAATTAACTACATGCAGTTTATGAATTTAAACTTTAATTGGGGTGGCAGAGCTCAGATAAGTAATGTCACAGAAGGGTATTTTTTGGCATATTGCCCATGTCATAAAGAGCTAAGCTGTATGGATACCCTTCTGTGAAAGTTAAACAGAGATGAGACTATTCCTTTGTCCTGTCTGAAGTGGAATAGCAATATTCTTGAAGACTTTAGGATTTGCCTAATCTAGGATGAGTATGATCAGATGAGCACTGGCAGTCACATTATGATGATTAAAATGTTCTCCTTGGTTGCATTACTAAGTAAAATGGATTAGCATGCATCAGCAGGAGACCAAAGAGTATGCCTGCAATTCATTAATGTCACTTGTAACTGACACTGTAATGTCTAGAACCCCAAGCACTTAAAAGCAGATGATTGATCATAATGCATTTAGCTTGCAGTAGCTGAACAAGAAGGAAAAGCACAGTGCTCATAAAGGAAACTGTTTTGGCATTCATGGATTTCTGTTGTTCCTTCATGATGATTTTCAAGATTGAATGGTGTCCCTTCAATCTCTATTGAAGTTCAGCAGAATAAGGACCACTGTAATTTGTTTAGGATGCCCAGAATTTGTAGTCGTACTTCCTTTTTTGTGTTTCCTTTCATACTCTTTCACCCCCCACACCTTTTTTTTGTTACAAACAATTAATCAAACGAGTGGAGACTTGCTCCGGAAGTGTTGTCTGCTGCAGGGTGTGCACTGTAAATATGAACTGTATCTTTGCTAGCAGTAGAGAGAGAGCAGGTTGGAGTTGCTACTGGACTACTAAAATAATTGGCCCATTTGAGTTTTCATCAGTTATGCAAAGGGGACATTTTAAAATAAGCATTTTATAGATGAACCTTAAAATACGGAGAATTTTCATATCATTGTAGCTTAAGTGACATTGTAATCTTTGGGACCTTCAATAAATTGGTTTTCGTTTGTGCTGGTTTCTTTATGTTGTTTGGAGCAGCATGGCATTGTTCAGATAGTAACAAAGCATTCTTTTATTTACTCCACCATTTTACACCTACAAACTTTAAATCTAAATAGATGCACCATCCTTACAGCAAAAGGAAGGGAATTTATGATTTACAGCATAGTAAGAACGTGGGGGATGGCTCAGTGTGCTTTCTCAGCAATAATTTCTGTCCCTGGTTAATAAATCGCTAGGCCAACAAATTTCAACTTAATCAACTCAAACTGAATTATATTGCTTCATGAAACACATCAATAACATTGTTATCAAATGAAATTCTCCCTCTTGAATATTTTGCATGCAAAATAATATCTTGTTAGAGATGGCATGTTTTAAAACTCATTCATTAAAAATCAGTATCTTACAGATATTTCCAAAAAACTTCACTCAAAAGTTATTTCCATCTCAGCATGTGTCCTGCCTCCTTCCCCACCTATGCCTCTTCCCCAGAGAGCCACCAGAATGATTGATTGATATATAACACTTTTAAAGAAACGTTGTAAAATGTTACATGTACTGAATTGTAGCCAAAAATCAAGCTTTGTTACCTTCACTTAAGGTTGAAGGTTGCCAAAACAATTGTCAGTGGGCAGCTGGAAGACTATGTGAACAGGCCTGTATAGTAGTTGAGAAGGAAAATATATTCAGCCTAGTAACAGAGAAGCTGGAAACCAATTATTCAGGAAATAAAAGGTGGTAATAATCTCGTTTGTATTTTAAGCTATACCTACTGACTTTAGTATGTTTGGGGCATTTCAAACAACTTTTATTTGGTTGGTGGTGGTTTTTTTTTTTTTGGTGTGTGTCTTTTTGGGACCTTTATGTTGTATTTCTGCAGTGTTTCCAATAAAAGTTGTTTCAAAAAACAGTATTGACATTACTTTGTTAAGATGAGTTAGGCTATTAAAAAATACTGCTATGCATTGGATATGACTCCATTTTGATTATGGCAAAATTGCTGTTTCTGTCTTGAACCATCCAGTGTTTTCAAATTGTACAGGTTTCGATACTTGACATCTAGGCAGAGAGGAGTCTATATCTCCAGGTGTTTTTACTCATTTATACATGTCTGCAGTCTGAGGTTCAGTATGCAGAGCTGTATTAGAGATACATGAGTGAGATTTGAAAAAGGTCTTGAAAGCAGTGTGGCTGCATTAGTAGAATTGATTCGGCTTTGCATACTGCTTCCTGTTCCACAACCAGCCTGTCTGGCACTTGTTTGAGAGGCTCTGCAGGATGTTGTGTGATGATGAGAGGTGTGATGTTTTTTCCAGCTGAGGGCTGTAATTCCTTGCCATGGGGTCATAAAGAAGTTCAAAGGCAGATAAAATGACAGCAGTCAGCAACAGCAGCTCAATTCCTGCAACACAGGAGTAATTGCAGCCCATTATTACAATTGACTCTCGCTTCTCTCCCCTGAAGGAACTGAGCAGCTGCCAATTTACTGGGCTGCAAGAAAACTGATGAGCCAAGAGATGGGGGTCATAATGAAAGTTGAGAAACTGATCAAGGCAAAATTCATTAGTCCTGAGTAGCCATAAGAGAAGAAAAGGAGACAGTGCAGACTGGTCATCACTGATGCCCAGGTAGGAGATGGACTCTGACTTCAGGTTGGTTTGTTTCACCTTGCACTTCTTTTTTCAAAAAGAGAAGTGAGGTGGGTTCTAGCATCTTTTGTTCTTACTTTGTTTTAAACGAACCAACCACACAGCAAAGGTACTTGCCAATTTGATGTGACCTACCTTGAAAGGGCTTATTTCACCTTGAATAAATACATCAGCAGTTTCTTTTCTTTATGCTCTGTAATCATTCCCGTGCATCAGGTATTTGTTCCTCGCTTTCCTTCTACAGCTAAGAAAGGATGATATCTAACTTGCTTTCCCTTTTCTGTTTTATTTAATGACAATGTGCAGTTGGTATAACTTAAATGCCTGATTTAAGGATGATTTTATGTACTTGCACTTGCCTGTGGTAAATGTGTACAGTTAGCAGTTAGATTTGAAAAATGTGTGTCTTTATTGGTGTTCTCAGCAATAAATGCTAATGCGGAAATAAAAGGGTTGTGTCTACAGAAACCTCTATTTCAGAGGCTCTGTTTCTTCATCCTCCTCTCACTGATGAGGTATGGAATATCAGAAACATATCTCTTAATGTATGCGGATGGATGTGTACTGGAATTTTACAGGAAGAAGCAAAAATAAAGGTTAATAGAGTGCACTGTAGGTACAAAACCAGAAGATGTTATTTCATCACAGTTCTGCATGATTCTGTGGTGATGGCTGTACAGGTCTTCTGATTGTGCTGGTCTTTCATCTGCAGGCCTAAATTTCATTCTCCTGCACTGCATGCAGATGTATTTTAAAATTAACCTTAAGAGCCCTGTGCAGATTTTGTTCTAGCTGCTTACCTTTCTAAATGGAGAAGTTAAACATGTATTTTCAGAATACACAGGGCAGTTTAAGGAAAGCTGCTGCTTGTAGGATCTAAACACAAATACCAGGGGTGAATCTCCAGCTCTGTGAATGTCAGTTGAAGCTTTGCCATTAATGTCAGAGTTGCTAGTTTTTCATTTTAGTCCAGTATTTTGTTTCATTCCTGAATTCTTGTTCAACCTAGTTTCTTAAATACCATGGTCATGCTGGGAAAATACACCTTCTTCTGACTTCAGTGTGTTTGCAGATTGCAGCTGCCCATTCTTCCTAATATGGGAGGATTTTCGGGAAGATTTTCTGTTCTCAAAAATCTTTGTAGGATGTTATAAGTCTCCTCACGCACAACTGGTAAAAAATGCTGATCCTGGGTTTTTTGAATATTCTGCAATGAAGTGATTTTATAATACTAAGTCTCATTCTATTTTACTTTTTCTGGGATTGTTTTTTACACTTATCTTGGTCAAGCCTTTGCAATTTTGATGCAACTTGTATGTTGAGATGCATGTACATACCTCCAGTTACGAGCCAGAACAGCTTTATCATAGGTGTGCATCACCATGACATGAAATGGGTTCAGTTTGCTGGTTTCTAGGTCTGGATGTTGCTGATAGATCAGCCTTTGAATCAGTGCTTCACTGTTTTTGTCTCTTTCCATGCAAGCTACCACTGTAGGTGCTATTCTTTACTAATCTCTGATTTGTGAGGCATCTTGACTTATCTGAATATAGTAATAAGTGTATGTTTCAAAATAATTTTTGTTTTAATATTTCATTATTTTGAAGGCTGCTGTAATAGAAAATGAAGGAAACCAGTTTGTAAACTTACAATAAGTAGAAGTTAAGCTTCTGTGTGCCACATTACTCAGAGTTTATTAATCGTTTTAGAATAACAGTTTAAGTAGTGATCAAAGCCCATTGCCCCACCCCAAGGCTGTGCTCTGAAACAGAGTTAAGATTGCTGTTGCCAAGTTTTGCTTTTTCAGTCTCATTAAATTCACAAAAGCTAGATTTATTGCTTCCTTGTGTAAGGAGATGGATGGGAGTGAGAGACCTGAGAAGTGAAAAGAATATAGGAGACAGGTGGAATCATTATGCTACAAGGGAGCCATGTGTCTGTAGCTTATTCTGGGTCCTACAAGACCTTCCTCTATTGTCCATTTTGCGATAACAGGAAGCTTGGTGAAACAAACAGAAGATAAACATAGAAATGGGCAGTGGAGAAAATTAGCTGAAGATCATGTAATTTTTCATGGTTTTTTTTTTTTTTTTTTTTTTCCCCACCAACTAGCTCTCTAGTTAATAACACAGAGTATGAAGGTTTTTTGAGAGGAGTATTTTGTGGGTTTTTTTCCCAAGGACTGGGTTTTTTTGTTTGTTTTTAACTTTCAGTTTGCCGTATATTTTCTTTAGAGTGTGGTTGCTCCATTTTTGTACAAACAATTTGTATTTTTCTGTTAGTCGTTGCTTCTCATAAGCAAAAAAGAATTTCATTGCAAGCTTGAATTTGATTTTTACATAAGGTGCTTCTAGGTAATCACTTTTGAGTTTTGAAATACTGATAGTAATGAAAAAATATATTATTGCATTAGTTAAGAGAGGCGTTTTTATAAGCTTTAATCGTAAAATCAAAATGTTAAAAAAATCACTAAAAAAGGTAATGGTTTTTATATGAACTCATAATAAAGCATATTTATAATGGATTTACTAGAAATTCAGTAAACTTGAAGCATGTAATAGTGGAGCTATTTCAGTATTTAAGTAGTGAAAAGTAGATTGTTTATTTGTAAACTGCTTTGGTTTGTGAAACTATTTTACATGTTTGCTTTTATACTGGCAGTGTTTCCTTTATGTGGAATCATTACCTTCATGACAAAAAGTCTAGGCATACACAAAAATGAGTAGCTGCAAAGCAGTAGCTGCATGTGTGTCCATAAGTGGTTTTGCTTTATAAAAAATCAAAATACTTTCTGCACATTCATCAGCTATTTTCATCTTTTTTGTCTTTGTCTCGTAAAGACAAATTAGTATGTGTGAATCTAAAGCAAACAAAAGAAAATATTTTCTTTAAAAAGAAAAAAAAAAGCAAACCAGCCCCCCCTCCACCCTCCCTTTTTTGGTTGAACTAAATGTAAGGAGGGTGTCTTCCCAGGAGAAAAAATACTGAAAATGACTGACTGGGTTAGGAAATATTCCTGTTTATCAAAAGCCTCTGAGCAGCGTTGCTGTTGTCATGGCATCAGCCCTCTCTTGGTCCAGGCACAGAAGAATGTATGGCAAAACTGTTGGTTTTTCTTTCTGCTGTCCTTCCAGTATTTTAGAATAAAAATTACAGAAATGGGAAGAATCTTCAAATCATACCTTGGCCTCCTTAGGTTTCTGATTCTAGGTGTTAGTGATTGCTGCTTTATACTAGGTTCTAGAAAATGTCTGTACCTTCATGGAGTCTAATACTTCTTCAAAGTTATTATGTATGCATGCTCACACTCAAAATACAGTACAGTTCTTCTACTAAATATATATTTATATCTTTCCATAAAAATAAATTTATTTTGCTGTTTTGGTTCAGATACTTCAGAAGTTTCTGCATTTCAAATTTTAAGCAAGTCTGAAATTTGATGGGGTTTCATGTCTTCTTTCTGCTAGAGTGAATATATCTTAAACATATGAGAATTTATACCATCTGAACAAAAGCTGATGGGTGGGTCTATACTTTTAATAGCTTATTTTCTCTTAAATTGAAGATCATAACATCACTTGTTAGAATATAGCTTCTCCATGGCTCTGTGAGCAGCAAGTGTCTAAAATCTCCCTAGCTGGAAAAAGTACTGTCAGCACAATCCAGAACTCTCCATATTTCATTAAATTACTCCTAATAAGTCTGTTTTGTGTGCTTTGTTGCAATTTGCATCATCTCAGAAGGGCCATTCAGTTTTACAGGATCAGAAATCTGAACTGTTTGTTTTTTGTCATCAGCAGGGAAATCCTATAGTGATCCACTTATGATAGAAGCATTTGCTTTTTCTTTTAATTATATTAATTGTCCTTTGTAAATAGTTTGAATTTTGCAGATTACTTAGATATTAGATTCATGAGTAAAATCAGCTTTGGAAGCTTTGTCCATCAGGAAATGTTACTTTTGCTAATACTTATTGATGGGGAAATTAGGAGTTATTTTTACTTGTGAAATATGATGTCATAGAAGAAACATTTATTTTACTAAAGTAGGAGGTAGTAAATAAAATAAGTTTTCGTGTATACAGTGAGGACTAATTGTCTTAGCACCTTATTGTTTGCCCTCAGTAAGTGAAAGCATTGTGCTTGGTCAATGATATTTTCTCCTGGTCAATGTCATATTGTTTATCTCCACAGGTAAATTTGGAGGAAAGCAGGAACTCCATTATTTGGAGATTTTCTTGGTTCATTAGGTGATCTTTGCTGTTGGGGGTATAATTTTTTTCTATTGTACAGTGACAACTATACAAAAAGGTCTATATAAAGAGGCTCATCAATTTTGCATGACCACTGTTGTAGATTTTAAAATATCACAAGCAAGTTCACAGTCTGTCCTTCCTCTAGGAGTTCAAGCACTTCTCTAGCAGTCTGTCTGGACTATGAATACATAAGAAGATCTTCACTGTGTATACAAAGCTTCAGCAAGAAAATCATAAAGATATGCATTCAGAAAACCATAATTGTATGGGGTACTTTTAAAATACACAGATCCTTCTGGTCTGCAGAGAACAGTTGATAAATCTTCCAAGAAGGTTTCCAGTTGTGAAGAAGTTCCAAAGACGAGTCCAGATGGCTACTTTGAATAGTAATAGCTATGTTCAAATATGCCCTTGTATCAACAAGAGGTGCTCTGAGTGCTTATTACAGGCGAAGTATTTAAAGGTATGTGTTTGAGATGGTGGCTAAAGGGATACATGTTTCAGCTAAATGAAGAATAGGCAGGTGGAAGGGATTAAACAATAAAAGGGAGCTAAATTGAGGAATTCCCAGGTAATACTAGGTTTTGCCTATGTTAAACTGGCATCACTTCAGGATGAAAAATGTGTGGAGTGAGTAGGAAGAAATGGACTCCCAAATGGAATGAGTTTCCATGTGTTACGAATTGTGTATCTTGAGGAGCATGATTGTCTCTTTTAATATGAGGCAAAGTTATAAATGGCCATTGGAATAATAAAGGTGAAAGCCTTGAATATATGCTGTACTTCCTCACGAAAGGCCTTGGATTTTACTTAGATGTTTATTTTAGCTGCACTTTGTTATCTCATGAAGTTTCATGAAGCAGCAAAAGTAAAGATCATAGCCCATGCAGGCTGCAGTTACTTCAGCCTCTCTAGCTAACAAGCTGCTGGTTTGTGAATGAGGCTCCATGGTGCAGAGGAGCCCTGCTGGAGGGGAGTTATCATAATTGTTCAAACTGGAACTTTGTCCGCATTTGGCTTTCACATGGCAGAGTGGGACTGGCAACAAAGAGAGCAGTTTTGTCTATCTTGCCTTGCTATCTGCCAGGGTATGCAGGAAGACAGCAAGGCAGGTTTTGTATGCAGTGTTACTGGCTTGCTTTTGATGCTTGGTTCTGTCTTGTGTGCCTCAGATGTGAGACTGTTGAGTGACAAGAAAAATCATGTGCATGCAGAACCGAGTATGGTCTGAATTGCACTTTCTATGTACCTCAACTGAGCTCTGAATTTTAGAATAGTTGAAGAATTCAGTCCTTTCAATATTTTTTCTAAAGCAGCAATGCAAATGACTATGGTACTTTTAAGTCATGTACTCTGCTTTCCAGTAATAGCTTTAAATTGCTTAGAGTTAAAATGTAGAACTTTATGTAGTATTCAGTTCTTACATTGATGCAACAGCTCACACAAATTGCTTCAGAGATAATGAAAAGGTTATTGGACCATCACTAAATGGCATGCATGCAGATTGTTTGTAATGGCAAGGCATGGCTGCAGCATGATTTGGTTTTTTCCCCTTTCAGCATGTTTCTGCACAAGGGAGAAACTTGGGAATATTTGGATTTATAACTTTTCCTCTCATCTCTGTTGTTATAATCTTGCTTTGTTATGGTCCCAGTGAATTAACACTAAAGCCTTTGCTTCTGGGACTGAAGAAGAGGGGGTGGGGAAATTTAAGAGTCTACATCCTCTGCTCTGACTTACCTTCCTTAAATCTTGTTAAGACCTGAGGTATTCAGTGACTGCTGTTATGTGGAATATGATAGAAGCCAAGCACCTATCTAGAGTGAAAACTTACTTGGGGTTAGGTAGAGGGACAAATGCTCCTGTGATTATGTAAATTCATTTTTGGGGAGAACTTAGCTAAAAACCTGTGAAAATTCAAAAATCTGTGTGAAATAACATTACCACAAAGACAGATTTGTGCACCCACTCTAAACATGGAAAAACTGGACTCATTTCTAAAACCTTAATTTCGTCCCATTAAATCTATATAGTTTAATATTAGCAGTAGATATTATAATATGCTATTTTCTTCCACACGATCACTACCTCTTTCAGTATATTGTTACTGTTTGATAATTTTTATTTCTTTTCATGGAGTAACCTGTGCCCTTTTTGTTACATACTGTTGGAAAGTGCCTTACAGAAAGAATCTTTTCACCAGTAAAGGGATGTTCTTTGAGGAAATGATCAGTAATTGCTGTGCTTGGCTAATCGAAGAAAAATGATTAATTTATTTTTCATCAGTTTGTGATAGGCAAAGGAACATGATTGCCTGCTCTGTATGACCCCACTATTCCAGGAAAAAGAATGAATGATTCAAATGTCCATATATTGTGAATTCTCTTTTCTCTGTCTTTTATGGGGGTTTGGAAGGGAATAGCTTTATGTCAGGCTATACCTGCTCAAAATACTATTTTCATAGGTCTTGGCTGAAGTTCCAGTTGCTCAGCAGTTCTGCAAATCAAACCCTAGAGCATAAAGTCAGGTACTAGGAAATGAAAAATGTACAATGAAATGACTGTATGCTAAGGCTTTTGATTTGCACTGAGTAGAAATTGGCAAAGATAAGAGCTAACTCTCCAGGATAGCATTCAGTCACTTTAATTATATGATCCTCTTTTTTTAAAAAAAATTTGCAGCCTATATGGGAAGGGGGCCTTCATCTTCATGTGTCTTAGATCCATCCCATACAAAAAGCAAGGGATGGGCCTGGTGGTGCATAATCAAGTGATTTAAAATTGTATTCATACTGCAAAATACATACACACAGCTGCTGAAGTGAGGGTTCTGAATTACTTCTGTAGTATATGAAATAGATTTGGAACTTACATGAAAAGTACCATATAAGGTTGTAACTACCTTAGAGTGTTGGTCAGGAATGCGTTTCTCAAACAAATCTCTTAGTTGTCCCTACTTATTATATGTTGGCTTTCATCACAGAGTCAGCTCGAAGTAGATGCACTAGATTTCTTTATAATGAAATGATGTGGAGTGATGAGGAGTGGGATGTGCTCCAGCAGCATAGCCAATACACTCCACTGCAAACAAGTCTACTGCATGGCACTGAGTAGAGCTAATCTGAGGCCCTTCTCACCTTTTGCTCTCTTCCTTTTTTTGTAACCTTTAAAATTATGGATGTCAAGTTGTCATTACAAAATATTTTGCAATTATATCTCAAATCATTTTCAAGTGGTTCTATTACAGGATGCAGGAATTTTGCTTAGCTAAGTAAAGAACCTAAAATCGATGATGTGATGATCCCTCATAACAGACGAGCATGAAGCTACAGAGTTAACATGCACTGCCAGCTTGAATTCTAACATCTCCTTGCTCATCAGAGCTTGAGTTGGCAAACTTCATGTTCTTTTCACATCATTTTTTTGTGTGTGTAATTATATACTATGTGCTTCACTGCGGTTTCATTTTGAGAAATTGTTAGGAAGACTGTAAGAGAGTACATATGTCTTTACTCATGGCATTTTTTATTCCAATCCATGATATGTAATTGTCACCTTGATGGAGGAAGTAACTCTAGAAAGATTTGAGAAGCCTGATGAGGTAACAGGGACAGTAACCCTGAGTATAGTTTAAAAGGAGAGGAAATCAGTATAAACTTGCGGAGAACAATTAATATCATCAAAGCAATTTCTGTATTACTGGTCACTCACTGTTTCTCAAAATCTAATACAAAATATGTCTTAATTTTTCATTAACATGGAAACAAACCTTTCCCACCTTTCTGTTGCAGAAATTGGCCTTCCTTAGTATCTGGGAAGGCAGAAATAGATACCTTCAGTTAAGGAGGAGATGAGAGAAACTATGATTGCTTTATCTGAAAGATTCTAGTTACTAGCTTTTAAAGCCTCTGGAATAATTTTATTGTTTGAAGGGAACCAAATGCCATGGGGCTAGAATGAAGAAAAAGTCTAAATCATGTTAAGTTGTTAAGGGAATTGTCCGATGTTACAGAAATAAGTCTTAGTCTAATTGTCACAAACTTCATGGTAGCTTCCCCAATGTAAACCTAAGGAGCTAGTGCAAATAGTGAGGGTAAATTCAAGGAAACACACAAGGTTGTATTTTGGATCTGATCAGTTATATTGTGATTATATATATGGACACCAGGACGAGTAGTGTCAGAAATATGGATGGGCCTTTTTATAAATTAGTGGTAGGATGGTAAGAAAGACGGATGTTTAAAAAAAGTGTGCATATATAATGACACACACATATATATAATGACACACACATATATATATACACACACACACGCATGTCTGTGTGTGTATATACATGTTTATATGTAGTATGTTTTTCTTGTTGTACTATCTGGTGCCTTTTACCATTACTGGGACCTTATATGTGTGTGTGTGTGTGCAGACATCCACTTAAAAACTGCAAAAAAAGCAAAGGGATCATGATCTCTTAATTCACAGGAAGGAAGCTGATGTGCAGTGAGACTACTCAGTTGATGTAGCAGTTTCAACAAGTGCTCTGCTCCCAACATACACCAGTACTATTTTTGTACTTCAGAGTTCTGTACTTCTGTACTTTTTGTACTTCAAAATATCCTTCAAATATATATTTACACGTGTGTATGTGCGTGTGTGTATGTAGAATTATACATGGCAGCAGTTTTGCTTTTTCTCTGCTGTTGCTGTTATTCCATTAGTCCTCCAGCAAAAAGCTGAGGTAAACACATGGACTGATATTTCTAATGTGAAAATAGTAGTTAACCTTTAAAATAAAACTTGGGATTTATTTCCAATGATATGTATGTCAGGGCTCAGGGTTACCTTGTAACTGTAGTTGGGTTTTTATGTTGGGTTTTTCCAAGATGTCTTCCTGCAGCAAGTTGTTTTTTTAATCAACTTTATATATTGTGGAAGTAATATTAGATTAATAAAAGGCAGTACATGCAAAGACATGATTGTAACTGCTGAAAGAGTAGCAGTTGAGGAACACAAGCAGCAACTCCAGGACTCCTGCATTCAGATGTATTTTGGTTTGAGTAAACCAACAAGAGTGTTGATTTACTCAAAGTCCAAGTGTTACTAGTACAAAACTGAGTGGAAGGGAAAAAATAAAAAAAAAATGAAAAAGTTTTATACTTTCCAGGGAGGAGTAGTTTTGTAAATGAGGTCTGTTCATTAACTGAGAACCAGAAGATTCAGCCTCTGATTGCAGATTTGTTTAAGGATTCTATAGAGAAACACCCATAGGCCCATCTTTTGAACAGCATACCAAGAGTTCTGTGTTCAGCAACTCTGAAAATTAGAGTTGTTTAGATGTAGCTGTGTGATTCTATTAATATATTTACTTGTTTCTGTTAACCTTGGTGTTTATTTCTGTGCCTGTAAAACAGTATTGATACATATTACAAAAGGTATGAAACTACTCTTGAAGCTAGCTTGTATTTCACCCATAATAGAGTCAAAGAAAGGTTAGTGAAGTGTGTATCAGGGTGGCTTTTGCCTATGAAAAGATAATACATTAGTGAGAAAGCGGTTTTGTACGCTAATGTGCACTTTAGAGATACATGTTAAAGGTATGTTTAAAAAAAAGTTACATAATTTCACAGTTTTTACGCAGTTGACAGATTTTCATAGGGTTATGTCTTTTTCAGATGAGTGTGTGGCAACAGGACACACACATTACAATTCTCTTCCTTCAGGAAGGAACAGCAGCTCACCAGAAAGGCTGTACTCATGTCATAGTTAAACGCTTTTCCCTATGAGTATTTTTAGCCTTCAGGTAACTGTGCTGTTTAGTGAATAACTTCAATGATTTATTATATCTGTAAAGAAGTGTGTGTGTGGGGGGTGTTAATTTTTTTATTTTTAAAAGAACATTAAAGGGTTTGGTTTTTCGTTTGTTGTCAAGCCACTTTTCAACCTTTCTTCAAGTTCATTAAGATAGTATAAATATAGGCATTTAAGACATATCTATATTTTATTAAAAAACCCTCAGCTTTCTCTGCGTATTTTTTAATCTTCTTAAACTTTTCTTCGTTGTCAGAAAGTCTAACACAGTTTATCTGAAACAATGAGCTCTCATTCTGTAGAAGTAAGACAATTCGTAACCTGAAAAGATAGTCCTTGGTCTTGCTGTCAGTACGTTTTGTATAGTGCGTGAATGGCCCTATTGTCCTCTTGGACACTCAAAGTGAATGAATTTATCTTTTGAAGTGGAGCACTTCTTTTTTCCCCCTGTACCAATTCCCTCTTCTGTTTCTGAAGGAGGGAACAAGACTGCACTTCTGAAAGCATATAATTCTGAACCTTGAAAATTAAATTCCAGGCTGCCTGTCACTCACAAAACCTGGTGTATGCCAAGTGTTGTACAGTTACCATAAAGAGTTTGTTTAGAACGTTATAGAAACAACCTCACTCTAATATACCAATGAAATTGGTTAATTTGCCACAAACTTCAGTTCTGAAAAGCATATTCCTCACTTCTAACTTCTTAAACTTTTTGACATTCCTCACACTGAAATTCAGTACTTTTAAGTTCTTAAGCACTTGCTGAATTTAAACATGATAGTAGTTATTCTCTCTTCAGTGGGATTGTTCATACGCTGAGTATGTGTGCAAATTTTGGAGGGTTGGTGCTCCAGCTAAATTTAAGTAAAGACTTTAAAATTAATGCGTTTCATTGCTACAGTGCATTCTTAGTTCTGCATTGTTAAGTTTAGTGTACAAAGTTTGGTGTCTGTCTTCACAGACATAAACTTGTGCAATTGTCCACCTATAGGGTGCTTTTGTGCAGCCTCCTCCTTTTTTGCTCCAAGGAAAGTGGGTGCAGCTGGCTGTTTTAAGGTGTCAAAAAGAACAGACTGAAGGGAATATAGGACAGAGATTTTTCAAGAAGGAACAGCATGGAATAAGTAGATTAATAAAGTTTAGTTGCAGTTTGTTTTCTCTAATGGCGTGCAATGAAATTCCCAGTTATCAGGCAAAAAAAAAATGCCAACATAGATGTACAAAAGGAACTACTTTGTTGCACAATTTGTATTTGGGGATTTTATGAAGCAGGATGCTGCAGAGGCCTCAAAGCATGAATTTGCATTCCTTAAGGATGTGACTGTCAGTTGCTAGTAAGTATGATGGCTTGGCTGCAACTATTTGTTCAGGGACTTTCCGAGCTAGAAGTCCTTAGATTGCTGGAAGCTTATTTGGGAAGGTGAGAATGTACCTTTTCTTATTTAAATTCTTTTCATGATAGTTGCCAGTAGCAGGTGCTTAAAGGGATGCTTCTGTAATAGGTGAACTTTTGGTCTGGCTCAATATGGTACTTATTATTTCAGTTATCTTCATTACTCATCATTTACCTTGAGTAAACTTTAATCTGGACAAATGATGAAACCTGCATCCAATATGCATCTCTGAAGTGCAAACCATATAATTCTAGAAAATTAAAGGGGTTTTTATTATAGTGCTCATTTTATTTAAGACACAGCTGCCAATAGAAATAAAAATATAGTATTTTTCTGTCCTCAATTTTTTTTCCCGTTTTTCATGTTTCTGTTTTTCTCACTGGTGATGTCTGACTTTAAGAATGCTTCACTGCTACAGAGCATACTGTCAAGTTCATACTCAAAAAGATTGTTCTGCCCCTTCCTCTTCCATAGAACTGAACTTTGAGGATGAATTAAGGACTGTGTAGGCTTCACAAAACTCTCTGCTGTCTTACGAGGGGGATGTGTCAGTATGAATACCATTATTTATAGGAAAATGGGATGGAGGCTGAGATGAGGAAAGAGAATAAAAATGCCTGTGTTACAGGACGTGAGGATAGAAGAAAGATAGACATATTAAAAAATATATTATATGAGGAGTGGCTTAGGTAGAGTACTTGTTGAAACTTACTTATAAAGGTTTGTGCTGAAATCCACACCTGGGTTCCACACTCTTACTGTCAAGGGTAACTGAAGATTAAAACGAAAAAAAATAAAATCTTAATAAAGAATCTGGGAAGGAAATATAAGCTGACTTATCCCATACTTTATTTAATTACTGGAAATTATGGCATTTAAAAAATCTTAACAGGGATAATGCCTTTTCAGAACATAATTCTCCTCAATGCCCCATGTGTTATAATTAGTACTTCCACTTGTGTGTAGACCCATATGTGTGTTTTATTTCAGATTCAGCCTTATCCATGGTGGCTAAAATAGTATTTTTATTTGCTCATACCTACAGTAGGGAAATGAACACAGTTTTATGAAGTATCTTCTCTATGTGAGCTTTAATACTTATGAAATATTAAAATCTTATGAAGAGAAACTTGTCAGTGATGCAGGTTTAAATATGTATTTACTAGATGCAGGTTTAAATATGTATTTGCTCGAAAAACAATCCCTGCTGCACATGCAGGTAACTGAAGCTTTGCACCTCCACTGCTCCTAGTTTTATCAGCCCACACCCAGCCACCTGTTGTGTGAGAGGTAACTTAGTGAACATTTTGCAGATGGTAACATATGTGGATTTGGCTTTTTGTTTGGGTGATGTAGTTTGGTTTTGTTTCTGTTGCAGTTACTGTTACCAAGAAGTATGCTAATATTTCCAGAAATTAAACTCATGGATGTGACTACCATTAGATGAACATCTCAGTAAATCAGCTAAGAAGGAGATGGTGTTCAGAGTACATCCAAAATGAAATATGTGCCTATAATTGTTTCCAAAATGCATGCATTTAAGAGAGCCTTACAAGAGCTCACTGAACATTTTATTTCCCAACTGTGTAATGTAAGACTGATCTTTATTTTAAGCACATTGTTCCATGAAGGGGGGGGAAATATTTTTTCTTGGTGTAGGGCAAAAATGCTTAGCATTTCTAATAATTGAGTCACAAATAACGCTTTGTCTATTTTGGCTGCTGTATAGGATATATTTTCAAAGACACGTTTGACATTTTTAGTTCATGTAATACATCAGAAGCATAATCAACCACAGGTTTAAGAAATAATTTTATACATAACACGTTTTGTTAAAACAGACCATTTAAAACCAGGCAAAACCACCGTCAATGAGGTTTTAGATGTGTAAACATTATTAGTCATTAAGGCATGGTTTAAACTACTTCTGCAGTTTTGGAGCCACATTTTAATGCAATCTGTTATTTAACCTTTTTTCACTGTTATAAATAGTTTTCAGTGTGTATGTTTTCTCCTACAAACAATCAGCTAAGGCCACTAGCAATTACAAGCATAGTGTTTAGACAAAACTTAGTATGGGTTAATTTATCCATTAAGGAATTCGAAGGAGCTTGCATGTTGTGGCCAAAATGTGTATCAGTGACCTTGGATTTTTGGACCATGCTGATTTAATTGTTTCTATGGATGTTTGATTCTTGAATGATAAACCCCTGAACTTTTACTGTCTTTTCCCCAGGATTTTAAGACAGGATTTGGTATCACTTTAATCCCTATGAACGTGGCAAATGTAAAACAAGTGGATCGGACTGCAAAGCAATCTTTTGAAATAATTACTCCTTATAAAAGCTTTAGGTGAGAAATTTAGTATTTACCTTACAAAATATGCAAATTCTAAAGTAGGAAGCAAAATATGCTTCATACTATAGTGACTTACCTAGTTTGGATGAAAGGTAATGCTTTTGTTAAGAATGCTTCGCTTTTTTTTTTAAAAAAAAACTATTTTCTTTCCTTTGTTTACCCCTGTGCTTTATCTGTTACCTCCCTGACTAGACATCATATGCCCACAATATTGTATTTTTATGTAGCTGCCTTTGTTCATTCTGTGGAAGGGCAGAAGAAAAAAAGGTAACTTTAACTACTTGACTCTGTCTTAAAGAGTGATAAACTGCAGTAGAGAGAGAATGCTGCATTCATTTAATATTAAGTATTTTCTTAAAAAAGAAAATAATTAATCAGGCAGCACCCCCTACAGACATCCTTCCTTGGAATCAGTAGAAAGTTTAACTTTGGCTGATGCTGTGACTTGTCATGATTGTGAAGAAAAATATATGCTAATAAAAGCCTTCTGTTAAGTGTTGTAGTGTTTCTTAAATGAAATTGCAGTAATGCAGGAGAAGAAGAAATCACTTTGTTCTCCTGGGCTTGCTAAATGAATTTCCTTTCATTCTCAGTCAACTAGACTAGCAGGTAAATTAGTCTTAATCAGGGTTTTGAATCTGTGACTAGTTGGTAGTAGAGTAGTAGATAGCTAGTTCTTTGACATTCTCCAGGCCATCACCATGTTGATGTTTGCTTAGTATTATTTATAATTTTTCAAAAAGATCAGCTTAAATGAGAAGCATTTTTTGACTGTTGGCAGTTAGCAAGTCTAATTTATTATTATTTTTTAATCTATTATTTTTTTCTCCTCAGTAAGTCTCCGTGTTTCCTTAGGTCATTTTATGCTTTTGTTCAAGTTTGGCATGTGTAATACAAAAAGATTGAAAGTAACTCAGGACCGTAACTTGAACATTACAAAAGCTATGTAGCTTATCCTAGTAGTGGTTTTGTTGACAGTAGGAAACCAAAGGGAATTTTCATTGACTAAAAATACCAAATAATACATTCCATCTTAGGATTTATATCTGTTGAGAGGAAGATTTTTTGACTGTGATTTTGGGTGTAAATGTAATAAATAAGAAAGACGACAGACTATGTTTAATTGGGCTTTAAAATAAAGATCAATAACACAGAAAAGTCAATTGTTTCAGCTTTACAGCAGACTCCGAAAGAGAGAAACAAGACTGGATTGAAGCACTGCAGCAATCGATAGCAGAAACTCTGTCTGATTATGAAGTAGCTGAGAAGATTTGGTTCAATGAGTCCAACAGGAGCTGTGCTGACTGTAAAGCTCCCAGTCCTGACTGGGCATCCATCAATCTCTGTGTTGTCATTTGTAAGAAGTGTGCAGGTAGAGTAATTAATGACAGGCTGTATGCGTTCTACAAAATGTCATATTTGCATATCTGTGTATGTCCTTGAACTGGCTGTTTTTTTTTATTTCTACAGTGCCATCCTTCTGAAAGTTTTGACAAACAAAAAGGGAACATCACTTTTTTTTTAATATATAAACCAAGGTCATCTTTATTCTAAATTATTACCATGCATAAATGACAGGTCTGTAAGGTGATTGGTTTCCCTCAGATGAATAATCCTTCACAATTAGTGGAAATGAAGACACAGTAGCACTTGGTGGGAAATAGCTGGCTTTTGCAAGGCTGAATGCCAAAGGATAACAATTTTCAGTGTATAAATTTTGGGTATTAGTTCTATTACCCAAGGGCACATTTTACTGCCAGTAGGGATATCTTTTTCAGGCACTGCTAAAAACCTAGTTCTATCATGTTTTATATTTAAATATGTGCTTAAGCAGTAGATTCAGAGAAAAAAATTGTAACTAGTCTTTCTTTCAAAACAAACCCAAAAGTATTCTACATCAGACAGCCTACTTCTTTTATTCATTGCTATAAAATGCAATCCATTTTATTTTTTAATTTTGAGTGGGTTTTGTTGGTTTTATTTTATACTCAAATGTCAAACCCAGACTTTTTAAAAATAGTGATTAGAATAAATCTTCATTAAACTTTTTTGTTCTCTCGGCAGAAGAGAAACCCAGTTTAAGTGCTTTAGTTAAATAAAGGTACTCTTGGATTTTCAGGACAGCACCGATCTTTAGGACCAAGAGATTCAAAGGTCCGGAGTCTAAAAATGGATGCCAGCATTTGGAGCAATGAACTGATCGAGGTATGTTGGGGTACTCTTAACTCTTTGTTCCATATTGAAAATTACTCTATGAATAGAAGGTATTTATTGCTTTATTCACAAGAAAACTGAACATGTAGCTGCTAAATAACGTGCTGCTATTACAACAAACTGGATGTTTCCAGGAATAATGTAGTTTTGTGTCATTCAAAATATTAATTTGTTTTGATAACCATCTGTACAATTTCTCTTAGTATTTCTCCAAGCATCTAGGGGTTTTTTGGGAAGAAAGAAGGAAAATGCTTTTGGAGAGTAATCATGATGGGCAGTATTGGGAAGGGGAAAAGAAAGGAAGCTTCTCAATACCAGTTTAGCTGCTTGGGTTGTTAAAAAGTGATGCTGATATGTGGAGGGTTGAGTCATCAGTGTTTTCTTTAAAACATATGCTAGTCTTCTCTGACCTTTCATTGGTATTTTCTAAAATGTATTGAAATACTGTAACTGCTTAGCCTTGTAAAGCTTGGTTGCTGTTGATGGTAAATGATGACTGCAGACTTTATTATTCATTATTAGATGACCATAGACAGTGACCGAGAGAAGCTTCTGTCTCCTGCAGGGAATTTTCTTCCCTTTAATAACTTTCTTTTTCAACTTTTAGCGGCTAAAAACTATTTAGAGACCAGCTTTGTATCCTTCATGCTGTTTTGACTGGTTTTTTTCTTACATCTCATCCAGCTCTTTATAATCATTGGAAATAAGAGAGCAAACAGTTTTTGGGCAGGAAATCTTTCTCCAGATGAAGAGCTGCATATGGATGCCCCTGCAGAAAAAAGGATAGCATTCATTACACAAAAATATAAAGAAGGAAGATTCAGAAAAACACCTTTTCCCTACAAAACAAAGGAACAGCTCAATAAGGTAATACTAGAATGGGTAAGCCCATACCATACATTTGTATATTATTATATCTGTGTGCATCTTCTCATCTTGTTAAACTGGTGAGAAATTAATTCAGAATCCTGAGTGACATTCTCACAGACCTGAATAAGGATTGTTTTGGAGCCTTTACGGGAGTCATTTCATTATTTCCTAGTTCCTAGTTTTGCCAGTTAGATCGTTTGTAGAAGCTTACGGTACCTGTATGGTGCCTGTAATGCGTATTTCAGAGCCATCAATTAATATGGATCTTTATTTTAATTCAGATGCACGCTGTAGCGATGCAAATTTCCACTTGACTTGTTAAGATTCCTTCTTAATGTGTTTTTGATATCTTGTATGTCTGACATTTAACATTCCAGTGCATTAGATGATTCAGTGTTTCCAGTGGTGAAAGTATCTCATGCACACTTATATAGTAGCTTGTAGATAATTGGAAATTAAACAAGCTAAAAGTAATGATGAAAAATGTGTGTTCTGGGTGTTTCGTTTTACACAAATAACAAATTCTTTACATTTATAAAGTGGAAAATGCTAATAATAATTCTAAATTTCTTGGTAATTTTTAATGACAATTTGACTGACTTCTAATATCCATTGATTTCAGAATTGTGATTGTTTAGAGTTTAGGAATATAGAAGAGTTTAAATGCATATAAATTACAATGCTAATGCATTCAGTTACGTGAGTCAAACTATCTCAAAGGGTATCCAGCGATTGTCGGGAGGCAGTAATATGTAAAAGTTATTGTGGTTTAAACTAGAGAGGTCTCATTTGTTTACTGGTTATTGTGTCAAAAAGGAAGTTATGTTTTCTATACATCTTAGAAGTTGGATGTCAGTTATATGCATAAGAAGTTAAAATACAGACATACAATAATAGTTGTCTTTAAAACACTTGTAGCCAATTTAGAGAACCATCTCACTGTATAGCTTGAATTTAGGTTTTCTGCATGTCCTTGGAATTGGGAAATGTTTTTAGGTTTCATGGGGAATTCTTTATGTCTTTGCAAAATAAAATATTTGAATTATTTTCTATTTATCGGTAACAGCTCTGCAAGAGACTTTATTTAATGTTGTAACTGCAGACCAAAGAAAATAGCTCTGTGTTTTACAGGCTTGATTTTTCTGAAGTCTGTGTTTTCTACTGGGGGGAGAATGGTGCCTGTCAATTAAACATTTAACTACTGGGAAAAAAATACCAGATGTAATGGTGAAATTCTCTGTAGAGACATGAAATTACTAACCAACATTGACTAAGTAAATATATATTAACTTATAAAAATTGTTACAGAATAGATGACTAAAATTGCGTAGCTACTCCTTGTTTTAAAGTTTTAGGCCAACATTTTGGGGGTGAATAAAAGTCTGTTATCCTTGTCTGTGTATACAAACATGAAAGGAGACTAATGTTTTAGGATGTGGAGAGATCTTTAAACTCAAGGAAGATGATCAAGTATGAAGATACCCTAAAGAATAGTTGTTTTATTGTTTGTGACTATAGGTTTGAAAAACTACATATTAATGTCAATCGGTTTCCTAGTAATAAGTTTTAAGGATCAAATCTTGTATCTTTTATTGGACTTTTGAATGTTTTTTTCTTTGGTAGTTTGGTGTGTGAAGGAAAATGAGTGGGAATTTGTCACCTAAAAAAACAACAATCTTCCTCTCCAGTTGTATTAATTTGTACTATCCTGCCCAGGTGAAACTTGTGGCAGTAACATCTTGCAGGGTTTGGTTTGATGATGGTTTTGGGTTTTCTTTTTTTTGTCGTTGCTGCTTTTTTCTAGATTCAGACCATACTTCATGATTCTCCCTACTTCTCTGTGTTTATGCTCTTCAAAAATGCAGGGGAACTATTGGAGGTGAA
This sequence comes from Hemiprocne comata, assembly GCA_020745705.1. Lineage (NCBI taxonomy): Eukaryota > Metazoa > Chordata > Aves > Apodiformes > Apodidae > Hemiprocne > Hemiprocne comata. The sequence goes on along the minus strand of CM036589.1, from coordinate 24,171,097 downwards.
AGGTTTTGCATCTAAATTACATGTACTTGTTGCCAATAACTTTCTAATTTAAAGAGACTTTTTATTTTCCCTCTCCATGATAAGGCCCTGTGTGCTGCCGTAGTTAAACAAGATGTGCTGGAAACCCTGATGTTGCTGTTCAGTGGGGCTGATGCTATGTGTGCCACTGGAGACCCCATTTACAGTACTCCATACTTATTAGCAAAGAAAGCTGGACAAAGACTGCAAATGGAATTCCTGTACCATAATAAGTTTTCAGGTAGGATATATTATCTTTGTTTTGATCTTTGAATGTTATGTGGAAGGGAACGGACAGGATGGGAAGGGAACGGACTGGACGGGAAGAATTGAGAAGGAAAGTTGTGATTGAGTTCAACAACAGAGATATAGGTGAAGGGGAGTTTTCATTGTGTTAATTATATTTCAGCAGACAGTGTATGTAATGGCGTACAAGTTAGTTTTGTTCTGCTCAGAAATCAAGTTTAGGGCTTAAAAAATAATTTAAAAGCCAGTGGTAACTCACCTCATACTCTTATTTATAACACAGAACAAACATGTCATGTGTTCTGCCAGTGTATCAGGCTTTTTCCAGAAAAACCGGGTACATAGAGTTAACAAGTATCTGAAGTATTCCTCTGGAGCTTTGCTTTTCCTTAAAAACTGTTTAAGTTTATATCTACCCCTACGGCATGTAGACCTATCTGTTTTATCACAAACACTCCTCCCAAATTAAAACTCATGCCTTGAACTTGTAACAGGATCAGTCCCAGCAAACTATCTTTTTTTCAAATCACAACTTCTGCTGCAGCTTGGACTATATGATAAACTTTGACCTTGAAAGTCAACGTTTCTGGTTGCAGTGTGTGACTGTTATTAGGGTCTTCTAGTTGCAAAAATAAATAAATAGCTCAGGCACATCCCTACTATTCTTACCTTTCAAAAGGGCTGTATGGTATCAGAAGCAGTCAGGGAATACAAGTTCACATGCAGATTTACACTAGAAAAAATCAGCTAGGCTATACTGCAGCCAGTCTTGTGAACGTAGTTCTGGACCAGCTTTCTGTTTTCTTGTGCCACTCTGCAAAGTAGAACTGCATAGGCTGAACAAAAAGTTTTAGTGGGAAATGGAGGAATGATTTGGCTTCTTAAAGCAAACATAGTGCCTTAAATTCTGCCTGAGCATTGCTGTGTCACAAGTGCCAGGCACAGGATCTTGGGATGTTGACGTCAGTCACTGTGCAAACATGCAGGTGTAATTTTTTTGCTAGTTAGACTGTCAAGTGGTCCTAAGGCTACCGAGAGGTTTGCACGTCTTGGCTCTGTCTTTTCTACTTTTATCCTTCCAGCTAAGGCAGCATCTCCATATGCTGTTGTTAGTGTTTGTTCTTCTCTTCAGAGAAAGGGAGGGCATTGCAAGTCGACAGTGATTGTCCAAATCATTGCCTGTCTGCTGCCAGACTTTAAAAAAAAACACTTCTAGGCAACTTCTCAAGAGAAATAATTCCTTTCTGTTGAGGTATGTTCATAAGGGATGAAAAAGCTAAATACACCAGGAAAGTGCATGTTAGATTGCATGGGGAAGCAGTGGTAGAAAATGGCAATGTAGTGAGAGATGTGAACCTATGGGGTTTTTTATGAATGTGTAAGAATTTTACTCTTAACTATAAAAATAAATCAATAAGATGTATCTGTGCTGTAGTAAAGATGTTACAGGGCAACTGTGTATCTACTGGTAGGGAGTTGGAAAGACCTATGGAGAAATGGTTATAACTGATATAAGTGAGGTTTTGTACACTACTTAACTCCATTGTCTTTTAATAGATTTTCCAAACTACGATACTTGTTTTGAAAGTGGCTTCCCTGAAGATGCTTCACATTCCACCTTTCTCTGTGAATTCTTATACAAAGTTTCTTCTAATACTGCTAAGCTTCTTACAGAGAAGAAACTAAAAGAAGGTATTTCACTTTTTCTTTATACATTTGAATAATACATTAATATGCATGATTTGGATTAATTTGGTTCTTTGTAGCTTCTTGCATTACTTTTTAAAAGATAAAATGTCTTTGACATGACATATCTTCTTTGATTTGGTAGATCTCTTTCAGATAAAGAAAGTATTGATTGACTTGATCTCTTTATTCAGTGGTTGATAGAAGAAAACAACTTAGGAAAAATTATTCAGTTAACAGTTATTGATAAATAAAAGCCACTTAGAAGCACTTCTTACTTTAATTCTATTTAGATGGATGCTACTAACTGTAAAAATGTAGATCCCATCTAAAATGATAATATTCCAGAAATAATTTAAATGTATTACTGACTTTTCAGTAAGAGTCCAAGTGGCTAACACGTAGGATGTTTCTCAAACTCACAAATTTTAAATGTATTCCAACTGGAAATGAGCACTTCCAACAACTTGACACTAAATTGATGTTTGTGGAGTAAAAATGCATATATATCACGGTAGGTACTCCTGGTCTTCTTTGTATATCAGTCTTCTGAGAATTTTTTTTTTTGAGAGATGTTACCAGATAATTTTCTTAGCGCTTTGTTTTTCTTTTTCTCCCCAGTTGTGTTCATGTGTTTTTCTTCCTTCTAAACAAACTAATGATATGTATTTTTAAAATCTGAGCTGATGTAAAGATTGTTTATTCCTTGTAAAATCTTGACATGGCATCCTCTGTCAATATATACATGTTTTTGTATGATTATGCCCATATTCTTGTAGTGTACACCTTTAGGATCCTTAGTGGAGGCTGAAGCATGTTAAAGCACATAACTCCTATTTAAATATGTTTTTGAAGAATCTGTGTGTTAGTGTGGGTCCAAGTACTCCCAAGCATTGTTTGAGCAACAGAACTAATGCTTGATCACAGGCGTTTCCCAGCAACGTTGCACTTGTTAACAAAGACACCTGCTGTGGCAGAGGACTGCTGCTGGACAGGACTTTCTCAAGGATTGTTCTGAAACTGCACTGAGCTTATTCAAGAAAGAAAGGCATAATTGTAAACCTCACTACTACTTGCTCTAAGTGCAGATCTTGTCTTCTGTGCTGTGAGTATCTATATCTATATTCATTTAAACAAACAAAAACCAACCAAACAAGAACACCCAAAACAAAACAAAAAACCAGAAAATAAAGAAACAAAAATACCCCAATGAGAGAAATAGAGAGCAGGTACAAAGCAATACTATTGGTCTCTTCTAACACAGTATGTTAGAAGTGCAGTACATGTTTGTAAATACCTATATAGAGTGAACATTTATCTGTAAAGGCTCACAGAATGTCTTCGGTAGTACTCTTTGGGGTGCTGCTGTGCGAGTGCGCATCAGTAGTAGGATGCCTTAAAAGTATTTATGAAGAAAGCCTTCAGGCAGGAAAGAACTGAATTTTGACTGTCTTCAATCATAAGTTTTTGGTGGAGACAAATGAAGGTGCTTTGAAAGCTAGTAGTATTTTGCTTAGCATTGCACTTACTACTTGGAGGAACATACAGTAAATGGAAAGGAACTAGATTTACCTCAGCTCAGGTTTTGGCCTCTGAAATTGTGATAGTGTCTTGTAGATGGTAGGCGTTCTGCTGTTTGCTTTTTGGGGGAGATTTTATGGGGCGCGTTTGCTTTAGTTTTGCATTAATATTGAATTACCCATGTGCTTGTCAGGACTGGTATTTCTGGGATGGGTACTTTACAGATGCATAGGAGGATAGGTTTCCCTGACTATTTGCAGTTTAAGAAGACAAATGACAGACAGGACAAGGGAGGAAGATGTAATAATAATGTCCTTTTAAAAACAAAAAGAACCCCTGCCATTCTGAATTAGAAATTGCTCTTGCCTGAGGGCTCTAACATATCTCAGCCATGTGTAAGAAGTATTATGACAAACATGGGTTTTTTACTATTTAAAACATAAAACACCTAATCTTTTTTTTTCCCTGTCCGCACTGATTTTTTTTTTCTCTACCTCTAGAACTGTTCCTAGCTTTATAAAATCTTATTAACATAAGGTAATATGTGATATGCCTATCGCAAATTTTTGAGAATAGATGGTGATAGTTCTTTTCCAAATTCCGAAAATAATTTGATGGTTAGAGTACTAATGTGAAGGAGATGCACTTTTGGTTCCCTCTGCCTGTAAAGATTCAAATAAGGTCACTTTATGCAAAAAAGTGACCTGGCCATTTAGTTCTAGAGAAAAGAAGTTAAGTTCTCCTGTTGAAGCAGTTCTGACTTGCTGCGAACTGAGTTCTCACTGGGCCAGAGAAGGAGCACCATTCTCTAACTGGAGATTACAGCACTTGTCTAAGTTTTGGTCCCTATCCCAAAGTACATTGGGCTTTTGATCTACTGGTTTGTTGGGGTTTTCTAATTCTGTTTGTAGAAAGGACTGTAAGTCAGAATCCTGTTAAGCTCTCTAACCATTAAACCAGAGTTAAGTTTTTCCTCAGTGTTACAAATCTCTGAGGCAGTTGTCAGCCTTGTCTTTTGTGCTGAGGGCAGAAATTTTAAGTGTCATGGTTGTTGTCACAGACAACTGTTATCACTGAGCCCTAATGGTGAAAGAACACTCAAGAAATCATTCGGTGCTGTGAATTGAATGGAGGTTTTATAGCAACCAGATGGAAGACCTGGAAATACAGTCCAGTTTTTCATTATGGTAGGTTTCAGCTAGCGCAGGAGACAGTAAGCCAACTTTGTGTGTACTTCTCATTATAGCAGTATCAGTGGTTTCAGCAGGGCAGCATAACTTTTGAGGAAAGTTGTTGTTAATTAACAGCTGTTGATCAGCAGAAAGAGAGCTCAAATATTGGTGCTATTCTGATGCAATGGATCAAAAAGTAAAGGTTAGAGATTTAGTGGCTCAGGTTTGATTTTTTTTTTTTTATTATTTTTTTGCTTCTGTTTTTAGTGTAAAAGGTTTTATGGAGCCCTGATAAAAGCCTTGACATTCTGAAGTCGTCCTGTAACAGTTTAATGAATATTGAAGTAGTGAGCTATTTTGTAGAACAGGCTTTGGGATTTGGGAGGTGGGAAGCTGGAGGACAAAACCCTAAACAGTCAAAACCTCTTAAGTTTGGTGCTCCATGCATGTAAACCTATACAGTTTCAAACCCTTTATCTCATGTTATTTTAGTATTTAAAATACGTATTTAGAGAAAACATAGATAGAACTAGATAGCAAGTAGCATGATACAAATACTAATAAAATAGTACAGAGATATTTATAAAATATGCATACATAATACAGAAAATAACAAAAAAAATACTTGCATTAAATGTCAGATAACACACTAAGTAAGTATTGCTTAACTACAACTGCAGTTCGGTTTTTTGTTTGATTTTTGTGAGTTTTTTCTAGAGCTGTTCTGCCAAGTTCTCGCAAATACTTTACCAGAATATTTGCAGCTACATAGGAATGTTAAGACTGTAGAAATGAACAGAGTATTTTCTCTTAGACCTGTTTCTCTGCAGTGGAGGGAATAGATACATCTCAAATTCTGGTCTAGATGTAAGGCTAGAATGAATTTATGAATATTTTCAGTAGCAAATAGTCATTAATATGCTATGTCATGCTGTATTCATATTTTAGGTTCATAAGAGGGAGTAAAATGGAAGGTCTTAAATATGTGAAATAATACTCTTAAGTTGCTTTGCAGATTTTTTCCTCCACCTTGTTTCAGTTTGTTTGGGTTTTTTTAAAAGTATAGATTGCAATTACTAGATTCTCCAATACATCTAATTCAAATTTATTTGAAGATATGATTCTTAACTAGGTAATTTAACCATGCTCAGCAACTGCAAACACCCTATAAATATTAGCATTCCATAAATTACAGTGTTGCTAAATTAATTTACCCTTGCCAGGTATGGGTGTGTATAGCAACAAGAGAGATCTCCAAATCAATCTACTATGAACATGCCATCCTGAAATGGCTATAGCTACTGCCTGTCTACGATGTATCTGTTTATCTCCCCCAGTGTACAGGAGTGAATTCTGCAAAATTTCATTCCTAGCTGACACTTGGGCCTGCAATACGAGAGAACTGAGCTCAAACACTGATGTACCTAGAGAGGGTTGTTTTAGTTTTTCTGTCCTTCAGTTTGTTATTCTCTAATATTTGGTAGGTTTTGTTTTTTTAAAAATTTAATCATGTTAAATGACAAAACTTCTAGTAATGTTTTCCTTCTGTTTCCTGGTAATGTGCAATGGATACCAGCTCTGGCATGTATGACATTGTTTTTTAAATAGTTTTCCTCAATCTTGTGACAGTGAGTGGACACCCAAGCATTACCAAACAAAGGAAAACAAATTGACTTGGTTTTGGTCTCTGGTTCCAGTGACATGAAAGAAAGAGTAGCCGTTTTTTGCTACTGCATTCCATGATTATTATTACCATACCACTTATTGTACTATCAGCTTTATTTAATTTTATTTATTTATTTATTTATTATTGTCATAATAGGTTGTTCTTTCAGATTTCAGTGTTCCTAACTTTGTAGCATGTTTTGTTTTTGCTTCCTTAACTCTATTCTGTCAAGTTCCACAGCCAAGTGAAGTAAAAGCCCCATACAATGGTAAAGTTAACTTACAAAGCGATTTCACATATTAAGTAAAAACAGGTGTGTTATGTTTGAAATATTATTTTCTTAAATGACCCTGTGCTAGAGTTTCTGGAGGTTGAGTAGTATCAACACAGGCATTGAATTCTTGGCTCACTGAAGTCAATGGGACTGAGATTTCATCATAAATGTGTTGCTGTTAAAACAGAGCTATCAATCCTGTGACGCAACTTCTATAGGAAAACGTAATTTTTATTATTATGCCAACTGACTCTTCTGTTATTTCTTTAATCACAGATTGCAACAAAAGATGGTGCACTTTGGAAAGTGGCTTTCTGAGCTACTATGAAAATGATAAAACTACCACTCCTAATGGTATGATTGACATCAATGAAGTTATCTGTCTTGTAGTGCACAAGTCAGACTTCTTTTTAAATCGAGGGTAGGTTCCCAAACTAATATTTCAGTCAACAAACTCAAGTCTTTCAAAGACATTGTTCTGGGTTTTCAGAGCTGTGTATTTGTTCCTGAATTTTGAATGTGCAATTTAAAAAAAAAGGTGAATCATTTTATGTTGGCTTCAAGAAATTAGTGTTAAGTGGTCTTTGAGTGTGTTGGTTTTTTTAGTTTATTTTTGTAGTGATGTTATGAAAACGTTAGGGTAATTTAAAAGGGCAGCATAAATTAGATACATCTGTTTCTTATTAAAACTATAATGTATATTCTCAGTGCTTAAAAGGTTATGTGATGATAAATTGAAAAACTAATAGACATTTTTCTTTCTGGGATTGACATCTGCCTCAAGCCAAAACTCTTGCTTGCTTTCTTCCTGGTAATAATGCAGGAGATCAGTGTTTTCTGCAATGTTTTGCATTTTGAGCACATATCTATCAGTCTTTGAAACCCATTCTTTGTTCTGCAGTTGAGGACAACAGTGTAACTGTTGAACATTTTGTTAGTTTGAAGATAACTATTCTGTGGTATTGTTTTGCTTTTATAACTCTCTCATATCCCATTTATCCATTAAAAACATCATGTGGAAACTCACCTAAAATCTGAGTTGCATGCCAATGATACTTGCTTTCTTTAGGACAACTTTTGTGTTTAAACTGTACTTTGGATATGTCTAACAAACTCAGTAACACTTACTTTTCAATTTCTTTAGGTGTGTGTATGTAAAATAACAAGATCTTTCTACAGTATAATAATCCTGTAATGCTTGTAGTTGCAAAGCAAAAGTGTCTGCAAAGAAAATAGAGTCCATTCAGTAAGCTTCTGGAAAAGATAACAGGACAAAAGCACTTTAGCTACTGCAGAGACAAAGGGGTGTGCAGAGACAGGTCATGAAACGTGGTCATGCTTCAGCATGCTACGAAATACAGTGGAGATGGCCTTCACTGCTCTGCAGTAGCACAGATTTGCAATATCTGGAAAAAAAAATAAATCACTTTCTTCTTCTGTCATTGAATCTAACCTATTGCTTGCTACATCTCCAAATGGTTCCACTTCAGGATAATACCTAAATTAAAGATGTTTTGGCTGAATACTTCACTTTTAGGGAATGACTAACCTGCAGCTGTCTTAACCTGCATTTGGGTGGTTTTCTGGGAACTTTCTCTAAATTTGATATTTCATGTAGTCAGAGTTAAGTATTTACATTTAATTTTCAAAGTAGTTACTGAAAATGGGTGGACTGACTCATGTTTGCTTCTTCAGATTTAGACAAATCTCAGTCCCCAGCATCAAAAGGAAAAAGAATACTCCATCTGTTTAGGTTCTAGGGAAAGTTAGACAAAGTCATACTATAAATTGGTGAACCATAATTTGTAAGTTACAGGCAGACCCGAAGTTCAACAAGATATTTACTTCGCAAATTCCACTGCAATTTCAACTGGTTTGCTTTTTTTCTTTAACTACCATTATTTGTCTGTTAAATGGAAAAAATAAGGTCCATGTTTAAATAATTATATACTTACAAAACTTTTAAGAACTTCCTGAGACACAGCAATGTCAAGGGGTAGTCATAAACATGACAGAACCAAACTGTTCCTGGTGGTGGCAGGTGATGCAAGGAGTGGCAGTGACCACGCATTTCACCCTAGGAGGTTCAGGCTGGATGACAGGAAAAGCCTCTTCCTCAGAAGCATGGTAGAGAACAGGTTGCTGAGGGAAGTGGCAGTCTCCATCCTTGAAGGTTTTCAAGGCTTTTCATGGTTGGTCTGATTGATGGTTATTGATAGTCCAGCTTTGAGCAGGAGACTGGACCAAGTGACATCTGGAAGTCCCTTTGAACCAGCATTTCTACAATTCTGCATTAACTTGTTTACAACTTCGTATTCAATGAGTCGGTATGCTTATAGTAAACCTAAACCAAATGCTTTGAGTGCATCACAAAAATATGCTTGCTGAAATCACATTAGCTTGCAGAAGGAAAAAAAAATTCTTGCCATTTTAATGACGATATGTAAACATTTTTATTCATTTCAGAATTGCTGGAAAAACTTACTAGGCAGTAGCCTCTAAACACATATTATTGACCTGAAAAGCACTTTGATCGTGTTGGGTTATAAAATAATCTGTTATTAGCTGGGTTGTACATGCAAAATTGGCAGAGAAATGCAAATGGATTGCATTCCATAGGTATGAAATAATGAAAAAAAAAAAAAGACAGAGAAATGGAACTCTTGTATGTCTACTGTTAGGAAGACTAAATACAGCTGCCTTTTTTCCTCTTGCTTCCTTTAGGGATATATTTACCTTTGAAATCTACTTAATGTCAGAACGTGTTATTCTATTTGGAGCTGAAACTGCATATTCACAAAGAAAATGGACTTGGGCGATAGCTAAGGTAATTCTGACAATTATCTTTTCTAGTTAGGCCAGGAACCTTTGCACAAAGAGTAAAGTGTCATTATTAGCTTAAAATCCTCTGAGAGGCCATTCTTGATGAATGCTGATCTATCTCGTGTGTAAAGGTTTCTTGTGCAGCAAGAAGGAATAACTTCTGTGATTCAGTGCCTGAAACAAGATAATAAAACAAAATGGAAAAGGGGACAAAGCAACATTTTGATGCTGACCTTAAGAATAGATTGAAAGTACTCTAGTATAAACACATATATAGTATATGAATATATTCCAGCTAAGTTGTTTATGGTTGCAGTTCTGTTCTTTTACTTGCTGAAACAGAATTTATAGGGCGGTACTGTATTTTCTACAGTACCAAATGCTAATAATCACATGAACTAATTAAATCCATTGTAGTTTAAAGAGCAAGAATGTTTCAATTGTGTGCAGCATGACTGGAAAAACTGTTATACTTTATCATTTGAATTTAATATATATATGGATTTATGAATCATAAATCTGAAAGTCTTATTTTTTTACTGTGGCTTTCATCCCTGAACCTTAGAGACTTGAGTATCTCGATCATGCTTTTTTAGGGGAAGAGGGTTGTGGTTTTTTTCCATTCATCTGACTTCCCCCATTTTCTTTGGTAGCATTTTGTTCCCCCCGTGGCTGAATGCTTATTAGAGAGAGACTGTGACCTGATTGGCCAGCTGTACTACAAAGATTGCCATAACCTGGATCAGTGGAGAAAAGGCTGGTTTGCTATAGAGAAGTCAAGCCTTTATTTTTGTCTTGAAATGGAGAATGCTGAAGAAGATGCCATATATCTAAGGAGGCTGCAAGAACTAAGTAAGAATATTCTTTAACATCTAGAATTCAGGAGATACTCTACAGAATTAATTCACTTTTAAGGACATGTCTATTACATTTTAGAGTCATAAACGTTAGGGAGCTTAGCAACTATTCCGTTGCATGAGCCAGATGCTCTTCCAACTCTCATAAAAATATGGAATTGGTTAAGTAAGTTCTGCCTTGATTTTTTTTTTTCCCTACTTACTGGCACATGCTAGAGAGATTTTTCACAGCTTTATAATGAACAAAGACAATTTTTGTTCCAGTTGCAGCAGTATCTTTCTTACAAGAGTACAGAATTGAATAATAATATATGACCTTTTGGGTTTATTGTCTCATATTTTTGACAGGGCAGAAATACTCACTGCAGAACACATTTTTGAGGTGATTGACAGGCATAGTTTTAAAATACTCAAATGCACTGAAAAAATTATAATTCTCTTGGAAAACTATTTCACAGACAAATAGACTTTCTTTTTTACTGATGCTAAAAATATTCTTTACTCAATATCATAACTTGGAAAGATAAGAATATTTATATAAATGGTCTTCCACGAACAATTTGATATCATTGTCTGTGATTGTGCTCTGAATCCTCTTTAAGCATTTCTGTCCTACTTGGTTTTATATTGAACTAGGAAATATGTAGGAAAGTAAAAAATAATTTGAGATTTTATATTAAGCTAATATAGATAAGGTAATTTAGCTCTTTATTGATGATACTCTTTGTAAATGCTGTCAGACTCTTAAGGCTATTTTGCAGAAACTTAACTAATGCCATTGGGTTTTCAGCTGTTTATTTACTGCCACCTTACATTTGCGGTGAATAACACTGAAGGTGGTTTTTAATCAGGAATATTTTTATGCCTCTAGCTATCTTTAACTTGTGAATGTATTTTGATCTGGACTCAGAATTAAAATGTTAGGCAGTAGGAGAACTGTTTCTGATAATAATTTTGATAATGCAATTGCTCCCTACCCTAATCATATGAGCAAAATTGGTATTTCTCAAGTGTAAAAATGAAACACACATTTTGGTTTTGGTTTAAAACAATTTTTGCTTGGGTTTTGATTTTTAAATATTAGTTGTATAACAGAGTTGTATTACTTGGAAATATATGTCCATACTCCTGTATTTTGATTCCTGGTTTCCACAAAATAAATCTACTCCACTATTAAGATTGAATTTTATGGCTGAAACTTGCCGAATAATGAAGCATCAGTGGAAGTATCATCACTTACCTTCTAGATACTGGCTCAGTAAACGTGAATGAGGCCAGAAGCTTGTGTGATACAAAACCATCACGTAACATACATCAGAATATGTTTATTGAGCTTCACTGATATTCAGGACTTTACTGTCTCTAGGAATTACTTGACATAAGATGTGGATTATATATAAGACCTAAACTTTGAAAGAATTAACTTTTCAGAATTTTGAATTGGTAAACAGGTTACTTGTAATTTACTGTTTTCAGTATAGTGCACATTATCGTTTTATAAGCACTGTTACTGGAAACTATCATAGAATCACAGAATGGTTTGGGTTGGAAGGGACCTTAAAGATCATCTAGTTCCAAAAGCCCTATGTGGGCAGGGATACCTCCCACTAGATCAGGTTGCTCAGAGCCCCATCCGACCTGCCTTTGAACACTTCCAGGGATTGGACTTTCACAACTTCCCTGGGCAACCTGTGCCAGTGTCTCACCACCCTCACACTAAAGAATTTCCTCCTAATGTCTAATCAAAATCTCCCCTCTTCGAGTTTTGATCCATTACCTCTTGTCCTCTCATTAGATGCCCTTGAAAAAAGTCCCTCCCCATCTTTCTTGTAGGCCTCCTTCAGGTATTGGAAGGCTGCTGTGAGGTCCCCCTGGAACCTTCTCTTCTCCAGGCGGAACAGCCCCAACTCGCTCAGCCTGTCTTTGTAGGAGAGGTGCTTCAGCCCTCAGATCATCTTTGTGGCCCTTCTCTGGACTTTCTCCATGTGCTCCATGTCCTCCTTATGTGGGGAGCTCCAGAATTGGACACAGTACTCTAGGTGGGGTCTCGTATGAGCCAAGTAAAGGAGGAGAATCACCTCCCTTGACCTGCTGGCCATGCTTCTTTTGATGCAGCCCAGGACATGCATGGTTGGCTTTCTGGGCTGCAAGTGCACATTTTGCTTCTTGTCCACCAAAGTCCTTCTCCTCTGGACTATTCCGGACTGTTTTTGATCCAGTTCCAGGCTATTTTCGATCCAGATATATTTTCTGTGTTGTTTATAATGCAGGTGTTGGGTTTTTTTTTAGCAGGGATAGCATAAAGCAATGTAAAGAAGGGTGGCAGTGATCTTCGCAGTATAACTCACGTGATCTTTATTGTAAATATCTGCAGCCATTAGGGTGCAGGTAAATAAATGGATTCAAAAATCCAGCTTACTTTTGAATCATTGTCTTCTAAAACTTGTATTTGCAAGCGTAATTTTAATATAATAGAACACTGTAGCGTCTTTTCACGTTCGATTTTGCACCTGGAATACTGTGTACAGCTCTGCAGCCCTCAGCACAGGAAAGACATGGAGCTGTTGGAGAGTGTCCAGAGAAGGGCCACGAAGATGATCAAAGGGCTGGAGCACCTCTGCTATGAAGAGAGGCTGAGAGAGTTGGGGTTGTTCAGCCTGGAGAAGAAAAGGCTCTGGGGAGACCTTCTAGCAGCCTTCCAGTACCTGAAGGGGCTACAGGAAAGCTGGGGGGAGGGGCTTTTATAGAATCATAGAATCATAGAATCACCAGAAAGGGCAGTGATAGGCCAAGAGGTAATGGTTTTAAACTGAAATAGGGGAGGTTTAGGTTAGACATCAGGAAGAAATTCTTCACCATGAGGGTAGTAAGGTGCTGGAATAGGTTGCCTAGGGAGGTTGTTGAAACCCCCTCCCTGGAAGTCTTCAAAGCCAGGTTGGATGAAGTTTTGTGCAGCCTGGTCTAGTGTGAGCTGTCCTTGCTCATAGCAGAGAGGTTGGAACCTGATGATCTTTAAGGTCCCTTCCAACCTTAACCATTCTATAATTCTAAAAGGTGCCTGTTTATAATTCTTTATAATTTAGTATATTAATTTTTATTGTGGCATTTTGTTTGAAATGTTTAAGAATTCCCATCTCTTTTTGTCACTCAAGATAATTTTGAAAAAAGCATATATGCCTGTATGTGTTTGTCCATATGTAAGTGTCTGTGTAGATCATATCTATGTGTGTGTTGTTTTCAGCAATCAGTAGCGTGATGCAAAATGGAGAGAAAATAGACGTCCTGCTGCTTGTTGAAAAAGGAAGGTAAGGTTCCCATCTGAATAAAGCTTTGATCTGCTTTTTATATTGGTGTCTGAGAATTCATGCTGATCAGTCACGGAGCTTTTTCACTTGTGGTTGCTAGAGAGAGAATAAATCTGCAGACTTTTTAAAGGAGGGAAAGTCTTTATGTATTAATTACGTTTTATGTCTGTGTCAGGAAATGCCAACAAGTATTGCTTAATTAAAAGCAGTTTTCCCACTGAGAAAATTATTCCCAGTCAGATTAGTCTGCCAATAACAGTTTTTTCAAAAGGCCCTAACTTCTTTTACCCTGTAAAGAAAGAGTACCTCTTCAGAGCATTTGCCACTTACTTTTCAATTTTTTAATCACTCTTACGTCCCAGAATTGAGTGTCTCAATTCATGTAGATCGGGATTGAGAGGGTATGTATGAGTCCCTGGTTAGTCTTACTGTAATGTCTGATCTCAGTTAGCAACATACTAGCTAAAAAGAACCCCATTGTTGTGAAGCAAACATGATCCATGTCTGCTTCCAAGTAGGCAATACTCTGTTCAGATATTTGACTCTGTCAAATACAGTGATATGGGAGGTTGAAACTTGAAGTGAGGTAGGGTGTTTCTGACTCATATATGGGTACAAAATTAAAGACAAAAATAAAATTAGTGAAAATAATTCTTATTTTATAATAGGTTGCTTGTGTTTTTTTATTTCAATGATAGATTGTTGGGCAGATGTCTGTGTGAGAAGTGGTGCAGTGTTTACACAGTCTTCTGAACAGCCAATAATAGATTACTAAAGGAAGATTGTTTTTCTCTTTATTGGGGAAACAAAAAAACCCACATGGATACTTAGACATCAACTTGGAGTTGGAGAAGCTCATTGTAACTTGTGTGTTATGAATTTTGACTCCTCTTAAGATACAGTGTAAGTTCCAGAATTCAGTAAGGTAATGCAGACCAGAAACAAACACTTTTTTTACTGGTCATTTGTTTGGTTTTTTTTTAAGAAGCATATTGAAAGATTTAGTATTAATAAACTATGCAGACCAACCAGGGAACCAAAGGTATCCTATTCAAGATGCAGTCCTACAGATGAATACAAACTGTGCATGTAGTTTCATAGATACCAGTGCTGAGAAAAGTTACATGTCCAGCTTTCATTATTTCTTTCATTATATTTCTGTCAAGTGAGGGTAGGTTTTCCCTGAACTGCTTTAATAGTTTAGTGGATGTTGTGAACTATTTCAAAATAATTTCAACAGGGACACTGGCTGATTTATGGTTGACATAAATATGTTTAATTTTTCTTCACTGAAGTCTGCCATAATGAATTTAAATGAATAGCATTCACATAATCTTAACCATTAAAAGCCATATGGGTATATAAACTTATAAAGTGATTCTTGCTCAGGATATTACTCCAAAGGTATCCAGGTGTTCAGCACAGTTGCATGATAATGCATCTTGCATTAATAAGAAATTTCATGTGCCTGTGGAAAATTATTAAGTATAAATCCACCTTTATCTTTAGACTCATTAACTATAAATGGCAACAAAACCAACAGTCCTCCTTCTGCTCCTCCAAACCTTAGGTAAATTAATGAACACCTTTGAGATGTCATCAGCATCAACTAAATTACATACCATTGTTTTGGGGTTTTCCTGTGTTGTTATTTTATAGCAGTGCTTGTCTGATGCCATCTTTGATGTAGACTGACCACTTGGAAAAGACCCTGTATACTGATCTATTGACAACTTTCATGTTAATTTGTTAGAATAAATGCTAAAATCCCCCAAAAAGAGAACTACAAGAATGAAACAAAACAAATAAGTTTTTCCAGAATTAAGAAAAGTTTGGAAAAAAAAAAACAACCAAAAAATTCCAAAACAGAATTAAAAATCTCCACTGTTTTTTGCATAAACAAATAAATGTTGTTGATTTCTTACAACATCTCAGTGAGACACTGGAACAGGTTGCCCAGGGAAGTTGTAGAAGCCCCATCCCTGGAAGTGTTTTAGGCCAGGTTGGATGGGGCTCTGAGCAACCTGGTCTAGTGGGAGCTGTCCCTGCCCATGCAGAGTTGTTGGAACTAGATGATCTTCAAGGTCCCTTCCCACCCAAACTGTTCTATGATCTCGCTAAATATTACTAGAAGAGATAATGAAAATATTTTGTGTATTTTCCTACTAAAGCTCATACTGTTCTTCTGTTGTTTTTGTTACTGACTTCAAACTGATATCCCATTATTTACAAATACTTACGCCTTCTTCCAAGGGAATTAAATAAAATCAAATCAAATTAGCAAAATCATACATTACATGTATCATACAGCTTTTCTCTTGACACTTTTTCCATTTGCTGCTGTAGTCAAAATGTCTTGTTGCCAACAGACTTCTCACTTAAGAGTGATTGCATACACAAGTAAACAGTTTCAGAACGATAAAAACTTAGTCTTACTGCTGAAATAATTATAATGTAAGAAATCCATGAATTCTGGACTTCTAAAAAACACTTATTGAATGTATGTGTATGTTAAATTCATGGGGTACGTAAATTGAATGTACATCTGATCCATAACTATGCAGAGGAAGAATTTACAATTGATTTTGTGCTGCAAGGTGCATAATGCTTTCCAGCTTGTATAAAATATAAGAATTCAGAGAGAATACTGCCAAGAGGCACGTGAGATTTTTCTGAAGTGTTGTATGTGTGAATACAATCCACTCCTGCCCTCCCTTCCCTCCCTGCCCCTCCCCCCCCCCGCCCCTTTTCCTCTACCTTGTTTTCTGTTTAGTACCTTGCTGTTCATTTATTCTCTATCTGACATGTTCAGTGGAAGAAGACTATCAGCTCAGAAATAAGAAGGGGTGATCATATTATACATTGCAAAGTAATAGTGTGTCATGAGACGCTGAACCAGGCTGAAACATTTTCAAAGCAAAAAGGCTGTATCTTTTAGAGGTTTTTTTTGTTTGGAAGCTCGTTCTGCTTCCTAAATTTTCACAATAGTCCTTGACTTTTTCTAATTCTAGATTGTTTTTTTCAGATCTCAAAGATGCTTCATGTTTGTCTTTGGGTATCTTTGCTAAAGTAAATCAGAGAGCAACACACTCCCTTTTGCAGCAGCTATTGAACTTTAATTGCATTCTGATTTCTGTTAGAACATATTTTCCAACCTGTCAGTACTCTCTCCAACCCCACTGGAATCCTGACTTCTCACAATGCTGTTTTCTTTTGTTATTAGCAGATGGTCATTCACCTTCTCTTCTGTTCTGCTTTCATAGTTAAAATGCTTCTTGACTTCTTAGTAGAAATGGCCAAGTTTTCCAGATCTGTCACACAAGTTTTCCGTCTGTTACACAGAGGTGTCTTCTGGTTTGCTTCATATTCATTTTGGATATTTTTCCCCTTGAGCTCTCGTATCTATTTGTAAAATTCTGGTGATATTTGATCCCTTGTTACCATCCAAAGAGAAGTTACATAGTACATAGGTGAAGAAGCTACTCTTGCGTAGTTCAGTAGAGGTCAACAGAAGGATCTGTACACTGAAGAGAGGAAAGGTGTCTGAAAAGAACTGGATACAATAATTTAAAAATACATCTTCAATATATAGAATGTAATGCAAAATGTCTAAAGCCATACTTAAGGAAAAAACAATTGTGCAGACAATTCTGTTTCAAATGTTTCTTTTTTTTTCTGTGGTCATTAAAGCTCTCTCTTAGGTGTCAGTTAATGTTTTCAGACCATAATGTAATGTAAAATGCTTTTATAAATACATTAATAACAAAAGGAGGGTCAGGGAAAATCTTCATTCCTTGTTGGATGAGGGGGGGAACTTAGTAATGGAGGACAAGGAAAAGGCTGAGGTGCTTAACACCTTATTTGCCTCAGTCTTCAACAAAAAGACTAGCTACCCTCAGGACAAGTGGGCTCCTGAGTTGGCAGACAGGGATGGGGAGCAGAATGCCCCTCCTGTAATCCAGGAGGAAGTAGTTAGGGACCTGCTGTGCCACTTAGATCCCAACAAGTCCATGGGTCTGAATGGGATTCATCCTAGGGTGCTGAGGGAGCTGGCAGAAGAACTGGCTAAGCCGCTCTCAATCATTTATCACCAGTCCTGGCTCACTGGGGAGGTCCCAGATGACTGGAGGTTGGCCAATGTGACGCCCATCCACAAGAAGGGCCGGAAGTAGGATCCGGGGAACTATAGGCCTGTCAGCCTGACCTTGGTGCCTGGCAAGGTTATGGAACAGGTCATCCTGAGTGCCATCAAGTGGCATGTGGAAGACAACCAGGGGATCAGGTCCAGCCAACATGGGTTTAGGAAAGGAAGATTCTGCCTGACTAATCTCATCTCCTTCTAGGACTGGGTGACCTGCCTAGTGGATGAGGGGAAGGCTGTGGATGTGGTCTACCTTGACTTCAGCAAGGCCTTTGACACAGTTTCCCACAGCATCCTCCTGGAGAAGCTAGCAATCCATGGCTTTGACAGGTGCACCTTTTGCGGGGTTAAAAACTGGTTGATGACCAGGCCCAGACAGTGATGGTGAATGGAGCTGCATTCAGCTGGCATCCAGTGACCAGCAGTGTCCCCCAGGGCTCAGTACTGGGCCCAGTCCTATTCAACATCTTTATTGAATGATCTGGATGTGGGGATTGAGTCCACCCTTAGTAAGTTCACAGATGACACCAAGTTAGGGGGGAGTGTTGATCTGCCAGAGGGTAGGAAGAAGCTGCAGGAGGACCTGGACAAGCTGGGTCGATGGGCTGAGGCCAGTGGCATGACATTCAACAAGACCAAGTGCAGGGTCCTGCCCTTTGGCCACAATAACCCCAGGCAGTGCTACAGGCTGGGGGAAGAGTGGCTGGAGAGTGGCCCAGCAGAGAGGGACCTGGGAGTGCTGGTGGACAGCCGGTTGAACATGAGCCAGCAGTGTGCCCAGGTGGCCTGGAAGGCCAATGGCATCCTGGCTTGTATCAGGAATAGTGTGGCCAGCAGGAGTAGGGATGTGGTTCTCCCCCTGTACACAGCACTGGTGAGGCCTCACCTCGAGTACTGTGTGCAGTTCTGGCCCACTCACTTCAAGAAGGACATTGAGGTGCTGGAGCAGGTCCAGAGGAGAGCAACAAGGCTGGTGAAAGGACTAGAGGGAAAGTCTTATAGGGGACGTTTAGGTTGGATATTAGGAAGCACTTCCTCACAGAGAGGGTGATTAGACATTGGAATGGACTTCCCAGGGAAGTGGTGGAGGCACCCTCCCTGGATGTGTTCAAGCAAAGACTGGATGTGGCACTTAGTGCCATGGTCTAGCTGATGTGGAGGTGTTAGGTCATAGGCTGGACTTGGTGATCTTGAAGGTCTTTTCCAGCCTTGGTGATTCGGTGATTCTGTAATCCAGATAGTGGTTTGGTTTTTCTTCTCCCTGTTATACTTCTCTTGTAGTTAGCTCTTTCTTATTATAGGTAGTAAACTTCCCTTGCATAGTGGAATAGTGTCTTTGTGCTGATGGTTCATTAATCTCAATGCTTTTTTCTTAACCCTTTGGTGATAGTAAGTTTTCTTGTAAAATGCAGTTAAGAGCACAAAATTCTAGAATCCAGAATTAATCTGGTTAAGGCTCAGATGAGTAAAATTACTTTTGCTTCAAATATGAAATGCCAGATGTAAGACCCTTTATGTTCTTTGAAGAAATATTGCTGATCTTTGTTATGCATCTGTAATTATTAGTGGAATTTCCATGCTTCCACTGCAATTTGATTGTTTCTAAATAATTTCATAGCAAGGTATACCTTCTTAGTACCTCTGCTTCCAGACATGCATGTAGATTATTAGAATCACTTGAAAATTGCTGGAGGACATGGAGTTGTGCTGATGTCTGTTTCTCACCCTTCCTCCCCACAACCTTTACCCACAATCACTTAGTATCCCTGCTTTCCCAATGCAGAGTTGTGCAACAAAGCATACAGATGTAGCTGAAGCTAGTGGACTCTGCTAGATGGGTTAAAGAAAAGCCTTTCCACTGTTGTGCGTAAGTGTGCTCATGTATGTTGTCTCTGACTACCGATGCAGAAGGATGTGATTGTAGTTCACAATAAAGTTGAAAAGCTAAGAGTAGCTTCCTTCATGTCACGACTAGGTGATCTTGGACTGCTGCAGTCATTTGTGCCAGTTCAATTGCCTCCATTCACTAAGGCAGAAATCTACGTTTTGGGGCTTTCATGTTTGTTTGAGTGCTTAATTACTGATTTCTTGAATGTGGACTGTATGTGCTTCACACTTAACAGAGGAAAAACTCTGAGTTTATTCACCATGTAGTCCCTATTGCTAACTATTTGTTATGAGATGTGTGTTCTTTATCAATTTTTTTGAACTGAAAGAAGTAGCATGTATATAAACATACATTAGGAGGCACTGAGTTTATATTGTAGGAATGCGTTTCAGTTTAGAGTCTGTGCAAAGCAGTTGTTAGTCTGCATGATAAGTAGATCTTTGTAAACATTGCAGTAAAAAGTCTTACAAATACAATTACTTCTTTAACCTTACAAGTATTCTTGACATTAAGGTGCTCAGTTTTCTGGTGCATGGGACATCAGTGCACTTCAACCTGTGTTTTTGAGCTTAGTCTTAGACCTTGCATTTAATATATCTTTATACTTTGATAATAAAAATTAATTCAGTGAGAAATACATGTATTTGCTATTACTACTGTTTCTGAAAACTGTATGGAAGAGATTACATTGACATGAAAAGCAGAAGCTAGATGTGCAGATCTGTTTCTGCTACTTCATGAAGTTCTATAGAATACTTCTGCTGTATTTTGGTAAAGTTCTTTTTCCCTGCTGGTAACTATTTCCCTTTTTCATACCACCTTCCGGGATCATGGAGATCAACAAATGGTTTCCAAATAGGAAGAAAATGTTTTTACATTTGACTAAAAGTGTTAAAATTAGAAGGAATGCTCAATCTTCTTATTAATACATTGTTATATGTTTTGGGGATTTAAATGTGTCCTAGGTTTTCCCTCTCTGCCAAAAATGTTGTGGTTTGAGATGAGCTTTCTAAGCTGCTTCCGCAGTAAATTGACTGAATTCTGAACTGTGTCTGGCACCATTTTCATTTCCTTTTCTTCCTTCTTCTCTTTTATGGTGTTGTAGGAAATGTTGAAATTGCTTCTCTGACTTATCTGACCTTCTTAGGTGACTGCTGTGGAGATTTTCTGACTGAGCAAAGTTAAAAATTTTTTGGAAGATAATCAGGTTTTTACATTAATGGTCCAACTTCCATAATAGCAGCAAGTTTTTTCACGTTTAAGTTTTTTACCAGCAACTTCTCTTTCATGAATATGTTGATGCTATAGAACTGCTAATTAAAGAGAGAACCCATTTTCTTTTTTAATTTTTTAGTAACCTTTTTCCTCTGTAATTTTGACTTTTCTAAGCTTTTCAAGTTGTAAAAAACAGTGAGAGCATCATTTCTTGGTAGTTCTGATACTTTTTTTTTCCCTGCATTGCAGGGAAGATGGGAAGATCCATAGAATACAGGATGGCATTTTTCACTCAGTTTACATAAATCATATAACATGATATCACACTCACAGGCTCTCATCCTGCTGGGGGATTTCAACCACCCCGACATCTGTTGGAAAAGTAGCACAGCAAGTGTCAGGCAATCCAGGAGACTCCTCAAGTGCCTCGATGACAACTTCTTAAGACAAGAAATTGACAGCCCTACCCGAGGGGATGTGTTATTGTACCTGGTGGTTACAAATGCAAGTAAACTCATCAGGATGTCAAAGTTGGAAGGTAGCCTGCGCTGCAGTGATCATGCACTAGTGCAGTTCACTGTCCTAAGGGGTATGAGGCATGAAAAGCATAGTCAGGATTCTAAATGTTAGGAAAGTAAACTTTGAGCTCTTCAAGGAGTTAGTAAGTGGGACCGCATAGGAAATGGCCCTCAGGGTCAAGGGAGCAGAACAGACCTGGCAGATGTTTAAGAATGCTTTCCATTAAGCACAAGAGATCTTGATCCCCAGGTGTAGGAAATTGGGCAAGGAAGGCAAGAGAGCAGCATGGCTGAGTCAAGAGCTGCTGGTCAAACTGAAAGGCAAGATGGAACTACACAGGCAGTGGAACTGGGGACAGGTGTCATGGGAAGAGTATAGGGATGTTGCCCGGTTGTGAAGGGATGAGGTCAGGAAGGCCAAGACACAGCTGTAGCTGAACGTGGCAAGGGAAGTAGAGAAAAACAAGAAGGGCTTCTACAGGTGTGTAAACCAGGAATGGAAGGTTAAAGAAAGTCTAACCACCCCTGATGAACAACAGTGGTGAACTGGTAACAACAGATGAGGAGAAGGCTGAGATTCTCAACAAATTTTTTGCCTCAGTCTTCACTGGCAACCCTCTCCTCATGGCTCTCAAGTTGATGGCCCACAGAATGGAGACCAGGGAGACAAAATCCCTTCGACCTTAAGCAAAGACAAGGTTCATGACTATCTGAGGAACCTGAACATACGCAAGTCCATGGAACCTGAGGAGATGCATCCCAGAGTCCTGAAGGAATTGGCTGATGTAGTTGCCAAGCCACTCTCAATGTTACTTGACAAGTCATGACAGTCAGGTAAAGTCCCTGGTGGCTGAAAGAAAGGAAACATTATGCCCATTTTTAAAAAGGGTAGAAAAGATGACCCTGGGAACTACCAACCTGTCAGCCTGACCTCTGTGACTGGGAAGATCATGGAGCAGATCCTCCTAGAAGACATGCTAAGGCACATGGAAGGACAGGAGGTAATTCAGGACAGTCAGCATGGCTTTACTGTGGGTAAATCATGCATGACCAAACTAATGGCTTTCTACAACGAAGTCACTGCATCAGTGGACAAGAGAAGACTTATGGATGTCATCTATCTGGACTTCTGCAAGCCCTTTGATACGGTCCCCCACAACATCCTTCTCTCTAAGTTAGGGAGATACAGGTTTGATGGGTGGACTGTTCAGTGGATAAGGAATTGGCTGGATGGTCGCATCCAGAGGGTAATGGTCAATGGCTCGATGTCCAGATGGAAAACAGTGACAAGTGGTGTCCCTTAGGGGTCCATACTGGGATCTGTGTTGTTTAATATCTTCATTAACGATATTGACAATGCAATTGAGAGCACCCTCAGGAATTTTGCTGATGACACCAAGCTGGGTGGTGCAATCGATATGCCAGAGGGACAGGATGCTATCCAGGAGGGACCTGGACAAGCTGTAGAAGTGGGCCCAGAAGAACATCATGAGGTTCAACAAGGCCAAGTGCAAGGTCCTGCACCTGGGCCAGGGCACCGAGAGAGATGAATACAGGCTGGGGGAAGACATGCTAGAGAGCAGCCCGGTGGATAAAAGACGTGAGGGTACTAGTGGATCCAAAGCTGGACATGAGCCACCAATGTGCAGTTATTGTAGAGGGATTGAACTGGATGACCTTTAGAGGTCCCTTCCAACGTGAGACATTCTATGATTCTGTGACAGTAGATTGACATGCACATGATTTAAACTTCCGTGTCTCTGAAAAAAGTAAGTTTAAATTACCTTTTTAAGTTCAATACACTACTGTTTTTTCTCTGGCCTCCTCTGGTACATGTTCATTGACATACAGCAGAGCTGCCCTTGTTTAAAAGTAATGATATTTTCACTTTACAG
Organism: Hemiprocne comata; assembly: GCA_020745705.1. Lineage (NCBI taxonomy): Eukaryota > Metazoa > Chordata > Aves > Apodiformes > Apodidae > Hemiprocne > Hemiprocne comata. The sequence continues at coordinate 24,147,872 of CM036589.1, read as the reverse complement.
TATCCTTCTTCCTGTATCTACTGTAATTCTTTAGATAACAAAAAATAATCTCTTCAGACTTCCATTTATCCTTCTACGCAATACCATAATGCAAATCCTGCTGTTCTGTGGGGAAAACAGAGACAGTAATATGCATGTATGCGTGCCTCTCTTGTGTCAGGAAGCAATATAAATCTTTTATAAATCATAACCCTAACCTCTGCTGATCTGCGAATAATGGTGCTAAAGGAATGGTGTAACATGCTCTGTCAGACTCTTTTCACTCGGTTCAAACTTTTTCATCTCCTCTATTACATGGCTACAGCAATAGGATGTTAGGGTGATGTACTGTTTGGAAGCCATTGCTTGAGAACCACATACGTAGCATATTGGCTTTGACAGGTTGCCAGAAAAAGTTTGAAAGTATTGATTTAGGCACACTCATTTTGGTGCAAAAATGTGAGAGCTTTTTGCAAATCACTGGTTTTCCTTAATGGAAGAGGGAAGCTGAGTGTTTCTAGTAGCCAGGTGTTTGTGGTCGTAAATATGACATTCCAAGTAATGAAGCAGAGACTTTTTAGAAAGGAGTTTCAGTGAGATGAAATATTTTAGTGTCTCCTACTCCACTGCTGAATGTCTTAGTCTGGATGGTGGATCATGAGAACTGATCATGAGATCCTGGGACTTTGTATACATTGACTGCATCTTCATTTCCTACCAAGACAGCAATGCTAGAATGGAGACATTTATAAAAGCAAAATTGAAAGACACTAGTGAAAGAAATTACCTATTCCATCATGATATAAAATATTTTGTTTTGATGTAATAATGAAAATGAATGTTTCTTTATTTTGATGAAAGTATATTCAGAGAAATTCAGTAGAACATTTTACCTTTTCCTAATTAGCTAATAAATTGTCATAAAAATAAATCAATCCCTTACATTTCTTTAGTGGGAGACGAAGAGTATGTATGTAGAAAAGTTTACTTGCTACTTCAACACTTAGAACAGTTGTTTATTGCATAAATGCATATGAGTGGACATAAACCCTTAAAGTTTTCTATCTTGGAGTTGTCTCTTAGAAGCTAGTCTGTCAGGGGTAAACATTATTGTAGCACATTTAAATAACAAAATCAGAACAGGGCCATGCTTTGAGATTGACAAGTAATGAAAGAGCTGCATTAACTTATTCCACCTCAATTCTTAGTTTTTTAATCTCTGTGATTTCCTGAGGGTGGTGATTGTGATACCTGTGAAGAAGGGAAGTTCAGTAAGTCACAGCTCCTCTACAGAAGTGTTGGAGAGTGGGGAGCAGAAAGGAAGAAAAGTCTTTTCCAGTATTGAAAGTTTCCTGCTCAATTTTGACTTGGGCTTATGAATGCCTAGTGTAGGAGCAAGGTGGAAGAAGAGCAATAAAATGTTGGTCAGGTCCTTTCAAAGGCCTCTGACAGTGTTTGTGGATCTTCTTTCATTTATTGTGACACTACTAGTACAAATGTAGTTGGGGAAAAAAAAAGATGCTGTAACAAGCTTTTTGGGGTGGAAGGTGGTGCCTTGATGTCTCACTCCAAGTATTTCTTCTTTTTCATGGACAGCTGCTATGTTGCTGTAGCACAATGAAATCAGTTCTGTTTCTTTTCTGCTATCAAAATATTTTTATACTTTTCAGAACTCTGTACATCCATGGCCATACAAAGCTGGATTTCATGGTCTGGTATACTGCAATTGAAAAAGCAGCAGGTACAGATGGTAATGCGTTACAAGATCAGCAGCTCAGCAAAAATGATGTTCCTATTATAGTGAACAGCTGTATAGCATTTGTTACACAGTATGGTAAGTATAAGTGGATTTTATTCAAACTAAGATCATTTGTATAATACCAAAGTCCCCACACGATCAGGTATCATTTGGATGAGTTTATGTATTACCTAAATTAAAATCAGAACACTCGTTAGCCTTGCCTCCCTTTTTATGCGATGGTGAAGTACAGTGCCACACATCTGAGAATGAGCAGTTTGGGGAAATAAACCCTTTATATACACCTTTCTATTTTAAAAATTGTCTTGTTTGCTTGATGTTGCTCAGCCGTGGGGTCCAGTGCCCCAGTGCAGGACAACTCAAGCCCTGAAAATATGCTATGTGAACCAGGAAAGACCATAGCCAGGACTGGTCAGCACATCTTATGAGAAACTACTATTGACTGTGGAGCCAAGTTGAACCTTAAGGCTGCTGTTTTTTCAGCATAATAGCCTAAGGATGTAGAGTTAGTTACCATTTGTTTAAATAAATTTTGCCAGCATAACTTTCCATAGCATTTGGTCACATGCAGATTATATGTGTCCTCTTTACTACTGCCAATTCATCAGTTTTCTTGTGAAGTGCTAAATACATATTAAACCTGTACAAGTATGTCTTCAGGATAAATGTGTCTGTAACCTCTGTCAGTATGAGAAAGCCTAATTTATATTTCAGTGATTGAACTTTTGAGTATGGCAACACTGGAGTATGGTAAGTAGTTGTATCTGGGTTACAGCTATTGCCTAAAACCAAGGGGAAAAAATGTTTTTGCTACATTATTTTTTAATCCGTAGCAATAGGAATTATTCTAAGTATAGTTTCCACAGTTTCATGTATTGAAATGTTGTTAAAGCAGCATAATCCTGTCCTCCATTCAGAACAATTGCTTGTGTGTTTTCTAAATTAAGATTCAATTTCTTAATGTCTTCTAAGTAAGTTAGATCTTTATTGAAAATTATGGTTTTTTCAGGACTAGCATTACTGGGTGTTAAAATACTAATTTGAAAGCTGAGGGAATTATTTGTGTGCATTACTTGTATGTATATGTGTTGTTTTGTCATCATGGTGTAGATTCTCTCTTTAGTTGTGGTCTACAGAGCACAGACGCTATCGGGTAGTGCTTGTGCGTATTACAGGAAAAGTGAATTGCAGGAACATAAGTCATTATTTCATAGATTTTGACAGAATACTCAATTTGAGGGGTGAATAAGAAAAGCAGGGTTTTGTATAACACCTCTATGAAGAGAAGCAACGAGATTGGACTTCTCTGGCAAACTTTCACAAGCTTAAAAAAATTATGGTTTTGGCTACTCTCATATTCAGTAATTGAAGGTATTCTGGGCTGTGTTGTAGACTATGAATTTTCTTTTAAGTTGGCTTTGGGCTTTAGTGGTGTTAGTTGTTGAATACAAGAATAGTGGCTGCCTGATGTCTTCTTGAACCTGAGAAAACTCAGAAAAAAAGAAATACTTTCTACTAATCTTGAGGTTTTAAGAGTGAAATGGTTTAGGTTGGATGAATACAGGAATACTTTACTGAGTCCTAAATTGAGTTGATCAGAAGGGTAATAAAATAGTTGGGAGTTTTGTTCATGAGAGCAGCTATATTTTATGTGTAATACAATACCAGTCATCAAAACATCTTTCCTTTACTGTGCCTTTTTAAACTATTGTTTGAGGAAGTCTGGAAGAGATTTGGGAATTTGAATTGTCTGTGAAATATTCCTGAAATTGTGATCCCAGACTTGCATCGTATTATAATGTATATTGTTTGCAAAACGATGTGATTGGCTGTAAACAGACTTGGCAGTGTTTTACTAACAAAGAGAGCATGTGCAAAAGGCCAGAGAGATTTCAGTAGGAGATATGATGTGTTTGATACCCAGATACGCTTTTTATATAAAGATGTTTCGAATTTTTAAGAGAGTACTCAATTTTACTTTTATTTGGTTTTCTGTCCTGTATTTCTGTAACCTAGGTTTAGGTAGCAAGCAGATCTACCTGAAGAATGGTGATTCTTCCAATGTGGCTGAGCTGTTGGAAAGCTTCAAAAAAGATGCAAGGAGTGTTAAACTAAGAGCAGGAAAACATCAGCTTGAAGATGTGACAGACGTATTGAAAATTTTTCTTTCTCAAATAGATGATGCACTTCTCAGTAAAGAACTTTATCCATTCTGGATCTCTGCGTTAGGTAATGTATTGTCCCGGACAGAACGCACGGCAGACAAGACATGTCTGCACTAATCATGATTTATTGCATGTAACGTTGGGGTCTTAACTACACAAGACCAGAGGCTCTCACACAGCAAAAATGTAGAAAAATCAGGAGATCTGAACACAAGTGCAGTTTGAATACAAAGGGTATATTAGAAGTGAATTATACTACTTAATGCATTCAAACAACAAAGGTTAACCGTTAAAATGCCGGCAACTTACTTCTTATTGAACTTTACACTAGGCCTAGAAATACTAATTATCACTCTAAACAGTCCTCACAATCTCAACCTTAGTGATGAAAGTTAACTTAACATTGAGTTTACTAGTAAAGACAATGAAAGAGTAATATTTCTCACCCTTGCCAGACTACAGAGCTGGGTATCCTTGGGTGTAATTCTCGAGAATTAATCTCTCTGGCAGGCGTCCCCGCTCGAGAGGGGTCCAGCACACCCTCCTGGGAAGTGTATGCAAGTCTCGCCGATCAAAAGTGGGACCAGGCTTTGACAGAATAAAGTGGATTGACTGCTGTCATTTAACCATTAGCTGTACCTCCAGAATCTCTCATTGGAGAATAAAAGCAAAACAGTGGAAAAACTCATGAAGGCCCTGTTCCCACCAAGCAAACTCTCTTGTTTATCTGTTCATTATTAACTTTATCTCCGTTCTGGCCCTAGTTGTGGCTGGGCTGAGCTCCATGTTCTTCAACACCAGACAGCAGCTGATGTTGTGAACATCAACTTGGCCCTCTGTTTGTACCTTTCAAGGTTGTTACCAGCTCAGAGTTTGCTAGGCCTTTTCCTTTCTCATGGGAACCTTTCCACTTCAGGCCTGAGCCTGCAAAACTGAGAGACATAAGCAGCTGAATAATAGAGTAAAACTGAGGCAGGCATATTGAGAGATGGAGGGTCCTACTACATGTATTCAGTAACACTGCAAGAAAGGTTGTATGTACCAGTTTGAGGGGTTGTTAATTACTTGTGCTGTGCTGACCTAAGTTATTTGATAATTGACAAACCAATTGTAATTAGGAAAAAAAATGCTTAGAGCTCGACTGCAATAGACTGTTTATCAGACATGATTTTACAGAGTCACAGAATCACCAAGGCTGGAAAAGACCTTTAAGATCATCAAGTCCAGCCTATTTTATTTTAATTAATTAATTAATTGCCTTTAAGTGAAACTGAATAATGATAACAAATAGCAATATTTTTTTAGCGATGCATTTGTGAACAGTAGGCCAATATTGCACTGTGCTGTAGTTGGATCAGCCAAAGTAAGAAGTGATTATTAATATTTTATTGAATAATTGATGTAGAATTCAAGAAATAGACAAACGTCAGAGTAGGAAAAAAGTGTGTACTCTGTCTTTTGACCATATGTAGTCGCTTAGTTCAAAAGTGGCAAAATGTTGATGCTGTTATCTGCATGATAGTTAAGTGACAGTCCTGCTGCTTAAGTAATTTGAATATCTTCTATGAACATTTTTACAAATGTATGTGTATTAACGATGTAACTTGTTACTTGGTTTTTGTTTCCTTAGAAATATTAATTTAATTGGAAAGAAAATTTAAGTAACTCGAACCCAAACTGTAACTTGTGATGTATTTAAAACATGCAGAGTGTTTCTCTGTATGGTTGAAAACAGAACCATGAGATTACTAGTACATTAATTAGTCACTCATTACACAAGTTGTGATTATTTTCATAGTATCCTTACAAAACAGCTGTATTTCTGTTTCTGTATTGCAGTATTTACAGACTACAAGAAACAAACCGTTTCCCTCCCAAACTGCTATAAGGTTGCAGATAATGTGTAGCAATAAGAGGTGCATGGGAAAAGCTAGGATTGAACATTAATTTCTGCATTAGTGTATTTAAATAATATAGGGCTGTTTGCTGTGTGCTGAGTTTTGTCTTTAAAAAGATACTAAAAGCATATTCCTCTCTGATTTGCTTAAGTTAAAACATACGGAGGTTGCCTTAAGAGGAACCACTAGGTAAATTTGGGAAGTTCAAGTGTGAATATTAAACAAAAAGCTAGTTAAAAAAAATAATAAATTTTACATTAACTTTTCTCATTCCCCGAGTAGGATTATGCTTTCTAGTATCTGTGAAGCACAGGGAAGCAGACATAACTTGAAGGTAGAGAGATGTGGCTATGAAACAAATACTAAAATTCCCAAGATGGGAATTCCTATCGTTGACTCTGCCACTGTTCAACTATGTAACTTTGCACAGCTTATTCCCCACCCCTTTGCTCTCCTCTTGTCAGTCTTACATATTTGGATCTTTAAAATACTTGGGTCCTTGAGACATTTCTCCAATAAAATTGAAGAAAAAAAAACTAGATTAAGGTCTTTTCCTTTCTTGTTTCTGGCAACACTTAGAAGTACAATTGCACTTGTGCATACACAGGTGCACTCGCGCATGTACACGCACAAATGACAGATTAAATACCCTGTGAGAGGAAAAAACAGTTGCTGTCCTGGTATTTAGTCTTAAACTGTAGCAACTGGTGCTTAAATACAGAACTGTCCCTCTTTATTGCTGATATTGTTTCCCTGAGCTGGTGTATAATAATAGGCTCGGTTGATAGTAGTTTGTCAGTATTGCCTTTATGAAGAAGATGCTGACTGGGTAAATTGTAATTTTAAATTATTAGATTATGCCAATATAGTTAATGAGAGCTGTTGTTGGTTTTTAGTGTCCATTGTTATTTATATTAAAATATTACTATTTTCCGGCAGATACACAGAATGAAAAGGAACGTGTGAGGAAGTATGGAGCATTTATTCGGACACTTCCACCAGTCAATAGGGCAACTTTGGCTGCTTTAATTGAACATCTTTACAGGTCATTGCAAATGATGCTGTGTAGCAGAGAAATTCTTGTCATGTGTTCTCGGTATAACTCTACCCTAAATGAAATGTGGCTTGTTTCATTAACTAGTAAGCATCAAAAGATTACCTAGTTGTGACAGTTAATTATATTTGATTCCCTTTAATTTATAATGTGGTTTTTTTTCTTTGGTTTTATTTTAACAGTAAATATCTATAAATATCAATGGGATGGAACAGCCTTACAGCAAGAGAGTGCTACCTAAGTGGGGTAATTTTTCATGTAGCTTCTTTATACCGATGCATTTTACCCCAGTCTGCTAGTCTTCCAGAGGATTGTTGCAAATAGTTCTTGAAATTAAAACATTTATTTCAGGGGAAATGTCCTTCTCTACACTCTGTATTGCACATAATAATTTTGAGAATTAGCTGCCCATTCCATTTTTCATCAATGCTTCATTTTGCAGATGGAGTAGCAAGAGAAAATATCCAAAATATAAACTCGTTTAAGCAACAAAGGTCGTGTCTTATTCTGAGGTCAAATAAGCAGCAGCAGATGTATAAAAAAATGTGTGATTTGGGTGATTCAGTAGTGTTGCAGTTAAATAGTAATGGTCTATATTTTATTATCTATTGAACAAGTTAAATTATATTCCTGGCAAATTGTGGTAGGTAGAGAATGTGTAGAAGCTTTTCTTTACAGGATACTGTTTTCAGAAATTACATTACATAGCCAGGTATGTAGCAAATGTCCCTAAAAAACTATTTGTATGATTATTTATGGTGCCATTATTGGGTCAAAGATTATACTGAGTTTTAACGATGTTTCTAAGCATATCCAGTTCAGATATATTCATATGCTGTAAATATCTGTTCTGAAAGTAGTTTGAATTAATGTGTGTATCGTCCAGAATTCTGAGATTCTTAAAGTGTTTGCTTCCCAAAGAGGATGCATTACATAAACAACAGAACTGATATGAAAAAGTATACTTTACCAAAAGTATATAAACTAAGAAGGATCTCATTTCTTTCCACATTTTGTTTGATCTTAGATCATAAGTTTGTAGGATATACTTACATAACATAATATAGTAAAGCTGAATTAGCATTGGTGTGGCCTCACCTTCAGTACTGTGTGCAGTTCTGGGCCCCACAATTTAAGGAGGATGTGAAGGTCCTTGAATGTGTCCAGAGGTGGGCAACAAAGCTGGTGAAAGGACTGGAATGCATGTTCTATAAGGGGTGGGGGGCTTTGGGCTTGTCTAGTTTAGAGAAGAGGAAGCTTAGGGGTTACCCCATTGTTCTCCATAGCGTCCTGGGAAGGGGAAGCGGAGAGGGAGATGCCTATCCCTTCTCCCTGGTATTCTGTGATAGGACATGTGGGAATGATTCAAAGCTGCATCCAGGAAGGTTCAAATTGATATTAGGAAACATTTGCTTACTGAGGGAGTGGTCAAACACTGGAACAGGCTTCCTAGAGGTGTGGTCAATGCCCAGAGCCTGTCAGTGTTTAAGAGGCATTCGGACAATGCCCTTAATAACAAGCTTTAATTTTTAGTCAGCCCTTAAGTGGCCAGAGGATCATTGTAGGTCCCTTCTAACTGAATTTTTCTATGCTATTTATATTCTATTTTAAATAGTTTTGATGCTACTTGAGATTAAGATAGAAACTATAAGTTTTCGTTTCTGTAAGGAGATGTGAGATAAAGAATATAAATAAATAAATAAAAATAGATTCTTTCATTTAATGTAGTTATTCTTTTTTAAATGCTCTCCATATTCTGTAGAGAAGCTTCAGACAATTAAAGGGACAAGAAAACCTTCTAAATATATTTATTTTTCCTTCAACAGGGTGCAGAAGTGTTCTGAAATCAATCATATGAATCCTCACAATCTAGCCATGGTGTTTTCCTCATGCTTATTTCAAACTAAAGGCCAAACTAGTGAAGAAGTCCATGTAATTGAAGACCTAATTAAAAATTATGTGCAACTTTTTGATGTGGGTATCTTATATAAAAGTGTCCTAGTTGCTCAGCTTTTAGACATGCTAAAATGTAGAAATCTTCCTAAAGATGATCTTGCTAGTAGTTGCACTGTCTGAGGACTTGCAGGGTTTTTGAGCTATAATTCAGTGGACATTGTTTTTTGTCTGCTTTATATTTTATTTCCCAGCTAGCTTAGCCTGTGTAGGAAATACTATATTTATAGGATTGCTGCAAGCTACTGTTTTCCAAAATTATGTACATTCTTCTTGCTGACACCAGCATACCAATTTTAAGATAATGACTATTAAAAATAATAATTCTGTTCAAATGTTATGGTCCTGATCAGAACTGAACCATGGAAGAATTCTTTGTCCTTAGTCTCAGAGCTATGGGGTAGAAGAAAGACTAGAGAAAGTTATTTCCTTAGGCCTAGGAAGAACATTAAATCCAGCTGGATAGAACAGATAACTACTAGCAGCAATTTCTATTAGCCATTTTGGTTTAGAGCTGACTGTGCTGTTGTAACATTGTTTTCATGGAGTCATCTTTTCTGTTATGTATTTGTTATGCTGATTCTGACTAATAAAATCTTTTGCGTAGTTGCTTCTATAAGAACATGATTAAAGGTGTTGTTACTTGTAACAATATTAATTGTCATTAATTATTTACTTTTGTTAGATGTAAACATTCCTCTTAATTATATTAAATTAGTGTTTGTCAGTCTTTGTTGTAATTTTTATACTAGTTCCCTTATACTTATTAATTGAACAAAAATTATCCATTTTAAACAGATAAATGAAGACCAGGTCAAACAAATGGATATAGAGAACAGCTTTATTACCAGGTGGAAAGACACTCAGGTAAGTAGCAAATATCACCTGGTATAGAAACAATTTTAAATAATACTATTTTGTTGTTTACAGGTTTTTATAACTAGATGTAGCTTAAAGTGAGCGAATGGAGGCAAGTCCACACTCAGGGCTGCAGGTGAACCCCCTCCTTTCCCATCTTGCCTTCCCAGATGCTTTTGTACAACAGGTATGAGGGTCTGGATCTGCAAGGCCAGTCGGTGGATGATGTGGATGGTGGGTCATCTACACCAGATGCATTGCCAAGGTCAGAAAGGCCTGCTACCCTTTGTATCATGACCACCTCCACCAGGAAGAAAAAATGGGTAATAGTTGTAGGCATCTCCCTTCTGAGGGGAACAGAAGGTCCAGTATGCTGGACAGACCCTCCTCTTAAGGAAATCTGCTGCCTCCCTTGGGCCTGAGTTAAGAACTCCACTAGGAATGTTCTTATCCTGTTGTGGCCCTTGCATTACCCATTACTGATCTTCCATGTGAGCATCAAGGAAGCCACAACACGTAGTCCAAGAGCCATCAAAAGAGACTTCAAGGCGTTGGAAGAGTTGGCAGGGGAAGCTGGGGCACAGGTTATTTTTTCCTTTCACCTTCCAGTTGCAGGCAGTGACACTGGAAGAAACAGATGCATCCACTTTATTAATACATAGCTCCATGACCAGTGTCACTACCAGAACTTTGGATTTTTTGTTAATATGATGGCCTACAAGACACCAGGCTTGCTGGCATCGGATAGGATTCCCCTTTCTCAAAGGGGAAAGAGGGTCTTTGTTCAGGAGCTTGTGGGACTCATTGACAGAGCTTTAAAGTAGATTTGAAGGGGGAGGGGGATAATATCAGGCTTCCCTGTGACAAGCTTTGGATGACACACCCAAGGCTAGAGGGATGGGGTGCTAGCAAGAGCCCACAGCCTGTTGCTCAGAGATGTGTTACAGACACTGCAGCCCACTTGAAGTCTTAGGGAGCTGAGCCAGGGGCTCTTGAGGTAAAAGGAGCCAACAGGGAAGCACCAGTGAAATACTTCAAAGGAAATGCAGTCACTCCAGCCAGTAAGTCACCTTCATCAGGGGCCCAACTTAAATGCCTCTATGTAAATGAACACAGCACGGGGAATATACGAGAGTAGTGAGAGATGTGTCCATGCCTGCAGGGCCATGATCTTATTGGCATCACAGAGGCATGGTGGGATGGCTTCTGTAACTGGAGTGTTGAAATAGAAGGATACAGGCTCTTTCGGAAGGGCCAGCAGGGAAAATGAAGAGGCAGTGTTGGCCTCTATGAAGAGCTGACTGAGAGCTTATGTGTCAGGATTAAAGGAAGGTCAGGGACAGAAGATATTATAATGGGGGTCTGTTACAGGCCACCTGACCAGGGAGATCAAGTGGATGAGGCCTTTTATAGACAGATAGGAGTAGCCTCACATTCATAAACCCTGGTCTTCATGGGGCACTTCAGTCACCCCAATATCTGTTGGAGGGACAGCATGGCAGGGCATAAGCAATCCAGGGGGTTCCTGAAGTGTGCTGATGATAACTTCCTTCTCCAAGTGATAGAGGAGCCAATGAGGAGCGATGCTGTGCTGGACTTTGTTCTCACCAATAGGGTAGGGCTGGTTGGGACTGTGAAGCTCAAAGGCAGCCTTGGCTTCAGTGACCATTAAATGAGTGGAGTTCAAGACCCTTAGGGTAGTGAGGAGGGCACACAGCAAGCTCCCTGCCCTTGACTTCAGGAGAGCAGACTGTGGCCTTTTCAGGGACCTATTTGTTAGGGTACCATGGGATAAAGCCCTGGTGGGAAGAGGAGCCCAAGAGAGCTGGCCAGTATTCAAGGATCACCTCCTCCAAGCTCAGGAGCAATGCATCCCAACAAAGAGGAAGTCAGGCAAAAAAGCCAGGAGGCCTATATGGGTGAACAGGGAGTTTCTGGACAAACACAAACATAACAAGGAAGTCTACAGAGGCTGAAAGCAAGGACAGGTAGCCTGGGAGGAGCACAGAGGAATTGTCTGAGCAGTCAGGGATCAGGTTGGGAAAGCTAAAGCCCTGATGGAATTAAATCTGGCCAGGGACATCAAGGGCAGAAAGAAAAACTTCTATAGGTATGTTACTGGTAAAAGGAAGACTAGGGAAAATGTGGGCCATCTCAGAGGGAGGCTGAGGTACTCAGTGACTTTTTTGCCTCAGTCTTCACCAGCAAGTGCTCAAGCTGCACTGCCCAAGTCACATAAGGCAAAGACAGGACTGGAAGAATGAAGAACCACCCACAGTAGGTGTAGATCAGGATTGAGATTATCTAAGGAGCCTGAAGGTGCACATGTCACAGAATCACAGAATAGTAATGGTTTGAGAGGACCTCTGAGATCAGCAAGTCCAACCAAAAAAAAAGAAACACAAAACTCCACAAAACCACACCCAAAAAAACCCCACAACACGTAAGCTACAATCTCAGTCACTAGAGCATGCCCTGATGTTCCTCATCTACACGTTTCTTGAATACATCCAAGGATGGTGACTCCACCACCTCCCTGGGCAGGCTGTTCCAGTTTCTTTCAGTAAAGAAATTCTTCCTAATATCCAATCTAAACCTCTCCTGGTGCAACTTAAGGCCATTTCCTCTGGTCCTATCATTATTCACTTGGGAGAAGAGGCCAACACCCACCTCCCTACAACCTCCTTTCAGGTAGTTGTAGAGGGTAATGAGGTCTCCCCTCAGCCTCCTCTCTCCAAACTAAACATCCCTAGTTCCCTCAGCTGCTCCTCATATGGGACATGAGATACATCTGTGGGTCCTGAGGAAATGGGAAGATGAAGTTGCTAAGCCACTATCCATGATATTTGAGAGGTCACGGATTACCTGTGAAGTTCCCGCTGACTGAAAAAAAGGAAACATAAGCTCAATTTTTAAAAAGGGGAAAAAGGAAGACCCAGGGAACTACAGGCCAGTTGTGTCTCACCTCTGTGCCTGGCAAGATGATGGAGCAGATCCTACTGTAAACTATGCTAAGGCACATGGAAAATAAGGAGGTGATTGGTGACAGCCAACATGGCATCTATAAGGGCAAATTGTGCCTGACAAATTTGGTGGCTTTTTATGGGAGGGCTACAGTATTGGTGGATTAGGAAAGAGCAACTGATGTCATCTGCCTGGACTTGTCCAAAGCATTTGACACTGTCCCGGATGACATCCATGTCTCTAAATTGGAGAAACATGGACTTGAAGGGTGAACCACTTGGTGGAAGAGGAATTGGCTGGACGGTTGCACTCAGAGAGTTGTGGTTAATGGCTCAATGTTCAAGTGGAAATCAGTAACAAGTGGCTTTCCTCATGGTTTGGTATTGAGACTGGTGCTGTTTAACATCTTTGTTGGTGACCTGGACAGTAAGATTGAGTGCACCATCACCAAGTTTGCCAGTGAACCAAGCTGAGCAGTGTGGTTGATACTCTAGAGGGAAGGGATGCCATCCAGAGGTACCTTGACAGGCTGGAGAGGTGGGCCCATGCAAACCACGTGAAGTTCAACAAGGCCATGTGCAAGGTCCTGCCCATGTGTCAGTGTGTCACACTAGAACAGATTGCTTAGAGCCCCGTCAAGCCTGACCTTGATCTTTAAGGTCCCTTCCAACCCAAACCATTCTGTGATTCTCTGATTTCTGAATTTGAATTTCTAAGTTTATTTTGTGACTGGTGTTGTTAACTGCAGAGCTAGGGAAATTAAAATTAAATAAAAGAGGATGCATAAACTGATAAAGCAGAATAGTTCTCTGTAAATAGGGCAGAATTATATTCTGGCCTGAGCACCAGGATAACATGTAGGTTGTTACATGCTTTTAGTATGCTTCATAAATTTTATGAGAAGGAGATGGTCAACATTTGCAAGTGTGGAAATGATGACCTGTCTTTTTTTTTTTAAAATGTGCATATTAAATACTTTCAAGTGTATATTAATACTTCTGTTATTTCATTAGCTTTGGGTGTATATGGTCTCTCTTCATTAGAGTTCCATCATCCCTTTGAGTTTAAAGCAACTGAATCTTTAGCTGCGTCACGTTTTGTGACCATTTCTGGAACCTCAAAGTGCAGATATTACTTGGGGAAGCTTCGGACACATACTAGAAGTCAAACAACTTTGGAATACAATATAAGAAAATGGGAGATCTTACACCACTTACCATCTTGAGTTCCAGTTTTACCTGTAACAACTTTACTAACCTCAGAGTGGTACGAAACAGCAAAGTGGTAGCATGTTTCACTGTCTGAATGGTACTTGTGTACCGTCCTAATTAAAGCAAAAATTGTTAAATTTCGTAACACTACTGATGTCGTTGAATTAAGAGAGGTAAAAGGAAATGTAGGGAGCTTTAAAGCTTTTTCAGAAATCTAAAGTAGTGGAGGGGAAGATTTCACTGTTTTGGAAGCTTACAGGGTTTTAGAAACGAATAGAAAGCTAGCAGAAAAATCTATAATGCTTTGTCTGTTGGCTGCCTTCCCCCTTCCAGCAACAGTTTTGTGGCACCTTGTAAGCCATCATTAAAAAGACAGGGTCTTTCAAATACATGTTGAAATTCCGTGCTCTGTGAATTGCTATGTGGAGTCTTATTTTTATCTCATATTCCCTTACTGTCTGGGTCAGAATGGTATGAAGTTTTCTGACCATAATGACTGACTGTGAATGTGCACATAGAAGGCACTTTTTGGTGCCTTGTGAGGAGTGACAAAGTTGCTGTTCAAAATTGATTTCTAATGTCTCTCTTGCAGAATGGAAACATCTACCCTGGTAACAGCAAGAAACCCAAATTTGATATGCATTCTACAAGGCAGGGGTTGCAGTATCTTTAGTGGAGCTTATTAATTCTGGGGTCCATAAAAAAGACCTTAATGAGATTATCTAATGAAATTTTGAAGCCAAAGACAATTAAATTGGGCAGACTTTTACATACATTCTTTTTTTTTTTTTCTGGTTTTAGAATAAAAACAATGCTTGTTATAGCTTGTTTCACACTGTTAACGTTTTCCAAGCAACTCTGGGAAGCTGTAATGGTTAAGTGTTTGCAATACCCTCTGAAAGGATTAAGGAGATCTGAGAGGAATTTTGTGAGTAGAGAAAGAGATAGTGAACACTTTTTGATTAATAGGGAGAAAAAAAGTAGAAAGGAAACTGAAAGGCTGTTGATGGATTGAATAATATAGTAGCAACTGCTGGCTAGGTGGGTTTATTTAAAATTGAAGCTAAGAGGAATATAGACAAGACCCAGATAAAGTGGTTTTGTCTTGTATATTTCCCACTCCAGATACCACTGCAAAATAACCTTTATAAACTGTATTGTACTTAGAAGGCTGCCTATTGAAGAAAAAAAGAAAGACTTCCTCTTGATTTTTTTAAACTAAAAGTCTAGGGTTTTCAAAATTGGTGTTTATTTAAAAGCTTCCAGCACCTGAAAAGCTGGTCTTCCCATTTTTAAACTTTATAATCAAATTGGAGACTTCATGAATAATTGGTCCTGTTTGGACTGGTTTCTCTGGAATTCTCCAGATTGCTGGGAGGCAGAGTTACAGAAAGATTGAACTGGGATTTTAACTGTTCTTCTTTTGTTCTCAGCAAAGTCTTTAGCATTAATAATCAGCTTTCTGAACTGATGGTTACAGCTTTTGTCTTAATAGACTCTTGGCTTGATTCTCATAACACACATGGCTAAGCTTTAAATTACTGTTTTTAAATGGTAATATCACTTTAACCTTAAAAGTGAAGCAAAATCTGCTACCTCATCACAGAATTATAGTAGAATCATAGAGTATCTCAAGCTGAAGGGGACCCACAAAGATCATCCAGTCACAGCTCACTGCTCCTCACAGGACTACCTAAAACTAAACCATATGACTAAGAACATTGTCCATTGCGCTGTGATCACTTCTCTGAGCAGCCTGTTTCACTGACCAACCACCCTCTCAGTGAAGAACCTAACCTTTTCCTAATGTTTAATCAGAACTTCCTCTGATACAGCTCTGTTCCAGTTGTCTACGTTGGTAGGAACCTGTTGAGAACGTCTAGTCTAATTATACTGCTGCTCAAGCATGGCCTCTTAGAGCAGATTGCCTTGGACTGTGTCCTGTCAGATTGGATCCTCTCTGGGCAACCTCTTCCAGTGTTTGCCCACCCTCACAGTATAGTTGTTTTCTTGTGTTCAGATTTTATGTGTTTTTAATTTGTGCCTGTTGCCCCTTGTCCTGTCACTGGATGTCACTGAAAAAAGTATCTCGGTTTTCTTCATTCCTTCCCATCAGATGTTTGTACATGTTTGTAAGATTCCCCCAAAGCCTTCTCTTTGCCAGGCTGAATGGTCTCAACTCTTTCAGCCTCTTCTTATATGAAAGATGCTACAGTGCCTTTATCATTTTGATGATTCTTCACTGGACTCTTTTGCATAGTTCCATTTCTTGCTTGTACTAAGGAGCCCAGCACTGGATACAATACTCCAGGTATGGCCTCACCAGTGCTAAATAGAAGAGAGGAATCACCTTCCTGAACCTGCTGGCAGTGCTTTGCCTAATGTAGCTCATGAGGCCATTGGCGTTCTTTTATGTGAGGGCCCGTTGTTGACTCATGAACAATTCGTTCTATACTAGGACATCAAGGTCCTTCTCCACAAAGCTGCTTTCTAGCTGTTCATCACCAAGTGTATACTGATACCTGGAATTAGTCCTCCCAAGGTGTGCAAGACTTGGATTTTCCCTTGTTGAACTTTGAGAATCCTCTCTGCCCAGTTCTCCAGCCTGTCAAGGTCCTTTTGAATATATCAGGCTCTCTTCCCAGTTCAGGAGGGAGGTCCCAGATGACTGGAGGCTTGCCAATGTGACGCCTATTTACAAGAAGGGCGTGAAGGAACTATAAGCTGGTTAGCCTGACCTCAGTACCAGGGAGAATATCATGGAGAGGCTCATCTTGAGTGCCCTCACATGGCAAGTGCAGGCCTAGCCAGCATGGGTTCAGGAAAGGCAGGTCCTGCTTGACTAACCTGATCTCCTTCTATGAAGAGGTGACCTACCTGCTGGATGAGGGAAGAGCTGTGGATGTTGTCTATCTGGACTTTGGTAAGGCCTTTAACACCGTTTCCCACAGCATCCTCCTAGAGAAACTGGTGGCACATGGCATAGACAGGTACACTCTCTGCTGGGTAAAAAACTGGCTGGCTGGCCGAGCCAGAGAGTTGTAGTGAATGGAATTGCATCCAGTTGGCAGCCGGTCACCAGTGGTGTCCCCCAGGGCTCAGTTTTGGTTCCAGTCTTGTTCAATATCTTTATTAATGACCTAGATGAGGGGATTGAGTGCTTCCTAAGTAAGTTTGCAGATGACACTAAGCTGGGGGGAAGTGTTGATTTGCTTGAGGGTAGAAAGGCTCTGCAGAGAGACCTGGACAGGCTGGATTGATGGGCCGAGGCCAATTGTATGAGGTTTAACAAGGCCAAGTGCCAAGTCCTGCACTTTGGTCACAACGACCCCATGCAAAGCTACAGGCTGGGGGATGAGTGGTTGGAAAGCTGCATGGTGGAGAAGGACCTGGGGGTACTGGTTGACAGCCGACTTAACATGAGCCAGCAGTGTGTCCAGGTGGCCAAGAAGGCCAATGGCATCACGAATAGTGTGGCCAGCAGGAGTAGAGAGGTGATCGGCACTGTACTCGGCATTGGTGAGACCACACCTTGAATACTGTGTGGAGTTCTGGGCCCCTCACTAAAAGAAGAATGTAGAGTTGCTGGAGCATGTCCAGAGAAGAGCTACCAGGTTGGTGGAAGGTCTGGAGGACAAGTCCTACGAGGAGAGGCTGCAGGAACTGGGGTTGTTTAGTTTGAAGAAGAGGAGGCTGAGGGGAGACCTCATTGCTCTCTACAACTACCTGAAAGGAGGTTGTAGGGAGGTGGGAGTTGGCCTCTTGTCTCAAGTGAGTACTGACAGGACAGGAGGAAATGGCCTGAAGTTGCACCAGGGGAGGTTTAGACTAGATATTAGAAAGAATTTCTTTACTGAAAGAGTGGTTGGACAGTGGAACAGGCTGCCCAGTGAGGTGGTGGAGTCACCATCCCCGGAAGTATTTAAAAGAAATATAGTGCTAAGGGATGTGATTTAAGCACTGAACGGGTAGATTAGGTTATGGTTGGCGGATTTAGGTTATGGTTGGCGGATTTAGGTTATGTTTGGACTTCAAGGTCCTTTCTAACCAGGATAATTCTATGATTCTATTACTATAGTACTATCTGCAAACTTCTTAAGGATGTGCTCTGTCTGTTATCCAGATCATTGATGAAGATTAATGGTCTCCTGGCTGTTCAGCCAGTTTTCAATCCACATTACTGTCTACTTATCTAACCTGTACTTTGTCATCTTGTCAATGATGATGTTACGGGAGACACTGTCAAAGACATTACTGAAACTGATGTAAACAACACCTGCTGCTATTCTTTCATCCACTCCTGTCCTTAGAGGACCATCAGTTTGGTTAAGCATGATTTCCCCTTTGTAAATCCATGCTGACTAATCCCAGTTGCATTGTTTTCATTCCTGTGATTAGAAACACTTTCCAGGAGGGATTTCTCTATCACCTTCTCAGGAACTGAGGTGATGTTGACCAGCCTGTAGCTCCCCAGAGATACCTTCTTGAGGATGGGAGTGATACTTGTGGTCTTCGGGAACCTCTCCCAATTGTCATGACTTTTCAAAGATAATTGAGAGTGACTTTACAGTGAAACCAGAGAAATTCCTCAGCGCTCATGGGTCCTACTTGTCAGGCCCCATGGAGTTATGTACATCTAGTTTCTTTAACTGCTCTTTAACCTGATCCTTCCCCACTGAGGGCAGTATTCCTTGTGCCAGATCTTCCCTCTGGTTTCAGGGACCTGGAATTCATGAAGTCAGTCTTATCAGTAAAGACTGAGACAAAGAAGTCACTGAGCACATTGGCTTCTTTGTGATTTGTCTCCTGGTCCCCTGCCCTATTCAGCAGCAGGCCCATGTTTTCCCTAGTCTTTTCACTGTGTATGTACTTGTAGAATCATTTCCTGTTGCCCTTTGTATCCTTTGCAAGCTTCAACTCGGGGCAGGCTTTGTTTTTTCTAACCTAAGCCTTGCGCGATGGGAGAGTAACTCTGTGCTTTTCTTGGGTCACCTGCCCCTTCTTCCATCTCTTCTGTGCTTCATTTGTATATCTGAGTTCAGTCAGAAGCTCTTTGCTCATCCATCCATGCTTCATAAATAGAAAGGGATGATTGTCAGTGCTTTGTAGCACTTTGAATTTGGAAGGCAGCAGTGAAAGGGCTTCTTATTTTATTAGGTGGTATGCAACTGTTAAATTTGTTCTCATGCATTATTAACACATTGCTAGAAATGACTATTTTTAGTTTCAGAGAGAATGACACTTCCTACTTTAAAGGGAGAGAAAAAAAAAACAAAAAATGCATTAGGAATTGTATTTAAATGTATATATTTGAAAATCTTTTTTTTTCATCCCATGGGTAAACAAGTTCTCTATACTTAGATATAATGTCTGAGAATTGCAAGTGTACTATGGAGTCTGCCTACTGAGTCTTCTAGATATGACATATCACTGGTACTAAATTTCACTGAATTGTGTTGTCACCTGGGTTTATCTGTAAATTTTTACTGTATTCATTAGGTGCTTTCTCAGATAATTTCTAGAGTAAGTTACTGCACCACAGCTATGATTTCCATCCTTTTTTTTTTAACTTTTTGTTTTCCTGGTAAGAGGTCTTGTATTTGCATACCACAAAGAGTTGTAAAAGTCCAGAGGTCTTAGGTGCACAAGGGCTAACCTTACCTGAGATGCAGAAGTACTCCCTGGCTCACCCTGTGATATTGGGACTCCAGTTGCTCTGGGCAGAGGCCTGACCAGATGGTGCCCTGGTTCTTTCTGGGCGCATGCTGGTTCTTTCCAGGCACATGTTATGTTGCTGGTGGCATGAGTTCAGGCATTGTGTCATGTAAGAAGCAGTATTTCCCTTTTAAGAATTTAGTGCAAGGATCCTGGACCCCAGATGTGCTATTCTGTCCCAGATTAAGCACTTTAGCTACTTGTGAAATGGGTAGAGATACTTGGTGTCTCAATAGTCAGCATGCTGCGTAGGAAGCCTTCTGACCTAGCCAGTAGCTGGGATGCTGAAGGAATGAGCCTCTTAAAACTCTCCCTTGCTTTCATGCCTGAACAGGTGTGTGCCAGATACCATCCTCTTAAGTTACTTTCTAAAAGTGAACTTGAACATTTTCTTCCATTTCAATATGCAGATGAGGAATGAGGAGGCTTAATGCTTCCTTAAGCAAAGTAAAGGCTGACCTGAATGCTTTTTTCCTTCTTTTGAAAATGTGTGGTTACAGCGCGGTGCAGTTTTATTGCATGCAGTGAAGTGTATTATTTCCTTTGTATCTGATTCCACCCCTACACAATCCTTCCACAACCTTTCAGTCACCTGGAATAACTTAGAGCTTATCTGTTATGGGGGTGTCTTGGAAATGTGAGTGGAAGTCATTGGGTTTGGCTGTGGGCTCATTCAGAGTGCGTCCTGGTAGAGTTCAATGATGAGAGGGACTGAGTTCCTTGGCTTTCCCAAGATGGCAACAGTCCTAAAGTAACTTTAGGTACCAATAATATTTTAACAAAAAAGGCTAATTCATTGGGTACCCATGTACATAAGTGATTGTTTTGAGGATTGCTATTGTGAAATTAGACACAGAAAAATCTGTTTACTCTCCTTTTGCATCACTGAAGATCTTATGTGAACAAACATTTTGGATTTCCGTATGAACTGTTACATAAAGGAAAAATACATCAAGCATCCATGTGCTAGAAAATCTTGATGTGGAAAGGAAATAGAAAAAATTATGATTACTAGAAGAACTTTTCATTAAAATACCACCTTTTTCACTCTTATGGAAATGTTTTACTATGAAGACCTATTCACATATTTTATGCAATGTTATTTGTATTGTGTGGGCGAAATGGATGTACACTATGAATTGTGTACTTTGTGTTACGGTTTTATTCTTTAATATAGACTTGAATGGCATAAAATGTAAAACAGTATACAGAATTATCAACTTCCCTGTTTCCCAAAAAGGACAATGATCTCAACATAAAGCTGTGGTTGATGTTCTTCCCCCTGTAAAGAAAATAAGTAATGCAAAGTTCTTAGAACAAACTTGGTCACTGGGGCATTTTAAAATTGCTTATCAAAAGCAATTCCAGATTCCTACTTGGAAGGCATGAATTCTTAATATTCAGTACACGTTTTCAGAGCCTGTTGTAAGGAAAATAGTAACTGAGCTGGTAGATTTATTGATAAATCTCTGTCAATATCCGTATCTGAAGACATCACGAAATGCTGAGTTTGAGGTAGAAAATGTTTTTGGATATTGTGAAATAATTGGTATCTTTAGTGTATATGGCATTTCCTGGAAAAAAGAACCACCAGAAGTCAAGCTAACAATTACGAACCCTTAGTTGTTTGGGAGCACTTGCCCCAGAGATGAGAGCCTTTCACTTTTTAGCTTTCTAAACAAGCAGTGGACACTGGAACAAAACTTCTGCCTTTTAGTAGATGATAAATTGAAGTTTGAACTGCTTTTAAGGAGAGCATTCTCTTTGTTATGTCAGCCTCTTACTGCTTTCATATAACAACTTAGGAGTGAAGTCCTCGAGAGCCTGACTGTCATTTGTGGCAATTTGACTGTGACTATGAACATTTTTCCCCTCTGAATTAAGCTGTGGAACATTTTATGCCAGTTGCCAATTTTTCTGTAGCAGACATGATTAATGTAACTAGTGTTTAATTTAAAAATACATATTTCTGAAACTCCCTGTGTACATAACACGTGAAATTTGTGGTTGTCTAATGCCTGGGACCACTTCAATGTAGAAGTGAGTAATTCTGCTTAAAGATGGTGCACTTGCTATTATTTCAAAGTATTTACTGCCTGAAGCTCACTGATTAAAGACACTTCTAGGTGGTTACAAGAATGATTTGAGCTTTATCTATTATTTTTTTTACCTAGAAGAATGCACCATTTCCCTAACTACGCATGGTGTTGTCAGTAGGTTGTGCTGAGGAATTCATTAGAGCCAGACGTGGACTAACACTAAGTGTTTTTGACAAAGGCTGACCTTCCTCTTTGTTGTACTTTATCATTTCTGTCATGCGTATAAAATGCACATTACTCATAATTTTGGAAGATGAGATTGTATGGAAGCCTACGCTTTATATTTTACCAGGTTTGGCCTTACAAACTTCTTCTAAACTGATGTTTTTAAGTCCATCTTAGCATTTGATGCTTTCATTAACACTATATATAGAATAGCCAGACCCCAGCCAATTGTCATGAGCTGTATTTGCCAGTATAGACCTGAAACAGGATAAATGTTTTCTGAATAGAAACAGTGGTTAGCTGAAATGGTGTAGCTTTAAGCTGATATCTTTCATTATTTCAGTGAAAGAAAGGGGTATGCTGAAACATTCTATTTGAGCTGCTCTGCTTCCTCTGTCAGTAGCCACCATCGTTCAGCCTGTAAGCAGTTTACAAGACCATATATGTGCAAGACTTGCACATATGCAGACCATGTATTGTTGAGATTGAACTTCAGGCTCATGCGCAAGAGAGAGCTTTTTGGAAACTTTTTTGAATGGGCTTCCAGTTACTGTTAAAACTGATGACACAGTGCAGACCAAGTGGTGTAACAACATTGATGACTGGCAACTTAGGCTTCAAGCAGCTACAATTAAGAATTGTTTGTAAGAGTAATTTCCATTCAACATCTGATATTCTGAAATTATTGCATCAAAACAGTGCATATTTGTGAGAAAATCAGTGATGCAGATACTTAATGCATTTGAGCTTTAGTAGTATCTCCATGCTGGTGATGCAGAGTGTTCAGAGGAGAACAACTGAACCAAATTTTTGCTGAAGGCCTGGAAGTTTTCATGTCTGAAATGTCACTGAAGTTCCATTCCAGGTGGCACTTCATTAGCTGCTCTTCATTTTCTGTCCACCTTATACTTATGCCAGCTGTTTCTGTTTGCTGCTGTAATTTACATCACATTTTCTCCCCATACGGTTGTTTACATGAACCCAGTGGAAATCAAATGTCAGCTCAATTCTTATTTCCAACCTTTTTCTGTAATATCATCTGAAAAGCAAATTTTACAACTAAATGAGCTTTTTTGAGTCTGTGCCACTGTAATTAAGCAGCTTTCTTCAATGTAGCTTTGCAATGATTTTCCTCACAAGTGTTTCCATTAGTTTTCTATTCTCAGAGGCTAGACTAACTTTAAAGTCACAGTTTTTAAGACTGTTAATGTTCTTTAAATGCTGCCATTTATTTTTCTATAGGAATGTAGTGTTAGCTTCTGTAAATTAGTCAAACTGTATCCAAAAGCTTGCCTGTTTCTATCATTTTCTCTGTATCTTATTCTGTATATGATGTTTTTACTTTTCGTAAACTCTTCGTTTGTAGTAATAAATAATTAACATCACTATCAATACTGTTCTCAAAATTCAGATACAAATTGTTAGTCTTAATGTTGATCACTAATTCTTTACATTGGCTTATTAATAAATTACTGCACCGCTTGAAAGGACCAGTTCTCTGCCTTATTTTTTTTTCCTATGCTCATCACCATCACCATGTATTTCATTTTAGAAAATATTTTCGGTACTGCGATGAATCACAATTTTTGGAGATGCTTATAACTATGCTGTAGAGAAATCAGAGTAGACAAAACGTGGGACATTTTTAATATAGAAGAGAAAGTAATTTTTCATCCACTGCGAGGATTTTTATTGCCACAGAGGAGCAAATTTAATAACAAAATACCAAATTCCTTCTAATGAATCAGATTTTTCTCCTTGATCCTATATTTCATTTACTGATTTTCCAGTTTCCTTTAAAGTTTCATATTATTAGATAGTCTTAAATTATGTTTGTTGTATTTAGTATATTCTATAATACATATGCTTTATCATCTAATTATTCCACATGTTAGCATTGTACATAAATTTTAGATATCCAACAAATTTGAAGAGCTATGTTTAACACAGGTTACTTTCAAGAGTATTTATTTCCTTTTTAAAATATTTACGTTTTCCTTGTGATTAATAATCATAAATGTAGTCTACATAGTAATGCATTTTTATTACCTGGATGTGTACATGTAGCTATATAACTGAAATATTGATTTCTTTGTAGTTTTTCCTCTCATTTTTAGCGAACTCATTTTAGTTTGGGGTTTCTGTCCTGTCCTTTTACATGGTTTTAAATTCTGTTCATCTGTTTTGGCTCTGAAGTTAGCCTGGCTAACCTCTAAATCAGAGTTATGGTTCTGATAGTTTAAGATACTAAGGTATACTCGTATCTTAAACTTTGCAGTCTTAAATGTAAATTTAAAATTTCAACTTAGCACCTTTCTCCCCTTGTTTTTCTGCTTTTGTATGTATATTTATAAAGTGTGTTCATTTTGTTTGGTAGGATTGTGTTGGATTTAGTCAGGGTTTGCATTTTCCCCCAAATCTGTCAATAGGATTTTTTTCCCCTTATACTAGTCAAATAAAAGTGAATGTAGTGGTTTTCTCACTAAAGTTAGCAATTGGACTATTCTTGTAGATAACTGGGTGGAAAAAAAATTTTTAGTTCAGCAGGTTCTAGCACATCAGCTAGATAATAGTTTTATTTTCTGTATTTAAAAAGGTACTTAAAATATTTTTAAGACAATCTAATTATTTTTTTTTAATTGTTTTGTTTTAGGTTTCCCAGGCTGGAGATTTGCTTATCGAAGTTTACGTGGAGAGAAAGGAGCCAGACTGTAGTATTATAATCAGGGTTAGTGTGTACAACTGATACAGTGTTTTTACTAAGGACTTTTTCATTAAGTGTATTTATTTTCATACGTATTTTTATCTAATTACAGAAGGAAAGTATGAATTTATATCGATCAATATTCTTCTAAATAGTATTTTTTTAATTAGCTGTGTTGCCTTTAGCCTGAAGACTGATTATTATGCATTTAAAAAAAAAATTAGGATATAATTTTAAAGGGGAGATATCCTCCTTTAGTTCTACTGCAGTATACAGTGGTATAAATTCTCGCAGCTCTATAGTTGCAACACACAAGAACGTTAACAAGTACGCTGAATGTTGGTTTTATTCAATAGTACAAGGCCATTTAAATGAATTTCCTCCTGATTTTTCTTTTTGCCAGTTACGATCTGCTTTCCTTGAGTGCTAATAAACTAAAGCTTGTTAGTTACTATAGTTGAGATTTTTCAGTCTTGTATCTGATGGTGTATTTTAAACACATTCTTCTCCATGTAGTAGTGCTCTATTGTTGGAAGCTGAAGAAAAAAAAAAATCATTTCTGTAACACAAAGGACAGATATTGTTAAAAAGAAAGAAAATTTAAGGCAATGCATTTTTTTTTAATGTTATACCTCTTCGTTTCTGTTTCAGTTTTTTTCTGTTCAGTGTATGACTCTCAAACACTTGTGTTTGTACTTATATATGGTATACGTAGCTATGCATACAAATAAGACATGCTTTTCTAAATAGTAATAGAAGTGGGAATATGCATTGCTAATATTAAAAAATGGTACTTCTGTAATATTTACTTTCCAATACCCAAGAAAACATATCAAGGTGCTTTTTTTCCCTATTTTTTCAAGGTTAGAGAAAAGGAATTCCGAGTTACCAAGTAATCAGTCAGCTAGAAATTGTAACTTCAGTTTAAGGGAACAAAATAAGGAAAGCATGCTGGAGTCTGAAAAATAATGTGTGGATTTCCATCTTTCCTTTTTTCTTTTTTTTTTTTAAGGCAGTTACAGGGAGAAAGATTTTGAGAAAATACATCGGAAAGTGGTAATTGTAATATATTGTAAACTGACTCAGTTTGTGTTACAGGTGTCACCGTTGATGGAAGCAGAAGAATTAACTAATGATGTTTTAGGAATCAAAAACATTATTCCCAGTAAAGATGATATGTGGGCTACTTTTGAAGTGCTTGAAAATGGAGAACTAGGTTAGTGACACTTAAATCTGTGCATGTTCAAATTGTAGTATTTTTATTTTTCAATACATAACCTACTCAAAACCTCAGTTAAAGAATTATTGAAAAGCTTATAGAAGCAAAACAAAATTTAGCCTTCATGCTGTTGTTCTACATTTGGTTACTGAGACATCTGAATGATTTATTTCTACCCTTTGCCAGAAATAATGCGAAGGGTCGTTTTAAAATGCTTATAAATTAGGAGCCGAAAGCAAGTTCTTCATATTACTCTGCTTTGCAGCTCATTAGCCATCAGCTATAGAGACGCAGGCCTTCCCAAGAAGTCTCAAAGAAGAAACATATTTTCCTTAGAATGCCAGCAGTTAATTTTATAAGGAATAATGTTTTTCAGAAAACAAAATGAGAAAAGGTGCTGTGCTGGACCGTGTCCTCACCAACAGGAAAGGGCTGGTGACCAACGTGAGACTTAGGGACAACCTGGACTGCAGTGATCATGAAGCACTTGAATTTAAGATCCTCAGGGCACCTAGGAGGGTGTATTCAAAGGTTACGACCCTGGATTTCAGGCGATTTTGATCACTTCAGGGATCTGCTGGCCCAAGTACCATGGGTCAAAGCCCTAGAGGGAAGAGGGGCACAGGAGAGCTGGTCAGTTTTCAAGGATCACCTTCTCAGTGTCCAGGAGCAAAGTATACCGACAAAGAGGAAGGCAGGAAATAATGCTAGGAGACCTGCCTGGATGAGCAAGGAGCTCCTGGACAAACTGTCACACAAGAAACTTTGCAAGGAATGGAAGATAGGACAGCTAGAATGGGGGGCATACAAGGAAGCTTCCCAAGCAGCAAGAGACCTGGGCAGAAAAGCTAAAGTTCAGTTAGAATTATATCTAGCCAGGAAGATCAAAGGGAATAGCAAAAATGTCTATAGGTGTATTAATGGCAACAGGAAGACTAGGGAAGGTGTGGGCCCCCTCAGAAAGGAAACAGGAGAACTGACGACAAGTGATATGGAGAAGACCAAGGTTCTCAATGACTTCTTTACCTCGGTCTTCACTGGCAAGGGCTTCAGCCACACTCCCGAAGTCACAGAAGATAATGGCAGGGGCTGGAAGAAAGAACTGCCCATTGTAAGTGAAGATCAGGTTAGTGATCATCTGAAGAACCTGAAAGTGTACAAGTCCATGGGACCCAACGGAATACACATACGGGTGCTGAGGGAACTGTTGGATGAGGTTGCTAAACTGCTCTCTATTATATTCCAGAAGTCATGGCAGTCTGGTGAAGTCCCCACTGACTGGAAAAGGGGAAACAAGCCCCATTTTCAAAAAAGGAAAGAAGGATGATCCAGGAAACTGCAGGCCAATCAGTCTCACCTCCATGCCTGGTAAGATCATGAAGTAGGTCCTCCTGGAGGCACTGCTGCGGCAGAAGAATAGCAAAGAGGTGATTGGGTGCAATCAGCACAGCTTCACCAAGGGTAAATCGTGCCTGACTAACCTGGTGGCCTTCTATGAAAAGGTCACAACATCAATAGACAAGGGAAGAGCAACCAACGTCATTTACCTGGACCTGAGCAAAGCCTTCGACACTGTCCCGCATGACATCCTGGTCTCCAAGCTGGTAAAGTATGGGTTCAATGGATGGACCACTCAGTGGATAAAGAACTGGCTTGATGACCACACCTAAGGAGTGGCTATCAATGGGTCCATGTCCAAGTGGAGACCAGTGACTACTGGAGTCCCTCAAGGATCAGTACTGGGACCGGTATTGTTTAACATCTTCATCAGCAACATGGACAGTGGCATTGAGTGCACCTTCAGCAAGTTTGCCGACGACACCAAGCTATGTGGCGTGGTGGACACACTGGTGGGAAGGGATGCCATCCAGAGGGACCTTAACAGGCTGAAGAGGTGGGCCCATGCCAACCTCATGAAGTTCAACAAGACCAAGTGCAAGGTCCTGCATCTGGGTCAGGGCAATCCCAAGCACCGATATAGGCTGGGCAGTGACTGGCTTGGGAGCAGCTCTGATGAAAAAGACCTGGGGGTGCTGGTGGATGAGAAGCTCAACATGAGCTGTCAGTGTGCACTTGCAGCTCAAAAAGCCAACCGTATCCTGGGCTGCATTAGAAGGAGCGTGACCAGCAGGTCAAGGGAGGTGATCCTCCCCCTCTTCTCCACTCTCTTGAGGCCCCACCTGGAGTACTGCATCCAGTTCTGGAGTCCCTACTACAAGAAAGATATGGATGTGCTGAAACGTGTCCAGAGAAGAGCCACGAGGATGATCAGAGGTCTGGAGCACGTCTCCTATGAAGACAGACAGAGAGAGTTGGGTTTATTCAGTCTGGAGAAGAGAAGGATCCGAGGAGACCTTATTGTGGCCTTTCAGTATCTGAAGGGGGCTACAAGAAATCTGGGGAGGGGCTTTTAAAGATGTTGGGTAGTGATAGGACCAGAGGGAATGGCTCCAAGCTAGAGGAGGGTAGATTTAGATTGGACGTTAGGAAGAAGTTCTTCACCATGAAGGTGGTGAGACACTGCAACAGGTTGCCCAGAGAGGTGGTGGAAGCCCCATCCCTAGAGGTATTTAAGGCCAGGCTGGATGGGGCTCTGAGCAACATGATCTAGTGGGTGGTGTCCCTGCCCATGGCAGAGGGCTTGGAACTAGATGATCTTAAAGGTCCCTTCCAGCCCTGACAATTCTATGATTCTATAAAATATAAGTGATAACTTTGGAGAATGGATCTTTTTTATTATTTAGTCAATTATTTTATGTATGTAGATGAAAAAGGAGGCGTAAATTGTGTAATCCTGTGATTTTTGCAAGTGGCATTATGGTGTATCTAGCAGAATCTTGAAACATTTGTTTTAAATATGGTTCTGCTGCAAACAGGAGCAAATATCACACGGGGTCAGAACAGTGAAAATACTCATGAACTGTAAAGAGGTTTTAACATTAGGACTGCTTTACGCATGCTGGAGCTTGCACCTTGTTATTAGATATGCTTAATAACAAAGTAATAGAGATTTTTAAAAATCAAATCATTGTATTTTGAGGAACAGTCACTAATGTGATCTGATTTTTGAAGAATACATGGGGGTACAGATGTGCTTTTAGTAAAAAGCAACATCTATTAGCACTTCATGGTAAGTTGCTGCTCTTATTCTCATGTTACATAAGTGGGCTGTGGACTAGCTTGCTTCTGTAGAAGAAGATGATTAACTGTTTTCAAGTTAAAGGAAAAAAAAAACTATTAAAAATGGAGAAAACTAAAATGTTTCAAGCTTGTTTGAATCGTTTGCTGTACTTGATTTTCTGATGTGCTTACAAGATCTCTTCAGAGTTACTAATGTTCCTGATACATTCAGTCTTGACCTTGGCAGTATCAATAATGAAAGTGGAAGTGCATTGTCTCTTTTGACTTAAAATAAATAATCCTGATCCCTCTTTGCATCCTACAGTCTTATGGTGGTGCTGTGTGGAGTTGAAACATAGGGTTCATTTTCAGTTTCTTAGATGTAGTGTCAACTGAGAAAGAGTGCTAGCAGCTATTATCTTTAGAAAAGTCCATATAACTCCTACAATTATTCTAGAAATCCTGTTTCTTTTGAATGAGTAATGGAAGAATTTGAAGAGGGGATTTTATTGTCTTAATACATAACACTTACAGGCAAATGAAAACCAAATGAGGTAAGGCCAAGAGAACATAAAACACAAGATCTTGAAGTGTTTTGGGTGCAACAACTGGTATTTTACTGTGGACTAGAAATGTTGTCTGAACTAATGGCTAAATGCAGTGAAGTTAAGCTTAGAGTGAGACACTACAGGCCCTATATAGGATGATAAATATTGGCAAGGGATTAGAGTGTATCCCACTGAAACAAGAATTTACAACACAAAGTAGAAACGGTATACCACTGTTCTAAAACTGAAACAAACAAGCAAAATCAAACTAAAGAAAGACCTAATTTAGCACCTGGCTCCAGTAACTAGAGACTGTGTTGGTGAAATGTCTGCT
The DNA here is from genome assembly GCA_020745705.1 of Hemiprocne comata. Classification (NCBI taxonomy): domain Eukaryota; kingdom Metazoa; phylum Chordata; class Aves; order Apodiformes; family Apodidae; genus Hemiprocne; species Hemiprocne comata. Next base: position 24,118,127 of record CM036589.1, on the reverse strand, counting down.
TCATAGACTCCTTCCTGGAAGAATCTGTGCATCAGAACAGGTGAACTGAATAAGTAATGTTGAAGAATAAAAATAATGCAGGTAGTAAGAGGCAATTACTCAGGAAGACTCCTGTGGTGCTGGGGCTGAATCTAGCAGATTTTCCAAAGGCTGAAACAGATAAAATAACAGAGGAAAAATAGGCCTGTGCAGTCTTTGGTCCAAGTGTGACACTAAAGAATTCAAAAGCAACTTGAGTCTTTGCTGCTGCAAGTTGATGTTACTAACATGATTTAACAAATATCGTTGAACATTACATAGTCTAAGGCACTGACGGATAAGGATAAGTTGAGATTCTGACATGTAATGACAGAAACAAAGGTTGCTTATTTGTTTCAAATACATGTTAATGTTCACAGTGTCTTTCTGACATAAATGAATTTTCTGCAGGTGTTCCTGCCATGGTCTGGTAGCTTTCCAGTGCATGCTGGTATTGAGTTTGTTACATTCAATCCTGAAGTTTTGCAATTATTTTACTTTTTGATATATACTGCCCTGAAAACGAACTCTGAGAAGTCAAGAAATGAGAATCTTATATTTTCTAAAAAGTACTTTTCTCCTGATAGTTAATGTTGTTTAAGGTGAAAATGACTGGTTTTGGATATTTACCAGCATATGATGACCTAAGTAAAAGGGTAATTGAACGTATGTGTTGACTGCTTGCTGTTCAAAATACTAAAACTGCAATATGGAAAATCAAATTATTTGCATATAGAAAAGTTGAAATAATTGATAATTTTATCTAACTTAATGCAAATCGTTCAGTACCATATGCTTTTACAAAATAGGGTGTATATTTTTTTTTGGTAATTTGTGCTTGATGGATAGTTTGTAAATGAGGTGTGTTCCCTGTAAAATAGCTAATGCATTTCAGCATGATGATTTATGTACCGTATAATCCATGATGACAGATGGTCTTAAATGTAACTATAAATAAAACAGTAGGTGTATACTCTGGGAGTGCTGGTGTTCTGGGAAGATGTGATTTGCCAGTGTTCCCGGCCTTTGATTTGAAAAGTCTTGTCCTTAAAATGGATTTTTCTCTTTTGGTCAAAGGCAACAAGTTGTTTTATCACATCAGAGTCCGCATTTCTCAAAAGTTGAAAAGAATTTTTCAAACATTGACCATTTAAAACAACAGAGCCAGAAGAAATGGTGTTACAAAGTAGGCTTTGAGCTGCTGCTTACAGAATCGTATTTTTGTTAGGCTGCTTTGTTGTCACTCTCAGATTTCAGCTGGATCTGGTAATGCAGATTTAGGGTCTATTTGCAAGGTCTTCCCTGCCTTCAGTTGGTATCTGAAACTGGGGTTTTTTTGGAGTACTGGCTGGACTTCCTTGTTGCTGCAGTTTCTCAATCTTGTGAAAGGGTCTCAGAGTTTCTATTTTAGAATGGATGATGCCTATCTATCAAATGTATGTTCAAGCAACTGAAGTTTTGGAAGTGCACACATACAGTCTAGTCATGTGTTCATCGACTGGTATTTTAATCTTGCTATACCCTTTGTATGAGGTTGGAATATAAAATGTGCATGACTGGAAATGCCCTGACCACAGCAATATGGAGAAGACCTAGTAAGACAACATTCTTTTCCCTTCTATTAAAAGGAATGTAATGAAACAAAGAGTCTGTCTCAGTCTGCTGTGATCATCAATGGACAATATAATCTATGCCAGTATTTTTATGTTTTTTCCACCATAACTGCTCCAAATTCCTTAGGTTTTGATTGCAGAGAATTGGTAGCGATGATGATTCAGTTTTGTATTGAGCCTAGGCCAACGAGGCCCAATCTAGCTGCAGGTCTCAGTTCTGTTTGATCATATTTAGGCATGCCCTGTGATAGCAGTATTTTAGTGTCTTTAGATAAGAAATATTCGTAACTAAATACAAAAGAGTCACTGAACTTTTAACTACTGGTTGTTTAATTAGGTATTTGTTACCTGTGCAGGCCCTGACAGCAAATGCGTTACTGCAGAAAGTCAATGAAGTACTTAATTGTCTTCTGAAAAGATTTTTTTGAAATCTTGAATTTTGAAAGCAGTCTCATTCACTTTGAGCTACAGAAGAAAGAGACAGTATTGTGTGTAGGAATGTGTAACTTCTGTGGACCTCCAATCTTTTTTGTGGTTAATTTGTTTCAACATTTGGTTTTTGTGTGACATTTTTCAGAACGTCCTCTGCATTATACTGAGAATGTACTAGAACAAGTACTTCACTGGAGTTCACTACCAGAGCCTGGCACTGCATATCTGATAATAAAGAGATTTCTAACAGCAGACATGATAAAACTCTACACTGGTATGTATCTCTCTTAAAACTTGGATTTTTCATGTGGGAACATGAAGATGCCGATTCCTTGGCACAAAGTGTCCAAGATCTGAGTTACTGCAACTTTATAGAAGTTACTGATTTATTGAGGGTTGTACTGACTTCCTTTTAAAACAAAGAAGTTACACATGCTCTTGTTTCTACAAACTATAAGCTCTCTCATTTTAACATAAATGTTATATAGAAACTCTACCTTCAGTTCAAAGCTTGAGGCTGCTCCTTTAGCTGTAGTGCAGTTCTGCATAGTCCATCCACATTTATGCAACAATATACTTTCTGCGGACTATATATATATACTTTTATCTTCTATCTATGATGATTACATTTTGGATATAAAAGCATATAATTTATATATGTGTGTTTAATAATGATAATAATGATTTCACAGAGTGGCAAGGGTTGGAAGGGACCTTAAATATCACCGAGATCCAACCCCCTGCATTGGCAGGGACAGCTCCCAGTACACCAGGTTGCTTAAAGCCCCATCCAACCTAGCCTTGAACGCTTCCAGGGATGGGGCTTCCACAACTTCCCAGGGCAACTTGGTCCAGTGTCTCACCACCCTCACAGTGAAGAATTTCCTCCTAATGTCTAATCTAAATCTCCCCTCTTCGAGTTTTAATCCATTATCCCTGGTCCTCTCACTAGATGCCCCTGTAAAAATTCCCTCCCCAGCTTTTCTGTAGGCCTCCTCAGGTACTGGAAGGCTGCTATGAGGTCCCCCTGGAGCCTTCTCTTCTCAAGGCCAAACAACCCCAACTCTTCCAGCCTTTCTTCGGAGGAGAGGTGCTCCAGCCTTTGGATCATCTTTGTGGCCCTCCTCTGAACTTGCTCCATGACCTCCATGTCTTTCTTATGAAAAACTGCTTGAAAGAGTCCAGCGCAGAGCCACAAAGATGATTAAGGGAGTGGAACATCTCCCTTATGAGGAAAGGCTGAGGGAGCTAGGTCTCTTTAGCTTGGAAAAAAGGAGACTGAGGGGTGACCTCATCAATGTTTACAAATATGTAAGGGGTGAGTGTCAGGGAGATGGAGTTAGGCTCTTCTCAGTGATGACCAGTGATAGGACAAGGGGTAATGGGTGCAAATTGGAGCATAGGAGGTTCAAGGTGAATATCCGAAAAAATTTTTTTACTGTGAGAGTGACAGAGCACTGGAACAGGCTGCCCAGGGAGGTTGTGGAGTCTCCTTCACTGGAGACATTCAAACCCACCTGGACAAGTTCCTGTGTGATGTACTCTAGGTGACCCTGCTGTGGCAGGGGGGGTTGGACTAGATGATCTTTCGAGGTCCCTTCCAACCCCTAGGATTCTATGATTCTATGATTCTATGATTCTTATGTTGGGGGCTCCAGAACTGGACATAATACTCCAGGTGGGGTCTCACGAGAGCAGAGTAAAGGGGGAGAATTACCTCCCTCTGATGCGTCCAAACTAAAAAACTAATTTGAATTACATACTCAAGCAACTGAATGACTTGGAGAGGAATTTACATCTGACACTCGAAAGGAAATATAGCTCCAATGTAGTGTCAGAGTGACAAAAGATGCAGGATGAGGTCACTGGGGAAGGGATGTTCCTAGTGTGCTGAGGAGGAGGCAGTTGTGGTTGAGCTGGGTCTCTCTATCTCAAAGTGCACAAGAAATAACTGCTGACTTGAAGGAAGAAGGGGAGACCTTAATCATAGAATCATAGAATGGTTTGGGCTGAGGCCAGATATCCAACCACTAGTATTTGAAATAAGCTTTTTAACAGTTGGATTCAGCCCATACAAATGGAGAACTGGGTGAATGGATGTCCTTCTCTTTTGCAGTGAAATTAATAGGGCTGTGATCATATTATGTTTATAGCTGAATTTCATTAAGTTCCCTTTTTTCTCTGATTTGTTAGAATCCTGCAGACTAGATTATGATATACCTGACCTTTTGTTCTGTTAGTGTTAACTCAGAGCTTTTTGTCATCAGCACTTTTCTCCTTTTTCTTCCAGAGACTCTCATGATGTTTGAAATAATGTTGGTTCGATAGTGAGCCTAGAGTAACAACTCTATTAGCATCATTTCATCTTGGCAACTTACCATTGTCTTCCCTATCAGCACAACTTTTCCCATGTTCCTTATACATAGTACATTCTCCTTTTTCATCATTATTATTCTCATTATCTCAATTTTAAAGTAATTTCTCATGTTGTGCAATTTCAAACACTGTATTGAGGTCTAGATACATATTTTCTTTTGTCTGGCAATCAACTTTCCTTTTCCAGGAAAAAAAAAAAAGTTAGTTTATTTGTATTGATACATTTCAGTAAATTCGTTGTGAGATTTCCGCTTTTCCTCCAGACCTTTAAGTTATTCTCTCTTGACAATTTATTCCATAGCTTTTCATGCTTGTTGAATTCCATAGTTTTTCAATTGCTATTCAGAAGGGCAAGGTGTGCATTTTATTTTGGTATAAGAGATACTCAGTACAGCTTAGTTCTATTTCAAGACACTTTCTCTGCTTCTTACCTCAAAATTTCCCACATTAAAGTTTTATTTGTTAGGAGACTATGAGAGAATAGGTTTACTATAAAACATGTGTATATAGGTCCTTGAAATGTTGCCAGTAAAGAGTTCTTTTTTGAGTGGGAAGTATTGATTTCTGAGAGCAGCTGCTATTATTCGGAGATACTATTTGAAACGCAAAGATTTAACCATAGATGGCTCAATCCTGAATGGATTGAGTGCACCTAGTTTCTTGTCATTGCAAAATTCTAGAAAGTTCTGCATGATTCTTAAAGTTTGTATCTGAAAAATCATTCCGATTAGGACACATCCCAAATATTTTAGATGTACTTTATGAAATACTGTCTTCAAAAAAATAAAGAATATCATCAATTTAGAAGATTTTTGACATATAACCTAACTGGGGTTTTTTGTATGCACATTACAGTGTATTTGTATAATTGGACGTTTGAGACTGGATATCACTGGTAGCTTTTATGCATAGGCAAACATGCATCTGATGTGGACTTGCTGAGAAAAGCTGATAAACTCGTTTTTTTTAAAAAAAACAACATATATTGGGCAGAATAGGAAAACCAAAAACATCTTTAAGTGGTGGCGCAGTAATTTATATGTACTAGAAATTCTTTTTTTTATTATTTTATTTAGAATTTTAGATTGCTAAGAACATACTGAAAAATCTAGGCTCTAACATTGAGAACTTTCAGTGGTTCTGATTATTATTTTTTGAATAAAAGTTTTTTCAGTACGAAGTTCTATGTGTTATAAAACTGCAGAGTTGTGGTTTGGATTTTTTGGGGGGATGGGGTTGTTCTTTTTGATTCTTATTTTTACCAATCATGTCTCTTTCTGTGTGTATTTTGACTCAAAACAGAAAAGTGTACACAGACTCATGACAAAATCAGATTTTAGAATCAGATTAGAAGTATCCATGTTACCCTAGAAGGGGTTGGACTTGGTGATCTTCAGAGGTCCCTTCCAACCCCTATGATTCTATGAAGTGAAAAAGAGAATACTTTTTTCCCCCTGGTAACTAAAATTATATTGGTGTCAATATTTAAGAATACCTTTCTTATTAATATATATAATATTATATTTAAATGCATATTATATATTTAATATAATTGTATAGTTGTGTGTTGCATGTAATTTATTTATTTATATATATATAGCATAATTAATCAAAAGAATTGTAATTGTAGTCTTTGATAAGCAGTAATACTAGGGCCATTTAAAAACAAGCAGCTTCCACTGTTGCAAGATCTTCTAACACAATGCTTTTTGTATTTTCTTGATAGAGAAAAATGAGAGAGCTAGTGTGAAAGCAGGCAATCTGAAGTACAAAGAAGAACCATCCAAACTACTGTCTGGGAACAAATTTCAAGAGCGTTATTTTGTGTTACGGGAAGGAAACTTGCTTCTCTATAAGGATATGAAGGTACAACAGGCAAGCTTCACCAAACTCTTAAACCCCCACCCCCCCAGGCTATCGGTTTAGTATGAGAAAGAGAAGAAAGGCAAACAGATCAACATTTCTGATATTAAATGACAATTCCTAGAGTGGGGCGTTGAGGTGTAAGATTTTTATCTTGCTGTTTCACGGATGCTTTAGTATAAGGAGTTTGGATCAGTTGCTCATTTAGCTATTGTAATTATGCATTGCTATAAGCTTTAAAAAATAAAAATAAACTCAGTTTGGGAATGCCTAAAGCTTGTGCTGTGGTTAAGTTTTCATAAAACCTGCTGTAGAGAGCAGTAGCAGAAGTAAAATGGAACGTAAGTGAGCTGCATGGTGTCTTTTCTTGGTATCTCACACAAAGCCTTTAGAAATTACAAGCAACAGAGTTATTACACCTACAAGTGTCATGGATAGAAGATATTATAGGAAGCAATAACTCTCAGTGCACTAGCAAAATCTTCCCCTGCTTCCCAGCAACTGTGTTAAGATGTACTCTCAGTCCTCCAGAAACTAGTATTGAGAATTAGATATACCTCAGAATTCCATAGAAACAAATTTAGGCATACTTAAAAGCATGGTGGGTTCAATTTTAAATATTTCAGGGGACATTTTTTTAAAGAGTTTGTTTGGGTGTATGCAGCTTGTATTAAAGTACAAAACCAAGTAATATGCATTGTGAACTATATTTTCATTTTAGTTTTGATAATCTCTAGTTTAAAAAAATGTCTCTTACAGTTTAAAGTCCTTCTATTTTTCTGGCTGCTTGTTTTGCCCATCCAGCTAATATTGAGACATAACTGCTGACCTTCGTAAAGCACTTTTTTTAAAGACAGATCCGTTGCTGAAGTAAGCTAATACAAAAGAACCACTGTGTCTTCTTGTGGTACTGTGGATGTAATTTAATTAGATTGGCCCCAGAATGTCAAAAATAGTATCTCATAATTTAGTGCTAGATCTCAAATCGGTACATATGTGAGAATAAATTAATATGCCCATAAAAACTTAATTAATATCTTGGAAAGATTTTATGGCAGAATTGTTGCACTACTTTATAATCTCCTTTTGTAAGCCATTCTGATTTCTAAAACATTGATTTGCCCAACTCAGGTGAAGTTTTGAGCAGTTGTACTTTTAAATGGATTTACGTTTGTTTTTTTTAAAAAAGCAAACGAAAATACCATTCTGAGAAAACAGTCACTTTTGAGACATGTTCAACTACCACTAATAATCTTGCTTTAATTTTAGTCATATTTAGAAATTAATAGTAGAAAAGCTTGACATTGCAGATGGAAAATTGTATTTAATAAGACTGCATGTACTAATTAATGTATAAATTCTCATTAACAGCAAATTAAGTTTTTATTTGCAGGTGGAGTTATATTCTGTTAAGTGTTTCTCTTGTTGAAGAGCAAATATCAAAAAAGTGAAAAGTTTCCATGATACTGTATGTTAAATTACAGTATTGTGCTAATTGACTGAAATTGTGCACCATTTTAATGTACTGTTCTTAAGATATAAGCTCCTTAAGGTGCATTTTTGTGAAAAAAATACTCTTGTTTAATGAAATACTATGTTTTGTAGGCATGTTTTTTCATCCTGGAAGTACCTGTGGTTTGAGTGGGAAGTTACACAAGAATACCAACCATAAAAGTGTTGTGTGCTTTTTTATTCTATTTTCTTAAATGCTTGGCATATCAAGATTCGGTCTGTCTTTCCTGACACTGGAGTGTTAATTCAAAGCTGTAGAGAGAGAAATTGAGAATCCAGGACAGTAAACACTATGGAGTAGCTTTAGGTACCAGAATTATAAGATTTGTTAAGTTTGTTGGGTTTTTTTCTAAGTATAAAGCTAAAACACTTGACCTAAAAGTACTGTGTTGTGTTAGATTTTAGTTGTATTTTATAGTATACATGATAATTCTGTTGTTTCCTTTCAGCATTTCATCCTCCAAGCATGTTCAATACTCATACCTAGTGTGGGTTTATGTCTGTTGTAGGTTGGCTAAAGGTAGTTTGTTCAAGAAGGAACAAGGAAAGAAGGAATTTCAGGAGATCTGTAGTCCTACTTGCTGTTCACAGCAGGGCTAACAACTGAGGTCAGAACAGGTGGCTCAGGGTTTGATGCAATGTAAGTCTTGAAAACCCCAAGGGGATGGAGATTGCACAATCTCTCTAGGGAGCCTGTTGTGGTACCTGACTGTTCTCAGCAGAAAAAGTTTCTCCTTATTCTATTCATCTTCTCACGATGTGAAGAGCTTCACTTGGTTGTCTCGATAACTTTCATATAGGTACTGGGGGCTGCGGTTAGGTCAGCCTCTCCTCACAGGGCAAGTGTTCCAGTCCCCAGCCAGTTTGGTGGGCCTCTGCTGAACTCACTCCAGATTATTGATTTTTTTTTTTTTTTTTCCCCCCCCAATTGAGGGGCTCAAAACTGGATGCAGAACTGCAGATGCAGTCTCAGAAGTGCTGAGGAGAGGGAGAAAATCACTCTCCTCAACCTACCAGGTGTGCTTCTGCTAATGTTGCCTAGGAGACCACCTTTGCTTCCAGGACACACTGCTGGCTTATGCCCAGCTTTGCATCTGCAAGTGCCTTGGGTCCTTCTCAGCAGACCTGCTCCCCAGTATGTGTCATTGCAGGGATTTTTCATTCTGTGGTGCAGGACTTGACATTTATCATTGTTGAATTTTGTAAGATTCCTGCTGGCTGATTTCTTGGTCCTGTATTGGTCCCTCTGGCAGTCAGCCCTGATCCCAAGCACATTGACTGGGTCCTCTGGGTCATTGTGCAGACTTGATCATTGATTGTTCCAGGATAGTGCTGAAGGTGTTAAAAAGGACAGATCCCAGCATAGACCCCTGCAGCACTCCCCTTGTCATCAGGCTGCACTTGGAGTATGTCAGATTACCTGTCACACTCAGTCTGATCATGCAGCTAGCTTTTTACTCATACAAATATCCACCCATCCAGACCATAACATCCCAGCTTGGGTAGAAGAATATTGTGGGAAGCAGTGTGAAAAGCCTTGATAAAGCTGAGGTAACCTACATCCACTACTCCCCCCTCATCGTCAAACTTAGTAATTTTATTGTAGAAATTAATCACTTTGGTCATGCTGCATGCTACCAGTAACACCTTCTTTTCCACACACTCAGAAATGTGCTGCAAGAAAAGTCATTCCAGGATTTCCCCAGGGACTGAAATGAGGCTGGCAGGCAACTAGTTCTTCAAGTCATCTTTTCAGCCTTTTTTGAGTGTGGATGCAGTGTTTTCTTTTACCAGCAGTTGCTCCTGATATCCTGATATCCAAGATGGCATGGAGCAGCCTTTCAAGGTTGTCAGCCAGCACACTCAGAACCCTTGGACGCAGCCTATCTGATCCAGTGGACTTACTTGAGAGAATTTTAAGTCATTTCTTTCCTAACTCAATCCAATGCCCCTCTGTTGCAGCTCCTTGAACCCTGTCTGTAAGTGTAGAGGCTGAGGAGACCTTGATGGTGTGAAGATTGGTTCAAGGAAAATATTGAGTATACCTTAATGCTAGTTACCTGTGTCTGCTGTTGCTAATTCACCCTCCCTGTTCAGCACTGGATCTACATTTTCTTTGTTCAGCCTTTACACTAAGGTACCAGTGTAGAAACTCTTCATGTTGCCCTTAATGTCATAGCAGGTCTTAATTGCAAATGAGCTTTGGCTTTACTAACACCATATCTGTATGTTCTGAGCAGTGTTTCTAAATTTCTTCCTTCGTGATCTGTCCCTCCTTCCCTCCTGCATAGTGTCCTTGGTCTGTATTGGAGCTCCACCATGAGCTACTTATTTACCTGGGCTTGTCTCCTGATAAATCTACTTGTTTTCCTAAGAATTGGGATGAACCATTCTTGTTCTTGGAGAATGCTCTCTTCAAAGACCTGCCAGCGTTCCTGAGCTCCTTGACTCTGAAAAGTTACCTCCTCCCATGGACATCCACCTATCAGTTCCTTGAATAAGCCAAACGTTGCTCTTCTAATCTTTGTGGTCTGTCCTCTGCTAACTCATAATCTTTTTTTACCCTCAGGATCTTGAGCCCAATTATTTGATGGAAACTGTGGCAAATGCTACCATTGATTATCACATCGCAACTAGTTCTTCCTTGTCTATAAATAGCAGATCCAGCTCTGCATCACCCCTTGTTGGTCCATCCAGTACTGGTGTCAGGAAGTTATCCCTGACACCATCCAGAAATCAGCTGGATTGCTTGTGTCCCACTGTCTTGCCCTTCCAGAAGATAGCAGGAAGAGCAAAACCCTGCCTTTTCCATCCCCTGCCCCATAACAATCAGGATCTGTTACCCAGAGACTTCCTTGGGTTGTTTGAAGACATCACCTACTTCTTTTCATCCTGATTGGGTGATCTGAAGCAAGTACTCAGCATGATATTGTCAATCCCATAGAAAAGCTCTTTTAACAGAGGGAGCCCCACTCTTTATCTTCCCTGACTGTTTCTCTGGAAGAGCTTGTGTCCATATATTCCAGCAGTCCCGTTTTGTGAATTGTACCACCACATCTTCATTATTGCAATTGCATTACAGTTTTGTGGCTTCACATGAACCTCAAGTTCTTAATTAGTCTGCTTTCTATAATAGTGATTGGCACATTTTGTATGTGGGAAAGAAACAAAGAAAAAGAGAACAGGGGTGCAGTCCATGAAAGAAGCCTAACTGCAAAGACAGTCATGTGGCATTTTCTCTTTTGCACGTTGCTGATACAATAATTAGAATCTTATTTTATTTGCAGGCTAGCAAAGCTGAAAAAGTGTTGCCTGTCAATTCCCTGAAGCTTTATATTGGAGTGAAAAAGAAAATGAAGCCACCAACAAAGTAAGAATAGAAAAGAAAAAAAGTTAAACACTGTGTAGTATCATCAACAAAAGGGAACATAAAACATTGTGGAACAAGGAAAAGTCAAAGAGCCAATTGAAGTATGCTGAATTTAACTACCCTCTGTAATATTATTTATTCTGTTTCTATCTCTGTTTTTTGTGTTCTGTGTTAACTCTTCCGTGCTAGGAAATTACTTTATTGATTGGCTTTTCTTAATCTTAAGTGTATTATCTCTTGTGGTTATGTTTGCTGCTAGCTCACTTAGTTTTGTACTATATGTCCTGCATTTGATTGGTGGACACACCTTCTTCACACCAAGGAAAAAAGAGAGAAGAGAAAACCAACTAGTTGTGGCCTTTAGTAATAGTCCCTGTTGTTCAATAGAGGATTTTACTTTTTCAGAATCCTTGTTATTTTGATGTTTCTTCTTCTAGCTGAAGACTACAATGCCCTTTACAAACATCAGTGACTATATCTGGAAAAGAGCATTGAAAAATTACACCTGTTTTTCTCAGATGTTTCCAGAATGCTGACACTGAGACAATGTATATAGGATCCTATCCCAAGGGGATTCTAAGTTGACTGTAGCCTTTAAAAAGATCTGCTTGAACTTTTCCTTTACAGTGGGTACATCAAAGTGCCCCAAAAGGTTTGTAAATTTCAAAGCTTAGTGCTGTTAAAGAAGTTGGTGGAGTTTTGGCTTTGATTTCATTTTGTGGGTTTTTTGGTTTGGTGTTGTTTTTGTTGTTTTGGTTTAGTTTTGGTTTTGTTTGTTTGATTGATTGGTTTGGTTGGGGTATTTTTGTGTTAAGAGCAGAATGAGTAGGAGATTAGTCCACAACAGGAATAAAAGTATTATGTAAATTACTCTTTGCAGGTAGGTTCTTTCCTTGAGGTTTATTTTCGGTCTACTTTTAAAAGCAAACTGCAAAGTCTCTTCTGGATCTCGAGGAGTACCTGTGTTTCTTTCACCTCAAAGGCTTAATTGTGCACCTACACCCTTTATTTTCAGCAATTTTAAAATCTCTATAGACTTGTGTGATTCCTTCTGTTTATACTGCAAGCATACTTCTCTTCCCTCTGTGACTTCCACACAGTAGTGGACTCTTTGCTGGCCACCATCTTAGCAGTTTTACTTCGAGCAGTTTCAGAAGTTACAGGCACAGGCAAAATGAGGCAACTAGTTAGCTATCATCTGCAGGGCTTGCCAGTAACACTTTGTGCAGAACAGAATGTTCATTACCTTTGAATCAATTGTGAGTAAGTGAGCAAAATCCATCATCAAACCCACGATTTCATTCTAGATCTGCAGTACACGTTTAAACTTGGTAAATATTTTTTTTCTCTCCACTTGAAAACATTGTATAAAGGTAATGGATTTCTGCAGTTTGAAGAGTGTGTCCATGTCGTGAGTTTCTAAAACTAATTTTTGAAAATTTTATTTGTTTCAGCTGGGGACTTGCAGTATTTTCTGAAAAGCACCACTGGTAGGTAAACACAAAACGTGATTGATTTAACTTTAATGTTTAATATTAGTTGAAATGTTCGATTTCAAGATAAGAAAGTTTGAAAACCAATGGGGTCATTTTACTTGAATGTTGTCTTTTTGCTATGTTTTTCTTAAATAACTAAACAGTCGTAATCATATGTTTTGGTAATCTATTGGGGTTAGGTGTCTTATTCCTTTCTGTGGCCAGAAAGCAAATTATTTTCATAAAATTAGAAATATAGGTTTTAAAAGTATGCACATGCTTTAAAATGCAGCACATGCATTGCCTTCAAAAAAGGGTAAGGTGATCATTTGAAGTATTTATATTTCCCTGTCTTTTTATAGGACTGTTAATAAATATAGACAGCACACATAAATGAATGTAAGCGCTGCTTGAAGTTGTTTAGAATCCTATTCTTTAATGTGTTTAACTGCAACAGGAGGTTTTGTTGTTTTTCTTGTTAATTATATGTTATGTTCTAGGTATATATGTTGTGATGGACAAGATGCGCAGATGGAGTGGATGATCAGCATTTTTTCTGCACAGGTACTAATCATAGGAATGTAGCTTTTGCTGCTGTTATGAAAACCCCATTGAACAATCATATATATGTGTTATGGATATGTTATAGAATCATAGAATGCCAGGTTGGAAGGGACCTCAAGGATCATCTAGTCTAACCTTTCTAGGTAAGAACATGGTTTAGTTGAAATCACTTTAGTTGAAAGTTTAGTACCTTGTCAAGCTCAGTCTTAAGTGTCCAGTGTTGGGAAATCCACCAGTTCTCTGAGGAGATTATTCCCATGTCCAGCTGTTCTTATAATGAAAAATTTTCTTCTGGTGTCCAGTTGGGATCTCCCCAGGAGTAACTTGCTCCCGTTACCCTTCATCTTTTCCATGTGTGTCACCGTTTAATTCAGGATCGGCAGTTAAACCAATGACAGCAATGCTCTCAATCCCTTCCCCTTCCCACCCAGGTTGGGAAAGGAGAGAGAGAATAAGGAGAAAGCCTTTCCAGATTGAAAACTAAACTAGAAAACTAGACAGCTTTAATTAAATAATAATGATAAAAGAAAACACGTACAAATATATACAAGTATGTTCAGGAATGTGCAAAACCCTATTGCTTCCCTCCACCCCCAGCAAATCCCACAGCACTCTCCTGAGCTGTGAGCAGTTCTGAAGAGTCCCAAACCACTGCTGGAGAGAGTGGCAGAGCAGACAGGAGCTGAGTGTAGAGTTATGAGGTCGGGAATGCACGGGCCTAGGGATCAATCAGGAAATAGATAGACGAAGTCCTCCCGGACACCAGCCATGGACAGAAGAAAAGGAAAGAGAAAAAGGGGCTTGACTTCCATGACCCTGAATTTATACTGAGTGCCACATAAATATATAGATGGAATAATTTGTCTTGCCAATTTTGTCGTCTGTCTAGTCTGCTCCTCCCTATGGGAGGGTTGTAGATACGACTCCTCTGCTTTTTTGGTGTCTGAAGCAGCAGATTCAGCAAGTGGAGCAAAGTGTCCTTTATCTCTTGGCAGTAACTATGAACATTTGGGCCTTGCTGGAAAACTTGCTGCTACTTTCAGCAAGTCTGCTGCTTAAAAGAGAGTTCACTGAAGAAAAAAAAAATCAGTAAAAAGAAAATTTGCTTCATCCTGGCTCAAACTAGGACAATGTGAATCCTTGTAAAAAGGCAGTTTCCATCTTCTTGGTAGCCACCCTTAAGTGCTGGAACATGACAATAAGGTCTCCCCTAAGCTTTCTTTTCTCCAGGCTGAACAAAGCCAGTTCTCTCAGCCTTTCCTCATATGGCAGCCTTCCCAGTCCTTTGATCAGCTTTGTGGCCCCTTTCTGGACCCTCTCCAGTCTGTCCACACCTTTTTTGCATAGCAGGGACTAGAACAGATAGACTTTCTGTGCCATTAAAGTTTCTGGAATACTCCGTGTAATCAAACTGCAAAAGAAATATGGTCTTAATCTATGAAGACCATTATTTATAATTTAATTTTGATATGAAAGCTGAGTGCTTTGAGAGTAAGGGAGAAGAACATTACATCCTGGCTGTTTTTTTTCCTGCTGTGCTGTAGAGAAGGCAGTTAAAGAAAGCCATCTCATTTCCTTTGCAGTAATAAACCTCTTCTGTGTGAAATTCTGGCCATTGACCTAAAAGGTGTGTTTGTGTGCCACAATGCCCGAGCGCTATTTCTCTGCGCACTAATTTGAATGCTGCATTCAAAGTAGTCATGAAGGAAGGGTGTCCTGTTTAAAAACATAGTGGTGTGAGCTAGCGGCAGTGGTAAGTGCTGTGCCTTAATAAAAAGAACACCAGATCGAGATGGATGGGTGTTCCCAGAGTCAGGGAAGCCTGAGGGAGAGCAGAGAAATCCAGCAGGAATTGGCAGCTCTCGTGAGAAAGGCGGATGTGGCTGGGGGTGATACAGGAGTAACCATGGGACTTTTAAATGTGGTGATACCAGATGCTCCACTCAGACCACGAGAAGCCAGGCCATTCCCCCTCCCATAAATAAGCTGCCCCAGGGAACACCGAGTGACCCAGAGCGTGAGCGAACAGGGCTGAGCAAACAGGGAGCGCTCAGGCAGTTAGCACGGCAGTTGGCGCAGGCAGGGTGTGCAGGCGGGGCTCTGAGAACTGCCAGCTCAGTGCAGGAGTATTGGTGTCTACCTCACAGAGGAAGACTGTGCTCCCAGCACCCACCAAAATGGATGTGAGTACTCAGAGGGTGCCCCCATGAAAGCAGGTGTCTTTCCAGGTCACAGACTGTTGGGAATACCACAGCCTTTCGCTGCTAAAAGGGCAGCTCTGACCAGTGCTGTGTCTGGTGTGAGCAGGTTGATGACCTGCTCTGCTGGGTGGTACAGCTGCAAGATGAAGTGATGGAGCTCAGGGAGGAGGTGAGCAGGCTGAGGAGTATCAGGGAGAGCAAGAGATTAATGTTTTCAAAGTCTGTACTCCACAAAAATGGCTCAAGGGGGCAAACCTCATTAGTGTAGCACAGGATTCCTTATAATCTCAGCAAGCTTCCCAGCCTTCCTGAGCTAACTTTCAGGAGCAGGGACAATGGGAACAGATCCCTAACCAACAACACAAACAGGGCAGACATGTTCCCTTAAGAACTTTGTTGCCTTCAGTGACCCTGCAGAACAGGTACGGGGCCCTGCAGGAGGAAACGGCTGATAGCAGTCAGGACACCTCACATAGGCCAGAAGTGCTATCAAGGCCAACTTGCCCTAAACCAGCCATCATAACTCAGTCCAGAAAGAAAAGCATATAGGTCATTGTTGTGGGTGACTCCCTCCTGAGGGGTGGAGAGGGCCCAATATACAGACTGGACCTGCTTCATAGGGAAGTCTGCTGCCTCCCTGGTGCCCAGGTAAAGGATGTCATAAGTAAACATCCCACCCTGGTGAGGCCTTCAGATTACTACCCACTTGTGATCTTTCAGGTCGGTAGGGATGAAGTGGCGACAAAACCATCAAAAGTGATCAAGAGAGATTTCATGGGCTCTGAGGAAACTGATTAAGGGCTCAGGAGCACAAGTTATGTTCTCCTCCATCCCTCTCATGGCAGTGATGCCCAACGCACGCAGCATGGGCAACAAGCAAGGAGAGCTGGAAGCCATGATGCAGCAGAAAAACTATGACATAGAGGCTATCACAGAAACATGGTGGGATACCTCACATGACTGGAGTGCCACAGTTGATGGTTACCAGCTCTTCAGGAGAGACAGACAAGGAAGGAGAGGTGGTGGGGTGGCCCTGTATATTAGGAATTGTTATGAATGTCTAGAACTAGACTATAACGATGACAAGGTAGAGTGCATTTGGATCAGGATTAGGGGCAAGGCCAACAAGGCTGATATTGCTGTGGGAGTCTGCTATAGAGCTCCCAACGAGGGCAGTGAGGTGGATGAACTCTTCCATAAATACCTGGCTGAAATCTTGGGGTCATTTGCACTTGTTTTTGTGCGGGACTGCAACTTCCCTGGTGTCTGCTGGAACTGTAACACAACAGAGAGGTAACAGTCCTGGCAGTTCCTGGAATGTGTCAAAGATAACTTCCTGACACAGCTGATGAATGAACCAACCAGGCAAAGTGCCCTGCTAGACCTCCTCTTTGTGAACAGGTAAGGGCTGGTAGGAGATGTGATGGTTGGAGGCCATCTTGGGCACAGTGACCATGAATTGTTAGGGTTGTCTATTCTTAGAGATGCCAGGAGGGGCGGCAGCAAAACTGCCACCCTAGACTTCCAAAGGGCAAACTTTAACTTGCTCAGTAGCTGATTTCCAGAATCCTTTGGGAATCTGTTCTGAAGGCTATAGGAGTCCAGGAAGGCAGGATGCTCTTCAAGGAGGAAGTCTTGAAGGCGCAGGAGCAGGCCATCCCCATGTGCTGTAAGGGGAGCTAGCAGCATAGAAGACCAGCCTGGCTGAACAGGGAGCTTTGGCGGCTGCTCAGGGAGAAAAAGAGAATCTATGGCCTTTGAAGGAAGGGGCAGACCACTCAAGATGATGACAAAGATGCTGTGATGCTATGCAGGGAGGGAATTAGAAGGTCCAAAGCCCAGTTAGAAATTAATCTGGCCTCCATGGTAAAGGATAACAAGAAAAGCTTCTATAAGTATATTAACAACAGTAGAAAGACTTGGGAGACCTTCCATCCCCTATTAGATGCAGGAGGAAACGTGGTGACGAATTATGAGGAAAAGGCTGAGGTGCTTAATGATTTCATTGCCTCAGTCTTTAGTAACAGGACCAGTTATGTTGAGGGAATCTAACTCCCTAAGCTAAGTGACAGGCACCAGGAGCAGAACAATCCCCCCACAATCCAGGAGGAGGTGGTCAGTGACCTGCTACACCACATGGGTGTGCACAAATCTATGGGGCTGGATGGGATACACCCAAGAGTGCTGAAAGAGCTGGCAGGGATGCTCACCCAGCTACTTTCCATCATTTATCAGCAGTTCTAGCTGACTGGGGAGAGGTACCAGCAGATTGGAAATCAGCCAATGTCACCCCCATATATAAGAACAGAGGGCAGGGTGATCTGGGAAATTACAGGCCTGTTAGTCTGACTTCAGTACCAGGGAAGCTGATGGAACAGATCATCCTGTGTACCGCTGTGCAGCACACGCAGAACAACCAGGTGATCAGGCCCAGTCAGCATGGGTTCATGAAGAGCAGGTCCTGTTTGACTAACCTCATCTCCTTCTATGACAGGGTGACCTCCTTATTGGACAAGGGAAGGCCTGTGGATGTTGTCTACCTTGACTTTAGTGAGGCCTTTGACAAGGTTTCCCACAGCATTCTCCTAGAGAAGCTGGCTGCTCTTGGCTTGGATGCACATATGCTTTGCTGGATGAAAAATTGGTTGGACAGCCGGGTCCAAAGAGTTGTGTTCAATGGAGTTAAATACAGTTAGTGGCCAGTCACGAAGGGTGTTCCCCAGGGCTTGGTGCTGGGGCAAGTGTTCACTGCTGTTTAACATCTTTATTGATGATTTGAATGAGGAAATAGAGTACACCCTTAGTAAGTTTGCAGAAGACACTAAGTTGGGTGGGAGTGTCAATGTGCTTGAGGGCAGGGAGGCTCTGCAGAGGCATCTAGACAGGCTTGACCGTTAGGCCAAGGCCAATGGCATGAGTTTCAATAAGGCCAAATGTAGAGTACTGCACTTCGGCCACAACAACCCTTGGCAGCGCTACAGGTTTGGGGAGAAGTGGTTGGAAAGTTGCCCAACAGAGAGGGACCTGGTGATGCTGATTGACAGCCAGCTGAACATGAGCCAGCAGTATGCCGAGGTGGCCAAGAAGGCCAACAGCATCCTGGCCTGCATCAGGAATAGTGTGACCAGCAGGACCAGGGAGGTGATCCTGCCCCTCTACTCGGCCTTGGTGAGGCCGCACCTCGAGCACTGTGTGCAGTTTTGGGTACTGCAGTATAGGAGGGACATTGAGGTGCTGGAGAGGGTGCAGAGAAGGGCAACTATAGGCTGATTAGAGGTCTGGAGAACAGGTCTTACGAGGAGAGGCTGAGGGAACTGGGGCTGTTCAGCCTGGAGAAGAGGAGGCTGAGGAAAGACCTCATTGCTCTCTACAACTACCTGAAAGAAGGCTGTGGTGAGGTGGGTGTTGGCGTCTTCTCCCTAGTGACTAGCAATAGAACAAGAAGAAATGGGGTCAAGTTGCACCAGAGGACGTTCAGATTGGATATTCAGAAAAATGTCATCATAGAGTGGTGAGGCATTGGAACAGGCTGCCTGGGGAGGTGGTGGAGGCTCCATCCCTGGAGGTGTTCAAAAAACAGGTGGATGTGGTGTTTCAGGAGATGGTTTAGTGGTTGGGGGTTGTAGCGTGGATGGTTGGACTTGATGATCTTGTAGGTCTTTTCCAACCTTGATGATTCTGTTATTCTAAGAGCCATGCCAATACAGCTGTATTTCACTGGTATCCAGGTTGGCTTAGTTAAAACTGACAATTCGTTGTATTTATCCTAAATTAAGTAATCTTCTGGTCACTATTAGTGAGTAAGGATTGTGTACGTTGGATTGTGTGTACGTTTGAGTGCCATATAACACATCCTTGCAAATGGAGTTTACATAGGAGGATGTAGGACTAAGAGATGGGAGGAGTTCCACCTGACAGGAGACTGGAATATAGTTTAGAGTTATAAAATTGTTTTGTATTTATGTTAGATTTTTCTTGCTTTTCCCATGATATTCAATGAAATTTGGGGAATATCACTGTGAATAAACATTGCTAGATTCATGATTACCTGTGAGCTTTAAATATTAAATAAAAGTAGAGGCTTTCTAAAACAGAATCTGATCTTCATAGGTAGTAGCGCTAGGAGTAAAATACATGCCTTGTAAGTAAGTCTTCCAATTTTTTTTGTCTTGTTCAGCTCCCTTAACTAAAGTAACTATTGTAGTTTCTATGGAAACAGCCACTGGTCCTGGCATACATCTCATGGGCATAACAAGAGTGGTGTCACAACAAATAGGCTCAGACGTTATTGATATAGGCTATTTAGGAATAACTCATAGAAGCTTGGTAACTATTGAAGTCCTTTTGACATAAAATCACAAGGAGGGCAATCTATTAGGGTTCTGCTCAGGTAGCGTGCCATGTAGAAAGTTCCTCTGACAATACAGATAAAAAGCAGACAGACGTTGCTCAATGTTCAGGATATTTTTTCTAACAAAAAAAAAAGGAAATAATTTCAAATGCATTTTTAAAAAATTGCTATGAATTAATAGTATTTTTTTAACTTTATTCCAATGAATGAACAGTAATAATAAATTAGCAGTACTAATGAGCTACACTGAGAGAGAGGTTCTTGGTTTTGTTTTGGGTTGAGTTTTTTTGGTGGGGTTTGGGTTCTTTTAGTCAGCATTCTAGACATCAGTAAAATCAGTCTTTCAATTACGTGAGAAATAAAATGCTAACAATGTATATTTGATATATTGTTCTTATTGCAATCTATTGCTTTAAATATAATTCCCAGTGAAAATCTCCTTGAGAATGCAATGGCTTATGTTGCTAAAGCTTGTGATAAGTTCTTCAAATGTTTTGTAACATGCAGCAGCAGACAATTATTATCAAATTATCCCATTTCTAAACCAGAAAACTGTAAATGTCCAATGAGGTTATTTCTAGTTAGAATTTTTTAATTCTTTGCAGAAGATAGCTTGTATTTTGCCTAATCTGTTATCACAGTATTTGAACACCTTTATGTTAGAGAAACAGCAGGCAGCACATTTTATTTGTCAATGGAATAGTTTAGATTACAAATTGAAAAATACTATAAAGTAGGTTTTGAAGTTTTGAGACATTGACATTTAATGATCCAGTGCAATTAGGAGAGAAATAAATCTATGATACTGTGCCCCTCAGTGCTGCAGCATAATAAGACTTTATTGATAATTCATATCAGTAAGATAGTAGTACTACCGTTATCTTTTTTCCCCCATTGTCTGGTGATGTCTATTCCTGTAGTATAAATAGTGCAGAGAATATAAATAGCAAAGTGGTAGGTACCACAGTAATATAGTAAAAAGAGTACTTTTGATACAGAAATTCAAATTAGCCCAGAGGTTATTAATCTTGTACTTCAAGCTGGTAAATACTAAGAGGGCTTGAAGGAGGACCATTGTTCATTTCAGTTCTCTGCAAAATCATCCTGAGAAGTGTGTCTGAAACTTGATTTTTTTAATTCTACAATAGTTTTGTACAAATTCACTTAATAGCATACATAGCATACAGTTGGAAGTAATTCATTGATATAAAGATGGACACAATAATATTCAAGTTCCATTGCCTTTTGATCAACCAGAAAGAGGCACATTATATTACCATGAGGTGCAGTTTAGCAGATAGGGCAAAACTATGAATAAATACATTTATTATGTGGCTTAATGCATTGCTGGTATTTCTGATGTATTTTCTCAGAGTTCTGTTTTAAGAAGTATTACAGACACAAAAGGGAAATCAAGCTGCTTTTTTACTCCATAAAGATGTGAATGTATAAAATAATTGTTCTAAATTTGGAATTTGGGCTTCTGATTTCTGGACTGCTGTTCTAAGTCAATAATTACTGATTCTATTGGCTTCTTAATAGTAATGCTGTTTTTACTTGCAGACTATCTGCGAGTATGATCACAGCACCAAAACTGGATTTTTTTATACAGTCTTGAAGAGACTTCTTACTTCATGGATTTGGCAGATTGAATACCATTTAAAAAAATAAAGGACACTGAAGATCCAGACACCTGTGAAAAGAGACATATTACAGATCTGGACAGTGTCACAGAATTGTTTAGGTTGGAAGGGACTTCTGGGGATCATCTAGTCAACACCCTTTGTTCAAAGCAGGGTCAGCTAGAGCAGATTGCTTAGGGCTATATCTAGTCAGGTTTGAATAACTTGAGACTCCACAACCTCTCAGGGCAGTTTGTTCCAGTGTTTAACAACTCTTATAGTAAAAAAGGGTTGTTTTTTTCTTATATTCAGACAGACTTCCTTTTTTCCTGTTTATTATACCTAATGCCTTGGATTAGTATTGTGCCACTATTTACATGAAGTATTCTTAGCTTTCATCAGGGTTCCTTTGCAGTTCTGGCTTGCCAGTTTCCTTTTTCAGTTGGGCTGGTTTAGTTTCATGTACTCATCTCCAAGCTTTAGAAACTTTTCTTCTGTAGACCTTGTATGACTTTGATTCACATGTGCTCAAATTTCTACATATAAAATTCTACATGATCTGCCAATGAAAGTTCATTATAGACCTCTTACATTTTTAACAATTTATTTAAAATATACATTTTTGCATATTTCCTTAATTCGTTAATGATATTTTTTTCTTTCCTTCTCTTCCCAGTAATGTTTTTCACTCAGAATGAGGCAGCACACTTTGGAGTTTGTCCCAAAACTGGCCTGTTTCATTAGAGTTAAAGCAAAGACTGCTATAGAAGCCAGATTTCTTTACTTGTAGATTGTGGTTTGGGATCGTTCAAAATGTCAAGGCATTTCCTTTTTGATAACACGTTGTTGTTGTAGGTTAAGCAAAGATTTTTCTTGTAAATTATTAATATAGATTTTGAGACACTTGTTTGCAAATTGGAGTTAATTTCTTTCAGAAACTTTCATTGGGACTCCTGAAAGCATGCTTATGTGTAATTTTGAAATTGTTCATCAAGTCAGTGTGTGCGTCTTGTTTGATAATTTTTTCTATAATTATATTATCTTCTTCCATATTATGTAAAATGGAGGGAAGATGTTTGATACATGAAAATTACATAGAGACATTTTGGTTCTGTTCACTCAATATTGTGCAGCAGTTACAAAATATTAATGTAATTTCAAGCACCATAGCTTTTCCCCCCTTCTCCCACAAGAGGAGGGCATGTTGTTGTGCAGTAGATAGTTTTATCCGAGAGAGTTTTACATACAAAAGAATGTTGTGTATTTATGAAATTGCACACCAAAACTAAGGATTATTTTGTTCCTCAGCATGCAGATATATGGCCACCTGCTGGAAAAGCAAGAAAACAGTCTATAACTAAAAGTCCAAAGATCGGAGGCTTACCTTTAATTCCCATTCAACAGGAGAAGAACACTTGTAAAATCAGAGGGAATACAGAAGTAAGTGGAGTTTAAACTTGGTGTAGAACTTCTAACTACAATGCTGTACTTTTAAATAGTCCAGTAATCATTAACTCTCTAGAGATGGATAAATTAAAAAGGTAGAAACTCTTATTATCAATGTCCTTTTCATTGTTTTGTCATACAAGGAACAGTTAGGACAATTTAATGTGAAAAAACATTGAGACCTAAATTCATGTCACCTCTTTGGCTGTTAGTAAATCAATAGTGGATTTTTATTTGTGTTTGGTTATTTTGAGCAATGATTAAAGTAAACAGGACTTTTAACTGTAGACATACCTTTTTTAATTACCTGCTCTGTATATGTAGTGGAAAAGCTCAGATGGAACTAACTCTGCTACTTTTAATTTGTAATATTATTAGTCTCAAAGAGGAACAAGAGGGTTTAATTACAACCTTTTTACAGAGACTGTGCTGTGTCACTATGTTACATGCACCAGTGATATGTCTCAATTTTATCATAATAGGTAGAGATGGGTTTCTGGTATCCACATAGAGATACTGATGCTTGTGGGGAGAACTTACTGTCTTACCTCCAGTTGGGAAGAAGCAGTGGTAGTGGAGGCACAGTTCTGCCTGGGAAAAATAGTGGTGCTTAATCTGAATGCAGCAGATTGATGTTCTATGCTGAAAAGTCTATATCGAATGTCATTTTTTTTTCCCATTATTGGAAGCAATTTTATTGTGTGCTAACAAGACAAATATATAATACAGAAAGTTTGAAAATACTGTATAACTAAAACTCTTTCTAATACCAAAGAGAATCAAAATATTTCCATTCTTTCTGCTCTACTTGTTGCATACATGGATAGTGCATTTATAATATACGCATTTATCATCTAGAATAATTTAACTGAAATTGAAATAGCAAAACAAGTATACAGTAAGTCTGTAAATTTATATCAAAATACAGGAAGATTGAGGAATGAGGAAAAATTTTGTCTTTCAAGCCACGGTCAAATACCATACTGACTTGTAATGGGTCATATCTGTAAAAATTGTGAAAGAAACCGTACGTCACAGGGATAATGGAGGATTCAAAAAGCTAGAGTTGCTCCGTATGTTTTGCTGGTGATGTGCAGAGCATACTGAGAAATTATATTAAGAAATTTGATGTGGCAGTTTTGTTCACACAGCATTTTGATCTGTTACTGATGAGGGAAACTGTTTCTAACTGTAACTGTTAGTTCTCTAATTTGAACAACAGAATTTGGCTCCATCAGTTGAATATTCTTACAGTGCACTGTCTGGGAGTTGGAATTCCTGTATATATTGAATCTTCTTTAAAGTTCAAAATGTTGAGTAGTGATCTGTGGTAAGGGGCTACATGCCAATATCCAAGACTGTTTCAGAGAAATAGGCAACCTTTAAATTTCAATTCTGTATTTGATCTGTTCCTACTTCCATTATAATAAAGGGCTCCTGCTCTGCCCAGTGTAGCAGGGAGAACTATACTGATTCCAGAAATGCAGTTGGTATTTTTCTTCTTAAAAGATGCAAAGATGAAACATGATGTAAGAAGTTATGGAAATAGCAGATTGTTGTTCCTGACTGAATTTTACTACTAATTAATATCTATTGGTTTGCTGAGTAACAGTTAATAGCTTGGATTGTGTTACTGTGTTTTTTGAAAGGTACTGTATGACAATTTACATTTCACATACTGTGTATGTATTATCACAGTCAGTCCTTTTATTGTCATTTTATTAATTGAGCATGAATAACTGGTGATAATATCACTGTTTTCTTTCATGCAAGAACATTTTTTTTAAATGAAAAGAAGTTATTTTAAAAGGAAGATTATAGCTTTTTCAAATCTTATCAAAACTCCACACACTCATGAGTCATCAGGAAGGTTCCTCAGTTGCCTTGAGCTTTTTTCACTGAATATAGCTGTATACATTAAATATTAGCATGCTTCTTGCTGGATTAGGTGATAGCAGGAGATTCAAAACTGACAGCAGTTGTTACTGATGGTGATAGAATTTAAAAGTCTTCAGGCAAGCTAAAATCTGCTCCATAGTATGTACCAGTGGTAATCCATGTAGCAGTATGAACTCTAGTGTGCATTATTGTTCTGGGCCTGATTTATTTTTTATTTTATTTTATTTTTTTTTACATATCATGGCCAGTGGTGCTCCATTCTCAATGGGTAGTTTTCATTCTTGGTGAAAGCACATAGAAAAAAGTGGTAGCAATAAAATAACCCCTTTATCTGCTCTTCTAAAAATTGTGATTTATGTAGTCCAAATGTTTTTCTTTTCTTATTGAACAGACACTAGCTCAGGTGAAATTTCAAGAGACTGCACAAATTTAGGCCCTGTTTTATACTCTATATCTTTTCAATGTAAATTCAGGTAATATTTACCATTTTTCTTACTACACAGCAACTAATCTGCTGCATCAACACTCATTTTTTCTAATGGGCTTATGTTTGCTGTCCTTAGGAAGAATGAAATGTCACTCTAAAACACAGAGGGCAAATAAGAATGATAGAGGAGTTTATTGTATTCTCTCTGCTCAGTTGGTGTGGCAGTAGGCAGATCATTCCTTTTGTGGAAGAGCCTTACAGAGGTCTTGGAATACTTCTGTCATACATGACATCTTTGTTGACTACTAGATGATACTTAAATCTGAGGGACACTTCGGTTCTTTGTGTCTTTCCTTTGTGGCATTTCACTTTGGCTTGATTTTTACAGTTATTCATCCACAGCATATGAGCAGGTTCTCTCTTTGAATCTGGATACCTCATATATGTTAAAGCAAACATGAAAAAATTATCAAACACAATAGAGGAACTAGATGAGATACAGTTACATGACTGTTCCAGTTAGTATCAGGCGTGTAGTTTAGGAGCAAATCTTCTGTGTTTTGCTTTGCATTGTGGAGTGGTTCTGAAGTGTGTGAACTTGGATTGCTCTCAGGTGGAACTGAAGTTGAAGATACTCTGCAGGAGCATATCTAATGCACTGCAGCCAGAAATAGGCCTTCTGTCAGTAGGAGAAAGCTAAAGTTAGTCTGAAATGTATTTGTGGTTTTTTTTAAAGACAACATCCCTGATAATAGTGTTAGCGTGGATGTTGGCTTCTCATCAGTTTCCTTTCACTGTACAGATGTGCTCCTAATGGGCCACACTACTTGCAAATTTATATGCAGCATTTGATTTACTTTTATTTCCTACAGCTTAAGAACCTGAAAACAGTCTACCCATATGGAACAGTTGCATTGCCATCAGTTTGTTGTTTTATCTGAGTGCCCAGTATGTTACTTAAAATTGCCAGCCAAAATTTGAAAAAGCAGACAGTTTTTATAATTTATCAGGCAGTACTGAACAGCTGCTGAAAATGTTTATCTGATCATGTAAAATTATCTTTTGTACATTCATGTAGCTCAGTCATTAAGTTATCAAAATTGCAACATTCTCGGTTGTATTTGTTTGATTTAGAAAATTCTGAGTTTTTAAGAGTATATGGATCTGCTGTAAGATGCTAAAAGCCTGCTCTGGTAGAAAGAAAAATGAAATTGTGAATATATGAGAATTAATGTCTTAATTTTCATGGCATTTAATGGAAATACTTGTGATTTTCAGAAGTATCACTAAATCAGAAAATATGCACACTAAAAATGCCTACTAAAGGATAATAGCACAAATAGTGGGAATTTAGAACTATTAACTGTGCTGTCTCAGCTCTTGAGTAAAGTTGATTTTTCTTTTAAGCTGTTATGTGAAACTAATGAGCAAAAATTGCAATCTAAATATTATTGAATATTGTGTTAATCTTATTTCTCTTTGGTCAGAATATAGAACTGCAATCGGGGAAACAAAAATTTGGTGAGCATCATGAAAATTATTTTCTGGAAGAAAGAAGAAACTTGAAAGAAAAAGCATCTATTTTGGCACAATGTTTGGAACAGAAGGAGGAGAAAGTGCGAGATCATGGAAAAACGCATCGGAGCTTGATCTCTGTTGAGGATGTAGGTGCAGGGATGACTGACCTACATCAAAGACCACGTAAGACACTGAAGAAAAATAAGAACAAAACAAACAAAACTACTTTGGAATTAGATAACAAATTGCCATCAAATGTGATTGAGGAACTAAATACAGTGCTGCAGAAGAACAGAGCACTTAATGATGAAACATCTAGCTGATCTCCTGAGTCTGAAGTTATATACACGTGTGTGTATTTTCTGGGCAAAAGTAGTCTTTTTTGATGTGTGTAGTTTGTACAGTGCAGAGGAAATATAATTTGTTTATATGTGGCTGTTGATTTTATATTGCATAAGGAGCATGTTATAATTTAAGATTGAACTGAGAGAACTGATTCTGTAAAACTCCTGAAATTTGCAAGTTTTCCTGTGCAGTACAAGGACACCAGGGTTTTGTCTGTTATTTTTTGTTGCAGATTTTTTAATATAATAATGCTACACAGTATGAAAAACTATTGCTGTATTCTGAACTATCTAGATTATAAGTACTGGAGAGATATATTTGGAAGGAAGACAATACATACACTGAAATTTGTACTATTGGCCTGCAATATTTTTAATTTTCTAACACTATAAATAGGAGTAACATCTGCTTTGAAAAGTGATTTTTGCATATCTGCTTCCATAAATCTGTCCTCTGACAGAGCAGCATGTGAAAGAATCAAAAAGGAGAGGAATGTAGTAGATATGACAATGTATTAGTTCTTGTATCTCCAAACTGTGTATGATGACATTGAAGCAGTGAGAGAGAATGCTGAGGCTGACCAAAAGAAGCCTTCAAAGCAACATCTAATTTAGAAGGGTGGATGAATTTGGAAGAGTTAGCATCATCCCTTTTTTACTCAAGCTGAAGTAATTCTATAACCAGACAGTGCGATCGGAGTGACAATGGCAGATTTTTCTAGTGCTGTTTGGATAGAGCTTGCCTGGTGCTGAAAAAGGTGCTGGCATCTCATAAATATTTAGTATTCACATGAGAAATTAATTTCCTTAAGAAAAAATGGTCCCCACACAAACAGATCTATTAGAAGGGCACTAACGCACTCAATTAAGAAGTGCCAGTTACTAAATGGCTGAGAAGATTAACCCCTGCCTGTACCATGAGGACAGAGGTGAAAAGTGTGCTGTTTGGAGGGAGTAGGAAATGCTTGTGCTACAAGTATAGCATGGCTGCTCTTCTCAGTGTGAGAAGATGGCTCAAAGTTGAGACAGAGCCTTAGTTACCTCATTTGCTGCATTCTGAGTATCTAGGTAGCAGTTCCTGAAGACACATTATGTACTACCCTACAGCTACTCCAGTTTTTAAGCCCCAAGTTCCTTAAATTTAAAATTCAGAATCTGGCTTCCAGATGAAACCTATGTGAACAATTAAATAATTTGGTTTTCTTCAGTTGTCTTGTGGGTTTCACCTTCACTTACCCATGGAATTGCCTCCTTCCTCTTTCATGGCATACCCCAGATTTTACTTGGTCCCTTAACAGCTGGATGGACAAAAGGCACCTCTGTGCTGAGGCTGTTTCCAGGTGTGGCAGGTGCTGTCTGGTTAAACGGCAGGACCAACAGAGCAGAGAGCTAATGGGCTCACACTGCACCTTTGCTTCAGGGAAAGCATTAGTAACAGCATCTGCTTTATTTTGCTGTTGTCCCTTTTGTGCTCAGATTAGACACTGCCACAGATTTTCAGCAGCGCTTTTAAGACCTTACTGAGGCCTTTAGTTTTCCTCAAGTTATATTGGAATAGGCCAGACCTTTTAGGGTAAAGGAGATAATTTTAAACTATTTCTTGTTAACTGGAAATTGTTTTAAATAATCTCTTAATTCCTTAAAATCTCTGATGAAAAATTCAGTTTAATACGCACAAATTACATTTGAGTTTTATTAACAAATAGTTTGGAGGATGCTTTATGTTGGTACTGAATTTCTTCCCATACAGAAGCAGTATGCTCACTTTTCTCCTCTTCTATTTTTGGTAGTCACAGGTGCCGTAACATTTCTCGTATCATTTACTTCTATTCTTGACTGAAATGAGCAGCTTAATTGGAAGAGTAATTTATTTGATTGAAGAAATTAGATGCATGACTCAAATAATGTATGTGGCAACTCAGCTAGGAAATATAGGGAAAATGAGATAAAACTCAAATGTTTTATTATATTTTATATTTATTCTTTTGTAATGTAGCACTGACAAAGCAAGTTTAGTCTTTCAGACTTTGCACTTACCATATTTGACCAGTTGTTAAATCTGAAATAAATTTGTAGATTTTAATTTTCCCAATGCACTATTGACTGTTTTGCTACCTTTAATTTGTAATTGAGCCACTTCTAATCACTGAGGCCCTGGCTCAAAAAAGCTTATAAGCCTGAACTTAAATTATATTGAATAAAGCTGGTGCTTAATGTTAATAAGCACATTCTTAAATGCTGATTTGAATAGGGGCCTAATGCCATCAGGAGAAATTACTTTCCGTCGGAGGCTGGACCTGAATATACTGTTTACAGTTGTATTTTTTTTTCAAATATTTTTCAGTATTGAGTTATGGTTGCTGTATTGTTTATCTTTTTATTGGGTTCTTAAAAATGACATTTACCTCTGCTGAAAGCCTCATGCATCATTTAAATCCCTATACTAATGGAATAAATGGAGCAGTGGAAGGGTTTTGTGCATTGAAGTGAACATGCCCATGAAGAAAATGTTTTGTCTTTTTATTGGATCTAAAGACTACAGAAACATTTGTTCTATTTCAAAGGCATATTGCAGATAAAATCTCTGTATGGCTGCTGTTAAAGGGCCCTAAAAATCAGGAAGAAAGTATGCTTATTAAAATATGTTTAAATTTTGTTTCATATGTGCATATACACAAATACACTATTTCTGTATATGTGTGCATACAGTTATGTGCACATCCACAGAGGAACACTGAATGGTGACAGTGTTAACCCAAGGAAAATGTATTGAGGAAAGTAGAAATTAAATTTGCAATTAGTTATTTCAAATAGTTACCTAAGTTTTGGACCAATTATCTGACATACCATTGTTGCACTACACATTTCAGACTGATCTATCACCTGCAGAATAAATGTGTTTTGTCACAAAACCTTAATGGCTGCTGATCTTTTATCATTCCTGTGCCATGTTGTGGAACGGTAAAGGAAGTGTAATCTTCAGAGATTAAACGGTAATTATTTTAATAAATGCTGTTTCTCTAAAATAGGCAATGAATTTTTTTCAGAAAAAAAAATAAAATGTTTGGAAAAAAAAAAAACAACCTTCTGTGTGTCTTTCTGTATGAAAGCTATTGAATAGCCTGGTGTTTACTTTCTGACCTGTAAAATGAAGTTAAATGAGACACAGCTGTTTTATTTGTGAGTTTATAACCATATGGGAAGACTAGGATTAAAATCTCAGTAAATCTGAGGTTCATCATTACCTTGTTGAACTTCTACAACCATTTTAGGTGTAAACTGACATGTAAGCATGCTTTAAACATTGTTTTAACATAATGCTTGTTGTCTGTTTGTGGTTTTTTCACATTTATTAGGGTGGAGGAGGGAAACAACCCAAAGCCCAAAGAAAAATACAACCTGGAATCTGTTTTCCTTTTTCCTTTGTTTGAGCTGAATATTGGCTACTATTTTGGAATTTTTCTTTTAAACAGATCTTTTTTCTAGATACTACTTTGGGCTACCAGTTCAAAAGAGCAGTTTGACTAATAGGTTTTGTGCTTCAACAGAGACTGCTTTAGTGTGAGGTCAGCTTGACCAGCTGAGGTCTACTGAGTGTGTTCATGCAGAGCTTACCTTTACTGTGTGGCTTGGGTTGAGGCAAAATTTCTGCATCATAATGCTTTGCAAATGGTGTTCAAGAATCTGTCCAGCAGGGGAAGGATATCCCCAAAGATTTCTTCATTTAACAGGGAGGGCTTGGCTCCATTGTTGATTTTTGTTTGTTTGTTGTGAAGAGCTCTGGGCTTTTGTGCCTAAAGCGAGTTGTATGGGGGTAGTTTTGGACTGCTCTGCAGATACAGGTTTATTGGAGAGTTAAAGTTATAGGAATTTAATCTCACTGCTATGATTCTTCATTCCCTGTTGCAGCGCTGGCACAGTGTGTTTCTATGAGTGCTGCCAAGTTACCACCAGCTGCCCATCTCAAGTTCCAGATCAAAGGGTCTGGGAAAAAAACATACACGCTCTGCTGGGGATGGTGGTGGTGCCTGTGGGAGTCAGGAGGTAAGGGCTGTGTGTCTTACTGGTTGAGACGCTTTGTTATGAGCCTACCCTGTCATTCGCCTTTTTGATTTTTAAATCCTGTTTTTTCAGTGCAAGTTGTTTCAGCAGGAGAGAATCAGTTATCAGACTGTTGCTGGTGTCTGAATTGGAACAACTTCAGTTGTGTCTCAGTCTAAATGGAAACAATAAAAAAAGTGAAAAGTACTGACAAGAGTCCTTGTGAGCACAGCATGGTTTAAAAGAAACATTCAATTTGGGCTACTTAAGGCAAATCTGCAGTTTCAGGAAGTTATGTTAGGGAACCTGAACTATGTATGTCTGGGGTAGAAACAGTTTACCTTGATGAATGGATGCAATGTATTCCAAGTTGAGTTGTTTGAAAAAAAATATGTGCTAACTTGCCAAACTGAGCCTGTTGCAGCAGGGTTGACTGGAAAGATCCATAATGCTCGTATATGGCCTGTACAGTATTCCTGCTGCTGACCCATTAGAAATACTCTCTGCACTATCAAAAAAGAAGTATTTTTCAAACTTGTTGGGTTTTGAGGCTAGATTGTTCACTGTAAAAAAGGTAGGACACCTTACAAAGTTTTCATCATGATTCACACTAGGATTGGATGTTGCACTACTTTACTTGGAACTCCACTGCAAATAGGATCCATTTGCAGTTCAGTTGAGGGGAAAAAGGGTCCTGCTATTTTAGTTCTTACCACTGCTATAGCTTAACTGCCTGGTTATTGTCTTTGCTGAAATTTGACAATAAACCTGTTTGCTTTGCTGCTCATATTTACTAGAAAATAATAGCAATCTGTGATATTGAAGAGGAAGAAGGATGTGGATGTTAATGCCGCGGTTGGAGTGAGCAGTTCTATCTTTCTACACACGAATACTCTTGCACTGCAGTTCAGGTTTTTGGGGCGCTTTAGTACTTGGCTTAGCCTGCCTGACCTTACTTCAGCCCTTCCTGCTTTTTGTTCTAGAGCTTGTTCTGTGTTGTAGACTCCGGAAGATCCTGATCTTTAGGTTGTCTTCCATACGCATTCCTATTCTGGTCATTGGCTGGAGGTGTTTTTGCTCTGCTTTTCTAGTCTGTGACTCAAACTTTAGCTGTACTTTCTGTTTGGATTCCACATCATCTCTAACTATTGACTTAGACTTGGTTTGCAGATGTTATGTACATTACAGTCAAGCCCATTACATCAATCATGCCTTAACCTTTACCTTAAATCCTGGTAGAGATCTCAGT
Organism: Hemiprocne comata; assembly: GCA_020745705.1. NCBI lineage: Eukaryota > Metazoa > Chordata > Aves > Apodiformes > Apodidae > Hemiprocne > Hemiprocne comata. The sequence continues at coordinate 24,085,806 of CM036589.1, read as the reverse complement.
GTTTCCCTGTAGGTAAGGGAATTCACTGAACTGGCCAAGAAGAGAGAGAGTTTCAGATGTTGACAAATAGGTGTCACGAAGTTCCATAACACATTTCTATAAATGCCCCTGAAGGTCTTCTACATTTGTAGTCCTCAGGAAATCAAAAAGCGAACTAAAGCAAATGTACTCTTGTTTTCCTTTTGAAATTCTTTTAGTTCAGCACCTCAATGATCCTACATTATGTATGGTGCCTTGAAATAAAGAATGCAATTTCTTTCAAATTATACCTTTGGTTGCATAAACATTAAAGCTTTTTCTTTCAAAACTTAATTAGCATTGGTTCATCCAGTACTTCAGACTGCTTAAGAACTAATAGGCCTGAATAAATTGAGCTTTGCTGTACACATGGATTTTACAACTTACCATTTTCTCCCCTGTTTCCAATATGTTTCATTTAAAAGCTAATAAAGTGTTTGTATTTGACTCATTTTGCTCGGTATGTCTATTGAAATTACAGCATGAATGAAATATAGTTTCTTCAAATAGGTTTTAGCCATTACCCTTTACTTTATTGTGTCTTAGTAGTTTACAATTGTGATTGGTGCCCAGTACTTAAGTTTGTTTTCAAAGCAGCTTTTTTTCACTTTTTACTCATTCATCTTATACATTGGAACTGGTCCAGCTCATTAGATGAGTAGTATCATAAATGGAATATAACAATCCTAAGGTCTTCCCAGGCTGTTATAGGTAGAGGATCCTCACAGGCTTTCATTCCAGGGAAAGCCAGGTTTCATGGGGTATCACAACTTTCATGCGTGCGTCTTGGTTAAATTCTGAATGAAACAACAGTACATTTAAGCTATAATCAGGTGAACATTGGTTCGGTTCTCTTTCTGTCACTTTTTGATCTCGTATAGCACAGCTTAGACAGGTAGATGAGTTTTGAAAATGCTGGCACAGGATCTATTCTACGAACTAGTGTACAAAGAAATATGAAATATCAGTAAAATAGCAAGAAGTCCCACCATTAGCTGCAGAAAATTTTTTTTTTTACTCATTAATTAGCAAAACAGAAGTAAATTCAGATGTATTGTTTTATTCCTCCCAACTTTTCTTTGAAAGTTCTCACTAAATTGAGCTTACTAAGAATTTTCAAATTTAGTAAATTTGTCTTCCAAGATTTAAATCTTGATAGAAAGAAGTTACTAAATTTAAAATATTTTTAAAATACCTTTTGTAAAGGTTTGCTTTCCTGCAAACTAAATACATCATAACGGCATTATCTTGTTTAATTCTCTCTGAATAGTAGTTCTGGGATAAATACGTATCCTGTGATGAATAACCATCTTTTTAAATGTAAGTAATGAAAAAAAAAAAGTTCCCCATATACCACTTAACTAATAAAAAATGCAAATTTAGGATATTTACTGTTTACTATTGGAATTTGTTAAAACAACCTGACAGCATTAGGCTAAATATTGCTATTGAAATTCAACAGCCATTAATATGTTGTTTACTTGAATAATACATCCTTGATTTGTTATAGCCAATGATGAGGAAGTAGTTGCAGGGAATCTGACATTTCTGCAGTTAGCAGTGAATTTATCTTCAGTTGAGTCTCTTGTGACCATCTCCTCTTTCTCCAAACTCCTTGGGTTTCAAAAAAAGGCATTAGTTTAGAATTCCAAATGTACAGCCTGAGATTTATCTTGAAAATTCTATTTTAAAAAAATCAACCCACAGAAAATAACTCTCTTGCTTAATGTTTTTTGCATAGCTTTCTATATTAAATTATTTTTGAGAGGTGTATAAAAAAACAGAGGGATGACATTCATGCTCAAATGCAAATCAGTTCTGCAATAAGTGAATGCTGTTTATCCTAGAATCGTTCTTTTTCCATCAGGTAGATTAGGGTGATCAACCATATATTTCAAATGGTTTGAAGCAACATCAGAGGTCATTGGCAAGAAATTGCACTTCTGTCTTTCTAAGGACTTCAAAGATTAATGTTCTCTGTGATTTCACCAATTTTTTTATTCCAGTTGTTATAGAAGACTTCAAATGTAGCTCAAGGAAGTGGAATTTAGGGTTTCTCTGATTCCCTTCCAGCTTCTGGACACTGTAGTCCAGAGTTAGTCCTTGGTGGTATGCATCTTGTCATTTATTATTTACTGAGTGTTACTAAGGTGCTGGAATAGGTTGCCCAGGGAGGTTGTGGAAGCCCCCTCCCTGGAGGTGTTTAAGGCCAGGTTGGATGAGGGTTTGTGCAGCCTGGTCTAGTGTGAGGTGTCCCTGCTCATTGCAGGGAGGTTGGAACCTGGTGATCTTCAAGGTCCCTTCCAACCTTAACCATTGTATGATTCTATGATAATAACTTCTCTGCTGTAGGTTTTGGAAATTTCGTTTTTAGGACTAATCTTTAGAGTTCTACAGTGTGTCTGGCATGCCAAGACTATAGAACAAGAAAGATGAAAATCCCTGCTCTATGAAAAACAAAATATTTTTCCACCTTTGAGGATGTGCTCTGATCTGTACCTGAGATTTGTGCTTCTGAGCGGTATCAAAAAGCATGTTATTTGAATATGGTCTTTGTTAGAGTTTATTGTCACACTGGGCTTTTTAGTGAAGATTAATTAAATCTGTCAAATAAGATTTTTGTGGAACTAACCTAATTTTTTTCTTTGCTGTGTTCTGAAATATAGTGGCCACACTTTAAATGGACAGAATTTATAGTCAGATTTTAATTGGCTGTACTGAAGTATTAGGGTGAACACTCTTTTTGGATGTTTGCCTTAAACAGAATCTTCCTCTTCACAGGTACTGGAGGTTTCATGTGATTTGTTTTTTTGACTAACCAAGCCATGGAAGTCATGCAGCCAAATATTCAGTCATTGGTAGAATACAACCTGGTATGTTTGAAGGTATGTAACAAAACAAAAAAGTTGTTAAAGCATGCACATTTGTCACTGAACAGTAACCTTTTTTTGGTAATGCACTTAAACCACTTTGGTTTTCATAGTAAATCTCTCATTACAAATAAAAAAGTAACTCAAACATGTTTTACAAATAAAATAACATTATTTCATTCATGTTTTCTTTTCAAGCTTTTGTTTTGGCCTTTTAAGTAGGCTTTTTAATAGACAAATGCATACTCTTTTTTTTTTTCTTTTTCTTAATTGCCCTAAGCAAAAGCAATGGATAGATAGTCATGAACTATCATTGTCATATATACCTTATTTTATCTTTTCCAGTACCTGTTTCCTCACTGTGTTTGAAAGTATTTTTTGTTATTTATTAGAGTGCTCAAATTGTGTTTTGTTGCACTCCGATTCCCTAGTTTTTACTTAACACCCGTGATGAGAATCTTCTTTACTGGTGCCTGTTGTCAGCTGTTCAGAGCTCAAAAATTAGTAGTCAAAACTAAAGGCAGGCCAGACACCTTCTTGCCTGCCAAAGTACAGTATGTTGAGCATTCTTATAAATGTTTTCAGCTCCTGAACTACTGATATGCACTTTTCTATTGCGTGATTTGGGATTAGTAAGATAAACACATGAAAGTGTATCCCATCCTCAGGGCCATACAGGACACTATCATGAACTGGCAAGCTGAACCTTTTACTTTCAAGTCCTCTCTTCACAATTAATGAACTGTGAAAAGAAATTGCACAGTAAATGGATACTACCTAGGCAACTGTATTTATGATTGGATCTTAAATGGAGGACCAGTTTATATGCTACTTGGATTGCAAAAATAACTTACTTTCTCCTATTTTTTTTTATTTGATTATCAAGGTAAAATGTCTACTAGGCCAACAGGAGGTAAAACTCTGAATGCAAGCAAAATTATATAGCCTTTACTCTAAGAAAAAAAATTCTGTAACATTTTTATAGTATTATTTACATATTCCATTTTCAGACAGTAAGTTTAATTTTATGAAGAGAGTAGAGTCCACATTGCTATCTGCTTTTAATAACAGCTTCTGAAATATTATGTACAGCAGAAACTGTTTTCTTTGCCAGAATCAGAACTCTTTGCATTTGATTTCTTGGAACAAACTTTGGCATGTAGATTTATATTTTAAAATTCAGTGTTAACATAAGTTCTTTTGTGATCAGTTTACTCAAGTTAATTGGCAACTGAGTGAACCATGAGAGAGGTTTTCCATGCAGTCTGATACCTAACACATTCAGAGTGCCATGTATTTTTGTGCTATTGAGAAAGGTATCATATTGCCACTTTTTATGTTCCTTTTTAAGACCAAATGTTTGCTCTTGTGTTCCCTGACACTTGTGTGCACTTTAGTTTCAGTTGCAGAACTCCAGATTACACTGAAAAAGAAAAAATTCTTATCAATTTATTGGGTGTCTCCTAAACATTTGAAGTTGAAGGAGATGTGCCTCTTAAAAGATTTCAGAGTAAGGTGATGGAAAGAGTAAAGTCATTTTACTCTGATCTACAGTTTGATTCAGGCCCCCAAAGGTTAATGTCCAGTACATTAGGCATGTTATAATTGAACTGTTGAGAAACAAATTAAAATGTTATTGAACTGTCTTCCATTTGGAAGTAAACTCTAGGTTTCTTATTACCAGCACTGTCAGCATTCTTGATCTTATTGTCTAATCGACACTTAATGGCTCTCTCCTAGTGTCTCTAATTTTACATAATTAATGTGCATGTAAAATGAACCTTGTAAATCTTCTGTGCTCATATACCACATGCTGAATAATGTAAGCAAGCTATTATAAGTTGCTTATGTTTGCCCCTTGTCGTTTCTTGATCTCAAAACTTTGCATTAACGTGGAGCTGTGAGAGAGAACTGTGCCAGGCAGCACACTTGTTGAAGCATATAGTCCAGAAACAATGACAAATTTCTAAAGAGCCAAAAAGATCAACTAGGCTCATTCCCCCCCCACCCCTATCCAAAGCAGTCTAGTAAATGATAGATTGCAGAATTTTAAATTGATCTATATTGGACTGTTTTACAAAATAAATGACTGGTTGTAACAGATAAGTGTCTTACAGATGGCCTTTATGGCTACTTACCAAAGCAAAACTTGTCCACACTTGTAAGTGGTATCTAACAAAATTATGAAGTATAGGATATTATAATTATTAGATTAAATTAGATAATTATAAAATTAAAAATAATGACAAGTTTTCAAGCTTGTTGAAATTATATTGAGGGACTCTAGCAAGAGGAAACACTCTTCACTTTTAAGTATGGGCCAAGTTTCCAGAAAATGAAATATCAAGTCACTAACAAGACATTTTCTGTGCATTAGTGAATACAATATTTCTTTTTTCACCTTTTCTGCAAGTCTTTACACTGCAGTGCAGAATGCTGGCTTAAAACTACTGTGATCAAATAAATGAAGATTTTATTACCTTTTTATTTTGCTGCTATTATTTTGTTTTTAATCCTGCTCTCCTTGTAAGCTTTAGTGAGTTTAAAGAACTTTCAATGATACAGGTCAGGGTGGCTCAGCCCTCTCAGAAAATAGATACCATGAGTATTGTCTTTTAACAGTTACATTTTTAATAAGCTCTTTTCCAGCTGCTCCTTGTAATATACAGCCTGTTTCATGAGATCTGTGCTTCACTATCTGATGATAGTGTCTCCATTTTTTTCTTCATAGGCTTTGCTCATCAGAATTCTGTAACAGTTCTCTTTTTCCATCTCTTTATTTATCACCTGCCACTGGAAATTACATTAAGGTTGAATCTAGGTCCATGCAACAATCTGGCAGCTAGAATGCCTTATTTTGATACATTTTTCCACACTGATTCAAACAAAAATTATTTTTAAAATAGAGAAAAACCCAAATAAGTAAATAATGGATTCAGCTTAATCAAAAGAAAACTTAGGGAGTCCTGACTACAACAAAGCTGTCTGTAAGTGTAAATAAATGGCAGTCTGCTGTTACATGTATTATAAAATTGAAGAAAATGGTTGCCTACCAGACTGGTGACATATGCTTTTATGCTTGCACATGCACATTTGTGAGTGAAAATATTTAGTCATTGCACTTCCCTTTGTAGTTCATCAAGAATCTCTCTAATGCTAGTGCCTCTTCTGCTGCTGTTAGTTGGAATGTATGTGTGCATTAAATAAATTTCAGAGGTACTGCGTGACCTTGTGGTTAACCTGATGGCAGATTTGCTGTCCAAGCCAAGTGGAGTGCATTCCCATGGAATGCCAAACTGGTCTTCAGTATTAGCTCCATTTTCCCCTTTCTTCAGGCTTCAACTTCCTGTGCTTTGTAGGACTACAGGGAGAGAGGTCCCTCCAGCCCCACTGAGCCATTTCTACTGTCAGAATAAATTAGGACCTCTTTATTCTTAAGAGTGTAAAGTTGTCACATGGCTAAGTTACGAAACCATTAGTGAGAAAATTATAAGGGACATGCATTAGCAGTGATATTTTTAAAACAGAAAAGCAGGGATGAGTTGCAAGTGCCTGGACCGTGTCTTCCTAGCATGTTGAATTTCTTCAACATACCAGTCAAGCATATAACTCATTTTTTGAGTCCCATAGAGATTTTTGTTGACCTGTGCGTGACAGTGAGATAGAAAAAGTGTTAAGCATCATTAACTGATTATTTTGTTACTAAAGACAGGAGAAGATCTAAACATTAAATCAAATCCCCCTCTTCTCAAATTCCCTTGCCTGCAAAAAGCAGTGGCTGTTTGTAAAATACTTCAAAAGAAGTTTTGTTCTACAGAAATTTGGTCTCAATTCTCCAAGACTGTTAAGTCCTGTCTTAAATTGTTATAGAAGAATTGTTAATAACTTAGATGAGCACAGAATTATGTCAATATTTTCTGAATTATAATTTTTTATTTAAAGTTGAATGAAATAAATATTTAAGTAATTTGCTGAAAATAAACATTTTCAAGGTGTTTTCTTCAAATGGATAAATCAGCACAGATCAGACCTTAAATCTAAATGGAAGTCCACCATTATTCTCATTTACCAGAATTAAATCATGTCTTTGTTATAGACATAAAAGTGTTACATTTCATGTTCACCAAAAGAAACCCCTGTGCAACTTAAATTATAGAAGATTACTCTAGCATCCTATTAAAATCAGTTCAAGAGAAAAAAGGAAATGGAATTCCTAGATAAACCTTTTTACTCCGTCCCAGCGATGAAGACCTGGTGATAATGTATTTTAAGCTGGAAAGTTGTTACCTTTTTGTTATTCTGCTGTAGTATAGTTGCCCTAGAGCACAACCATCTCTTCTGGTGCCTTGCAGTGGCTTAATATGAGTGAGTTCTGAATGTAGAGCAATCTAGACAGGAAACACTCCAGTTGGGGAAAAAATAATAGCTTAGCCTTTGGAAGGCATTGTAGTGAAGGACTGGGGACTGATGAATATTGCTATATGCTGCTTATCTGATGAATATTTTCTTCTTTGTCTGCAACTTCCTAACCTTAAAGGAACGTTTATGTAAAATTAAGAAAGGCTGTTTCCAGTGTATGCAGTTGCTGCCAAGAATCAATTGATTTAAAATTAATTTTCTTAACTTTGTGCTGTAGAAGTAGACTTCAGGATAATTGAGACACTTGAAAATTCAGGCTTTCAAACAGTTCCTTTCCTTTTTACTGCATGTCCTGGTTTTAACTCTAGCTAACAATGATTTTCTAGACTTAGAACACAGGCAATCTACTCCTGTAGAGCAGAAGTTAATTTCCTAGATTTCTCTGCTGTAACGTAAACAATAGCTAATGCAGGTAAGTGGAGGTCGCCTGCTGCTAATATGAGCAATGTACAGTTTATCCTTTTTCCACAGCTAAGCTGGACACTAGTATTTCCTTTCTCTGTTTTTTCTTTAATACTGCACCATTATAAGTACATGCCTTCCCAGCTACTGAATTTCTCTGTTACAAAAGGGGTTAATGCATGAGATATTTCTGCCAGGTTTTGAACCTCAGGAATTCAGCTGTTACAAAACTAAGTCATACTACCCTTTCCCCTCCCCCTTGACCAAATTAGTAAGTACAGTAAGTCAGTAAGTATAAAAATATCTTAATACTCTGTAATATTAAAATTGATATCTCAGGTATTTAAAAACCTTTAGGAAAAAATATGCCTAGACTTACTCTTTTATATTAACACCGTATTGCTTCACATATATTCTCATAGAATCATTTCACATACACTAGCAAAGATTACTTAAGTGCAGAGATCTGTAAACCTCTAGAAATAATGCCGCATAAAATATTGTCAGATAATTGTAGAACTGCTTGCAGATTTCTACTTACAGGTTGCAATGTGCATTCAGGCTATGGTCACATTTAATACATCACAGGCATGACATTTGTCTTTTTCTAAGTTTTATATGCAAAGAGGTTTTAATCTAATTTTACTTTATAAATAATAAACAAAGGTGAGAAAATGATGTCCTCCCATGATTAGGTGTACTTGCAAGGGTGATGCAAAATCTTAAGTCAACCCTGTAGCAAATAGCATCTTGGATAATTTTGCAAAGAGAAACATTACACTAAGTACAGTCTTTTAGCACACTTCCATTTTAATATTACTTCCAATGCAAATTAAAAAAGGAGTCTTTGGCAAATTAACAGTTTTGCCTTATTAATGCTGAGTGGAAAAGAAGAAAAACAGCTATTGACAAGTGAAGATATGTATCCCACCATATGGAATCTAATGCTTTAATTATATTGTTCTTTTTCTTTTTATGGCAACTTTTAGTGATAATAATTTTTCAACTAATTAAAGACCAGCTGCTACTTAGCAAGCTAGGCACCCAATTAGGAATCCAGAACCTGGTAAACAACCTTTACTGCCAGGCAGATAGTTGAATCATCTCCTGTCACTGGCATGGAATTTTTGTTGTTGTTCTTCTTCTTTTATAAATGCATGTTTTAGTCATATTGACTGGCTCTGCTGAATGCTCTTCCTTGAGATTAGCACGAGAATCTGACATCATGTTCACTTTTTTTTTTCAGGGCAACCTGCAATACCTTATGATTTTCTACATTTTCTTAAAGGTTTACTAGCAATTAAAAGACCTTTTTTAGGAAAAGTTTTACTGAGCAGAAAACTAGATACATTTTCTAGATGCAAAAAGCAGTTTGCCTGCAGCAACTTCCTGCCAATTAATGATATTTGAAGAAATTATGTTGTTATTTCAGTTGAAGTCTAGTTTTTCCATGCGGTGTACGATCCTGCATTGGGTCTGGCTGAGTGGAGTCAATTTTCCCCATAGCAACCCTCAAAGTGCTATGCTTTCTATTGGTAGCGAGAAAGGTGTGGATAATACACTTAATACAGTAGCAAAACCAGGTGTGGCTGCTGTTGGGCAGTGCTCACAAAGCATCAAGGTTGTCTCTCCAACACTCTCTTCCTCACCCAGAAGGCTGGGGGTGGGCAAGATTTTGTGGAAGGGACATAGCCAGGACAGCTGACCCAAACTGACCAAAAGGGTGTTCCATGCTGTTATTGTTTAAGTGAGCCTGGCACGGTATTGGACACCTGTAAGATGAACTAGAGAGAGGGTTCTTAGGACCCTGAGAGACCCGGGAGGGTTGGAACAGGGAGGGGTCAGTATTCCCTCCCACTTCCTGCCATACTCTATAAAACCCAGGAGTACTGGAAGCTCAGGCCTTTTTTCCTCCTCTGCCTTCTTCCTTGTGGCGGCTCCTGCTCAGAGATTGGTCAGTTTGCCACGTGCTCTCCAGAATCCAACTCCATCGGGTGCTGTGAGGAGCTGTGGACCCCTCTCATGAAGTGGCCTTGCTGGACCAGGAGACATTCCATATGACGTCTGGTCAGCAATAAAATCTAAGAAAAAGGAGGAGGAGTGTGAGGGCATTCATTAATCTGGCTAGCGTCTAGTCACAAGTGATGTTCCCCAGGGTTCAGTACTGGGCCCTGTTCTCTTTAATATCTTTATTAATGATCTGGATGAGGGGATTGAGTGCACCCTCAGTAAGTTTGCAGATGACACCAAGCTAGGTGGGTGTGTCGATCTGCTAGATGGTAGGAAAGCTCTACAGCAGGACCTAGACAGGTTAGATCAGTGGGCTAAGGTATGGGGTTCAACAAGGCCGAGTGCCAGGTCCTGCACTTGGGTCATAACAACCCCATGGTAAGCTACAGACTTGGTGATGAGTGGCTGGAAAGCTCAGGTTGGAAAAGGACCTGGGGGTACTGATGGATAGTTGACTTGAAAGGAGTCAGCAGTGTGCACAAGTGGGTAAGAAGGCCAGTGGCATCCTGGCTTGTATTAGGAACAATGTGGCGAGCGGGAATAGGGAGGTGATCATCCCCCTGTAGTCAGCGCTGGTGAGGCCACACCTTCAATATTTTGTTCAGTTCTGGGCCTCTCACTATAAAAAGGACATAGAAGTGCTGGAGCATGTCCAAAAAAGGGCAGCGAGGCTTGTGAAGGGCCCAGAGCACAAGTCCTATGAGGAGCAGCTGTAGGAGCTGGGGTTGTTTAGTCTGGAGGAGGCTGAGGGGAGACCTCATTGCTCTTTACAACTACCTGAAAGGAGGCTGGAGCAATGAGGGGTGGACAGCCTCTTCTCCCTGGTGATGTGTGATACGACCAGAGGGTATGGATGCAAGCTGCACCAGGGGAGGTTTAGGCTAGATATTAGGAAGCATTTATTCACTGAAAGGGTTGTCAAGCATTGGAATAGTTTGCCCAGGGTAGTGGTGTAGTCACCATCTCTGGAGGCATTTAAACAGCATGTGGACCTGGCACTTAGGGACATGGTTTAGTGGCGAGCTTGCGGCATTAGGTCAAAGGTTGGACTAGATAATCTTGGAGGTGTCTTCCAACCAAAGACATTATGTGAGTCTGTGATTATGATGATGTTTGTCTCCTGGAGCAACTGCTACACATAGTGAATGTCTCAGGAAGTGACTGGACATTGCCTGCTGATGGGAAGTAGAAAATGAATCTGTTTTCATTTGCTTCCACATGTGGCAAATGCTTTTTCTTTATTAAACTGCCTTTATCTTGACCCATGGGTTTTTTCCATCTTATTTTCACCCCTCCTTTTCCTGCTGAGGAAGGGAGTGATAGAACAGCTGGGTGGGCACCTGATGTCCAGCCAAAGTCAACTGACAACAAGCCCATGGTCCATGTTTATTCTGCTTAGAGTTGTGGAGTAAAGAAATAATACATATTGTTTATAAAAAGTAATCACTGCAGAAGTCTTTAGGACCAGCTAATAGAGCCAAGGAAGGAGTACAGGCATTTTACAAACATGAAAAAAACATTGAGACGTTTTGGGCTAGCTAGGTTAAAAAGGAAATGAAGGAAAGTGTAAAGGAACAACATGATAATTTCCACAGAGTTGATATATTAAGATTTATATTTCATATTTTAAGTTATTAGATATTAGTAATGTTTTCAGAGCAGACTGGCAGCTCTAGATGTTAGTGACATTTTTCTATACAAATTACAGCCAGTTCCTGTGGCAGTCTCTGCTTTTTTGCCTTTGTTCTGGGTTTGCAGGTCTGTCAGCACAGGAGAAGAAAGGTGTGCTTCATTCTCATAGAATGAAAAATAGATCTCTCAGTGGAAATAGAACACAGTAAATTTTGAAATTATTTCTATAAAAAAATGTAGTATCCAGTCCTTAACAACATGACAGCTCTACCAAAAGAAATGGCTCAGATAAAGATTTTAGGAGGAATAGATGCTTTTATGAACTATGAAATAATCCATTTGTTTTCAAGAGAGAGAGAAAGGAGTTACTTTGGAGAGCAGTATCTTTATATATTCCATATGTTTCTACTGGAAATTGTAGATTCTAGTGGTGGGATTAAGAAATGTCACAAAGTTGCAAGGCCAGTGATGAAAATCACAGTCACAAGTGTGACATCACACAGGTTTCCTAGGCTCCGATTTTCAGCTAGATGCCCTTCTTACCACTTGTCACGGTTTGACTCAGGATGGGCAATTAAACCAGAGATGACAATGCTCTCGATCTCCTCCCCCTTCTCCCGGGTGGGGAAGGAGAGATAAAATTATGGAGAGAGAGAGACTTTTCTGGATTGAAAACTAAACTAGACAGCTTTAATTAAACACTAATGATAAAAGAAAATATGTACAATTATATACAAGTATGTTCAGGAATGTGCAAAAGCTCTTGCCTCCCCCCACCCCCAGCAGCTCCCCTGACACTCTCCTGAGCTGTGAGCAGTCCCAAAAAATCCCGGAGCGCTGCTGGAGAGAGCGGCAGAGCAGACAGGAGCTGAGGGGAGAGTTATGAGGGTCAGGGATGCATGAGCCTGGGGTCGACAGTGATGGATGGATGGAGTCCTTCCCAGATGCCGGCCATGGATGGAAGAGAAGGGAAGAAGAAGCAGGAAGGAAGTTGTCTTCTGTGATCTCTGACCTTCCTCTGAGCTTATGTAGATACATGGAATGGAATACTGTCTGTCTAGTCCAGCCTCCCTATGGGTGGGGGGTCATAAATATGACTCTTCTTCTCCCTGTAGTGTCTGAGGTGGCAGGGCAAAGACACGACCTTGGTATCTTGGCCGTAACATAAACATTCCAGTGTTATCAGTCCACTAGCTGGAACACTTGCTGCTAGTTAAACTGAAGGAAAAAAAGAATCAGTAAGAGGACAACTGGCTTCATCCTGGCTCAACCCAGGACACCACTGATCACCATCTTACACCACACTCTACATCTCTTCCTTCCTCCTAAGTTGGCTCAAGAAGATTCAAGATAATCTGCTGTAATAATTCCTCCCGGCTCCTGCCACATGTTTGCTCTACCCACCTCTTCTGCTATTCTAGATCAAAGGGACAGAATTCTGAGCAGAATAGCTCCATTTGTGCCTCCCACAAATCACCTGGAACCATGGAGTCTCTTTTGCTATGTGCGAGCTGGGTTATCAGCACCCTGCAACAAACATTTCCCAATTCCCTACACTGACCCAGCCCCTAGGTTTTTTGGTCTATGCCTCTGCTGAAAGCTGTTTTGCCATTTTGCTGCGGAGTTTTCTTGGAACCTTGTTCAATACCAAAAGAATGGAAAATAAAGCAAAACAAAACAAACCTGTGCTAGGAAACTGATACTGGGAGTATACTTTTCCCTTTGTGTTTTAAGTTGCTTCCATGAATCTAGGATAGCAGAGATGATGATATTAATCATGGAGCACACCCCCAGCACTACACTAACTTCGTGAAGTTGCACTGAAAATTATCTGCTAGTTTGAAGGTGTATTTCTTATAGTTAGGATTAGATTAAATCTGAAGTCTATATTCGTCAGAGCTGGGTTTGAGGCTTCTCAAAGTCATTTTGACAGTATTCTTTTCTGAACTGCTTTTGCAAATGACATTCTTTAAACCCAAATAAAAGTGTTCTGAGCTTTTGTGAGGCGTTCATAGCATTAGTGGTGCTGAGTATTGTGAATGCTAAGCAGCTGCTTTGCAAAGTTAAATAACTTGGCCATTTCCCAGCACTTTTTTCAAAGAATTGATGAGCTTAGTGTAGTTTATGGATGGTCTGCCAGTAACATTTAATTCTTTTCCTTTTCTTTTTCTTCTGTTAAGTCCAATGAAAGTAAGTTTAAAACTGTATCCAAGTTGGGTACTACCACTTTGGTGGTAAAAATAATAAGCATTAGATATTTCAATGTCTTGCTTACTTATTTGATTATAAATAAAATTTATTTATTTTTTCTTTTTCATGTCTATTCAAAGTGACCATATAAGACTGAAAACATGCATTTGTCTGTCTTTGACAGCTAGTGTTTAATTTTGTTATTTTATCTATGCATAGTGTTTCTACTTAGGAGTAGAATTTCTTTTTATAATTAGTTACATCGTGGCTTTACCCAGAAACGTCAGTCCTAGTGTTCTAGAATATGCGCAGATACATGGTGTGGGGGTGGAGGGCAATCAGTGATGGTAGTTGTGGTGGAAAAATCAGCAGTAATGTATATTGAAAGGTGAATTCTGTATTACAGAAATGCTAAAGTTGCTCTCTAATAGAGGGAAAATTAGAAAAATCAAATGCAGTTACATCACTGGTATTAAGACTGTTAACTCCTATTGATTTTTAAGTACCTCCAACATGGGACTGTAGAACTGGAAGGGGCCTCCTGAATCACTGTGTCCAGTCTCCTAAAATTATTCCTGAAAAAAAAAACCAGAATAAGTTCATAAGAAGTTTTTCTCCAGGAGGAGAGCAAGAAGAGGAGGGGAATCTTTCCTGCGATGCAGGCAGTTATCTTCTGGTATTACATGGAAAAGAGGTTCATCCTCATGCTGCAAAAACAATGAGACAGCACAATTTTCTTCAGCTGATTTCAGCCTTCCCCATTCTTTCAAATACACATGTACAGGGATGTACATCTTTGTGCAGATTAGTGTGGAAACAGAGGTTCAGTGTCAAACTGCAAGTACAGCTTGCACAGCTTTGGTTTCATTTTCCTAGATCTGATAGAAATCATTATACAAATTACAGAAACTGTATTTCTTTTGTGGAATAGTAAAAAAAAACCCACAAAAAAACAGAACAGTATTTGTCCAGAGATTTGCTTTAATTTCTTGTTCAATGTCTTTTTCCTATTTTGATGTAGCTGGCAACAACGATTGCCATATTTTTTTTCTTTTTCTGGTTGCCCAGACTAGGAATGAAAAGGCTAGTTTCATTTCAAGCCCCAAATGCTATTTTTTCTCCACATTATTAATATTTCCTTTGTTCTTTCAGGCAGATCTTGATGAATACACACGTACCTTTTTCGTTATTGGTCCAGAAGATGGCAGGGATTACCAGCCTGCAACAGATAAGGAAGACAGCTGTTCAAGATTCTGGAAATGTGTTATTAGTGCTCACTTGAAGGGACAGGATATGAGATTGGCTTTAGACCCTTAGAGAGAATATTTGAAAATATCAGTTATTTAGACCTAATACCCACTAATTCTTCTTGATTTACTGAACTCTTCATTCTTAGGAATTCTTAACGGGCCTCTGAACCTAAGCTGCAGTTTGGTTACAACAGCTCTGGACAGGTACGTTCCCTTTCTTTCTAACCAAACTCTGAATGGTGTTTGCAAAATGTACAACGTTGTTCTATTGCTCAAGTACAAGTATTGTTATTCTTTCCAAGACTAAAATAACTTCACATATTTTAGGCATCTTAGTTTGAATGATGAAATTTTCATTCTTATCTATTTCAATGGGAAAAAAGCTAAGTCAGCAATGAGAACTTCATGATGCATCTCCCAGAATTGGAATAGCCTGCAAATGAATTGAGAATATGAATGAATAGAATACAAAAGTCATAATTTGTAGCTAGGAATTCAAGGATGCTTTCACTGAATCACATTATCTTTGTCATTTATGTTATTTTTCACAGAAGAAAAGAATGTGTTTTTTCTTCTGATAGCAATGATTTAATCTATTCATCTTTTATTTTCTAATAATAAAGTGAAATACTTTCTTTTCAAAGTTTTATATTCCACTTTTCTAAAAAAAGCAACAACAACAAAACCTCTAAAGAATATTAAATCATTAGAAAAATAAAAAAAGCATGGTCTACCAAGAAAATTGCTCTCTTTCTGCAAAATATGTCTGCTCCAGAAAAATTAAAGGGAAAGGAGTTCTAAATTAAGGCTTGGTGGAAGGTCAACATTTGCATTTTCTTTGAAATATTTTAACAAGTATTCTTTCATTATGAGGTCAGAAACACTGTGCATTTTGATATAAAGATAGAATGAAGGCATAAAAGAGCTATGGGTTCCTGGAATTTGAAAAGTTGTAATACATTCATGATTCTTCCTCCATACACCAGTGGTACTAGAAGTTCATACCTCATGTAAAGCAAACAAAGCAGCTAAGCAAGTTACTAAAAAAAAAATAAAATAAAAAAAATTCTTCTGCTTTGACATATATTAATCAGGAGAAATTGTATCTTTTTAGTTGTTGTTCCTTCAACACATGCAAGTGACAAGCATTTAGTACATCTGTTCAGCTGACAATAGAGCTTTGTCACTGCTACGGCAAATGAAAAAGGATTGGATTTATTTAGATATAAAGAGATTTACATTTTGCTGCTTCTGACTTGTCTTCACAAGACTGATGAATTATAAATAATCATTTGTTCTAAAGCCACCATTGTAGAATGAGGTAGAAAAATTCCATTCACTGAAATATGTATCATATATCTGACAGGTAAACCCAAAGAAAGTTCCTTCTGTTATTAACTGAACTCACGGGAGAGAACAGAGTTTGTAAGATGTATGGCCTTACTGCACTACTGGAGCACAGGAACTCTGCTGTGCTGTTGAGTACAATACCCTCACCAATATATTATTTTTTTTTTCCTGAAATGCTTTGGCACATTTAGTGGTGGAAGGGTTGATGTTGCGATCAGTGTTAGATTCCTTGAGTTTCCATGTTTTTAAAATTATATAGGGGGATATGATTTGAGCATTTTACAAAGTACACTAAACAGTCTCAAAGTGATTCACTTGTTCTCTTAACTACTGATTTTCATGTAATATGCATTGACTGGTTTATAGTCTGGATTTTATGTGGCATCACACTTACACAAAATTAACTGGCACACTAGTTTAGTGGTAACCTGGCTATCTAATGGATCATTTCCTAAACACTCAGATAACACGAAAAGATCAACATAACAAATTAAAAGTGAATTGTAGAACACAAGATCTGAAGAGAAAGAAGGAAAGTATTTCAGAAGCATAAAGTTGTTACTGAAACAAAATGACAAGTAAGTAAAACTAGCAGTTTTCAAATATACTTATAACTGTGGAATATCTTCTTCCACTTTCCAAAGATTGTCAGATGTGACAGAGCAATTAAATGAGAAACAGAAGTTTTCACCTGCTGAGTCAAATTCTACCTGCAGAAACCCACACACTTAGACATTAAGGCAGCATACCAGTCCAAAATTGGTACTCTGTATTAAAAGAAGTTCAGAGATTCAAGAAATTATACTTTTGCTGTTGCTTTAAAAAAAATTCAAACAAGGTCAATTAGCTTCAGTAATATAACTGACTCCCGTTTCAAGTTCTGTGACATGTTTGCACTTTTATCTATAGTATGTTTTCGTCAAATAACAGCATTTTTCTCTCTTACGCCAATGCATTTGATCTTTCAACAATATGCAATAATTGCACAGCTGGCTCCCCAAATTACTGTGCTTGGTAAAAATATGCAAGCATCACAGCCTTGGTTGTGTACATCTTGTGGTGCTGACTGACAGCCTCAAAAGCACAGCATGGTGGAAGTACCTCTGGAGGGCTCCCAAGATATTTTTAAGAGTTATGACCCTGTAACTTTTCCTTAAAATGTTATTTTTCTCCGACAGTGTTTTACTTCTGAGTTTCTTATTTTCATTCTTTTTTTTTTTGTTAGTATTTATTGCTACCATTTTTATCTCACTTATTAAATATTTCCATGCCTATTTATGTAGTTTTCCTTAAAATTTCCTCTATTTTTTGCTTCCATACTGACTCCTTTTGACTATAAACCTAAAATTCAGTCTCTACGGTCATTGTCTCTACATATTGTCAGTCTCTACATTGTTCTAAAAGCAAGATCTGAGATCTGTTTGCTTCTGTGTGAAGAACAGTGGGGTATCCTGCTCCAAGACAGTTTTAAGTTGTGGGAAAAGGTCTCCCTTGAGCTGTAAATCATCAGCATTTGTATGTCTTGTTCTTTGCTGGCTGGTTTCATTTCTTTATATTGACCAGTGAGTTAAATTATAAGCCTTATCGGATGTATTTTCTTAGGTTTCCAAAATCATAGCTTTTGAGCCCTGTCTTTTTCTTGTCTTGCTGTTATCAGTGTGCAGTGGGAATTAGTACTTCAAGCTTAAACTTTAAAGGAGTTTATACCTATTCTAGTGTGCAAGTGCATTAGTGTTTGTGGGAGAGAGGAAAGGTTAAGTACTGGTGATTTGATGCAAACTATGTATTTAATAAATAGTTTGCATAGAGTATTTATTTAATAAATAGTTAAAGTATAATTTACTGTGTATATCTGCCAGTTTTCAGAGATGAAAGGCAACTGAAATCTGAACGTAGTCCTTTGGGATAAAACCCTAGTTCCACAGAAGGTGGTTGAAGTTTGTGCATTGACCTAACCAGGGACCTGATTTTTTACTTCTACTTTATGTGTCCTGGAAGGGTAAAGTGAAGAGTAAAGAAGTAATTTCAGTCTAATCTGTGTTATCAGGAAGTGTACAGTATTTTCTGCAGCTGGAATAAACCACAAGCAGAAAGTGTGAAAGGATTAATCAGTAGGATAAGTTAATGAATGCAGCATGTGTCCTAGCAGCACAATATAATGATAAAATTTACATGAATGTATGGTAGGTACAAAGACCACAGAGGGCTCACTTTCAATTGATCCTTCAGCTATGTCATAGGAAAATACCTTACAAAATTAAAGTTATTTAAACACAATTGTACATTTACAGGGACTTCATATATATATAAAGTATATACACACGTATATAAATTTGGCTAAACTGAAGCACCTGTGATGCAGGTCAAAAGTCAGGAAATTTAATAGACATTTGTAAGGCACCACAACATGGTGCCTGAGGAGTTTATGGAGTCTCTTAGTACATGTTTAACAAGGTCTGTCAGGAATAAAATAGCTGAGGGTGATCCTGCACCAGAGATGCACTAGGTTATCTTTCCAGCTCCATTCTGGTGCAATGCACAGACATAATGTTGCTCTTATATACCATGGTCTAAAGATGAACAGAGGGCTCCAGTGGTGCTCAAATCCAAAAGAGAGCATAACTATAGCATGCAGCAAAAGAAAACAAATTATGTGTACATTTGCCTCATTTCTGTATTATTTTTAACAGTGCAAAATAATGAGGTAAGAGAGAATTGCCAAAGGAAACATTTAGCTTTAGTTATAGAAAACCAGGAAAAATAGATGCAAAATAAAATAAATTTATAAAAGCAACATGTTTTGTAATTTGACAATAAGTAGTGTATTATTTTCTCCTTTATTTAAAATAATTCTTTTAATAAACTTTACCCAGAATTCATGAGGTACATTTTTTATGAGCATTTTTCTAGTATTCAAAACTCCAGAGCTTCTGGCTTGCTTTGGTGGGGTACGAAGGTCATGTATTTTCTTTTGTTTTGAATTAGATAGCTTAATTCTAAGAATCAGCATAATTTTCATGCCATTCATAGCATTTTTTATGGAATTTTCAGCATAATATTCATGCCAAAGCCAAGATTTGTTCTTGTCAATGATTTTTTTTCATTTATGTGTAAACCTACCTGTCCTTAACTACTGCTGCTGTGAACTTGAGCCTGTGGTCCAAGGCTACCAATAAAGGAAATTTTATATTATTTCAGAAAAATTTTGTTGGGTTCTGGGTTTTTTTGCTAAACTTTGCTGCACTTGAAACAACTGAACTTGTCTTTCAGTTAGAAGAAAATAACTTGATTGCTTTGAGGGAGTTCTCATTTTAATTTGTTTTTTTGGCTTGTACAATAAAAGATGTGTTAATACTATTCATAAAACACCATCCACATGATTTTGTAGGGCTTAGTATTCTGTTGAAAGTAATGAATTTAAACAGAGCTATATTTACATCTGCTTTTCTAAACATTTATACCACATTTATCATCTCCTTCACTGAGTGCTTGCAAATAGATCTGCCAAGCACCAAACATCAGAAATGATAGATGAGATACCTTTTATATTCTAACCAATACACACGAGATCAGTGATGATACTGATTAAATTAAAAACAAACAAACAAACAAAAAACCCAACAAACCAAACAAAAAAAAAATCCTGACCAAAACCCACAAGGCAGATCAGTAGTAAGGCTCATAAAACTACTAGAGGAATGGATAGAGTATAACTAATTTCTCTTTCTCCTGTTAGGTATGTAAAACTATTGACCTACTTACACAGATTATCCTTTTGAACAAATACTAATTTCTGGTCATGATTTGCTCGTGTATTACTTAAAAACTGCTGGAAAGTATGATGATTTGAAACAAAATTAATTCAGCAGTTCAGGATGCACTAAACTGCTTTTAGAAGTTTTATTATTACCAGCTAGGACAGGTTTTTTTTCATGTTTCATATTTTCCTGCAAAATGGCAAAACAGAAGAGAAAATGGCAAGCTACGCATAGGTTTATACTGACAAACTCAAGGAAAATAAACTGTCTTTGCTTTTCCTTCCTTCTCATGCTGTTCCCCCTTCTCCACATGGGATCCCTCCCATGGGAGGCATTCCTTCACAAACTGCCCCAATGTTAGTCTTCCTCATGGGCTGCAGTTCTTCAGTAACTGCTCCAGCCTGGGTGCTTTCCACCTGCTCCACCATAGGGTTCTCCACAGGCTGCAGGATGATATCTGCTCAACTCTGGTCCTCCATGGGCTGTAGGGGGACAATCTGCCTCACCATGGTCTCCTCCACAGGCTTCAGGGGAGTCTCTTTTCCTGTGCCTGGAGCACATCCTCCTCCTGCTCCTTTGCAGACTTCCCCTAGGTGTCTGTATAGTTGTTTCTCATTTTTCTCACTCTCTCTCACAGCTGCCGTGCAGTGTTTTTTGCTCTTTCTTCACTGCTTTCACAGGGGTGCCACCATCCTGTCTGAGGAGCTTGGCTGTGCCCCATGATGGGTCTGTTAGAATCATCTGGAACCAGCTGAGTCTGGCACGGGGCATCTCTGGCCTTTCCTGACAGCAGCCACCCCTCAGCCAGTGCCTGGGTACCCACACCTGGTAAGCACACTTGAATTCACAAAGGCTACCTAACATCTGTGGTCTGGGCTGAAATGCCACTATTTACAAGAATATCCTTCCTAGGAAGGAATGAGTGTGCATCCCAAGCCCACTAACCTTAAGCTTTGAAATGGCAAATCCTAAATTACCTTTGATGTCCATAAGGAGGGTAGGTAAACACTGAGATATGTTTAGTCAAGTTTATTCTTGTGTAATTCCCTGTTTTCATTTGGGCTGCTTAAATATTTAGTATTAAATTATGTTTATTATTTCAGAGTGGGACCTTTATTTTTGTGTCTGTTTCTCACTACAGTACAATGCTATGGAGAGGTGAGAGGGCTGCCATACTTTCTCACAAGTGTGATTTCTTCTGCACTTGGAGACTACTAGTTTGTTCCCTGGTCCTTAACTAAATGCAAAAACATCTTGCTACCAGCCTGGCTAAGTGTAGCGTGTCTCTTGGGAAATGAGAGGATGTGGAGTCCTTTCCCAACACCTGAGGTTATTCTATTCCCATTGAATTTGGATTATACTTAGTATTCTATTGTTTCATTATAATTTTATACTAAATAGCCTACAGGTTCAGCATAGTATTGCCAGGACATGCTGAAAACTAGTATTTCCAATTCATAATTAGAGGAGAATATGAACTACAGTCAGAGATTTAAATAAATTATTTGAAAGGTGCTGCACTGTAATGTTTTTGAAATCACTTTCAAGCACTTTAAATGCAGGTTTTTCACTGAGTTTCTGTTTGGATTTCATGCAAAGCATGTTCATTTATCTACAAATGAATTCTAATGAGGAGCCTGTCAGGTTCTGTGATGTGCAAAAGATTTCTGCAGAAACTGAAGCTGCTCACATATAAATCCTTTCTTACCTTGTTTCAGTGGTGGCTCCTCTGATACCAGAAATGAATTTTTCACATCTGACTCCTCAAAGCAGTTGCTAGCTTAGTAATAACATTTCAGCACCTGCAAATGCTTTATTAGGAACAGTTTCATGGTTCCTCAGCACCCCTGCACCAAGACTCACTTGCTGCAAAAATCTTCAGGATTTTCTCTGCAGTCAATTTTACACTCTGTAACCCAGTCTATCTAAAATATTCCCATTTGTGTAACAATATAGCCTTGGACCTTCTGTAAGTTTTAAATAGCTAGAAGGATTAAAATAAATGATGTTATTGGTATGATAGGAAATAAGTGTATTTAACAAATGGCACGATTTATTTCAATAGGAGTGAATGTGTTTATTTTCATTGGTGATATTTGCACCTACTTTTGTGCTTTGAAAAGATTGTGCATATTTAATATAATGGTACTACAGCAATATGAGAATTCAGATTAATAGAAAAAGAAGTACGACTGTTACTTCTATACATTTAATTGATACTGTTAATTAAGTTTAACATTTTATTATAGCTTATATCATGTTTATTTCCATCATAGTCCAAGTAAGTCCAAGTATTTCCATGATCCTGGATGTATTTTTCATATGTTTGATGCCATCTTGAGAAATCTGACTCATATGTTTATCAAATACAAGAAAAAAAAAAAAAGTCTATTGGCTTTTACCAGGTAAAGCAACAAACATAAATGAAAAAAAAAACCCACAACAACAAACAAAACCAAACCAACAAACAAACAAAAACCACAAAAAAAACCCCAACACCAAACCTGAACATATTCATATATGTAATTTTTTTCCCCTACAGACATCAATCTAGGTGGTAAAATTCTGTGATAGAAATCCTAGTGTAGGTATGGAATTCTTGCTAAGGCAAGTTTCATGGTATAAACAAGGAACCTGTCTCAAAACAGAATTTCAGACTAGTTAACTTGGAACAAAAGACAAAAAATACTGTGTGAGGCAGAGATCAAATAGATGTTGTTGTATGCAGTTTAAGTAGTAGAAGAAGTTTCCTATGTATCTGCCAAATCAAATACTTTACTGAAAGTATTAGAATTTTAAATGGAATGCTATCATTAACAAAGCAGAGAACCCTACTAGCCCTAGAATAAGATACCTGCTATCTTACGTGATGAAAATTGGTTTGTTTTTTTTAGTGGAAAGAGAGGAAGTGTTTAAATACTTGTGTGATTCAAAACCCAGGAAGTCCACTTTATTTTAAAAGCTTTATTCTAATATATTATTATTTATGTATTGAATTATAGTTACCTTTATACGCTCGTTATTGTTGTTGATGTTGTTTAGTTTTAGGTAGAAGTTTTTATTCCCTCTAGGGTGAAGATTAATTTGGATTTTCCTCTTCTCAGGTAAAAATGACTGGCAAATAAAATTATTTGTATCACCACTCTTCTGGACCTAAATTGAGGTACCTTTGTGCTGCTTTCATATGGTGCTTTAAATAAGCCCCTAACGTGGTAGTTTCTGCAGCTTTGAGAAGATCATCACTGAGTATAATCAGATGATATGAATACTGATCTGAGTGCACAGCACCTGACAAAGCTTTCAAAGCTCAACTGCTGTTTTTGGATTGCGAAGGGGAAAAATAACAAAAGAGAACAACAGAACATTAACATTTTCATCTCAGCTCTTAAACTTCTGCAGTAATGACACTGAGTATCTGGTCAGTCAGGTTTGTTTTCTGCAAGACCTTAACTCTGACTGGACTAACATGTTTTTAAGTGGCACTGGAGGAAGTGAAGGCAAAACCACTTCTTTATCTATGAGAGCTAGCAGGATAAAGTGATGTGGGCCATTAATTCTTAGAGATAGAAGCACATAGCTCCATTTTTTTTCTTGCTGCTCTGCCAAGTGAAAAAAAAAAATTCCTTCAATCTTTCCTATTCTGGTTAATATAAAGAATTTATCTGAATAGTTTGCAAATACACTAGAGATGGTTACATTTTAGAACTGGTGTGCATATATGTCCAGGGCTTGGAGATCTAAGTTCTCAGGTGAATAATATAAAATACAAATTGTTCACTGTAGAACAAGCTGTGAATACAAAAAGTTTGGTGAACACTGCAAATAGTAAAGGGAGAGTATAGAAATAGAAAGGATTCCTGCAAGCTTTACAAGCTAAGGACTTCTTACCCTTTGAGAATATTTTGTATTGCTCGAGTGATTGTTCTCTGGGTGCTTCTGCTTGATGGATTGATCCAGCACATCCCAACTATCATCCTTCTTTTTTCTATGCACTCAATCCTAATAGATTGCATTCATAACTGAAGAATTTTTTTTGTATTAGTTGTGCTTGGAAAGGGTGATTTAGGAGAGGATCACATTCCAGAGCATGGCCTATGGCACATGGTAATTGGGTAATAAAGCTTGGATCTGTCAGTAGGAATATAAATAGTGCCAGACATAATTTCCATTCCCTGTTCTTGTAGTCCTTCAGTAAGCCTGTGGAAGTGGAACAGCTAATATGCTTCAGAAAGAGCTTCTAGGTTTTATTATGCTTAACTGGGGACTATAAGCAAGATGGTTCCTGTCTCCAGCTTCTTAGCAATTTGTGTCTTCTGTGCTTTCCACATTCCCATCATGATACAGCCAGCTCTCTCCAGGTCCACAGTTTACTTCATCTTCCTCATTGATTCCGTCTGGTAATATTTCTGGATCCTGCTCATGTTCTTTGGCCCATCTGACTGAATCACCAGTTACTTGATGCTCCTTACAATGCAGAGGACAGGAGCTTTCATACACGCTTGGGGGAAGGGGATGGTGTGCAGATGGATTTCATGTGGCTGCACAGAAAGTTCAAATTTTGAAATTCTACATCAGCATGTCTCAGTGAACTCTCATTTCAGGATACGATCTCCTTTTCATAATCACTGCCAGGTCCCCCCCCAGTGCCTATTTCAGGCATCTTCTGAATCACATAACCAAGAATAACATTTATACATAATAAGTTACCTAATAAGGTATACCTTTGGGGTAGTGACCCAAGGGAATTTTGAGATGATACAGTAAGTAGCAAACTTAGTAAATTGTACAGTAAGTAGAAAATTTAACTTCTACTATCTTCAGGTATTTTAAAACCCTACTTTAGGGCACAAATAAAGAAGACTGATGTTTCTTTTCATATTTACAACACTAGATAATGTCCTCTGTACCTCTACAACACTAGGTGAAGCCCATTTAAAGTTTCCTTATCATATATGGTAGAAAGTCATTTACCAATATCAACTTGAGGTTTCAATAACAGATATTAAAAACACAAAGCACAATAGCATTTTATATGGTATGAAACTGTTCCTAGCTGATCAATAATGTATTCCTTCTTAATTATTCAATATTATTTAGTGAAAATTTTATGCCTACTGGAATATTAATATCATATAACAACTGTAAATACTCCCATTTTAATTAAAATACTTTAGCAAAAGTTGGGTGAGAAAGTTTTGATGCATTGACAATCATGACAAAGTAATCCATTGAAGTGCAAAATAAAGACAAGGAATTACAAAACTCCAAAGGAATTGGAAGAGAATTATCTTTCTAAATCATATACTTTTTTGCTTTGCTCTATTGAAACATTCTAAAATAATATGGTTTTCTATTTATTTTTCATGTGCTGTGTATAGCTTTTCTATTTCTGGGAGCTTTTAAGAATAGAAGATGCTCCTATTTAGTGCTATAGAATGGCAATCTCAGATCTCCAGGAATGATTTTCTTTTAACTAAAAAGGATAATTCCAACTTGAAAATATTCCAGATGAGGTGTTCCTGCCAAATCCATGCAGGTATTAACAAGCTCCTGGATGCATTTCAAGTAAGAGTGATAAGATCACTGAGCTGACAACTTTTTCAGTATGGAGGTGCTTCACATCCATTGTAGGCTGCAAGCTGTAGCTGCAGTCCTGGATTCACTCATCTTGGTAGCAAAAGGTCTTCTGAGGGGCCCTCACTGAAGAGCTGTGCAGGGAGGGGATCTCATTGTATTTCCTCTCTAATGTAGGTGGCTGACCATAGCTGCCCATAGGACCTGGACAAACAAGGAGCAAGGAAAGGAGAAAATAAATGACAAAGAAATTCTCCAGAAGAAACCGTGAAAATATTTGCAGAACTTTTAAAATTCCACTTACTGAAAATACTATTAGGTACTTATTTGGTAATTAAAAGAAAAAAAAAAAAAAAAGGAAGGAAAAAGAAAGCAACCTCTCTTTCCCAAAAAAAAACCCTAAATAACACTGCAGCATGAGAGATAAGGGAAGTTTAAAAGATAAAGAGACCTTCATGAATACTGTTAAATGTGTCAACTTGTACAGTCCTTGGAGTAATAATCTCAAGACAACTTGAACTTGGAAATTTATATGGTCAAGTGATGGATTCAATGTGGTGTAAAGCTATCTAAAGCATCCTGAATCTGCAACTCCCAACACTGGAGCTGCCTCTATGAGGACTACCTCAGATAGTGCTGCATCACATCAAATCATCCCACACTGGCATTGGTGCTGTGGGGGGGCTGCTCTCAGGGTGCAGGAGCATGCTTAAGCTACTTTGCTTAATGAGACCTGCAACAGTGTGAAAAATATGAAAAGAGAAAAAAGGAAGAAATTAATGCAAAAAGAGATAACCACAGAAACAAAACCTAAGGGGAAAAATGGATTGTACTGTATTTCCTCTTTCACTATTCAAACAGATTTCTGTTCCATTGCTAGAAATGGCCCTTTTCACTATAGCAGCACCTTAGCTTCACAGCTACATGTTTTGAGCTGTCAAAATGTAATAGCCCTTATTAAATTGCTACTGGTGGATAAGAGATGATGCTTAAAAACTAGAACAAAATAAAGCAAACAGAAAATGGATATTCCGCTCTAACAGCTACAATATTAGGAGTAGAGCAAAAGCCAAACTAACTTAAACTAGCAGAGGTTATGAACTTTGCAGTAAACTGTTTAGAGATATCCTAAATAAGGTAGGCTGAGTTATCCCAAGTATGGTATGCCCTTTGTCAGGCTGCATGAGCTGCATTTGCTCACACTAGGACAAGGGGTTTTTTTGCTGATTCAGATCTGTCCTTAATTTGTTTCAACATTTCATACAATTGCATTGTAATTTTTGCCCTGGATATTTATTATTTTTTTTTGTTCTTCAAGAAAGGCATAAAACCAAAGTATTGGAAAAAAAAAAAATCAGCTATAAGAAGATAAAGTGATGTTATTTAGAGAGCAAAGACAGTACCCTAAGTCAGGGGACATCACTTCTGGCTCCTATCTGTCCCTGAGAGAAACTACAAAGTCTTAACCCTTTGTTTCCTATCTTTTATCCAGCTTCGAACTCATAAAATTACCTTTCCTATGTTCAAAGAACAAAGCATGGCAGCTTTATTCCTGTGGAATCTTCTCAAATGCTCTCAAAACCCCAGATACTTTCTGTCCACTGAATCCTCTTTATTCATGCATGTATTTACACACTTAGAAAATGCTGGGAGGTTAGTGAGATAGTGTTGTCCTTCACAAAACCCATACTGACTCTAGAGCTCCTATTTATTATAAATTCTTCCATTTAACAGAGACAGCAGTTAGAGTCACCAGTTTGTGGCTTCTAGAAACCCCATCCACACCTTGAGACAGGAAAAATTGCTGTTAACCATTCTTTTTCATTCATTTATTTATTTTTCAGGAACGATTTAACAAATATTTAAGGTTTGCATCAGTTTTTCCATGTATTACATGGAAGTTTCTCCAAGCACCCCTACATCTGTGGTGAAAAGAGGAAAAAGGATGGAGGGAAATGGAAAAAAACAATTCTCTTTAATATCCTCTGAATGTTCTCCCATTTTTAATACAGTGCTTATGGAAAAACTAAAAGTGACATCTCTAGTACAAAAGCAGTGAAGCTACTGTGTTTGTTGTCATTAAGGTTTAAATTCATAAATACTATAATTATAGTTAGCAGTAAGCAATACGAGCAGGAAGCCTTTCCACTCATTCAAATCCTGCAGTATTTGCCTGTGTGGGAAACCCTGAGAATTCTAATTTAAGGCTTTGTGTCACCTCTAAGATAGGGAAGTGGAGTTGTTTGTTATAAAGGGAGGCACAATACTGTAATTACTTTTTATGCCAGTGTCAGCATCTTTAATGAGTATCTGCACTCTCCTCAGCATGTGTACTAAACCTTGCTGCAGCCAGTGTAGAATAAAATTGGCATTTCTTTGTACTGCTTTGTCCTTTCTGCTAAAGTTGTACAGCTAAAACTGAGATAAAGATGCTATTTTCTAACTAATGAACAGAAAAGATGCTTATTTTGTTTATTTGGTACATTATTGCATACTTAACACAAGACCCATAAGGAATAAATTTTGGGTTTTGTAGTGTTCACCTAATAGTCATGCACAGTAGGGGAAGCATAACCTTGGTCCGAATTTTTTTTTCTGTTCTTCTGATACTCGGTAAAACCTTGTGTGTTCTACAGGTGTTGACCTCCTTTTTCCTTTCAAACTCTATAAATTAATAACATAATAAGATAAATTCAGAATACCTATTCCTAACTTCAATCTCAGAATTTGTTGCTTCTGTTCCAGCCTGTAGAATGACTTATGTGACCCTAATCTTGTCTCCTTATTCCTGTTCCATTTAACCTTTTCAGAAAAATCTCATCTCCTTTTAAGC